>OY757912.1:16207711-16396127 GCA_963585895.1 Sepioteuthis lessoniana | reverse complement strand
GGCCTCCGGCCCGGCTTCGGCGAGCAAGCGAAAGTCAACCGTCTTCTTCCGAGGCAGGACTCAACTCAACTACCTGACTTTTTCAAAATCCCCCAAATCCTCCGTGGGCTTCTGGTGCGTGATGTCACCCGCACTCTGTAGCCCCGTTTCCCCTCTGGGCTATTGTGACATCTCTGAGTGACACGTCCGCTCCGTGCTCGCGCGTGAACATCTGTGTTAATGTTGCACCTAAGTAACCTATTCACTGAGCCGAAAGGTTCTCAGCCTAACTAAACCCAAAGGCATAAAACGAAATCTCTCGGCCATTATATTACAATGGTACAACTACTGTTCTATAAAAATCGTCAGCTTTTCACTCAACAAGGACTAATCCATGATTTACTAATATTGAACACAATACAAGGAAACATAAGATAAACGAATTTGAGCTTATAAGAACATTTAATCATTTTTATACATAACACATACACCAATGGTATTAAGAATAAATATTATTCTTACATAATTAAATGCAAGAAAAATGTAGATACGGCAACATCTTCTAAAAATCTAAAATCTCTATTTTATCTGCGTTCACATTTTGGCCAATGCCCCATCCTGTTTAAGGAAGCAAGTGAAATTGGCCGAAACAATTAGCTTGGGCAGATATCCTGCTTGGACAGATACATTTACGTGATGGGCTTGGTTAGCTGCATTTTCTGAATTCGTAATAGTTTCTTCTGGTCATTGTTAAATTCTTACCTTTTCTTGTGAGAGACAATTTTCATTTATAAAATAAATTGGTGTTTGTAAAACGTAATCTTGGCAGATTCTAAAGAGATATGGTAATAATGAAGCCCTTGCTAGCCACCAACGACAATATCCAAGAAATCAGTGTCACTAAAAAATGAATGAACCATTGGTTTGGTTTCTTTGTATAATGGCACATCAACCTATGTAGGTTATTTAATGCCAAAGCTATTCTCCTAGAAGAACAGTAGAGGTGTTATTTAACCCAGAGCTGGGAGGATAAGGGGGTTCATACCTTTTCCAAGAAGTAAACGTAATAGCGCGACTGGAGTACGAACTCGCGTTCTATGATTCCGCAGTGCATCGCTTTAACCATTGCACCACGAGGACACCCCCAATGAACCATTGGTTTACTGATTTTGTTTAGTATCATTTTTGTGGTACCAGTTTCTTTGGGAGATCATATGCTTGTAGTATTTGGTCTATCTTTCCTTTGTGTAAAAATAGATGCAAATAAAAAAAAGTTTGCATAAAAAGTGCTCAGTAGTGCTATTGCAGATGAGGCATAAAAACTTGGTAAATATTAAGATTATAAACACTTGATGTTCGTCACTTGATGCTTCGGGGTATGTGGACAATCATCAGGCGTAAATGTAATAAAAGAGTCCAATCAGCTATATTTATTGTATATAAGAAGAAGAAGGGTGTATGTCATCTGAAGAGACGAACAGAATAATCTTCGTCGAAATAAATTTATAATGGCACTTTAACTGGGCTTGAGTTTTCTTCTAATTACACTATATATATATATATATATATACGCACACACACACACACACACACACACACACACATATGTATATATATATATATATATATATATATAATCTGTGAAGGCACCATGGTAATTTATGTTTATTATGCTTGGAAGAAGAGCGTTGCAAATTAGTCTTGGCTTGGCCTTATAGTTTGTTAATTTAGATCTTTTTGGCTGTTCACTTTTATTTCAAGGCCGGATAGGTAAGTTTTATAAAACACAGGGTCCATTCTAATTAACAATGAATAATTGTATGACTTGTTAGATTATATTGATTTTTGTTGTTGTCAATTTTTGTATTTTAAGGCTAAAAGTTTAAATTGCACATAAAATCCAAATAGCACTTACATTTCCAGATTTTTCATCCATTTTTTCAATTGAAACGTATTAACCATGTGATCTTTACTACATACACACACGCACGCACACGCACACACACACACAATATATATATATATATATATATATATATATGAAAGACCAATTAAAGACACTTTGATTGGAATTTTTTTTTTATTCGGATAATAGATATGCTGTACCAAGAGTATACACACACACTCACACACACACAAACACACACACACACACACACACACACAAACATACAAACACACACACACACACACACACACATGCGTACACATGTATATGTTGATAGTTTTACATTTTCAAAAGAAATAAATTTGGGTATTAAGGTTTCTGAAAATTAAAATATATTTGATGCCCCCAAGTAAAAAAAATGATTTGTAGTAATTTTGAAAGTATTATTCCAAGAAAAGCGTAAAGAAAATACGATGAAGTGGAAGTGTAGAACTCAATTAGCAAAAACATCGACATCAGAAAGGATAAAATGAAAAAAAAAAAATCCCTAAACGTCCTCATGGAAAAGGGAAAAAAACACTATGATATAAAAGAAGAAAGGAATAAAAATGGAAACTTTTTTTTCTTTTTCCTTTTTTCCTTTTTTTCTTTTCTTTTTGTACAGACTCAGTCATTATTATTTACGTTGTCCGGTCACTAAATCCTTTTTTTCCCGAGGTTGAACCACAGCCCATCCGTTCATTTCGCTTTTTCCTCGTTTTCACCAGTGTCAATAGTTTCTTGTCCCTTAAGGCAAAAAAACCTGTGTTTTGTTTCTTCCATCAATATCTAAATATTCTGCTCGGTCGTGTAGAAGACAGGTTGACTCCGGAATTCAGCCACGAGCAATGTACAGTTATGACCTGCATGGCTGCTACACTTGATGTCGTCGGTCTCGTATTCGCTGCTCCCATTGGCGCAGTCTTCACCATAGAAAAATGAGACGTTTTGGTTGCAATTACGCCAGAGCTTGATGTCAGAGGAAATGACTAATGCATAGCGTGAGTGACAGGCTCAAGCGGAGATCTTCTACAAATATGACCAATATTAATGATAATACAAACAAATAATAACTATTATGGCTAGAGAAACGATGTTTACATTTCGGCATACTGTTTTGATGAAAGAATGATACCAAGTAGAATAAGACAGAAGTAGGTGTAAAGAATACCATGGAGCATATACTATCATTATTAAATCAAACTGTTTGCTCAATTTCTTTTCTTCGTTCGCCCTCATCCTCTATTCATCCCCTTAAGTCTTCTAGACTACATCCTATGTCAGCACAAAACTGTAAGTTCTTGTTGGTCGTCCAACACTGGAACCTCTATGTGAAAGAGTTGTAAGTTGAAAGAACGTTACTTATGATTTCCTCTATGCTTCCCAACAATGTCTCATATATATTGTTCATTTTAGGTGGATGGTTTTAGAGATGGGAGTTATAATTATGATGTTATAGAACAATAGAAAAATGAGAGCAGAATAGTTTAAATCAAACGGGAATCATAAGTAGGCTATTTAAAAATCTGAAACAAAAAAGGACACATTATTAGTAGAGATATAAGCAGTCACATGGGTCCCATGAATATTGAGACCCACTATATATTTATACATATACTGACTAAGCAGAAATAACAGGGCAGTCACATGGCTCCTATGTATATAGAGATATCATGTATATATATATATATATATAGTAAAAAATAGTATAAAAATAGTAAGAGGTGCACTAATGCATGGATAATACTGCATGTATTACTATTTTTATCCAAAATGAACTTTCATCTCAGCCAAAGAGGACAGGATTTTATTTCTCAAAAACATCATACAAAATGGATAATAATATCTGCTGCCTTGAAACTCAGTAACCAAAAATATGAATATATACTACAGCGAAACATTCCATCCATCTATACAATATTATTTTTATTTATTGAGTTTGGTAATATCTAATGATATCTATTTTGATACTGTTCCACTGATATCTTTCATTAAGGAAAAAAAATTGTTGCTCAGAAAGTGAAACGATTTTCCATAATGATTATGCATCAAAATTAAATATCGTTGGGAAATATTAATTAGTGTAATAACGCTTAATATTGTAAATTAAAAAACGAGAGAATTTTTTAATTCGTGTCATATTTATACCTTCGTGCAATGGTATATCAACCTTCGCGGAGTATCTAATGTCAGAGCTATCTTAGCAAAGGGAGAGCAGTGATAATATTTTACTCATATCTGGGAGAATATGAGAGTTCTCGCCTTTTCTAAAAAGATTAGTTGAAAAAGTTTACTAAATAGCACGGCTTGATATCGAACTCATTTACTTCAGGGCCACAATCGAGCACGTTGGCCATGACGCCACGGGATCTTCAAGCAGGTTTTACCTCAATTTGCGGATTATTATTAATAATAATAATAATAGACAGATCTGGGTGGGCAAGGTGATCCACTGGGTGATGTGCAAGAAATTTAAATTTGACCATACGAACAAATGGTATATGCACAACCCAGCACACCTCCAAGAAAATGACACACATAAACTCCTTAGGAACTTTGACATACAAATGGATCACCTAATCTCGGCCAGAGGACCAGACCTTATAATAATCAAAAAAAAAAATGAGAATTTGCAAAATTATCGACTTTGCTGTCCTGGCTGACCACAGAATAAAGCTGAAATAATATCAAAAGAAGTATAAGTACCGGGACATTGCAAAGGAATTGAAAAAAACTATGGAACAGGTGACAATTATACCAATTGTAATTGGTGATTTTTGAACTAGAACTCGAAGGCTACATGGGAAAACAGGAAATAGGACTGATTACAGCAATCAGAAACGATACTGACAACCCGAGAGACGATAGAATGTCAACAACTAGGAAACAAAAATAGGAAAAAACAACTCTATGGCCGCTTTAAACAACTAATAAACAACATTTCTCATCAGAAAACCTGGACCTGGCTAAGAAAAAGAAACCTTAAGAGAGAAACAGAATCTCGCCTAATAGCAGCACATGACAACGCCATAAGAACCAATCATATCAAAGCAAGAATAGATAAGACGCAACAAAATAGCAAATGTAGGGTATGCGGTGACAGAGACGAAACGATCAATCACATAATAAGCGAGTGCAGCAAATTAGCACAGAAGGAGTATGAGACGAGGCATGACTGAGTCGACAAGGTGATCCACTGGAAAATGTGCCAGAAATTTCAATTTGACCACACTAACAACTGGTATATGCACAACCCAGTAGCTGTCCTAGAAAATGACATGCAAAAACTCCTATGGGACTTTAACATACAAACGGATCAACTAATGCCGGCTAGAAGACCAGACATTATAATAATCAACAAAAAAAAAAGAAAAAGAACTTGCAAAATTGTCGACTTTGGTGTCCCGGCGAACCACGGAATAAATCTGAAGGGAAGTGAAAAGAAGGATAAGTACCTCGACCTTGCTAGAGAATTGAGAAAGCTGTGGAACCTGAAAGTGACGATTGTACCAATTGTGATTTGGTGCTTTTGGCACAATAACTAAAGGATTATTAAAAGATCTGGAGGTCTTGGAAGTTGGCGGACGAGTAGAGACTATCCAAATGACAGCATTACTGAGAACGGTCAGAATCCTGAGACGAGCCCTGGTAACTTGAAGAGACTTGGTTTCACTCCCGTGAAAACCACCAGCTAACACTGATGTGAAAAACTCTAAGGAGTTGTAATGATAATAATAATAATAATAATACCTGAAACCGTTTAGCTGTGAAGAAACATAAGAATTCAAACTCGCTTTAAAATATAGTTACCTACAAACTATTTGCTGAAAACCCTGATGAGAACTCTGACTAAAATCACAGATAAAAAGACTACGACAACGTCCAAGAATACTAAAAAGGGAATATTAAGAAATATTCGGACGAAACTGAAAAAGAACGGCAAGTAGAACTCAAATAAACGCTTGCAGATACCAACCAAAAAATACTGGCGAAAGAAGGAAGATTAAAATGATACTGAGACAAGACCAAACAATAGAGTCAAAACAGGACCATCCAAAACAACGAAAAAATTCTACCAACAATAAGGCGGAAATGGGCGAAGTCATATCAACTACTGAGAGAGAGGCAAAAAGATTTGGGAGCAAAATATGGGAACGGAAAGATCATAAAAAAAAGCCGAATAGATAAACAACATGGAAACAGAGTTGCAAATGATCGAAGAAGGCTCTCAGGTGAACATATACTTTAAAAGATATCAAACAGGAAAACCCCTGGCCAAGATAGCATTCACGGATTTGTGTTTAACAAATTAATCTCCATACGTACATGACAGATTACAACGGAAATAAATAAATGCATACTGAAAACTGAGATATCCAAATGGATGTGTAACGGGAAGACCTTTTACGTTCAAAAGGAACCACTCCAGACAACTATAGACCCATAACGTGCCTACCGATGATGTGGAAAATACAAACAGCAGAAATTAGATCTACAACTCATTGATAAGCCGCAGAGTCTTCCCTGAGAAACAGAAAAGATGCCGCTGGAGAACCAGATGCACAGAACAACTAATATATATATAGATCAACACATCTTCAACGAAATTAAATAAGACGGAAAAATCTAGCTATGGCCTGGATTGACTACAAAAGGGCTTACGATAGGGTCCTACAATGCTGAATATTACACTGTCTCAAAATTTATAAAATATCCTACCAAGCCGTACAGTTTATCGAGAAGACCATGCAAACCTGGGGAGTGGAATTGACAGTAGGAGGAAAAAGCTTAGAAGAGGTAAATATCCAGTGAGAAATATTCCAGGGAGATGCACTATCACTATTAATATTTGAGATAGCCATGATGCCACTCCACTAAATCATTAGAAAATGCACAGCCAGATACAGACTCAGTAAATCGCAGGAAAAATCAATGACTTGATGTACATGGAGGACACCAAACTTTTGCCAAAAACGAAAAAGAACTGGAAACCCTAATACAAGGTGTGGGATAATGCTGTCAAGAGAGAGGAATGGAATTTAACATAGAAAATGCACCATGCTAGTAATGAAAACTGGCAAAGGAAACATCACGGAAAAAGTCAAACTATCAAATCAACTAATAATCAGAACACTCGGAGAAAAGGAAACCTACAAATATTGAGGGATATTGGAAGCCAACACCATCAAACTATATGGAATGAAAGAAAAAATTAAAAAAGAGTATCTCAGAAGAACCAGAAAATTACTCAAGATAAACTCCATAGCAGGAAGCTTGTCAAAGGGATAAATACCTAGGCTGCCCCCGAAGTTTGATACTCGGGACTATTCTTGAAGTGGACCAGAGAAGAACTCAAACAAACGGACCAGAGAACAAGAAAACTTATGACTATGCATAAAGCACTGCATCCCAGAGATGACGTTGTCAGACTATATGTGTCAAGAAAATAGGGTGAAAGAGTACAGTGTTGACACATCGATACAACGACTCGAAGACATCGAATGAGACACACAAACTCTTCTGAGATTTTGAGATACAAACGGATCACATAATCTCGGCCAGACGACCAGATTTTATAATAATCAACAAAAAGGAGACAATTTATGGACTTTGCTGTACCGGCGGACCACAAAATGAAATTGAAAGAATGTGAAAAGAGGGATAAGTACCTGGACCTTGCTATGGAATTGGAAAAAACTGTGGGACATGAAAGTGACGATTATACCAATTACAATCGGTGCTCTTGGTGCAGTCACTAAAGGATTGGTACAGGGTCTTAAGGATTTGAAAATAACGGGACGGGTGGAGACTGTCCAAATACAGCATTGCTGAGACCAGCCAGCATACTGAGAAGATCCTAGAGATTTAAGGAGACTTGCTATCAGTCAAATTCAAGTGGAGAACTATCAGCTAATGCTGATGTGAAAACTCTCAAAGGGAAATATAATAATAAATTCCCAGAGAACTGAATAAACAATGGAACATGAAAGGGACGATTATACCAATTGTAATTGGTGCGTTCGGTGCAGTCACGAAAGGATTTGTACCGGGACAGAAGGATTTGGAAATAAGAGTAAAATGAAGACCATCTAAACAACGGCATTGTTGAGATCTATTAGAATATTAAGAAAAGTCAGGGGAAACTAAAAGACTTGCTGTCACTCAGACTCCAATGGAAAACCATCTGCTAATTTTGGTCTAAAAATTGGTGTATAATAATTATAATATTTTGGGTCTGACTATATCAATTGTGATCAATTTAAATAGAATATCACTAGTAAATAATCTTGTTCCAAAAGCTGTTGTTTGCACTACAAGGGATCTAAGAACATACCTAAAATAAAAGAAAATGATTATGATAATATCTGCTATTCCCGACAACAATCCCGATGGCAAACAAACAAAAAAAAATGGGGAAAAATTAGGAAAAGAAATTAAGGATTTCGAAAAAAGCAAAGCAAAAAGCATTGAAAATGGGCGTGCAAAGGACATCCAAAAAGAGCAAAATAATCTAGAATCATTTCAGTTAAAAACAAATAGAAACAAATTATGTAAAAACAAACTCAGAAATGTCTGTTAGTAAGGAAAGAAATGAAAAGTAAACATAGATCGACTGTTAATAAAGTAAAAATTTGCGAAGGGGAGGATATCAAAAGAAGCACGTCTGTATAAACAGTGAAAGAATGGAAGTTCCAAAAGTCATCCGCTTTTGGTTGCACATTCTTATGCATTTTACCAGCAACAAACCAAATCCTGCAGGCTGTATCTTGAAAAGTATGTTTATTATGTTACCATGCCTCGTCAAAGGTAGATGTTGGTGATTTTAGAGGAACAGTTTATTAAATGCTTTTGTTTTTTGTAATGTATATATTATTTTGCCCTTTAAACACACACACACACACTCATATATACTTACATATATATATATATATATATATATTTCGTCTACATAATGTATATATATATATATATATATATATGGGGCGGGGGTACAAGTGCCTGTGTACGTGTACTTACGAGTGTATTCATATTTTTTTTGGATATTATAAATGATAAACAATAAAGTCTTTTTTTCTATTATTGATTTTAAAATTTTACGTTTTTAATTTCAGTATTCAAAAAGTTTCTATTTTCATCTCTCTACGTATGTGTACGAGAAAGAATGCACACAAGTATGGGTCTGTATATGTGCTTCAGTGGGTAGTATATATATATATATATATATACGCTGCCCCACGAGGATTGAGCACTCTGGCGAATGAATTTACAGTTACCACTTGCATAATGCAAAGCTCTTCGGACGAATTGAGCACTCTGGTATCCGGTAAATGTAAATAAAGGGAGGCTGTAACATAATGCCTTATTATTCCCAAGATGATGTGGTTCGTTTATTGGCTGAGCAGTGTGACACTAAGACTACTGTAAAGATAGGCGGGTTTCAATCCCAGATTCAGCCGTCCTACGTGTCAAGCCACATCTGAAGAGTTATGATACAACGAAAGAGTCTGTCTGTGAATAACAATATATATGTTTGTGTGTGAGTATTACGCCTAAATACACAAAAAATGACCCATATGTATATTCATGTACCTGAGCAGACATACGCACATATAAAAATACATATTCATCTAAAATAGTAAAAAGGTTATTTCTAGGTCATCAATGATTCTAAATTAATATAAAATGACGTCAATCTATATATTACTAACACTGTTGCTATATATATATATATATATATATATTGAGATATAGTGATTTCACCTGAGTATTTTCCTTCGTTGTTAATGATGCGTATACTGATTATTAATGCTATAGTAAGAACAATATAGTAACAATATAGTAACAATATAGTAACAATACTCAAAAATAGTAACAATATAAATAGTAACAATATAGTAACAATATAGTAACACTGTTGCTATATATATATATATATATATATATATATATATATATATATATTGAGATATAGTGATTTCACCTGAGTATTTTCCTTCGTTGTTAATGATGCGTATACTGATTATTGGAGAGATATCTTTTGATAAGAGGCCACGGTTCAGTACTCAATAAGTTTTAGCGATTCCCTCAAATGCATTTTGAATTTGAGAATTTTTATTCGGAAATATTTCCGGCAACTGCCATTTACTACATTTG
Source organism: Sepioteuthis lessoniana (assembly GCA_963585895.1). NCBI lineage: Eukaryota > Metazoa > Mollusca > Cephalopoda > Myopsida > Loliginidae > Sepioteuthis > Sepioteuthis lessoniana. The sequence goes on along the minus strand of OY757912.1, from coordinate 16,386,067 downwards.
CTGTTAGTCTATTACTAAAATTTACTCTCGGCTGCGGGATGAACAAAATGAAATTAAAAAGGACAGAAAAAGAATAGTCTGTATGTTAATGTTATTCTAAATCATTTAAGATAGAGAATGATGTCCTCTTGTTTTAATTGTTGTATGGTCTTCATTATATATATATATATATGAAGGTAGCAGAAAAACATAATCCAAATAAGTGAATTTATTAAGATGTAAAGTTGACGTTAACATTTCGGTTTCAGTAACAATCATCAGGACTTGGATTTGAGAATAGTTCACGTAGCGATGGATGCTTGCAGAGATGACTGGAGCAAATGAGAAATATTCAACGAAAAGATACACAAACGTGCACATATTTCCACGTGCCAGACACGTTCTTCTGACGTTTGAATTATGAACGTTATGTGCACGTTTGTTATATTTTCGATATATATATATAAAGTTTTAAAATTAATAAGTGTTACGATGATGGGTGATGTTTTGATGACGTTTTTAATGTTCATGTCTTTCATACTTTACCGTACTTTATATGAGGATTGCCCAGTCAGCTGGGGCTGTAGAATACACTGACTGCACCTCTGCAGAGGGGTAAGACCCCCACTTACGAAGTGTCCTGGATATGACACTAAACAATCTGATGGTGAGGTTCCAGCAATGCTGGAGCTTTGGGGAATGCGGAGTACCCCTTCATTGCCATCGCTCCCAGGTCCACTCTGGCCCAGAGTGGTAGCACCTGATAGGGCCCTATCTATGGGTTAAATAGAACTAACAGCATACTTATGGTAAAATGAATTGAGTAAACTGAATAGCTTGAAATAGGAACGTTTTTGATAATTAAACCGTACTTACACATAAACTGCGTGCTTATGATTAACTAAATAACCTACAAAGGTTGATATGCCATAAAACCAAACAAACCAAACCAAACCATTTATATGAGGATCATTAAATAAGTTTCCAGACTTTTTTCGTATGGCCACTTTTATGGATAGCACACACATGAAACTCTAGTACCCCTTCGAAGTAATCTCCTCGGGCTGCAATGCATTTGTTCTACCGATCCAACAACTTCTGAAAGGCCCCATGGATGTCCTCTTGTGTGAGGATGTCAATGACATTCGTCACAGCCACTTTCATCTCCTCACTTTGTCTCATAACAACAGCCTGTGAGCTTAGGAAATAAGCAAAAGTCACAGGGAGCAAGGCCTGGACTATAGGTAGGGTGAGGAACTGTCTTGTTGCCTATCTTGGTCAAATAGTCTATGACAAGGATGGAGTTGTGGACTGGAGCATTGTCATGGTGGAAATGCCACTGACCCGATTTGATGAGTGCTGGCCTTTCCGACGGAATCTCTTCCTGAACTCCTTTAAAACCTCAACATAGTAACTGTAACCCTAACTCTTTGGCCAATCAACTCTGGTGTATTGACTTCCTTACTCCTCCCACACATCTCATCATCTCTCACAGACTCCCTGCCTTCCTTGAATCTCTTATGCCACTCAAAAACTGATGCTTGATTCATGCAAGATGGTCCAAGTGCAGCCTGAAGCATTCCATACGTTTCTGCGGCATTTTTTCCAAGTTTAAAACAGAATTTTATTGCATATCGTTCTTCTAAAGTGTCCTCACGTCCAGATTGTGTTTTTGAAATTCACCAGCTGTGACAATCAGGCTTTAGTAGCTGTTTATTTGAACCAGAAATAATAAAAATTTGTCAGTCATCTCAAAAGATATATAGCAATAACAAAAAGCAATAACATAGTCAATTTTCAAGAGTCTACGACAATTTTAAATTCCTGAACAAAGAAAGTCTGGAAAATTATTGAAAGCCCCACGTATATACTCCCATAGATTTATATGAAATTCCTCAAATATTCTATCCGTGAATAATCCACAGCCATGGTTTTCGGATGCTGACTGGATATATATATATATATATATATATATATATAATCTAATATGATCCAAGGAGGAAATCCAAGGAGTAGGAGTATTCAATTTCAGTGCTCAATACCAACGGCTATTGATGTATAATTAATTTGTGATTAATGATACATGAACACTCAACGTGCAGAGCTAAAATTAGTTTCATATAAAGACAAAAAGAAAAAAAGGGGCGAATTGTTTCTTTTTTTTTAATATAAAAGATTATATATATATATATATGAGAAAAAGACTATATATATATATATATGAGAAACATTGGTGGAAAAGAGGATAATCCAAAACACCATTGATTTAGCAATCTTATTTCGTCTTTATTTTAGAAAGACTTCCAAAAATAAAGACAAAATCTTGCTAAATCTTGTCTGAGTTTTGGTTTATCTACTTTTCCATTTATTTTTCTCACTTTGCCAGATTTACTTAAATGTACTATTTCTCCCCACCTCTCTCCCTGTCGATATATATATATATATATAAATTGGTCAAGTGTCTTTTCTGAATAGCATATCAGTATTTATGGGTTATTTAATGCAGAAGCCATTATTCTTGAAAAACATCAATGCTACGATTTAACCCATACCTGGGAAAGTAACGGAGACACCCCATGGTATATTGGCTAAAGTGCAGGGATGTTACATCGTAGTACGCGATTTTAAACTTCAGTCATGCAATCAGGTTTAGTTTTGGATAAATAACCAAGGACTTCATTAAAACCTCCTGCTATGGATTTAATAGTATAAGTCCAGATTTTTTTATGCTTGTGGCTTGGAAATTTAGCAACCCACGGAAGTTGACATGCCCTAAAACAAAACAAAACAAAACAAAAAACTAAACTAAATTTACATTCAAACATCCACACCTAAAAAAAAGCATAGCTATTCACACACACACATATACACACACAAAAACAAAAATGGAAGAACCACACCAAAGCACACACAAAGGAGGCATAAAAAGACAAGCCACCAAGTCCCATCCTAATAAAAAAAAAGTATATCGTAAAACAATAAAACAAACAAATTAGTTAAAAACAAACACATGACTACTCAAGCACATACTGACGAGAAAACAACCGAAATCAAAACATCTAGTAAGCACATACCCCCCATCCAAGTATACCTGATAACATCAAAGGAAAGAAAACCCATTCTTACTGAAGAAGGGGAGGGAAATGAAATTCACTCAGTATATGTGAACCCAGAAAAAGGTTCCTAAAAAATACTTTTTTTAAAAGCCAGAGAAAAAAAACCTCGAGAGAGAATCTTCCTTAGAAGGTTTTCTCTATAAAAAAATTATTCAAAATTGTTTTAAGCCCGAAGAAAGCTTTAAAATCGGAAACACGTGTAGCACTGAATTCTTTTTCAAAAGGAATAAAAAAAAGGCAAAATTCAAACTATTCTGTGGATCTTCTTTATATATATATATATATATATATATATATATATATATTATCACTCTTAAATTGTGGTGATACCATGGAATTTCCGCTCCTGTAAATTTTTGGAATGTTTTTTTCGCCCTTATCATTGGACAGAACACTTATAGATAAGGTTGCCTGATTATTATTTGTGCTCTTGTCACAGATGAGATCTGGAATTCTTCCAAGGAAAAAGACACCCAAAAGAGATTCAGAAGAAAATGTTTATACGTACCTTGTTTAAGATTAAACTTACAATAAATCAATCCGTATTTTTATCTCAAAGATAATTTCGATTTTAATCTTAAATACTCATTCATGCCATTGATTTATTTGCTTTTGATTTTCTACCACTTATTTCTTAAAATATCAGTCAAATTTGAGGCTGTTGTATATATAATCATCATTATGTCGTGCCGCAAGCACGGATATCCCTGACCCTCTCTTGCCACACCTCCCTATTGTTCATCGCTTCTGGCTGGTCCTCAGGGCTACATACTGTATCCTCACAGAGCTGGTGTATAAAGCTTCGAGTTGGTCATCCTGCTTTTGCTTGACCATATGACGGGTTCCATAGAAGTATATCGCTTATGATCTCGTCCCTCCTTCTCCAGCAGTTTCCTGCAGGTCTGGTTCGTCTAACTTTGATAGTTTTCGTGATGGGAGATAGGTGGCCGTACAGTTGGTGCTTTGTGGGATGTTGCCTCCAGGTTTATGGTTATAACTAGGTCACTTGGTAAGTTAATAGTGGTGCAACTTTTGTGCTACAATTAAAATTGTGCTTGGTATCAATGAGAGAGCTTTATATATATATATATATATATATATATATATATATATATATATATTGCCTTGGGTTTCATGATTTGCACATTCTTCAGACGAATGCGTAAACCATGAAACGCACGGTCACAGACATTACCATCTAATATATATATATATATATATATATAGAGAGAGAGATAGATAGATAGAATTGTAAACAAAGTAGAATTTGAAATTCACAGCCTAAGATTACAATTTAGACTTACATGTTGTAAATGTAAGTTACTTTTATGAGAATTAATATTCTATAAAAATTTTCAGATTCTTTTCTAAGTGCCCCTTGCTTCGCTTGATACTCCAAGTTTTCTTTACAACCCCCATATGTCCCAGATATTGAGTCAAGACTTTTCAGAATTTGTTATTCCTAGATCATTATGAAAAATGTTGATCAGTAATACGCGCTTTTATTTTCGGCGTCACACTGCCGTTATATATATATATATATATATATATATATATATATATATATCGCGAGGAAAAAGGAAATACTTTCTTTTTCATTCTTTATGTGGAGCTTTTTTTAAAATTCCATTTACAAACCATTCCTTTCTATCTCTTTGACTTATAATCATTAAGTTTATCTTCTTTTGAACAATTACAACTTTCCTCCAATCCTCTTCTTTTTCTATTTCTTTTGCACAAGATTAACTCTTTTCCATTAAACCTAGGGGCTTATTTCGATTAGACGCATGTATATGTTTCTTTTTTATTCTTTAATCTTCGAGTTTATTTGATTTCAGGAAGATTTCTACAATTAAAAGATTTCCCTAGTTTTTCCTTTAACATACCACAAAGTATCTCTTTTTTTTCTTTTTCAACACAACTATATTCATAACACACAAATCACTGATCATTTTCTTGCTACTGCACAGAAGACAGTAAAACAGCCGCCATTACATCTCGACAACCGGAAATGGGAAATCCAGGCACCGGAAACGATGACGTAATTATCTGTTGAATGATTAATAAGTGAGGTTTACTTCGAATGTAATTAGATTTTATTTGACATTCTCTTGTCTTGTCTTTTTGTATTCTATTTGTTTTTTTTCTCTACCTATTCGTAACGTAGATTTGAATCATCAACTTTTCCCTTATCGTGACAGAAGGTTGAGTTTAATTTGTTTCTTAGAATTATGCGTTAGAAAAGAATTCTAGTGAGAAAAAAAATTTCCATGCTAAGTATGTACAGTCTAGATTTTCTCACTCTCAAATAGAAAGAGGGGATGTCCTCGTGGTGTAATGGTTAAAGCAATTGACAGCAGAATCGTAGTAAGCGAGTTCGTACTCCAATCGCGCTATTACGTTCACTTTCGGACAAATACCTTTGGGAAAGGTATGAACCCCCTTATCCTCCCAGTTATGGATTAAATAGTACTCCTACTGTTCTTCTAGGAGAATAGTTTTGGCATTAAATAACCAACAAAGGTTGATATGCCATTAAACTAAGAAACCAAACCAATCAAATAGAAAGAAAGAAAGATATGGACAGGCATGAACAGAAAGAGATGGATATGATGATGTTTATTTATGTTTTATAGCATCTTAGTCTTTTTTAGCTCCTTTCATATTAGATCAGAAAGATGCTGTTCCGGATAGAAAGTCATTACTGCTAATGTTCCTCGAATAAGAGAACGCACCCGAGATCGAATCGAATAAAAACTGTAGCCTTTTATGTACACAACTTGTCAACCTTTAAAACATGTCGGTTTTAGTCATAATTTTAACTGAATGGTAAATATATATATATATATATATATATATATATATAGACACACATGCATTCTTTTTAAGCTAAATAGTTTCTCGGTAACAAAACTTTTTTGTTTGCACAGGTTATTTGTTCGATAATAGTTATCCAATACTAATAATTGAATTCAACATTAATCATTTGATTGCACACAATATAGTGATATCAATCATTCATATTTAACCTAAATAATTCTATAGAATATTACTTCTTTTCAAGCAACCAGTTATTTAGTTTCAAGTATTGCTATTTAGCATTAATAATTCTATTTGATATTTATGATATTTATGATAGTAAAAGATTGAACGGTTCTGTTTGATTTATAGAAGGAACCCTAACACTCCGGGTCAATTTGGACCCGAGAGTAATGGTAATAAAAGCGTAGTCCACATTCATTTGTCTCTAAGACTGGAACCTGACCATCTGATGCAGTTTAGTTTGATACCTTGGACACTTTGTGGAGGTGCCCTTGTTGTATCAGTTATCGTCGTTGGAAATGGACTCGGCGACACGAGTTCAAATTCTGGACAAGGCTAATTGCATTTTACATTGAACTAATACCCGTGGAAAATGTATGAATCCAATTATTGTACCTCCAGCTATGGGTAAATAGTAGGGCAGACTGGGTTCTTCAGCCTTGGTAAGGCCACTAGTCTAGGAGAAGGAAAACTTTGAATTCAAACCTGTTAAACTCCGCTTAAAAATTGACCTTGTGTCATATCCTACCCGAGCAGAGGGGTTGGGTAAATATGGATACCCCGGACACTAAATGGTTTCAAATATTGCTATCTAATAATAATTCTATTCAACAATCCTTATTCGTTAGCTACTGTTAAATAATTTCAAGCACTGTAACGTAAAACCTATAACTCATTGGTTTAGTTTGGTTTGATTTTATGGTATATCAATCATTGTAGATTATTCAATGCCAAATACATTTTATATATATAAACAATTCTATTTCAAACAATTCAGTTTTGCATGAGTATACAATTTAGATATCAAAAACAGTTCTATCTGAAACTATTCAGTTTAGCATAAGCCCGCAGTTTTGCCCTATTTGACTCATAGATAGGACCTTATCAGGTGCTACAATTCCGGGCCAGAGTGGATCCGGGAGCGATGAAGGGATATTTTGAATTCTCCAAAGCTCCAGCCTTAGTGTAGGCTCATTTTCAGAATGTATTGTTATATATCCAGGGCACTCATTGGGAAAGTTTTACTAAATTGGTACTGAACTTTTTTAAAGCTCATTTCATATTAGATCAGAAAGATGTTGTTCAGGATAGAAAATCGCCTCTGCTAATGTTCCTCGATAAAGAGAACGCAACCTGGAACAGGTCAAATATAAATTGTATTCTTTTATGTAAACAACTTGTCAACATTTAAGACATGGTCGGTCTAAGTCCTAATTGTAACTGAATGGTAAACAATAAGACATTAGCCAGAACGAGTTACCATTGCTTCTTGCCTTAGTTATGGCATTACTCAGGTGATACTTTTAAATGTGGGACGAATTTCTGCTTTACCTTTTATATAAAATCGAGAAACCAGCGATGGAAATATGGAGTACAAGAAATGGGAAAGAAAGCTCCACTTCAAGGTTCCCTGAGATACGGTCTATTAGAATTTTGTAATTAATTTCCATGTTGTCTTATAAGTTGGAGAGTACATTCGAATTGTATTTAGGAAGAACTTCCTACAGCTGCATAATTTAGACTATATTTTGAGGGCATGCTTCCATCGATTCTTTTATTTATATATATTGATATCAACCAATAAAACCTGAAGACATTCGTATTCATATACTTGGCTACTTTTTTTATAGTATTAAGAATTCTAATTAGGTGTTAAGCATGCCTGAAGGGATGTATTTCAACAATTTAGATTTACAGCGACAAGTTAGACGTATTCAAGTGACAACTTCTTTAGTACACGTCTTTAAAAAATGTATATTATTTATATGTTGACAACATTACATGTCAAATTTAGATCGTTACTAAGTATTACATTAAAAGCCATCTTTATTGAATATAATATAGTAAACGAATGGTACCAAGGTAAGAAAAGATATGTTATTTTTTTTATGTGAGCAGCCAGAAGAGAGCCGTGTTGATAAAGTTCAGCATCACATCCGGTAAATTATATGTAACCATATATGCTTCATCTAACACCCTTAAATTAACTTAGATTAATAGATTACCTTAAACTTAGATTAAACCAAGATTAACGGATTAAGTAGTTATAGTTCTTGACTAGACGATATCGTCCATACAAGATAGAGGTGATTTTCTGGGTATTCTGAGAAACTTATAAAAAGATGATGGACGCTTTGATTAGTTCTCTTTTTTTGTTGCTGGGATACGAGCGTTTGCGTCTGCGAAAATTGAGCAATGATTCAAAGATAGGAGAATGGCTGGTTTCGACCAGAACGAAGAAGCTACTTTACAGGTCATCATCATCATCATCATCATATCGTGCTGGTAGCACGGATATCCCTGACCCTCTCTCGCCACTCCTCCCTATCGTTCATCACCCTAGGTAGGTCTTCAAGACAACATCCTGTATCCTCACATAGCTGCTGAATGTACGTTCGAGCTGGTCGCCCTGCTTTTGCGCGGCCATGTGTGGGGATCCATAAGAGTACATCTCTTATGAGTTCATCTCTGCTTCTCCAGCAGTGTCCTGCATGTCTTGTTCGTCTAACTTGAATAGTTTTCGTGATAGGGGGAAGGTGGCCGTACAGTTGGTGTCTTGTGGGGTGTTGCTGCCAGGACTTGTTCAGGATTGCACGCAGCATTCTTGTGTAATTGCCATCTAGTTTCTTCTCCAGCCGTTTTGTTAGCGTCCATGTAGTGCATCCATATAGCAGTATCGATGTGACCGCTGCTTGGATGCTTTCTACGTCCCTGGTCTCAAAAACTGAATGAAGATAATAAAAATAATTGAAGTGCCCGTGGTGGGATGGATATTGTTCAAAACCTGGAAGAGGCTGTTTGAATTTATACGTAGCCTTAATACTCTTTGGAAAGGTATGAATCCAACTATTCTCCCTTCAGTTATAGGTAAATAGTAGGACAGAGTTGTTGTTTTTTTTTAACATTGGTATGACAACACATAAAGGAGAAGGATAAAATCAGAAGGGAAATACGTTGAAATCCGCTTAAAAATTGACCTTATGTTGCATTCTACTCGGGTGGAATAGCTGGTAAATACATTCAGCAACAGATCTCCTAATACTTGAAATGCGTTGTGTTTTCTTTTTTTTAACCTATCCAACGATTTGTCATCACTGACATAGCAGCTGTTGGCGATAATGCAATGCGTCCTAAAAGCAGTATTTGGAGTGATAATATTTTTTAATGAAAGATATGTTTAAATTGATAGTAAATAAATAAACAAATAAAAGGAATTACTGTATAATTATATTTTGGGAGTTATAACCCTTCATGAATTCTATTAGATTACGTTAGGTTGAGAGCATATTCAGTATCTACAATATTATAAAGATGTACATTTGAGTTAAACCCTTCCATTCTTTTAGACTACTATGAGGCCATTTTACTCAAACATTCTTGTTTCGATGCGTAAATTTTTCTGTCTTGTTACAAGTAGTCATAAAAAAGTCATGTAATTAAGATATATGTATTTACCGCCCCTCCCGCTCCAGAACGAATAGGAAGTGACACAAGGTCAATTTGTTGGCAGAATTTAACAAGTTTTAGGTCAGAATTCATCTCTCTCCGTGACTGGTTTCCCTGCCAACGTTATAGAGTCCAGTCTGCCCTACTATATACTCCTAGCTGGGGGGAGAATGGTTGCTTGAATACCATTTTGAATGCTATTAATGCTTGGTGAAATACAAACAGCCTTGTCTTGGATTTGAAACAGACATTCTTACTACGATATCCATTACACTGAGAGCTCTTACATATATAATCATATTATATATCATCTTTCATTCTTTTCGTCCCCTGTTAGTGGCGCCTATAATATGCTGACTATATCCCCTGCACAGGGGTATGATTACCCGTTACAAAAACAGGTGTCCTAGATATGAAAAACTGCAACTGATATTGAAGCTACTGTTCTAGAGATATGGTATGTGTGGAGTATCTCTTCATTGCTAGCATTCCCAGTTCTACCTTACAAATGTGTGCAAATTATTTATATTAGATAGGAATACATAATATATACGACTGGGAAAAAATTTCAGAAACAACTTGACGAAAATATATTTATAATAATGTATAATGAACGCAATTCCCTAACCTCACGGCAAAAAATAAGCCTAATGGGTTGACATGCTGTTTAAATAAATAAATAAATGATAGAACCAGTGTTCATATTCTAAAAAGCAGCTGTAAAAAGTTAGGAAAAAAATTACCAAAAATAGACAGTAATTGCAAAATAATGTTGTCAAGAATTATTGAATTAGCAAAAAAGAACATTCACAAAATAAGTAAAAAATAAAGAAAATCTTTCTGGCAATAATGATTACTGACTGTTATTGTGAGAAATATAAAGAGAACAAGATCATTCACTTACTCATTGGATTTTCATTTGTAAAAGAAGACCATGATAATATGATGATGTCTTTTAAAGTAGAGAATTGTTTATTCATTTGATTTGATTTTGTTTTTGTGTTCAATTTACTTATTAAGAACACATTTCGTAGAAGTACGTACATAAGTGAAATATTTAGAAAAAATAGATGAATAGAAATAAAACGAAGCATCTTGCAATAAAGACTGATAATGTCAAATATATAGCTGGATCGTGCAAAACCGTACAATCAAAATATTTTATTTGTAACCCATTAGTTCCTTTTAGTCTACGTTAAAATTGATAATTTTGATACTTGGTTCACTTAATTTGTTGTCTTTGTTTAATGGTAAATCAAATTTCGTGGGATATTTAAGTCATCCTTTTAGAAGAACAATAGTGGTGTTATTTAACCCACTACTCGGAAATAAAAAGGTTCATGCCTTTTGCAAGGGTTTTATTTCCGAAAGTGAACACATTAACGTGACTGGAGTTGGACCTTTCTTTCAACTACGTCAAAGCCTGGTATGTTAGCCCCTGACCGATGAGAACAAACCCATTGAATTTCTTTGTTATTTGGGAGCTGAAATACTGTTATATATTCCGTGTGCAACGATTTACTTTTATACAAGTCACGGTACTAGATTGTCACCTTAGTTCCTTGACTATCGCATGCGTTTCATGCTATTTAGTATATCAACTCCCTCTTTGCCGGGACTTCTTATTCATGTTTATAGCGGCTCATTGGAACAAGTTTCCTTTTTGTTCGCTACTCAGATAAGAAACAGTCTCCGTTAACAATTAACAACTATTTCTTGAAACACAATGTGTAGTAATATCGTTAACGTTTAGAGATCAGAATAAACCAACTAATTCTTTGAAATATCTGAACACCTAATTCCGACTACACTGCAACGCCGAGCAGTTATAATTAAACTTTCGCCATTAGCCGTCATCTATTGGCCAATCAGACGTGAGCATGTGTAAACAGTCCCACTATGTTTACTCTACTAGAGACATTAAGAAATGAACAACAGCTATCTATACTGGAAGCATTATTTATAAAAAATACAAACCGGAATTATGTATCCAAAAGCAATTCTATACTCTTTAGCGTTAAGTTTTGGCGTAGTGAAATTGTTGTTGTTAGTGAGAGGGAAGTTTGTTTGTAGTAAGGAAGAGTGTAACGTGCGAGTGTTTACGTTGTGTTGTTTCCTCGCCAAGTTTGTAAGTCACCTCGCTAAAGCTTATTGGGTATATAAAGGAGTGATGATGAAGAAGTAAGATGGCGATAGTCGAAAGGTGTTTTTGGAATACGTTTTTATTTGCAGCATGGAATATTAGGTTTGCTTTTGGTGCTGCAAGACTCGTGGTGAGTAAGATTGTGAGTAAGGAGACGAAATAGAGTTATGAGAAGTTGAGAAGGTTGAGATGGCAGCGTGTGTCGTCGGACGTGTGAGGGATTGAACTTTAGAGTCACCGTGTAGTTTTGTGCGTTTGGTGTTTTTGGGGAGGAGAGTCTGCGTTGTCTCCATCAAAATAGCCCAGAGGTTAATTGATAGCTAGGTGTCATGAGCGGAATAAAAGCATCGCGTTGACATAGCCAATTTTGGGGGTGACATAAAGTTGTGCCTGTACGAGGCATGTTGAATGCATCTAATTTATATTCAACTGAGATTCCTTGCAAGGAATCCATAAATTAGATGGGTCCCTCGTGTGTCCATGCTGCTGCTAGAAGAGCCCCCAGTGAGACGTCTGCACTGGGCGGCGTTTTCCAGCCAAAGAGAGTGGGTTTGGCAGCTTACCCAATTTCCTGTTGCCCGTAAAGAAAGGCCCGGGCTGAATAAGATAAGTCATCCTGATTGGGTGAAATTAAGTGTCGAATTAAATTGCGCGCCATACCAAAATACGAAATTTTCCCTTCCACTACAACTCCATTGCTTTTTAATAACCCCGAACCATCGGAAGAAAACACCATTTCCTGTACCAACTCTGCTGGCCTACAGTAATTTTTTTCAAAGTGTTTTTCTTCAGACCTTCTGGATTTTCCTTTGGTAACCATCCCATGCTTACATCCTCTAGTACAAAATCGATTGTCACTGACAATTCTCTGAAGAGAAGTGACCGAAAGAATGGGTCTCTTTTTTTTAATTTTAATTCATTTTTATGATTTTAAAACGTTCTTAGCATCATGCTCTCGGTTTTTAAAGCAATATTTAGATTCTGTACGCATCACACGATCTTCAAATATATATATATATATATATATATATATATATGGACATTGTATCGCTTTTTTTGTATCTGGCTGGCAAAGTCTTTCTATACTTTTCGGAGATTGAGGCTTTTGCTGGAGATGTTTTATTTCTTGGAGGGATTTCTAATTCCCCTGTCTTTAGTATGGACATCGGATATCTTCTCTCCTCCAACCCTAAAAACAATTATTTTATAGAGGATTTTTCTAGGAACACATATTTCCGATTGGCAAACCAATCATAACTTATTTTGAATTCCTCTACCACTTTTTTATTAGTCGACCAATCAAATGCACGGATCTACGTATCTGAGAACTGTGTCTCTTCCACGTATCAAATATTAATTGGTCATCCAATTAAACCACAATATAGGGGCTTGGTTAATTAAGGGTCCCGGACAACGCCTTTTGGGGGAGTATCTCTTTTCATATCAACCAAACCAAAAATCAAAGATATGATTAATTTATCCATAGATTTTACCTCTTAACTCTAACAGGTGCGAAAGAATAAGTTCGGGGTGTCATGATTTAAAGCAAATAATGTACCAACAAAACTCCAAGCCTGCTTACATTTTGTTTTGATAATACGAAAGTTCGATTAGTACTAGCTCCTCACTAAACATTTATATTAACTTATAAATCTCTTTCAAAGTCAGTAAGTCTATTTTATATTTCTATAAAAGGAAAAAACAACTTCCTAAATAAAAAATGCTGTCCAAAAGATTTTAGCACCAGTGATTTCCGCATATTGTTACATAACATTCTGTTTAGCGGATTTTTTCCGCATTTAATAACAAATATTAAACTTTTCTTCATCGTCTAATGGTTTATATGTGAGACTAGTTAGCTTAGAAGGCTAGCAATTAATGAGTTCGATTCTAACCGAGTACACTCAAGCTTTAGCTATAAACAAAAATTGGGTGGGGAAAATGTAACGCTTCTCGTGGTTTGTGATTTAGGTTAATTATGCAAAGAGAGAATCGTTAGTGGGTTCGATTCTCAAGAAAACCCACGTACTTTCCCTCCTTGTGCCAAACTAAAAAAAAGCTTGAATATTTTCCCACTCTTTATATACATAATGAATAGCAATTCAATATTGTAAAGTATAATAACCAAATCAAAGTATTTAATGCTTGTTTTCTTAAAATGTATGAATTTGTTTTATCTTGGTAAGGAAGAGATTCTCAGTGAAATAGAGTCAATTATTGATTAACTGAAGTGGTACAGTCCGACAAATATTTTAAGTCTCGCGCTGTTGGTGTTACGTCCGAAGTTTGTCTACTACTGACCGAGATCTATCAGAGTTCTGTCTGCTTCTCTGTGCATCAGAAACACGGCTTCTTTTACACTTCCGCGATACCGGAGATCACGTGGTGCCAGCCACGATACACATCTCCCTCCAAATAATTTTCAATATGTTCGTCGGACATCATATTTTTGTCTTTTTGGATTTATTTCCATAGTTCCCGTTGGGGTACGTTTTCGTTTGCTCGTGCGATATTGTTGTATTGGTGAGGGACTGGGTACCTCAAACATGTCAAAAAATGACGATCATGGGTTCTTTAACTCGTTCCTTTCTGTTTGAGGTATATCTTTTTTTACGTGGTTAATGTGTCTACGAACCTTTCACCTTGGATGTTTTATTATGTACACCATATTAACAATTCTTTTTTCAATAATGCCTTCCAACCAGGTTGGTTTACCCAAATGATTATTTAGGAAATAAATTTTTCCCCTGGACTATAAGTCTTATCAGGGGAATTTTTTTCTGTTCTTATTTCCTTTTTTTAACGGAATCAATTTATCTAATATTGATCGATTTTTCCCAGCAAACATCGGTTCTGCTTGGAACAAGCTTGTGTTAGTATTAGGATTAGGTTTTATTTGATAAATGGATAGAAATTCTTGTAATCTCTCATTTTCTGTTTCGATGCCTTTATAATTGCTCTTTTAAATACATCAAAAAATCTTTCCACCAAACCATTAGATCTTGGATGGTAAGATGCCAATTTTACGTGATTTATCGAGAGCAATTTACAGAAATGTTCAAATTCTTTTGATGTAAATGGTGTGCTATTGTCAGATACAATGGTTTCTTGTAATCCGAATCTTGCTAACAGTTCCTGTAACATCCTTAGTGTGGTTTTTGTCGTAGGCGTTTTTCATTTGAAAACTTCTGGCCATTTTGTAAAGCAGTCTTCTATGAGAAAAAAGTATATTCCTTTTATCGGACCGGCGTAGTCAATATGTACACGAGACCATTGTTTATCTATCTTAGGCCGTGGATTGTATTTTATGGGAGGTACTTTTACTACCGATGCATAGCTTTTGCCCGATTTCACCATGTTTTCAATGTTATTATATATACCCAGCCAGTATACATAACTTTGCATGAGAGCCTTCATTCTTCTCATTTCCCGGTATGGAAAGTTTTCAAATTTTTCATAGTTAAAACTGCGGGTATGACGACCCGTTCTCCATACATCAATATGCCGTTGCACGTTGAAAATATATTATTTGTTTTAACTTTCTGGTTCATTAGTTTCTTTCTTGGTTTGATTAATGAACTTATCAAATTTTGTCTTAGACTTTATCTCCTCCAGCGTAACTGGTAGTTCTTTAACTGTGTTGCATAAAACGTATTTTACGTTCATTTCTGGCTTTAATGAAGCAATGACACTCTTCTCTTGCGGTTCTGTATTTTTTGGTTTTAATCTGTATAATTCAGCCGCATGTGCGATCTTTTTTGACAGTAAGAACTCCATTTTAAATTAATAATTACACAGCATCGTAGCCCATCTTTGTAAACGGTTCACAGTATGTATTGGTATTCCTTTTTTAGAACAAAATATTGCTAATAATGGACGATGATCCGTTTGTAATATAAATTCTCAGCCGTGTACGTATTTATGAAATTTCTTGATCACAAATATGATAGTCAAACCTTCCTTTTCTATCTGTGAATAGTTTATTTCTGCCGGTAGTAGCGTCCTTGATACATGTTGAATCGGTTTTAATTTACCATCTTTTTTGTGAAGTATGACTGCCCCTAAGCCAGAATTGCTTGCATCGCTGGCAACATATATCTGCTTATTAGGGTTGTAATGTGTCAAAGCTTAGTTCCATGTTAGCCCTGTTTTTTTTAATTTCTCAAATGCTTTTTTTCATTCGTCCGTGTAATCCCATTTTACGTCTTTTTTGAGTAAATTATTCAAATGAGCTCTTAGTATATGCATATTAAGTATATAGTTATTGTAGTAGTTAGCCAGCCCCAAACTTGATTGTAATGCTGCAACATTAGTCCGTGCAAGCATGTATTTTCACGCGTCTGCTTGGTTAGGATCAGGAGTTCTGCCTTTATTTGATTTTTAGTAGAAAAAATTCACATTTTTCTGTGCCTAATTTAAAACCGAATTCTTTTATTAAAAAAAACCAAACACACACACTTCAATTATATGTTTCGCATGATCGTCTCGATTTTTGTATTTTATTAGAATATCATCTAAATAAGCTGTTGCGAAGTCCAGATCTGCTTATATTGTATCCATGGTTTTATAAATAGTCGTCGTTACCTTTATTCTATATTGAAGTCTGTTAATTTTGTAAAAACCTCTATGTGTGTTAATAGTTAATAATTCTTCACTTTTCTTCCACTGGTATTTGTAGATAAGCTTCTGACAAATCTAACTTAGAAAATATGCGTCCGCCATTTAAATTTGCAAAAATTTCTTCCGGTGTTGGGAGGTGATAATTTATTCCTTTTAGATAATCATTAAGTCCGGTTGAATAATCTGCGCATATTCTTTTTTTTTCTTTACGTATACAGTTGGAACTGTCATTTTTTCTATGACACCCAGTTTTTCTAATTCTTTATCAATAATTTCAACCGAAACATAGGGTACTGCTCTCATTGGTCGAAAAACTGGTGTAACATTTTCTTTTACTTCTACTTTTGCCTTAATTTTAGAACAGAATTCTAGTCCTTCTGAAAATATTTCCGGAAATTTTATTTATAGTTCTTTTTTCAGTTTATCTGAACTTGTCGTAGTACCCACAACTTTTTTGCAGAAAGTATTTATTGGGACGTTAAATAGATCGAATTATTCCATCCAATCAGTTCCAAATAAATTTTAGACATTTCGCATGACTAAAGCTTTTAATTTTCTTTCTTTTCCATTGAAGAAAACATTTATGAATGTTTCTCCCATAAATTTTTAATTTTTCTCCGGTAACACCTTTTGTTATTTTTTTCGAGTTACTCAGGGTTGGGTATTTTTTTTTTTCCAAGTTTCATCGTTACTTATAGTTAAATCAGACCCAGTGTCTATCTGAAATTTTATTCTTTTTATTGTTGAGACAAATTTTTATATATTTTCTTTGTACTTTGTTAATTGTTGCTTGATCAGAAGTGAACTATACCGTGTTTTTTTTACTTTTTTGAATAATTTCTCCCTCAGAGTCTGCAGTGTGAGAATTTGTGACCTTTACGCCCGCAAGTGAGGCATTTTATTGTGTTTAAATGGACAGTCTTTAAATAAATGCAATTCTCCACGCCCGTAGCACGGTTTATTTTTCTTACCTTGTGATTTGTTCTTTATTGTATGGATATTTGAAAAACCCGTTCTTCAATTTTTGCTGAGTCAGCTCACAAATTTAAAATACGCTGGCATTTTTCAGCTAGGTTTTGTAAAGTTATTTTTTGGTCTTGTTCCAATTTGGTTAATAACCTTGTGCGCAATTCTTTTCCAGACGGTGAGGTAATCCCTGAATGAAAAACAAACATTTAAACATGTCTGGTGTAATTTCATTTTGCTGGAACCTTTCACAGTACCTGTTCACTGTACTGGTGAAAGTTGTGTAGTCTTCAAAATTCTTTTTTCGTAAGGTTGAGACTTTACAACGGGTATTAAACAGTGAACTTTCTTCTCCAACTATTTTCGTTAGTATTTGGATAGTTTCTCGGAACGTCACTTCACCGGGCTGCCCTGGCAGAATAAAATTTACGTATTTTTCATGTTTTGCCGCCGCGAATTTGCTTAGTAAAAGTCTCCCTTTTTTCTCGTCCAGCAATTTTTTTACAATCTTTTCCAAAAATTGATTCGTACCTTCTGAAATATGCCGCGAATGTCACTTCTTCTGGTTTGAAGATAAATTACCCAACTGAATTTATTTCCAAGTCTTGCAAGAATATATTAAAATTTACCGAGTCGTTTTTTGTAAGATATTCAAGTAGTTTAGCGAATCTTTCTTCTTGTCATTCAATGTTCTCAAGAAATATTTTAAAATCCTCTTGTTGTTTTTCCTGTTGTTTTAAGTCTTCTAGTCGTTGCTTTTCTTGTTTTTTTAGGAATTCATACATACAATTTTTAAAGTCTTCCCTTGTATATCCTTGAAGGTCATGGGGTGTAGTTCGCTCTAAATTCGAATCTTCGAATCTTTCGTCAACAACTGTTGCTGTTTTTTTTTTTTTTTTTTTTTTTTTGTTAAGAATACAAAATCTTTGAATCCTTCATCGACAAATGTTGTTGATTTTTTCTGTTGTTAGTGCGAAATCTTCCAATTTCTCGTCGACAATTATTGTATCGTGATAAGGAAGAGATGCACTGTGAAATTGAGTTGAGTATTTATTAACTGAAGTGGTGCAGAACGACAAGTACTGTAAGTCTCGCGCAGTTTGTGTTACGTCCGAAGAAGGTCTACTACTGACCGAGATCTTTCAGAGCTCTTGGTCTGTTTTTCTTTCTGCTTCTCCGTGCTTCAGAAACACGGCGACTTTTATATTTCTGCAATTCCAGAAGTCAAGTGGTACGAGCCACTATACAACAGAATGAAACAATAATTTTTCGTTAGAGCGTACCTTGCTTGGCTGCTTCCTCGGTGGATAAGAGCATATCAACAACATTATATATATATATATATAAAAGAGCCATTTAGGTGAAAACTAGGTAGACTCGCACTTGGCTATGTGAGAAATGTTTTATAATGTATCAGGATGGTGTACTGACTATTCCTCTACGTAAAGGTGTTATAATCTGCACACTCACATCTTTAATTGCTGTGTAGCGGTCCGTTGGAGAATCAGCAAATGAGATCGTGTTAATATTGTCTAAATCATATAAAATTACGTTTAGTATTAGCATCTTTTTTATAGAGCAGTTGTCAATTAACGAAAAGAAATTATGAATAACAAGGTTACCAATCAATGCTAATGTTTCCTTATCAGAAAAATGACAGATGAAAAATTTAAAAAAATAGAGTTAGATAAAAATAAAGCAACTATAATATATATATATATATATATATATAGAGAGAGAGAGAGAGAGAGAGACAGACAGACAGACAAACATGGAAACAGACTTAGAAAGAATTACATTGAGATAGATAGATATATAGATAGAAAGAAAAAGATTGAGATATATATCAAACTCGGAGAGACAGATAGAGTAAGAGAGAGAGAGAGAGAGAAATAGATAGAGAAAGAGAGATGGACAGACTGAGATATACAAAGAGAAAGTGAGGAACATACTGAGATAGATAGATAGAAACGTACATATACACATACATAAAAAAATTGAGATAGATAGATAGATAGATAATAAAAGAGAAAACGTAATACAATACAATTTCGGCGAGAAAATAGAGACAAATGTGGAGAGAAATAGGCTTTGAAGTAAATAGCGGAAACAGCGGAAATAGCTTTCTTATCTTTTTTTTTTAATTAACAAAAGAAAAGACGTAAGAAATATAAGGTAAAATTATCTTATGCATATTTCCGGCAAAAAATAATAGTAATGTGAAAAAAATGTTGTTTATGATTGTTGCTTCTGATTTATGATGTAGTTGTTGTTTTTAGTGCAAAGGCCTTCAAGCTGGTTAACATTCACCACTATGTCAGTTGTACAGATGTTTTTGCAAGATTTTTTTCCTTCTTCAAAATGGACGGCAAACATAAAGAAGAAGAAAATGGAAGTAACAAGGAAGCGTTAATGTAATGTAAAGCTTATAGCGAGTAAAGAAAAAAAATTGCTGATATAAAATATTGTATTCCTATTGAATTGTATTAAAAGCTATAAAAAATTTGAAACCCACTGCAGACATCTTATACATAAATGATCTCATATTATAGATACATACATACAAATATATATATATATATATATATGTACGAATATATATATATATATATATATATATATATATATATATATATATATATATATACGCATATATATATATATATATATATATATATATATATATATTAATCCAAAATAAATGTACAGAATTTAATAGATATATACGCATATAAGTAGAGTGTTTATGTCTTAAGAGATAAACTATAGATAACTAGATAAGAAATATAAATGCACACACACACACACACACACACACACACACACACACACACACACACACACACACACACACATATGTATGTATATGCGTTCGTTCGTGTACGTGTATGTGTGTGTTTATATATATATATATATATGTGTGTGTGTGTGTGTGTGTGTGTGTGTGTGTGTGTGTGTGTGTGTGTGTGTGTGTTTGTGTGCGTGCGTGAGTGTATATGTGAGTGTGTATATATGAATGCACATTCTCCATGAGAGACATGTGCATTGATGAAATCAACATACACGTGTGAGCAGGAATATAACTATGGCATATGTATGTGGTGTACGGAAGGGGAGATATGATGTAAAATAAGTTGTAAGGTATTTATGTATTTGAGATTCCCAGAAACTTACTTTTAGGGATCAATATTTGATTAACGCAAAAGAAAATGTGTTGGATTAAAAAAAAAAAAAAAAAAAAAAAAAAAAAGGGAAAAATATTATTTGTTGTTTTATGCTTTTGTGTCTGGTATTAAATGCCGAAAGTAATATTTTTCGGAATTAATATTTAAAAACATATACGTAAATAACCTGTAGCCTTCAAAAATATCAATAATACAATATACAAAAACACACTCAATATATATATATATATATATATATATATATATGCATTTGCTTGCAAAGTTGTAATTAGCTTGCGGCAAAACAAAGAAACAAAAGTCAATAAGCATATATAACTAAGTGTTACATCTACAAATCTTTCTCCCATATCTTCGAATATTTAACCAGACGTAAGTATATACGCACATACAGACACACGCACAAATATTTATACGAATCTCTCTCTCTCTCTCCCTTTATATATATGTATATATATATATATATATATATATATATATATATTATACAGGGCACTGTCAAAAAATAATTGCTCCTAAATTATCACTGGTTTATTCGTGAAAACATGAAGCGTACCAACATGAACAAAAAATCAATAAGCCTATACTACTGACAATCTCACAATTTTTTATCATTCTGGACCGTATGTGAGTATATTAAAACACACACACACACACACACACACACACACACACACACACACACACACATACATATATATATATATATATATATATGTATATTTAACTTTTCAAAAACGCATAACAGGATGGAAATAAATTTATAATCCTAATGTGACCGGTTTGTTGTTTTTTCTTAATGAAATATATATATATATATATATATATATATATATATATATATATATATGTGTGTGTGTGTGTGTGTGTGTGTGTGTGGTGAATCTGAAAATATGGAAGAAATATGTAGAAAGTTGGATAAATCAAACACTTAAAACCCGTTTAGTGGTGCGATATTTCGTTCTTTTATTTCCTTGTTAAGAAGTGTCAAGTTGTGAGAAAGTTCTTAAATTAAATAAAAAGAACGAAGTATCGCGCCTCTAAATCAGTTTTAAGTGTTTGATTTATACAATTTTCCACGCATTTTATCATATTCATACTTACGTGTGTTCCTTAAAGATTTCTTCGTATCACACCGAAAGAAGAACATAGCTGAATTTTTTGTGTGTTACAACACGTTATCAATTACGATAAAATTTGAAAAATATGAAATATTTTTCTCTAATTCTATGCTCATCTTTCTGAGTGTGGCTCTGGACATTTTGAACAACTAACGGATATATATATATATATATATATATATATATATATATAATTTATAAATGAAAAGTTTGTGGGTAACAATATTCTTAAACGAGCTTGAGCTTATTTGTTTGCTCACAATTAAATAGTTTCAAGTATTGCTATTGATTGTTTCATCATCATATCGCGCTGGTAGCACGGATATCCCTGACCCTCTCTCGCCACTCCTCCATATCTTTCATTGCCCTAGGTAGGTCTTCAGGACAACATCCCGTATCCTCACATAGCTGCTGAATGTATGTTCGTGCTGGTCGTCCTGCTTTTGCACGGCCATGTGTGGGGGTCCATAAGAGTACATCTCTCATGAGTTCGTCCCTGCTTCTATCGAAACGAGGTTAGCGAAAGCATGGACAGCTATCAATAGGTTATCGATTATTTGGAAATCAGACCTAACCGATAAAATGAAACGCAGTTTCTTCCAGGCAGCGGTCACATCGATACTGCTATATGGCTGCACTACATGGACGCTAATAAAACGGCTGGAGAAGAAGCTAGACGGCAATTACACAAGAATGCTACGTGCAATCTTAAACAAGTCCTGGCGGCAACACCCCACAAGACACCAACTGTACGGCCACCTGCCCCCTATCACGAAAACTATTCAAGTTAGACGAGCCAGACATGCAGGACACTGCTGGAGATTGATTGTTTACATGCAGTTAAATGGTTTCAAATATTGCTATCTAAAAGTCATATGTTTGTACATTGAGAAAGGGTTTCAAGTATTGCTATTTGTTGTCCGGCTAAAGTAGAAGGGTTTTAAATATTGTGATATAATATTATTAGAATTAAATAGCAATATTTATAATCATTTGATCACCGAATAAAGATTCAAATATTATTATCTAACGCTTATAATTCTGTTTAACATCATTCATTTGTTTGCTCACAGTCAAATGATTTTAAGTATTGCTATGAAATTCTAATAATTAAATTTAAAATTAACCCTTCAATTGCAGTTAAGTAAATGATTACACAGTTCTGTTAGAACTATTGACTAGTCTTTATCAGGCATTATCTCTCCAGGTCAGAGTCGATTTGGGAGTTAAGACAACGAAGGAGTATTTTACATTCTCTAAATCTCCAGGATTAAATCCTCACCATCAACTAGTTTAGTGTCCTATCCAGGACACTTTTAATGGTAGTGGGTGTTTACCCCTCTAAAAAGATGCAACTAACCTATTTTGCTGTCCCATGCGTCTGGTCAGCACAAACTAAAAATAAGTGAGATTTTTTTTTTCTTTTTTCTTTTTTTTCTACAAAAGGACAACGCAAGGCTACATTAGTAGCTTAAAAAACAATCTAATCTTATCTTGTGAACTCATTTAATTCTGCAGCTTGTTGAACTGGAAGTTTGTTTATGCTATAGCATAATGATTGACTTTTTGAACAGCCTTTTTAGGGTTGAGAGTTTCGCTTATTTTCAATTAAATTGTGCCTAATGAAGTCTATTTTGCTTCATTTGTGCAAAGAAATTTTGACCAAAAGATTTGATCTTTGCAAAGATACTGCTTAGAAAAACCTCCACGAGCCACAGCCAACTAGAAAATATGGCCCCGCATGTTACATTAATTGCCTTATTTCTAACAGGCTGATGTTGTGTAAACAAAAAAAAAAAAAAAGATAATAACCCATTCATAGCTGCATATTAAATTAACCTAAAAAGAGAATTAACTTTGAAAATTGAACAGGGAAAATAATATAATCATGTTAGTAGAATTTATCCTGCGTTATTTTAATTCCTTTCAACATTAAAATGTATATTTACCTTTTTTCTTTTACTAATCCACGAATTATAAACGTCTGTGAGTTACCTTGCTTTAATGATTTTCACTCGCCTATACGGCCTGTTATGTTTATAGACACAAACTTTTAATTTTTTTTCTTTTTCTACAGAAGTTTAATAATAAAAGATTGTACATAAACAAAAAAATGTTAGTTTTATTATTTACATAACATCGGGCAGTTCGAAATTAGCCTGTTGATGCAATATGTAGGGCCGTATTTATTAGTCGGCCGTGTACGAGATTTTACGGACGTATCTTGGAGCGATAGAATCTTGCTTGGTGATATGCAATGAATGCTAGCAAATTAGCGGCAATGTCTACCATTATGTTCGAGTGCCAGAATTATTAAAACCAGTCAAAATATATCTCGGTCTTTCTTTGGTAATATTTCTTACTAGACGAGGTCTTACATTGGGTTTCATTCTTCATCATTTCAGATTTATTAGCCTGGGTAGACTTTCCTCCTCCTCCTTCTTTTCTTCCTACTCGTCTTCCTCATCATCGAAGCATGCCGACAGTATGGATTCCTCTAACTCCCTTTCGCAATTCGTCTCTCACGGCGATCGTGTTTAGCAAGTCCTCCACACGTCATTCACTGTACGTACAGAGTTGATTCATAGGTTCTTGCTAAGCGGCCAGCACTGGTGTGTCCAGGTGTAGGATTCCATAGGAAAACCACACTTACAAATTCGTTCTTACATCACCAACAGTAGCCAGCGTATTTTGTTCGTCTTACTTGTATCGTTTATAACATTGGAGTTAAGTTTCTATATAGTTGCTGTTATTTGTAGGGGACTGCTTCCAAAATTTGTTGAAATCAGTACGAAGCATACTTTTATAATTTTATTTCAGCCTCCCACTTTTATACTTTGTATATACCGTTACATCATCCTCTTTATTTCTTTCTGATTTTCATTTTTTTTCTTTCATTCTTTTCCTATCTTTTTTCTTTCTTTCTCATTTTTCTCTTCTTGGTTCTTTCCTTGTATTATATTCATTTATTTATTCATTCTTTCTTTCTTTCTTTCTTTCGTTTTCCAACGCTTTTCTTTCTTTCTCATTTTTCACTTTTTGGCTCTTTCCTTTATTATATTTCTTTCTTTCTTTCTTTCTTTCTTTCTTTCTTTCTTTCGTTTTCCACCGCTTTTCTTTCTTTCTCATTTATTTCTTCCTGGCTCTTTCTTTGTATAATATTTCTTTCTTTCTTTCTTTTATTTACTATATTTTCTTTATATATATATATATTCGAATCTCATTTTTCTGTTTTTCCTGCTCATATACAATTTTTATACTGGATATATATTTGCTCTGTTTTATTTCATTGTGTCTGCTTTCATTCATTAGTTCATTCATCTATTTACTCATTCATTCTTTCTTTTGATTCTTCAGTCTTTCTCTTTTCGCTATTTCACATAAACTTGCAACGTATTCTTTCTTTCTTTCTTTCTTTCTTTCTTTCTTTCTTTCTTTCTTTCTTATTCATTAACTTGCTAGTTCGTTTCCTTTTTCATTAACTTTTTCATCATCTTATTTTCTCCCCCTTTTTTTTCTGTTTGCTTTCAACTATAATTTTTCTTTATTTCTTTCAATCTGCCTCGGTTTTCATATCTTATTTAGCCTCTTTGTTTCTTTTTATAACATTTCTACTCATCTGAATTACTTCTGTTTAAAATCTTTTTTTTTTCGGATTCAGATCCCTTTCTTTTTCTATTCATTCTTTCTCTCATTTTCTCGTTTATACATGAAATTCAGCCGCTCTTCTTTAGCAGATCATTAAATCAAGTAACTTTGCATATAAATCTGAATCAGAAATAATCTTAAATGCATCATTTTTTTATGGTATTTAATATTCAGTCTTTTTATAACTGATTTTGTTTCACAATGTTTTCAATCTTATATTTTAAGATAATTTAAAGTAAACGAGTATATTGAATATATCAAAGAAGAATATTGATTATATCTCTTCAGCATGAATATTTTTAACATGAGTTTTGTAATCAGTAAAAAAAATCTGGCTCTTTGGCCAAGAGGATAGAGTGATCGTCAATGGCCTGCGAGACCTGGGTTCAATCCGAGGTCGCGTCATACAAAAGACTTTAAAAATGGTACTTAGTACTTCCTTGTTTAACACTCAGCAATATAAGGTATGTATCAAGGGTAAAGTGGAGCAATCCAGGGAAAGGAGTAGCGCCCTACCCTACCACTCGGTGTAGTAGCTATAGAAAAGGGAGTCTTCTGCTCTCCCTCGACTACGGTCGCTAACTTTACTTACTTTTACTTTGTAACCAGGTTGCAAATAAAATATCAAGAAAATACTTCTTGCCTTCTTTCATTCACTTTTCTTTCTTTTAGGTTTGGTTTGGTTTCTTTGTTTAACGGCATACCAGCCTTCACAGGTTATTCAATTCCAAAACCATCCTTGTAAAAGAACAGTAGCGGGGCTATTTAGTGGAGTGGATAAGTAGGTTTATAATATTCACAAGATTATAAGTTTTTAAAAAATGAACGCAATACCGTGACTGGAGTTCGAACTCACTTACTTGAATGTTCCAACTCAGCAGATTAGCCACAACGCAATGGGGGTCACCTCCTTGGTTTTTTTTAAGCATTGAAGAAAAATGCAGCTTAAGAATATTTTTTTAACATAAGGTTTTCTGTCATCTAGATTGTTGGCGTAGTGTTTAACGTGCTATGCTATAACATCGTTGAAAACGAGTTCGAACCCCAATCGCAGTTATCTTCCGCTTCGGAATAATATTTTTGGAAAGGTAAGAACCTAAGAATGAGTTGAATTGAATCACTTCTTTTCTTCTTAAAAGATGGCTTTGGTATTAAATTACCCACAAATATTGATAATCTACTTAACAAACAAATCAAACCAAATCAAAACAAATATTAACGATGAAACTGAAGCTATCAAATCATATTTAGGCTTCTTCAGCTCTTCCTTAGCAAAAACCATAAAGGGACACCGTTAGAGCAGTTTCATGAGTTGTGTAGTATATATATATATATATATATATATATAAGAAAACAGAATAACATAGTGATTTAACCCAGTAACATGTAGACAAGAATGAAGAATCACTGCGTGATATACACACGTATTGCATAGAAGCGGTCGTAGAGTAAAAACAAGCCAGAAGACAGGAAATGAGAGTTTATTTTTAACATTCGGTGTGACTTTACACAATGCTGCCGCCATAGCAGCTTTGACGTTTATAAGTTTTGAAATTTGCTGTTAATTTCCTTCAGTGATTGGAACCAAAGGAGTGAGCTTCCTGAGCGGGAAAATTTCGAAGAGAAAAGATGGTGAATAAGAAATTAAACTGAAGGATTCTCTGACTTTCAACTAACGTACATACGTGCAATAAAATTATCATACAAAGGTGTGGGTCAGCATGCGTAATATATATATATATATATATATATATATATATATATATATATATATATATATGTGTGTGTGTGTGTGTGTTAATTTGTGTGTGGTATCGCACATTAACCAATACACTTCTATTTTATATGAAGATGTATCTATTTATCGTTTTTCTTCGAAACAAAGTCTACTAGGATTTAATTATTTCTACCTGAACATTACATGATGAAAACGGATGTCATCATACATTCTGTACGACCGAAATCTTGAGAAATAAAACCAAAACATCAAACCATCAGTTGATGAGGCTCCGGTGAATTTGGAGATTTAGGGAATGCGGTGTAACCCTTTATTACCATCGCTCTCATGTCCGCTCTGGTCCAGAATTGTAACACCTGATAGATCCTATCTATGGGTCAAATAGAACATTTTTGATCATTTAAACAAATGACAGATGTTTAATTGAATTGTTACTGTTGTGTTCTGGTTAGTGAACACAAGTAGTTGTAATAAATAGACAAACCACGATATGTGAGGAAATAGTCATATTTACAGGAAAGAGTATTTACAAGAGAGAGACTGTTAGTAATAAGAACATGGGATTAGAGATAGAGTAAGGATATACTTCAACAATAGGAAACGCTCTTCAGACTCGTAGACGGAGACTGATCGTAGACTGGACTCAGACTGGTCTGGACTGATCTCCGCTGCTGCCATATATGGCAGATAGAACAGCTCATTATGTCGGGAAGGTAGGTGATACCCAATAGTTACCGATACATAGCAATACTTGACATCATTTAACTTAGTTGGAATATGCTGAAATGTTAGAAATAGAAGTATTTGATCATTCAAATATGAGTCTTAACATTTTTTTATAAATGTTGTATTCAGTATATATGTAAAAAAAAAAGGATTTTGCATTGAATAATCCACAACGGTTGATATGCCATATAACAAAACCAAACCAAAACTCTAACTATTATGTATTATATATTACTATTGTCTACCACATTGAAATTCTGCAACTAAACATCCAATTTAATAAAAAATATGTGAGCTGTACTTATTTTTGACAGCTGAATATTCGTCCTTTTTTCGAATTGAAAAATCAGTCCTACAGAGTTATTATTTACGAAATGCAACCTGTTTAGAAGATGATTCAATTGGTTTGGACTTCGTTGTAGAGAAAACGATACACAAAGCGTACGTTTTTGTCATTTCATGTTGATACAGCGAAATCTTCGTGACTTTAATGTAAGTCCATAAACCGACTCGATAGACATCTTGTCATTTCATACTATTTGAAAAAAAAAAAAAAAGAATATATTTTTCGAACGTCTTTCTTTAAATCGGAACCTTGTTTCTCATATTCTTGGCAATTGTTATGCTTCCTAATGTGCATTTATAGAACTTCCGTTGAAAGACGGGTTAGTGGATATTCTACCTGAATAGGTCACAGACACATTTCCCCATTTAGCTTCTTCTCCGAAGAGTTTTATTTGAGTCTAACTAGTAAAACTGTACAAAAATATTGACACAGCAAGAACTTGGAATTATTCCCGTTTTAATGTATCAGAAAGAACATGCTTTATGTTTTTATCAACAAAACATGCTTTACCGATACGTACATTCACATTTCTTTCAGTAGATAAGACATTGCTTCTGAGGTATATGTCGTGGTCAACGGAGGCTTCTTATTTAATGCAGAGATGCCGCTATATATTGACATATATAATTTAAAAAGAAGGAAACAGAAAGAAAAATACTTATGAGTCGATGACAAAATCTATAAATAAATATTAGTTAAAGGTCCACCGCTGCCTTCCGACCAATATGACTGAAATTATCAAAGATATGAAATTACAGAAATTTCAGGTAGAAGGTATTTTAGGTTATCTTCAGAGTGGGAATTATGAATTTAAAGTATTAGTTTGAACGATACAGAAAAATATTTAAAAATATTCGAAAACGATTACGTCATGAAACATATTTTTTTTATTTAAGGATAAACTCAGCGTCAATAAAAAGTCGGTTTCTCTTGCTAGAAAATGAAAGAAAGGGGAAATAAGAAGAAGCGGGAAAAAGGAAAGAAAAGGAGAGAAAAGAAATAGCTTGAAGAAAAGGAAAAATATTGTCGACAGATGAAGTCAGTTGGTAGGCAGATAGGATTTTAAAAAAAAATTATCCTTGTTTACGTATGTTAAAATCGTTTTAGCTTTATTTATGATTGATAAGGTGATATTTTGATAAACCCTAGTCACGGTTTAATGGTATTATAATGTGAAATGGTGGCTGCTTCTATTATTCTATGTTTGTTTTTATTATGAATGAATGAAATGATGTTTGAATGTTTGAAGTCAAATGTGTGGTTAGTTTGTACCATACCCATGATACGGATATGTGTGAAATGTTCATGCGATGTTCATAACATATATACATAGAACATAGGAATCCCGAAATACGAAAAACACTTACGATTTCTTAGTTCAGGTACGAAACTTTTTATTACCTTTGAGTTAAAAGGCTCTTCGACATAAGGAGAGAGATACACATTCTTTCTATTCTGGCTTTTCCAACGCGTGTGGCACCTGCCACAAGGCCTCGGCGAGCAAGCAAATGTCACCCTTCTTCTTCGGACCGCAAGACTCAACTCAATTGACTTTTTTCAAAATTTCCCAAATCCTCCGCGCACGCTTCCGGTGCATGACGTCATCCACATCCCCAAGTCACAATTTTCTATCTGGGATTTTTATTTTGACATATGTGAACGACACATCCTTCCCGCCCGCGCATCAACACCTGTGCTCAAGTTTTCACCTAACTAACCCATGTGCTGAGCTGAAAGGTTCTCAGCCTACCTAAACCCAAATGCAAGATATATAAAACGAAATCTCTCGGCCATTATATGACAAGTTGATATATCATGAATAACAAAGCGTTGGAAAAATTGCCAGATTTAAAGTCTCTTCTGTGTTCACTGATTAATTTTTGTAAATCTCTACTTGTTTCTATATAAGAATTTGGGCAGTCCTAACAGAATATTCTATATATACCTGCGTCAGAATAACATAGACGCTGTGTTTCTCCTTAAATTAAAAAAAAAATACATTTCATGATATAATCTTTTTCGAATATTTAAAAAATAGTTTTCTGTACAATTCAAACCATTATTTTAAATTCATAATTCTCACCCGGAAGATGACTTGAAATACCTTCAACCTGAAATTTCCGTAAATAACAGATGGATGAGGGAGTGCAGAAGGATTTGCATGAAGAGAAATGCGAACAGTCTAGTCCGGGATTTGAACTCTGGTCACCAATTCCATATCCTATGCTAAGCGCGCCTTTAGTTAGTACCAAAGATTTTCCGATCAGAAATCAACTCAGATATGTTCAATACTTAAGAAATTCATTTAATAATTATAACCTTGTTCGGTACAAGGCAAGAAAAAAAGAGCTGTCTGTGAGAATCGAACTCACAAGATGCGGTCTACTAGACAAACCTTTTAACAATTACACCATGCGTTGTGTAGGTTACATTGGCATATGTATAAGGCACCTTGTGAGAATCAAACTCACAAGATATGGTTTGCTTGTCAAACCTTTTAACAATTACACCACGCGTTGTGTAGTTTACATTGGCACATGTATAATTCACCTAGTGAGGATCAAACTCACTATTCAATTATGATTAGTTTGCTAAATGAGCTTAGTAGTCATCACAGGGTGATAAGGTACCTGATTTAAAATTACAGCCAATAAACATACGCATGGAAGGAGAACTCACACACACATCTACATAAGTCTCTCTCTCCCCCCTCTCTCTCTCCCCCTATCTCTCTCTCTCTCTCTCACACACACAACACACAACACACGCTCACACATTCTAATATTTCAACGTTTACATTCACGCATACATTTATTGCTAATAAATAAATGCAATTATACCAGATGATATATGAATTTTGGAAACTTTTCAACAATACTTAAAATTAATTTGTTCTTGGTTTTTGCAGAATTTCTAACACACCTGAAATATTATATGAAAGATGATATTTTCATGTAATTCGTAAACATATTTAAAAGTAAAATGGAAGCTTGCTTATTATTTATAAATTTGGTACGGAAACTAATTAGGAATACGCATTTCTATAAACAACAATAAAACTTTGAGCAAGATTAGAATAGTAGAAAAATAACAAAAACAAACTGATTAATTCATTATATAATTCAAAAGATGACGCAAATATTCCAGAAAGAAGGTTTTAAAAAATAAGAAAATTAGCCCGAAATATATTGGCAACTTTTAATGCAACCTATTGGCAACTTTTAAAGCAAACAGACTTTTACTTTTATGAAAGCTACATAAATTGCTATAAAATATCGGTGATATTAATTATAATTGCAATGTAAATATTTGTGTTGAGACGGGAGTAGATAAATTGAAAAGTCTCCTCCTGTCGCATAGGATGATGCAAGAGCTTCAAGATGCTATTTTCTTGGAAGTGAATACTAAATACCCAGTTGAAATCTGGTTGTCTGTGAAAATTTTTGTCTACGCACTCTGAGTAAATTAGTTTCCATGGCAATAGGAGAGGTTATGAAGAAGAATGTATTTCTATGGACACTAAACTTCAGATATATTGATTCACACACACACACACACACACACACACACACACACACACACACACACACATACAAACGCAACTACGGAAAGTAATTAGAATTTCAAATCCTGAACGAGGCTGTTTGCTTTTCAGATAGCGTTAACGCCCTTCAGTAGGTTAATACTTGGACAGACTGAGCTCTATAACTTTGGCAGGGCTACCAAAGAAGGAATATACCCAATTCAAACCCTGTTCGTTAGGATGGGTTGGGTAATTATTTATATATACATATACCTAATTAAATAAGTAGCAGAAGTTAACTGGCAATGTCTCGCAGAAAGGACACCCAGGAAGTTATCCTGCAGGTCCATTCGGTCAATGTTGGGTAGAAAACATCGCCAGCTTATTCGGTCAAATAAACCGACTCCATGAACTTTACTGAGCACTTACTCAAAAGTTTTTGTTTGAACATTAGCTCGATTCAGTTTTTTTGAATGGGTTCAGTAATGTTATACATTCAATTTAACCTTCTCTTATTTTATTCTTTTGCAGAACAGTTCATTTCTTTTTAATATATATATAATTTGCGCATGCAGAAAGGAGCAATCTTGAGAGACCATGTATATTTAAATGGGCTCAGACCTTTTATATTTGTACATACATGTTTTCTCCTCAATATATATATATATATATATATATATATATATATATATATATGTGTGTGTGTGTGTGTGTGTGTGTGTGTGTGTGCGCGCGCGCGCGTGTGTGTGTGTGTGAGTAAAGATGAACACATTTATTTCCGTATGAATTGACATACATATAGAGAAATACATATATATATATATATATATATATAGGTACACATATAATCTCTCTCTCTCTCTCCCTCTCTCTCTCTCTCTCTCTCACACACACACACACACAGACACATATACACACTCACACACATGTGTGGGAATGTTTATGTGTCTATGCATGTAGGAAACAAATAAATATAAGTATTAGTAATGTGTTATACATTTTATGGCAAATTGTATGATTTTTCAAAGTATATAAATATTTTTTTGTGTGTGTGAATATATATATATATATGTGTGTGTGTGTGTGTGTGTGTGTGTGCTTGTGTGTGTGTGTGCGCGCGCGCGCGCGTGTGTGTGTGTGTGTGTGTGTTGTGTAAATGTATTCACATATAATTTGTGTGTGGGAAAAGGATAATTTGGGGGGAATAACCGTGTACATACAAATGGACGGATATATTTCTTATTTGCATATGCACACGTCTTCTACCCAATATATATATATATATATACATGTGTGTGTGTGTGTGTGTGTGTGTGTGTGTGTGTGTGTGTGTGTGTGTGTGTGTGTGTGTTCACATTAAAAGCCGTGTGGAAAATCAAACAAAGAGCTGCTATCGATTGTCTTTTAAAGGCTAATTGCCATTAGCCTTCATTTACTAAGATGTTTGTGCCCAGGTCAGTTAATTCTCACACTCCCTAAAGTCATGCTATAGCCAAAATGGTATTTGAAAGCAAAGAAGATCGATTAATAGAATTGAAGCTCTTTAAAGTTTCAATCCTTACACATCTTTAATAATAATAATAATAATAATAATAATAATAATATCCAAGTCAATAGGAAAAAGAAAAAAAAATGGCGCTCTCAGCTGAGGGCATAGAGTTCATCGAGGTTCCGTAGTCAAATGTCAGCCCTGCTTGCTAGGTTCTGGAATGAATTGAATCAAACTGGGAAATAGAGGGCGTTTCGGATCAATGACTTTTTTCTTTCACTGGATGTGGAGGGTTGGGGTTTGTTGCTTTGGGAGCAGAAGCTTGGGCAACCTCAATTGTGGTGATGATAACAGTAGTATGGACGCGGATTTTGATGTTGGAAAGTGGTATGGCGATGAGATGCAGAGTTGGAAAAGTACGTTGATTTATTTGTTTGGCTTTTTTTTTCTCTTTTTCTTATTCTTGTCGCTAATCCGGTCATATGGGCTTGTACGTAAAATAAGTTAACTTTTTTTATTATTTTTTTTATTTTTACAGCTAATTCTATCGAACTCTTATAGGTTCGATCTCGACGGAAAGTAACCGGACGAATACACTCTAAAATGCTTACATCGAAGGGAAGATGCAAACACTCTCCGCTTCACTATGATAATTATACATTTATATTAAAAAGTTAGGGTACATTGACCCTTTTTTATGCCTATATGTGTGATAAATTTTAGAAGAATATTTTGGGGCTAATCACGCTATTCACTTTAGGACAAATACCTTCGGGAAATGTATTGCACTCTCTTATCCCCTGGCAAAGGGTTAAATAGTATCACTGCAGATTTTCTTCAAAGATGGCTTCGGCAGTAGATAACCTTTGAAGTTTGATATATCATTAAACAGAGAAAACCAAACCAAGAATATTTCTCGCGAAAAAAGTGATAACAATAACTGATGGGATTATTTTTGTATTAGTCAGTATTTCTGCTAGTCTTTACATTCCAGAAGCTGGTATGAGTCGAGTTCATTAGTTTGGAATGCAGGAGCATTAGGCAATTGAAATCGTTAAAAATTATCAATCGAGTAAATAGAAGTAAGAAAAACTGAAAAAAAAAAGAAAGAAAATAAACGAAAGCAGTAATAATGTGAAGAAAATCATGGAGAAAATAATTTCGAAGGAAAAAGAAATTTAAAAAGAACACGGTATGACTCAAAAATGGTAGAAGACTAAAATGTAAAAAAAATAAAAAGTATACCAAGTGAAGAAAAAAAAATGAATGAAAATGAAAATCAATATCGAAATCGAGAGAGAAAGACATAGAAACAGATAGAAAGATAGAAAATGTGAGGTAAAGCCAGATTCAAAACAAGAAAGAGAGAAAGAGAATGAAAGTGAGAGACAGAGACAGAGTGAGTACTGTAGTCTAGCTTGGTATAATTGATTATCTTTAAGATGATCTTTAAAGAAAAGAATCGAAATAATGTATTTACCTATACTTACATATTATGAACTAATATATATTCAAATTTCTATTTTCACTCGAAACGAGTTTTCAGCACCGTTTTTCCACTCTGGCCCTGAGTAGGAGCACCTGATAGGGTCTTATCTGTGGGCCAAATAGAAGGAAACTGTCTCCTTATGCTAAACTGATTTGTTTGAAATAGAACTGTTTATATATAAAAATGGATTTAGCATTAAATAACCAACAATGGTTGATGTGCCATAAAACCAAATCAAGCTAAACCAAACATGCAAACTTAAATTGAAAATATTTAATTTGGTGCTAAATGAATTGAAAAGCGTTGATACACCATAAAACAAAACAATCAACCAACACACTGTTTTTCTTTGAAGGGAATCTGGTTTGAGCATATGTCAATTGTCAACATTGCCAAAATTTTTGTCTCTTTCACAATTCCCAGTTGATCATCTTTCCCACACAGTCATGACAACTTGTAATATTAATAATTGTATGAAATATAAAAGTTGGTTCTTATTTAGAGTTTTTTTTTTTAATTTCATTTTTGGGAGTTCATTTTAGAATTACGTTCTTTTTAATGATTTTTGGCGGGGTTTGGTTTCTTTGTTTCATGGCATATTAACCTTCGTGGGTCATTTTATCGCAAAGGATTTCTTGTCCATTAATATTTAATGAAGTATAGCGCTGTATTTGTTAATTGAACATTTCATTTATCCTTATTTCTCAAGTGGATAGAATATTAGTTTATTGCCCGTGGTGTAATGGTTATCGTTGTAGGAAATGGACTCGGCGACACGAGTTCAAATCCTGGACGAGACTGATTGCATTTCACATAGCACTAATACCCTTGGGAAAGGCATGAATCCAATTATTCTCCCTCGAGCTATAGATAAATAGTAGGGCATACTGGGTTCTTCAGCCTTGGTGAGGCAACTAGTCTAGGAGAAGGAAAGCTCTGAATTCAAACCTATTAAACTCCGCTTAAAAATTAACCTTGTGTCATATCCTGCCCGAGAAGAGAGGTTGGTAAATATGATTAGTTTATTTTACAAA
The DNA here is from genome assembly GCA_963585895.1 of Sepioteuthis lessoniana. Taxonomy (NCBI): domain Eukaryota; kingdom Metazoa; phylum Mollusca; class Cephalopoda; order Myopsida; family Loliginidae; genus Sepioteuthis; species Sepioteuthis lessoniana. Next base: position 16,350,458 of record OY757912.1, on the reverse strand, counting down.
ATGGCGAACCGAGCTAGAAGCCCAGTTGGCTAGTCTTAGAGAATACCCGACTAGTTCTCTGCAGAGGGGTAAGGCTCCCCTAACGAGTTTCTAGTCGGCTGGTCCTGTAAAATACCCCGACTAGATCTCTGCTGAGGGGTAAGACTCCCGCAACGAGTGTCCTAGATATGACACTAAGCTATCAGATGGCAAGGCTCCAGTCCAGAATACTGAGTACCCATTCATTGATATTTCTTCCAGTTCCACTCAGACCAGGAACGGTAGCACCAGATAGGGTTCTATCTATGGATTAAATAGAACTGCTTGACTATTGAAATTGTGAGCAATTAACTGTGTGCAAACAAATTATTAACAGCAAATGAAAATATTCGCGTTCGAAATACTTGATACAATTTAACTGTATATAAATGAAACAGCACAGTCACGATTAAAAATGTGTCTATTAAACTAATTTACAAATCCTATATATTTGACATATATGTAAAAACAGGACTTGGTATTAAATAGTTAACAATGGTTTATATGCAATAAAACCCAACCAAGAAACCAACCTACCCTTGCTGGTTATTTATTGTCGTAGCCAGTTCTTTTATATTATTTCAAATGACTATTTTTTCTCATAATATTCATTTGGAACCAACAACCTTTCCAAGAATCTAATCTGATTATAAATAATTTGCACAGAACAAGTCCTGGTGTCAACACCCCACAAGACTCCAACTATACGGACACTTGCCTTCCATCACGAAAACTATACAAGTTAGACGAACCAGACACTCAGGACACTTGGAGAAGCAAGGACGAACTCATCAGTAATGTACTCTTATGGATCCCCACATATGGCCAAGCAAAAGTAGGACGACCAGCTCGAACATACATACAGCAGCTATGTGAGGATACGGGATGTAACCCTGAAGACCGGTCAAAAGCGATGAATGATAGAGAGAAGTGGAGAGAGAGAGTCAGGGATATCCGTGCTGGCGGCATGACATGATGATGATGATGTATATATATGTATATATATATCAAGTCTCGTCACATTTAATTATTTGGATGTAATTTTATATCTGCAAGTGACTAATCCACTTTAATATTAATAATCTGCTGTATCCTTCAAAAAGTTCTAAGCCGCACTCAGAAAAAAAAAAGCTTGAGCTAAGCATTTTTGTTGTAGCAACGCACTACTTCTTATTTAACTCGATAAACTAATTTAGATTTCTATCTAAATTTCAGTGAGAAGCCTAAAAATGGCGAGAGGCGAGCGAATAAATCTCAATCAGTTTAGACTTAGTTACAATATCAGTGTTTTAAAACCAGTGTAATAATATAGTTCAAAATAGTTCGAAATCTTATCTAAAAAAAACATCTAAATGACCCGTAGAAGTAGTCCCGAGGTCAAGCACTTGCATGTACGACGGATATTCTCAGTGACAGTCAAGAGATCACGGGTAATTCCCTTCTGTTGTTAGAATCTAAGGATTAAGATGAAATGGGTTTTGCGAGGGAGATGAACTCTGAGTGATATCATACTTTAAATAAAATGTCTGGGATTTAGTTCACTTTTAAAAGTCAGTCGAGATCCAAACTCAAAGCGAAGCAGCTTCATAAGTGATACTTCGCCTTTAGTCTCACCCATAGCAGGTTTAACTCTTTAATTTCTATTGTGAAATGATTTTCTTAAAGAACTTCTCTTCTCGCTGAAATGAGGATGAATGAAAATGGTTTCAAGTATATAATATAATATATAATATATATATATATATAATATCAGTAAAACATGCTTAATAAAAGTAATAATAATGATTATTATTATTATTTGACCATACGAATAAATTATACATGCACAACTCAGCAGCTATCCTAGAAAATGACTCACATTTGGGACTTTGACATACAAACAGATCATCTAATCACGGCCAGAAAACCAGAACTAATAATAATCAACAAAAAAAAAAAAAAAAGAGAATTTGCAAAATTGTCGACCTTGCTGTCCCGGCTGACCGCAGAATAAAACTGAAAGAATGTGAAAAGAAGAAGTATCTCAACCTTGCTAGGGAATTGAAAAAAAACTATAGAACATGTATGTGACAATCATACCAATTGTGATAGGTGCTTTTGGTACAATAACTGAAGGATTATTTAAGGGACTGGAGGACTTGGAAGTTGGTGGACGCGTGAATACCATCCAAAGTACAGCATTATGGAGAACGGCCAGAATTCTGGGAAGAATCCTGGAGACTTGTGGAGACTTGCTGTCACTCAAACTCCAGTGAAAGACCATCAGCAAATGCTGATGTGAAAAACACTAATGAGTAAATAATAATAATAATAATGTTAGAAATCAGAGAAAGAATGAAGACCATCCAAATTCCAGCATAGTTGAGAACGGTCAGAATATTGAGAAGATTCCTGGAGGTCTGAGGAAACTCAGACCGCTGTGAAGGACTATCGGCATACGTTGGTGAGAAAATGCAAATAATAACAATAATAATAATAATAATAATAATCTCGGCCCGAAGACCAGATCTTATAATAATCAACAAAATAAAGAGAATCTGCAAAATTGTCGACTTTGCTGTCCCGGAGGACCACAGAATAAAACTAAAAGAATGTGAAAAGAGAGATAAGTACTTCGACCTTGCTAGAGAATTGAAAAAACTATGGAACATGAAAGTGACAATTATACCAATTGTAATTGGTGCCTTTGGCACGGTAACTAAAGGATTATTTAAGGGACTGGAGGACTTGGACGTTGGTGGACGCGTGGAGACCATCCAAAGTACATTAATATTGAGAACGGCCAGAATTCTAGGAAGAATCCTGGAGACTTGGGGAAACATGCATTCACTCAAACAGTGAAAAACCATTAGCTAAAACTGATGTGAAAAGCTCTCAAGGAGTCAATACAATAATAATAATAATAGCATCTCACACGACAAACCTAGACATGGCTAAGAAAAGGAAACTTTAAGAGAGAAACAGAATCTCTCCTAATAGCAGCACATGACAACGCCGTAAGAACCAACCATATCAAAGCGAGAATAGATAAGACGCAACAAAATAGCAAATGTAGACAATGCGGTGAAAGAGATGAAACCAGCAATCACATAATAAGCCAATGCAGCAAATTAGCACAGAAGGAATATAAGACTAGACACGACTGGATCCACTGAGAGATAGATGTGCAAGAAATTTAAATTTGACCACACGAACAAATGGTATGCACAACTCAGCAGCTATCCTAGAAAATAACACACATTCACTCCAATTGGACTGTGACATACACTCGGATCTCCTAATCTCTGCCAGAAGACCAGATTTAATAATAATCAACAAAAAAAAAGAAAATTTGCAAATTTGTCGCCTTTGCTATCCCGAATGACCACAGAATAAAACTGAAAGAATGTTAAAAGAAGGATAAGTACCTCGACCTTGCTAGGGAATTGAAAAAAATCAAAAACTATGGAACATGCAGATGACAATTATACCGATTGTCATTGGTTCTTTTGGAACAGTAACAAAAGGATTACTTAAGGGACTGGAGGACTTGGAAGTTGGCAGACGAGTGGAGACCATCCAAACTACTACAATATTGAGAACGGACAGAAAAATGAGAAGAGTACTGGAGACTTGAGGAGACTTGCTGTCATTCAAACTCCAGTAAAAGGAAATCAGCAAGCGCTGATGTGGTAAACTCTCATGAGTAAATAATGATAATAGCCCGTCTTGAAGAATAAGACGCACAAACTTCTCTGGGATTTTGAGATACAAATAGGTTACGTTATCAGAGCCAAAAGACAAGACCGAGAGATAATTAACAACAAAAAAGAGAACCTACCATACGTCCCAGCAGACCACAGAGTAAAATATGGCCCAGTCTACTGGGGTGGCAGGTACACGGACTGCTTCTCAGAAGAGTTAGGACCACCCCCAACGAGTGTCCTATTATGACACTGAACAATCTGCTGATGAGACTTCAATAATGCTGAAGCTTTGAGGAATACGGAGCACACCTTCATTGCAAAATCTTTCAGGTCCACTCAAGTCCAGAGCGGTAGCACCTGATAGAGTCCTATGTACGAGTCAAATAGAACTAAAATTTAGTTGAACTGAATTGTCTGAAATAGATCTTTATATATATATATATATATATATATATATATATATATATATATATATATATATATATATATCATCATCATGTCGTGATATATGAAACCAAACCAAACCAAACCAAGTCAAACAGAGTAAAATTTAAAAAAAAAAGTAAAAGAGAGAACTAAAAAGCTATCGAACATGGAAGTGATGATGATACCAACTGTAATCAGTACACTTGGAACAATCCTCAGAGAATTAGTAAAAGGGACTGGAAGACATAGAAATAAGTGGTGAAGAATAGATCCTCTTCACGACAGCTTTCATAGTATGGGTCAGAATTCTGAGATTAGTCCTAAAAACTTTAGGACGCGTGCTGTCACTCAACTCCAGTGAAAAACCATCCGCTGGCGCTTGTTTGAAAAATTCTCAAAAAGTAAAATAATAATTGGTTTGCTCCCATGTATATACTGAGGCGCTCATTGTGTAATGGTTACCGTCGTAAATAATGGACACAGCAACCTGAGTTCAAATCCTGAGTGAGGTTGTTTGTATTTTACGCACGGTAAATGTATGCATCCAACTATTCTAGATCGAGCAATCGTTTAAATGAAGGGAAGATTGGGTTCTAAAATAAGGAACATTTTGAATTCACGCTTTTTAAACTCTTCTTTAAAAAATGACCTAAAGTCACATCTTGCTCGTGCGGAGGGGTTGGGTAAATGCATGTAAATGGTTTCTCGTATTCCTATCCAGAATTTGATTTCAGTTTAGTTTCCTTTTTTAGTGGCATATCAATATTCGCGTCTTATTTAATGCCAGAGCCATCACTGTAGGAAAAAAAACAGAAGTGAAGCTATGTAACCCCCTGAACTGAGAGGGGTAAATACATTCCCCAAGGGTATGTGCCCAAAAGTGTATGTAATAGCGCGACAAGAATTCGAACTCGCTCATTTTAAGGATGCAAGTCAAGTTATTTTGCCACTCAAACTCCACAGCATCCGATACTAATAATTCCCAAACACATCTATTTGACGCATTGATATAATCGAAATCGCTACTTTTACTATAAAAACCCCGGATAGAAAATAGACCTGGGGATGTGAATGACATCATGCCCGGAAGCGATGGGCTGAGGATGTTGGGTGATTTTTGAAAAAAAGCAGTTGAGATTTGAACCTAGACGAAGCGAGTTGATTTTCGAGCCTCGGCAAGGCGAGGCCAGTTGGGTCTACGTGATGCACCGTGCGTTGTTGGGTCAGATGGGACAGCATAGTAGAAATTGTGTCTCTCTCTCCTCGTGTCGAAAAAAACCTAAAAGTCAAGAAGGTAATAAAAGCTTCGTACCTGAACTACCGAGAGTCGTCAGTGTTTCGAGTGTTTTTCAGATTCCTATGCATGTGAACGTTCTACGTATCCGTATATTTTACGTATCCGTATCAAGGCTATATTACAGAGTAGAAAGGGGGGTAATGGCAATGAAGGATGACATCACACAAGTTAGAACTTAATAAGTTGAACTTCACTGCTAAATACAATTTAAATACGACTCCAAATTGTTTCTTGGAGATGGATTATTATCAACTTTGTGATTAAATTTATAAATGAACTGTAAGCAAAATTACTGAGACTGAAACATTGATTGGGTTTATATGAATATTCAAAAGGTGATGTGTAAAAAGTTGAGCAACTTTTGATATAAACTAATAATCTATAGTCATCTAGATTATTATGTAATTATCAGGACTTCTTTTTGAAGACTTATTTGAAAAAATACAGGCACAATAAAAAAAAGTTTTGGCAAAACACAAGATCCTATGAACTCAATACATTTTCTTGTTTCCTAAATTAAGAATTTATCTTAACAGTGAAAATGGAAAATGGGGAGATATAAAAGTATGAGGGCAAAGCTTCTTACCATAAAAACAGAACAGATTCAGAGGGGATGTTTAAACTAATAGACATCTCGACGGAATAAATTATTAAAACTTTTAAAAATTTATAAAAATAAGAGGGAGAGAGAGAGAGAGAGAGAGAGAGAGAGAGAGAGAGAGAGAGATATTTGGTTTGGTTTGGTTTCTTTGTTTAATGGCATATCAACCTTTGCAGGTTATTTAATGCCAAAGCTATTCTCCTTGAAGAACAGTAGTGGTACTATTTAACCCATAGCTGGAAGGATAAGGGGGTTCATACCTTTCCCCAGGGTATTTGCCCGAAAGTGAACCTAATAGCGTGACTGGAGTACGAACTCGCTTACTACGATTCCGCTGTCCATCGCTTTAACCATTACACCACGAGGACACTCCTGAGAGAGAGAGAGAGAGAGAGAGAGAGAGAGAGAGAGAGAGAGAGAGGCACACTCAAATTTTAGATAAGTTTCGAATGTGGTAGCCTGATGTGGTATTTACAGATTTCTCTTACTAAACTTTGAAAAGAAAACAGACAAAAATATTTCCTAACATGGTTTGGTTACCCAGTCGGCTGGGGCTGTAGAATACACTGATTGCACCTCTGCAGAGGGGTAAGACCCCCCCCCGCAACGAGTGTCCTGGATATGACACTAAACAATCTGATGGTGAGGTTCCAGAATGTGGAGAACCCTTTCATTGCCATCGCTGCCAGGTCCACACTGGTCCGGAGTGGTAGCACCTTATAGGGCCCTATCAATGGGTCAAATAGAACTAACAGCATACTTATGCCAAAATGAATTGTTTGAGTAAACTGAATAGCTTGAAATAGAAATGTTTTTGGCAATTAAACTGTACTTACATTTAAACTGCGTGCCTATGCTAAACTGGATTATTTGAAATAGAACTGTTTTTCGACATTAAAACTGTATTTACACTTAACTGAATTGTTACATATAACTGCTTGAATAGTTTGAAATAGAAATGTTTTTGACAATTAAACTGTGTACTTATGCTCAACTGAATTGTTTTAAATAGAACTGATTATTTACATAAAAATGGATTTGGCATTAAATAACCTACAAAGGTTGATATGCCATAAAACCCAACAAACCAAACCTAACAAGATTTGGCTGTTTAGTCGAAATAAGACTATATATTCTTTAAAAATGGTCTGTAAGACACACATTTGAGATTTTAAGAAATATTTCATTAGTTCAGCCTGAAATCTATTCACATCAGTCATATTATTTGAAGGATTTCTTTAGATTTTAGGCTTGATTTTATTGGGTTTAAAATAATTAACCATGTTATTCTTTTTTTGTGCAATGTTATTATGAACACCGCTATTATTGTCTACCGGGGTTAGAGTGTTCGCCAATGGCCCGGGAGACCTGGGTTCAATCCCAGGTCGAGTCACACCAAAGACTCAAAAAATGGTACTTGATGCCTCCTTGCTTAGCACTCAGCATTATAAGGTACGGATCAAGGGTAAAGTAGAGCAATCCAGGGAAGGAGTAGCGCCCTCCCCTACACATTGGTGTAGTAGCTATCGAAAAGGGAGCCTTCGGGTTACACTCGACTATGGTCGCCAACTTTACTTATATATATATATATATATATATATATCACACACACTCACACACACACATATATATGTATATATTTATATATATATATATATATATATATATATATATATATATATATATATATATATATATTGCCAGTTAGTTTAAATCAATTTCTAAACAGACGGTTTTAAAACAATTTTTCATGGATTATTTTTCTGTTCCTTCAAGATTTCTTCAGTTTTGCTATATTTTATAACAAAAAATGTTCTATTTGTCATTTTCTGAGAATAATCAAGCAGTTAATCTTTTATTTCCAAATTCCATCGAAACTTTCGTTTTAATATCCATAATATTTTTGTATCCAATATATATATATATATATATATATATATATATATATATATGTGTGTGTGTGTGTGTGTGTGTGTGTGTGTGTATATATAATGGTTTATGCATGTGTGAGATATTTTTATATGTGTGTTTCCTATGAATTAATTTATGTGGGGATATGAACAATGTGAAATGGAGCATGTAGTGATGTAGTTGATGTAAGTTACACTTGATAACTTGTCTACATAAATAAATGAATCCATATACATTCACATATATATGCATATGTGCGTGTAGGTATATGTATGTGTTTATAACTGTGTGTTTATTCGTGTTAATGTGTATAATTTCTATGTGGAAAGGTGTATGTGTATGAATATATTCATAAGAATTAATGTCTGCATAAAAAAATTTAACATCAATACAAGTGTGTATTAGATGAGTTTAATATCATCATATATACCCACACTATACTCTCTCTCTCTCTCTCTCTATATATATATATATATATATATATATATATATATATCACATACACACACACACACACATATATGTATACACACACACACACACACACACACACACACACACACACACACACACACACACACACACAAAAGCTTACACACGTTCGTGCGCAAACACACGCGCACAAACGTATTTCGTCCTATTCTTGTTGGTCGTTGTTTCGTGAAATTTTGAGGCACCGTAGGACTAGCCTTTCCTAATTTCATCTCTCGCTTCGGACCTGGGCGCAAATGAGGCGAAGATTCTTATGGCGTCATTATTCCGTTGAGATGGATTGTTGCCGTGTGTAGGTCGGCGAGCGGAAAAGAGAAAAAAATATATAAATAACAGGCCGGATATTTCGGGTTGGAAGAGCAGAGAAAAAAGAGTGGGAGAAAATAACATGAAGAACGAACGTTGAATAAAAAAGGAGAAAGTGTTTGAGGATAGAAAGGAAAAAGAAAAGAAAGGAATTAGAATAATGAAATAAAGTGCCTTCGACAGCAGAGACAATAACGAAAAAAGGTTTGGTTTGGTTTATTTGTTTAATGGCACATCAGACTTCGTGGGTTATGTAATGCCAAAGGAATCCTTGTTAAAGAATGGTATTAATACAATGAAACACATAGCTCGGAGTATAAGGGGATGCATACCTTTCCCAAGGGTATCATGTCGTATAGCCATAATCATAACAGGATCCACGAAATTAAATAAACGAACAAAACATTTCTTTATAAAAATATATCTCTCATTTTATTCTGGGAAGAGGCCCATAGTTTGCTGTTAGTTTGAGAGATAGATTGAGAGATATATACTCGGAGGGGGGATTTCTTCTTGCCCCATATCTTCTTCTGGGAGCCAGGGGGTGCCAACGATTACACCCCCTGGCAAGCCGAATCGTTAGAGACAACCTAAAGCCTCTGATCGGCTGCGTGTCCCTGGCTCGACTCCCGATTCTCTGCACTCTGTCTAAATCTCACCACGTGGTCCTTAACTTAGTAAAAGTTCGCAATCACTTTTAATTTTTTTTTTTTCATTTTAAATTTCATCAGATTCCTTATTTATGGTTCATTGCATCCTTATAGGTATTCTATTTTTACGCTATCTTAGGTTTTCAAACTGTAATAAATTCCTAAAGTATTAGCATTTTTGCCTCTTTTTACAAGGTTTAACTATTACTTGAAATTACAGTATTTGTCTTTTTGCATTTAAAGCACAGATAATACACGGCAGTGATTTTACAAAAAATATCCTTCATGCATTTTAAAATGACAATATAGTAAAAGACAATAAGTATCTAAACGTCAGTTAACCCATGTCAAAAGTAAAGTGGATTTGTCTGGCATTTGGTAGCAGTTTTAATCTTTTTAACACAATCCGACTATTCTAGTGTCGCCTGGAGTCCTAAATCTTACCTTTTTTATACAGATATACACGTGTTTTCTAGCGATTTGGGGTGGTGAAAGTCATTCAATTACCCTGTTTCCTTTTTTTTTTCTCTCTCTCTTTAAATATTTCGTCATCTTACACGAAATTCCCAAATTGTTCTAACCTCACTCTATCTTTGGTTCACAAATTCTGATAAATTCTAAAAGTGATACATCTTTACCTCTTTTACAAGGTTCAAATGTTACTTGGGATTACTCTATCTATCCTTTTGTATTTAAAGCACAGATAATATACAGATTCGACAACATATTGTTCCGACACTGTTATACAGTATATGACCAAAACACAATAGACAGATGGATAAAAGGATACATCTTCCCTCTCCCTAAGTAGGGTGACCTCGGAAAAGCCAAGAAAGGCAAAGGTATAGCCCTAATACCCACAGCGGCCAAAATCTACCATGCCCTACTACGAGGGGTGTCCTCGTGGTGTAATGGTTAAAGCGATGAACTGCGGAATCGTAGTACGCGAGTTCGTACTCCAGTCGCGCTATTATGTTCACTTTCGGGCAAATACCCTTGGGAAAGGTATGAACCCCCTTATTCTCCCTCCAGCTATGGGTAAATAGTAGGACAGACTAGGTTCTTCAGCCTTGTTGAGGCAACTAGTCTAGGAGAAGGAAAACTCTGAATTCAAACCTGTTAAACTCCGCTTAAAAATTGACCTTGTGTCATATCCTGCCCGAGCGGAGGGGTTGGTAAATAGTACCATGCCCTACTACGCGATAGCATAGAACCCCAAATTGAAAACATGCTTAGGGAGAACCAAAATGACTTTCAGAGAAATCGAACCCCGTCATTACAAATTTTGATTATGCATCGATTTTTAGGAAGTTTACGTGCAAAAAACCTTGATGTAACAATATTATTTGTCGACATCTTCAAGGCCTTTGAGTCCATACACAGGAGGAAGATTAAGCAAAAACTACTCGCCTACGACCGAACCAAAAATACCGTCGGAGCCATAAAGATGCTATGTAAAACCACGAAAGTAAAAGTCTGCTTCCCGGATGGAAACACAGACTACTTCGACATTGTTGCAGGTTTTCTGTAAAGAGACACGTTAGCCCCATACCTGTTTATCATTTGCTACTACGTGCTTGGAACGTCTATTGATACCATGAAAGTTAACCGTTTCAAGCTGGCAAAGGAAAGAAGCAAAAAATACCACGCACAAACTATTACGGACGCGGACTATGCCGATGACATAGCGCTTCTGGCAAACACACCCGCCTAAGCCAAAACCCTGCTACATATTCTGGAACGAGCAGCTGCAGGCATAGGTCTGCATGTCAATGCAGGCAAGACGGAGTACATGTGCTTTAATCAAAGAGGCGACATATCTACGCTGAACAGTAGTTCCCTGAAACTAGTGGACAAGCAATGTCTCATCAACCGAGAAAGATATCAACCAGCTACTAGCAAAGGCATGGACAGTTATCGATAGGCTAACGGTTATATGGAAGTCAGACCTGACCGCAGTTTTTTTTCAAGCAGCGGTCGTGTCGATACCGCTATATGGATGTACTACATGGACGCTAACAAAACGTATGGAGAAAAAGCTTTACGGCAATTACACAAGAATGGCGTGAGCAAAATTGAACAAGTACTGGAGGCAACACCCCACAAAACAGGAGCTATACCGCCACCTGCCAACCATCACGAAAACTATCCAAGTAAATCGAAATAGACATTCGGGAAACTGCTGGAGAAGTAAGAACGAACTCATAAGCAACAGAATACTATGAACCCCTTCATATGGACGAGAAAAGGCAGGACAACCGGTTAGAACCTATATACAACAGCTCTATGCCGATACAGGATGGAGCCTTAATGACTACCCGGACGATAGAGAAGGGTGGCGAGATAGGGTCAGGGAGATCCGTGTTCGCAGCGCGACATGATGATGATGATGATGATATAGCAAGAACGTCGGCATAATGGTTACAGTGTGGCTAATGGACCGGGAGCCCGGAGTTCAATTGCAAGTCGAGTTGTACCAAAGAATCAAAAAATAATACTTGATGCCTCCTTGCTTAACACTCAACATTATAAGGTATGTATCAAGGGTAAGTGGATCAATTAAAGAAGAGCAGTAGTGCCCTATCCTAGCTATTGAAAATGGAACCTTAGGGTCGCCCTCGACTACGGTCGGCCAACAGCTTATATAACAGAAAGAACTTCGGGTTCGTTACCGGTTTGGAAAATAAAATTGCTAAATTGAATTCAAATTTTAGCTATATATATAGATATATATATATATATATATATATATATATATATATATATAATAATAATAATAGTAATAATAAAACGAATATATTCATATATGACATTGTTTTGGTCCAACCGGCTATCATCAGAGCAGTAATATATTATGATAATTATTGTATCTGGAAAAATGTTTTTGAATTGAAAAGGAAAAAGGAGTCATTGTACTCTTAACTGGAGACGGAAATATGCCATATATCAAATATATATTTGAAAAAAAAAATTATAAACCACAGAATTTAATAATATATATATATATATATATATATGTGTGTGTGTGTGTGTGTGTGTGTGTGTGTGTGTGTGTGTTTCACTTCTGAGTCCAGGTCAAAACACCCGAAACAGCTAGGGCTGTAGAATACACTGACTCCATTTTTACACGGAGTTAAGACTCACTCTCAACGAATGCCCTGATATGATATTAAACAATCCAATGGTGAGGCTCCAGTAATGCTAGAGCTTTGGGGAATGGGTAGTACCCCTTCATTGTCACTGCTCTCATGTCCACTCTGTCCCGAAGTTACAGCACCTGAATGGGACCTATCTATGGGTAAAGAAGAACTGTTAGACATTTACATATTTGTAAACAAATGACTGATGCTTAAATGAATTGTTTGTAATTCATAGCAATTCTTGGAACAGTTTTTGAAATTATTTTTATGAATCATATATATATAATACGTTTGTATGATCTGGATTTGGTATAAAATAACCTAAAAGCATTGATGTGCCATTAAATTATATCAAACAATATAGGTCTAAAAGTAAGTCAAGCTCATATTATAAAAATAATTTTCTGTACTGTTAATGAAGAATATAAGAAGAATTTATCAATAAAACCCCTTTATATATATATATATATATATATATATATATATATATATATATATATATATATATATATATATATATATATATATATATATATATATATATCAGTCTTCAGCGTAACAAATTAAGCCAAGCTAATATTTTGAAAAAAATTACAATATCGATAATTTAGAATGTAAGAAGTATTGTAACAGCGAATATATATATATATATATATATATATATATATATATATATATATATATATATATATATATACATATGTATATATATATATATATCAGTCTTGAGGGTAACAAATTAAGCCAAGCTAATATTTTGAAAATAATTTATTATATCAATAATTTAGAATGTAAAAAGTATTGTAGCAGCCAATTACAAATTACAAGTCATATTGATTTAATCCCTGAATGAAAATGGCAGTTTCTGTTCCCTATAAAATGAAGCAAAAAAAAAAAAAGGAAAAAAATAAGAAAGGAAAAAAATTAACATCTTATCTGCACTCAGTGAATGCTGCCTATTTCCTGCTAATTCACTGAGACTTCGTCCAAAGCGACTAATTTTAAATTATTGAGATAATCTCCCCTTGTAAGTTTTGGCTAATAGATTCTTTCCCCCTCATTAACCTCTACCCGCATGAAGCCCATCTTTATAGCGAGATAGATGCGCATTATACACGGGTGATTATACATCATGCATGTGAATAAGGGCTTCCGTTTAAAACTTGGCCTTGTGTTACATTCTGACCCTGTAGGATTGATTGAATAAATTAAATGATTCATGCTCGAACCTCAGAAAATTAGGATTTCAAGCATTGATTTTCAAGACATGCTAGCTCTTTGTGAAAAAGCCTTTGCGCTACACATTCTTCATGATATTATTTCCTCTCATTTGGTGTAATAAGTTTAATAAATAACACAAAAGGAAAAGACAATGTGTACATATCAACATGAAACAACAGCTGAACAAAATCTGAAAGAAATGCAATTTAAAAAGAAAGAAAATCGGCGGAAGAAAACATTTTTAAAAAATATGGAATCAGATTAAGTAGAAAGAAGTAAAATAAATAAAAAAAAAAATAGCGATTATTTCATGCTTCATGCGAGGGAATACTGAAAGTTTTGTGTTGTTATCTACATTATAGTTTCATCTACTTAGATCAGGTACGTATATATATATATATACATATATATATATATATATATATATATATATATATATATATATATATATATATATATATATATATATATATATATATTAGCAGCATTTCTTCATTAATATATATTTCGTTGAACATAATAGACATTTTTTGTCTTCATATATTTTGTTGATCCTTTCATATTGCCTTATTGATTTTATAATATTCGGCAAGAATTGCTTGATGTATCTTCCATAATTATTTATTTCCCGAGTACTTTCTGCCCGACTTTGTGCCGTCATCAGGGGAGGATCTATTACAAAAGTGATGTAACTTTTGTATGTACATTACTACTTAGGAAATAAATAATTATGGAAGATACATCAACCAATTCCCGCCGAATATTATAAAATCAATACGGCAATATGGAAGGTTCAACAAAAAACTATCTCGATAAAAAATGTCTATTATGTTCAACGAAATATATATATATATATATATATATATATATATATATATATATATATATATATATATATAATCCCCACCTGAACTAACTAATCTGACCCCTGTTTATTCTTCAGTTTTCTTCTTACTCTCTGTACTTTCAATTTCTCCCTTCTTCCAACTTTTTTTTCTTCTTGGCTCTCTTCCTTCCATTCTTTTTCTTTATTTCTTTCTTTCGTGATAGATTGGGTTCCAGTTTACCGGCGCTTCTGTGTTTTTAAATCCCCAGCCCAAGTGATGTTACCACATTAAAGCTATAGATAAGATGTGTCGCACTAACATTTATGATGGGAATTATGCTAGTTACAAATTCTTTAGGCTGAGTATAACTTGAACTTGTGTCTGTCGGCCAACGAAGTATACTAATACTGAGAAAAAAAAAAGTTAGGCCGCTTTAAACAATCGTAAAGGTCAAGTGGATTGAATCTTCGCTCATGGCCCTTGAGATCGTGGTTCAATCCCAGGTCGATTCATAGCAAAGACTCAAAAAATGGTACTTGACACCTCTTTGCTTAATACTAAGCATTATAAGGTACATATCAAGGGTCAATTGGGGCAATCCAGGAAAAGGAGTAGCGCCCTCTCCTACATCTCTGTGTACTGGTCGCTCTCGACTAGGGTCGCCAACATTACTCTTACTTTTTATGTATATAGATAAAGAACTCAAGGTGTAATCGTCATGGCGTATCGTCGGGGGAATGCTCATGGCGAACTGAGTTAAAATCTTGGAAGATTCTCTCAGAATTTCACATAATGCGTATTTTTGTGAAAGATAGGAATTCACCTAATTTCCCTTCAGTAAGGGCCAGACTGTAGAACAGAATGGGCTCTTTAACCTTGATATGGTAACCGGTTAAGAAGAAAGAAATATCCGATTTCAAACTTGTTAAACTCCGTTTAAAAATCGACTTTGTGTCACAACGATGTCATGCGGAGAGGTTTAGTAAATACATTTAACTATATTTATGTATATATTTTGCATGGTGGCGTCTACTTGGAAGAATTAAAGACATAAAATGGCTCAGGAATTTGTTGTTAAAATTTTAACAGTATCTCAGAAAAGAATCATGACAGCTGCGAAAAGTGAAAAGTGAAAATGTTATGAGGCCGAAAACTTTTGCACCGGCATTTTTAGGTGTAATTTTTCGGACTCACTCGCATCTTCGTCTCTCGTTCAAAATCCCTGCACCCCCCCAATATGATTGTTAGTAATGGACATGTTTCTCATAAGGCGATTAGTTCACTCGTAGAAAGTGATGGGAAACACCTTTTTAAAAACTGATGATCTATATCATAATTCTGTTTGAGTTTCATCCATTAGTTCCTAAATTGTGCTAACCCACGTAAACTTCCAGCTGCCAAGTGGGATATTCTTCAACTCAACTCCCAAACCTGGTGAGATGTTCTGCAATACTTCTTCCCTGCAGCCAAGTGGGATATTTTTTACTCTTCCTTCGATCAGAGATTCTGCAATATATCCTCCCAGTAGCCAAGTGAGCAGTTCCTTTACCCTCTCCCGTAAACCAGGTGAGCTATCCCAATACATCTGCTCCCCGCAATATTTTCCCTGTTCCCAAAACATTCGACCTGTACTTCTACGTAGACGTTTCTTTAAACCCTACTGTGTTCAACTCCCAAGAAATTGCTCTGTGGTATAGTAAACGCATATGATTGAACATTCGATGAGCTTCGAGGATCCGATGGGCTGTGAAAAAGAGCTGAAGATTCCTCGGTATCAGCAATACCGTTGTCCACGAAATAGAATATACAACTATACATTGATCTTACTTTTCAGTAGAATGAAATACTTATAAATGATATTTGTATCAAATATCATATAAATAGTTATAGTATATATGTAAAATAATTAGAGACTTAAGTCGTTTGTTTAAACAGTGCGTTGTTTCCTAGAAAGATTTACTGGTCGACCACTGGGCGGTGGAAAAGAAAGGAACTTATACGTGAAAGAGGATCGAGGAAATAAAGAGAGAGAGAGAGAGAGAGAGAGTGAGAGAGAGAGAGAGAGAGAGAGAAGGCTCATAAAGGAGAAACGAATTGAAAGGTGAAGTCTTCATCAGGATAGCAGCGGATACCCAGGTTAAAAACAGTAATATATCAGTAGCCAATCGGCGACGGATTCTGATTATCTGGAAGAAACTTAACCAGAAAATCTTTTAGTGGGGAAACAAGATTTAAAACAGTGACAGTTAACTGGGGACGAGCCACGACGATGTGTAGACAGCCAAAATTTACGGCACCCATTTTGGGTTAGCTCTTCAGAGGGTTTTCTCATCCGCGGCGGATATTTGAAGACTAGTCCCCGAACAAGCACGTGCGCCAACAACAGAAAACGAAAATAAAAAAGTCTGTGTCCTCTGTCTCCGTCTCTGTCTTTGTCTCTCTCTCTCTCCCCCACACGATGTTTTATTTCTCTTTGACTTGCTAAAGCGGTTGACTCATTTTTATAACTTGTTTCTCTCTTCTCGCTGATTACAAAGTCATGTAGTAGCGAATCAACTTTTGTATCAGCGAACCGAGACAGTGTTTCGTGATTTTGTCACATTTTCTCACGGCGACGTTACTACAGGGTTTGACTGAAACTTAAGGCGCAGTGTTACACTCATCGAACAATTAGACACGTCGTGGTGTAAGCTTCTCTGTCGTGTAGTTTATTACAAACGTCCAATTGAGAACGGTAGTGTTACATATATTTTATTGTTTATTTCACGTGCGAAAATTGTGTTTTTATGTAATGAAATTGAAAATCATGATTTTTTGCTTAAATAGATTGTCTAGATTTTTTTCGTGGAATTTCCACCAGTCCAAATAGTGATAATGAATTTAAAAAAATAATTAAAGTGGCCGAAGTTATGTCTATGGTATTATATCCATTGTTTTTCACATTGTATCTTAAAAAATAACTTAAAAAGAAAAAAAAAGAAACAATGAAAATAAATTTGGCGGCAAAGACACGATGAAAAAGTTAAGAGATGACGACTAATTCACAGCAGAGAATATAAAAGCCAGACACTTGGTCACAAAAAAATCCTTGACGTTTATTTTTGATATCACATCTTTCCAGGTCACTCTCAAAACCAGAGAAGACTTGAAGTGGGTTTCGGTACAGTTCAAGTTTTGGTTATTAGCATATTAACCATCCTGTGTTATTTAATGGGAGGGATATTCTTGTAGAAGAACAGTAGTGGTACAATTTAATACCTAGCTATTGTTTTTTTCCTCATGTATCAGTCCAACAGTGAACGCAAAAGATTGATTGGAGTCAAAAATTGCTTACTACGATGATTCAAAAAGTGATATTCTCAAGTCGATGAAAGAAAAATCTATTTTTTCTTTCTTTGTTTTGATGGCATATAAACCTTCGTCGGTTATCTAATGCGAAAGTAATCCTATGATTTGTGACAGTACAACCACCCTAAAAAAACACGTAGGATATTCTGCTTCTAATCTGCTGACCGTCACGCTGGTGGGTTTGTCTTCGGATGACACGATTTATACTGTATCTGTCCACTTTGATTTTTTGATCTTGACAGTTGATAGATCGCTTATCGTAGTCGCCGGCTGATGACTAGACGAATGAGACCACACCATTAAAAAAGCCAAAAATGTTGACGCCTACAAAAAGAGAACAAAACATGACTTGAAAAAATAATGATATTTTAGTGAAAAAAAAAACTTTAAAAATAGTACAAATATTCACTCATCTCAGAGGTGGGAAATTTTTGTCAGAGACACTATTCCTTAATTAACTGTTAGTTTATCGGCATGCAAAACCAGGTTCATGGCTTCTCATTTTATATTATAAGTTTAAAGTTTTCTATACCCAGGGTAGTTTGGTACACGGTCATAAGCTCGAGTATCATGCGAACTGATAGCCGGTTCGCGTTCTCTTTCTAAACTATCCTACATTCCGATTTCTGTTCGCTTTTCAATCTCCGCAGGTCTGGCACAAGGTTATTTCAAGGCGTCGCATTATCTTTGGCTACATTTCGCTTTTCTACATCAACGAGTTTGTCACGAGGTGATGTCGAAGAAAGGTATTATCTCAATCTTTATTCGCTTCTATCATGATTTCGTACATTTTAGGCTTTTTCCGTTTCTTTGAAAGTGTAGTCATTATATTAGGCTTTTCTCTTTCTCTCCAACCCAAGCTGTCTGGCACAAGGTCAGACCCCTGAATGACGTAAGTAGTAGCTACCTTCCGCCGGTCTCCAGCTAATCTCTCCAACGAGGGACGAAACCTCTCATTATATATATATATATATATATATATATCATCCGACGGGTGGAGGCTAACAAAGCTATTAACAGAATAAATTTTCTCCTAATAAGGATTTCAATAAATAATTCATCCCTTCGATTTGCAGCACTTTCCATATTTGATTCATTCCCACCCTCACTCAAAAGTGGATGTCTTTCGTGATTTGGAATTACAACTAATTTTATGCTAGAGTCATATTGCATCAGAAATGTTTTCAAGAAATTTTTTCTCGTTCGAATTAAAAAAATGTTATATTCAAATCCTTGGTTTCAACTGACTAGTGTACGCCGCCACCTAATGATTGACAAGACCTGGATTTAAACGGAACTCGATTTTTCGATTTTCGCTTCAAACTTTTTTGTAAACCAAACAATCTGTCAAGATTTAAAAAAAAAACAACTACAACATATCTTCTTCCCTTTCTCATCAAATGATATGTTTTGAAAAAATTTTACACATCAAAATCAAAACATATTCTCGATCTATACTTTCTGTCTAAAACCATTCTGGCCAAACTACACATTTGTAATGTACTTCTTCATTCTTCTAGAATCCAAATTAGTCGAAGTTTCTTTTTACTAGTTTATTAAATTTTTCTGACTTGGTCCCTGACTTCATGGGTTCACAATTCAGCCCATTTCTGGTGAAGTAAAAACAGTGTTTATACCTTTCCCAAAGATATTAGTCGAAAAGTGAATGTAATAGGGAGACTGGAGTTTGAACTTGCTAACTACAACGTTGCAGTCCAGTACGTTAACCACAACATCACGAGCATGAACCAAGGATCTATCCATTGTTTGACTAATCTTAGCCCATTCTCTAACCCCGAAACGTCGGTCGTTACTCGTCACTTTGGTTGCTTTTAACCAAATTGACGAACTCTTTCAAAAAATTTCCAACTCTTCACGCGAGGCCGTTTCTCACACATAGTGTGAGCTATCGTGTGATTAAGACTTTTTTTCGGTCATTCAACCGGACACAAGTTTATCTAGTTTTAGGAGATGGCCACTCTATTACAAGACACCGGTACAACTAACTGTTGAGTAACAAATCTGTTTACTTAAAATATTAATAAGTAGTTTAGTACAATAAGTATTCGTAAAGTACATAAGATAATGATGTTCTATGAAAATTTTAAGGAGGACAAAGATTCATTGAATCAATATAAAAAATAATCTTGGTATCTTTAGAAATAGTTGTACGGAGCTTGTTTCCTGTTGAAGGAACGAGCATTAGTGACTGGCGCTGCTTACTGGATCTTTGCAGAAGGTTAAGATCCCTTCTTACTGAGTATATGACACTAAACTGTAGCTGATAGTGAAATAGTAGTCCTGGAGGTTTTAGTAATATAGAGTTCTTCTTAACTGCCATTACTCCCACGTCTACTTAGATTCTGATTGGTAGTACTTTTTTGGGTCTCATTTATTGGTCAGATTGGACTATTTAATCATTTACAATATTTAAAACCATTTAACTGTGTGCAAATAAATGACTAATGATGTATTAAATTGATTGTATAATGGAGCAATACTTGAAACTATTTAATTGTGTGCAAACAAATTAGTTCTGTTTCATGACAAGAAAGAATCTACCTACAATCTGTAAGAACTCGATGTATTTTTTTATTTTCTCTTACAAATAAAATAAGCAGAACATTTCTATCAAGAATTGATCGTAAATTTAAAGCTAAAATATATTCTTTAAAATCCGATTGTAATACGCATTTGAGATTTTTAAAGATTATTCTTACTAGTTCAGCCTCAAATATATTTATATGAGTCATATTATTTAAAGAATTTCGTTTAATTATAGGGGTGAATTTTGGGGGGTTTGATATAACTAACCATTTTATTCTTTTTTCGTGCAACGTTATTATGAACACTGTCTTCAAAATTGATCTAAATTAACATTTTAAGGCATGTAAGTAAAAAAAAAACAGCTATAGCATGTAATGATTAATATTTGCATATTCATGTTGGTTCGAGTCAGAATGTTGGGTCCAACCAAAGTCTAGGACACATGACTCGTTCTGAGAGAATTTTTATTGCTTCGAAATAAATAAACTTGAGAATAGTTCTACGCCTGAACTGATATATATATATATATATATATATATATATATATATATATATATATATAATACAAATATTATATAATATTCCATATAACATTAAAATATAATATATCCCTCCACCATGATATTTATTGTGATTCTGGCCTACGATACAACACTCGCTTATTTATGCTTACAAATCATAACTTTATTTATTTTCTTCGAAATACAATGATGATGTTTTCTTCCTTAGTTATAATCACTTCCACTTATATGCACACAAGTTTATAAAGAAACAAATAAAGCATTCTTTGCTCGGCCCTACAGTAGCAAAGTTTGCTAAATAACTTCGTTCTCCAATCCAGAAAACAACCTGAAGTTTATCGCGCTGCGTATGTATCTTCATACACACATACACTAAACACCGCTTATACGTCCACAAACAACAATACGCAACTATATCCCCTCACACACTCACAAGCACATATGAAGATTTGTACACAATTCCAACGGTTTTGACAGAATTTTTCAGTTTTTTCGATTCCTTCAGTTCTTTTCGTTATCTGCCTGATGATTGTTGTTTGTAAAACTTCATGGCATTAAATATATAAAATCTAATATATATATATATATATATATATATATATATATATATATATATATATATATATATATATTAGTGTATTATTTGGTCCAGTTAAACCGGAGTCGGGAATAATTCGGCCAGGACAAAAATTCTTCCAACTATGAACATTTAAATTTTCCTGGTAAAGAGCTGACATCACAGAGCAATAATTTCTTTAAGAAAAACAAAAACCGGTCACATTAGGATTATAAATTTATTTCCATCCTGTTATGGGTATTGATATGAATCAATAACACCAAAAATAACGGGACTTCTTCAGACCTAATGGATAAAATAATTCAGAATAGACACAGGAAGGAAGGGTGGGAGGATGTAGATGAGGGGTGAAGAGTTTCCTCCCCATTTCGCTCACTTCCAGTTTTTAGGTTTTATTACCGGTTTGAATTATAGTAAATTAATTTTTATTTTATTTTACTTCATTTATTTATTTATTAATTTTAATTTTTAAATTCTAAATACATTTCAACTTAAAATTCCAGATTTAATAATAATTTAGGGAAGTACAACATTCCTTAATAACCTTACGTAAGGATACAGTCATACTTATCTTAAATTAAGTTCTCGTTTCTACAATAAATAGCCTAAAAGAGTTGATATGCCATAAAATACTACCAACCAAACAACCAGCACTTATCTCATAATATGATCGTATCGTAGAGCTAGTGATAAGTTGCATGTTACATATGTCCCTTGGTGAAAACTCTCCTCATCCTTAACATTTTTGGCACCCGGATCCATTATCAGAATGGAGTTGACTCTGTAAGAAATGTACCTCGAGAGACATTCGCTATTCTCTCATTTGCTCTGTAGCAAGCATTTTTATTAGGTCAACATAGTTTTCAGCTAAGAATGTCCTGTATGAATAACAAAAATAAATCCCATTCCGCCAGTTCAAGTAGACTCATTTTACTGCTGACTTTGCTGCCAAGTGGATTCAACAATAAGTTCTGCTTTTAGTTTTGGAATCATTTGTCTCTTAACAGATTTTAATTTCAACAATTAGAATTTGAAAACATCAGAAGTTTCTAGGAAGTTCATCACGAAGCCAACGTTAATGTGTACATCTACCAAATGTATAAAACAAACTTACTGGACCCAGGGGAAAATTTAAACTATAAAAATGAAGAAAAAAAGAAGAAACAGGTGAGTTCTTATCGAGAGAGACGTCTAGTAAGAATTATAGATTTTCAATGAAGTTTTAGAAATTATGAATAATTATCTTAAACTTTCATATCACAACCCTTTTTTTATTCAACAGCAAAGTTGTTTCGTGTGTATGATATATTTTAATGTAGAGCATTCCTTTTTAGAGATTTCCAATCTCATACATACATTTGTATTGTCACTTATTAAAACAGGTTTTCTTTTTAGTTTTGGCATGTTTGCAATATAATTCTTATCCTTTTCGGTAGACTATGACTGTTTGATCGATTGATTTGTTTTAACGCCATGCCAACTCGTATAGGCTTATTTCATACCTAAAGGTTATGGATTTGCATTCAATGCACATTTATAATTGCATTTTTTGTAATTTTTCTTATGAGACTTTTTACACGCACTTATATGATATCAAATATTTCTATCTAATACAAATAATTTACACAGACTTGTAAGCTTCAAGTTTTCTTACCCAATACTAATAGATATACGACAGAAACACTTATCTTTATTCATAGATTGTTATGTGTTTGCGCATAGTTATATGGTTTCAAGTTACTAATAACAACGCTTTGAAAACAATTATAGTTTCGAGTAACTATTCTTAATAAAATAAAATACCATGATTTTATGTCATAACCCTGGCCCTGTCAGCTGGGGTGGCAGAATACACCGACTGCATCTCTTCAGAGCGGTTGTACTACCACAACGAGTGTCCAGGAAATGACATAAAATCTGATAGTGAGACTTCAGTAATGCTGGAAGTTTGGGAAACGCAATGTAATCCTTCATTGCCATCGCTCCCAGGTCCACTCTGGCCCGATGTGGTAACACCTGATAGGGTCCTATCTATGGGTCAAATAGAACTGTTTGATATTTAAACTGTGTACTCATGCTAAACCGAAATTTTTGAAACAGAACTCTTAGATCATTTTACTCTATGTAAACAAAAATGTCTACTTATGCCAAAAAGAATTGTTTGAAATAGAGCAGTTTTTACAATAAACTGCGTATTCGTATTAGATAAAAATAAGTGAAACCGTTTAACTCTGTGCAGAAAATAAGCAAAGGCTGGTTTAAAAATATTAATTATACATTTCATATACGTGAATAAAAGGATTTGGCATTGAATAACCTACAATAGTTGACATGCCATAAAACCCAAACAAACCAAATGATAACGTATTCCTACCGATTTCAGATGATTTTAAACAGGTCAATTTGACATATATATGGCACCTTAACGAGTGTTAATACTCAGATTCAGAGTTTATTTGGTACTGACATCCTAGATTTCAAAAACTGGAGCCTCACCACCAGATACGGTTTAGTATCATACCAAGGACATAGCGCTTTGGAGTGTTGTCTTCATGGGAGAGTCAGCTTACTCCAAGCTTAGCTGAAAGGGCAGTACACTGCCCTCTCAGTCTGTGAGAACTTTTAATATATTTTCTACAATCCCATTAGACCATGTTGAAGAAAACATTATTACCTACACAAAACTCTTCTGGCTTACGGTAACATTTTAAATCAGTTTTCTTCCCTCCTCCAGGTATTTTCGATGGACAATTTTCCATGTTTGCTTCCTCTGATATGAACTTTTTTGTCACTTACGTAATTCACTGAAGAGAAGTGCCCGAATCAAAGGGTTACCATTTTTAGGAATTTAAAATATTCTATTCGTTTTCAAAATATTTTATTTTGCACAAGCTTTAATTTATATATATATATATATATATCATGACACTGACAGCGTGTATTTTCTTGACTGACTCTCTGTCTTTCTCTCTTTCTCTCTCTCTCTCTCTCTCTCTCTCTCTCTCTCTCTCTTTCAATCCCTATCATCCATCGCTCTTACCAGCCCCCGCCAACTACATCGAGTGTGCGCAAAGACCTGATATAAGTTCTTGCGCGTCGTACAACACTAGCGAGTCAACGTGTAGGTGTCTATAGAAGAACTCTGCGTATGAGTTTGTCTTTCTTCTCGTACTGTGCCTCGTTCGTCTAACATGGATGTTTTTTTTTTCGTGATGGGAGGTAAGTTGTTGAACAGTTGCTGTTTTCTGGGTTGTAGCATTCTTGTGTTGCCCCCATCGATCTTATTCTCCGTGTATTTTGTTGGCGTCTATGTGGTGGACCTGTACAGTAGTACTAACACAGTCACTGCTTGGAAATATCCCGTTTTTTTATCAGTGAGATCAGACTTCCATATGATCGATGACCACTCGATAACAGTCCACACCTTCATTAGGTGTGTGTTGAAATCCCTTTCAGTTGATGAGATATGACTGACGAAGTATGTAAGGATGTCTACTAATTCTAGTGGCCCGTCAGTTAGAACAGCGATGCCTCCTTGTTTAAAACATAGATTTTGTTTTATTTGCTTGTTTTGTTTTGGTTTGGTTTGGTGGCATATCAACCATTGTCGGTTATTTAATGCCCAATCAATTTTTATACATATAAACAGTTCAATTTTAAACAATTCAGTTTAGCATAAGTACGAAGTTTATTTTTATTTAGCCCATTGATATGACCCTCTCAGGTGCCAAAGTGGACCTGGTAGCGATAGAAAAATATAGATATTCTGCATTCCGGAAAGAACCAGCATTAATTTTTTTTGCGTTCACGTGGAGACCAATGCTTCCTGCTGCTATGCAATAGGGATTAGACAGGTGTATTTTCAAGAAGCTGTAGATCATCTGCATAGTCTGTGTCTATTATATTTTCTGCCGGATATCATCTGCTTCTTGCGTTTTATATTTTAAAGCCTTTTTCTTTTATTAGATCTATAGAAGTTCGAAATAGATAGTCTAGCCAGATTATACACAAATATGACGCAAAAATATTTCCTTGCAAAACCCCAGTGACAATGTCGAAGAAGTCTATGTCTGCATCAGATGGGCCAACCATTGCTTTTGTGTTTTTATAAAGCATCCTCACACACACACACACACACACACTTATATATATATATATATATAAAGAAAAAGAGACACTAACATACCTCACATAAGACTTTCATTTACCCATCTTAAGTACCCTTTCTTACCTTGAGTTGTATCAGTGTTGCATTTTGTTTATTGTTTTCTCATTCGGAAAGAAATTAATTATACATCCGTTTCATACAGTGAGTCACTTCCGGTACGATTTTTGCACATGGCGAAGCACGTCAACTGCACTGAGGCGCTCCTGGTCGCCCCGCAGGACGGGGATGGAGTGGCCGTAAGAAAGCATAGAAGTAATGAGGATTATTGGCAAAGGACAGAAGACACGAGGCTGAGTCGGCGGTCGGGTTTTGATAGTCGGTAAAAACCATTGATGTTTTAAGGTTGCTTCGTTGATGCTGACGTGAGCAGAGAATGGGGAAGTGTGGAAGTCGGAAAGTGGTTCACAGAGAGCTGATTATGAACTTTCAAATTAAAGAAAGAAATACGCAAATAAAAAAAAAATAATAATAAGATGATGACGATGATGATAATGATGGTATCAGCAGGGCAACAGAAAGAAGAAGAAGAAGAAGAAGAAGAAGAAGAAGAAGAAGAAGAAGAAGAAGAAGAAACAATCAACGAGAAAATAAAATATAATAAAAAAAAGGATAAGTAAGACCAAAATATTTGTCTATCTATCTATCTATCTTTCTTTCTTTCTTTCTTTCTCTCTTTTTTAATGCAGGATTTATCTATCTATGTATCTATTTATTTCTCTATCTATCATCTGATGTTTATATTTCTGGAGACAAATACTAACTATTATTCAAACAAAGTGCACTTATCAATATATTTTTAGCTTAACGATGAAGAAAGCATTTATCTTACACAACTTGAAGTTAAAATCACCAAATAGAAGTGTTTTGCAAGCAGAGCATTAATAATGAGTTCGACTATTAGTCTATACTCATCTATATGTAAATCTTCAGATGTTCTTACGAATCACTTCGTTTTGCTTTTACTCCATCTGTTTATGTATTTTTTTTTCAAAGAATAAATATTGTTCGATACCAGTTCGTTTTTCGCCACTTCTTTCATAGCAACAGTTCGTTTTTCCTCACTTCTTTTACAGCATATGGTATCTTTTAAAATCTTTTGAAACATTTTTTTCCTCAAAACCTCTCTCCTGACGTTGACGCAAGCTCAAATGTTGATGAGAGCAATAATAACGTCTTGTCACTTTCATTCCTCTCTCTCTCTCTCTCTCTCTCTATATATATATATATATATATATATCGATCTATATAACTAATTATATATATATATATATATAGAGAGAGAGAGACTGACAGACAGACAAACACAGATATAGATAGATAGATTGATAGAAAGAGAAAAGAGCTCATTTATATATACATATATAATGAACTCTATCGTCGATCAGTTAGAAGTTAAAAGGAGGAACCGTTGGACTACCTAAACTAATGATTTGTTTTACTGGCGAAAGCGTGAGTAAAGCATGTTTGTACCTACATATACAACTTTATATGAACATATCTATCTATCAACGTATCTTTCAGTCTCTTTCTCTATCACTCTCTATCTCTCTCTCTCTATATATATATATAAGTTGGTGATCATAGTCAAGTGTTACCCGAAAGCTCCGTTTTTAATAGCAACTACATCGACGTGTAAAGAAGGGTGCGATTCCTTTCCCTGGATTGCTCCACTTTACCATTGAAACGTACCTTAAAATGCTGAGTATTAAGCAAGGGGGTACCAAGTACCATTTTTTGACTCTTTGGTATGACTCAACCTGAGATTGAACACCACCCTCCCGGGCCATTGGCGAACACTCTACCACTAGAGTTATATATACATATATGGCATTTTCATTCTGATAACAGATTTACTACGTTACAAGTTCATACTTCTCGCTTCTTTTACAGCATATTAACTCTTCTAAAAATTATTTAAGGATCTTTATATATACATTTATTTTAGAAACTTTACGCACACACACACATACGCACACACACACACACACACACACGTGTGTGAGTGTGTGTGTGAGTATATGTGTGTGCAAAAATGAATCTTCTTGCCAATCCTGACGTAGGAGTGTTCAATAGTTCAGTTGACATTTAAAACCATGACCCACGGCTTTTTTGTTAGACCGTAGCCGCTTCTAACCTTGGGTAGAGTCTCCGTGGCGTAGAGGCTAAGGTGCTAAACTGCAGCGTCGTAGTTAGTAGTTTCTAACCCCAGCCACTCGATTCTATTCACTTTCGGGCCGATAACCTTCGGAAAGGTATAAGCTCTCTAATTCCCGCGCAACTACAAGCTAAATAGTAACAATATTGTGTCTCTAAAAAGGATCGCTTTTGCATGAAATATTGTTCGAATGTTTATTCCATTAAACATAGAAACCATTCCTTTCTACATTTCCATATCTCACTATCTATCATATATATATACATATATATATATATATATAGGTATCCAAAGGTATATTTAAGAAGAAGCAAGGACGAACTCATAAATAATATTCTCTGATGGACTTATTCAAATTGACGTGATAGAGTTGGATCACCAATAAGAACTTATTAACAACAGCTCTTTATGGACACGGGATATTGTCTGGAAGACTCTCCGGGAGCAGTTGATGATAGGGACGAATGGCGAAAGAGAGTGACCGAAATTTGTGCTAGCAGCGTGACTCAATGATTATATATATATATATATATATAAAGGAAAAGAGATGAAAAAAAAATAATATTGTTTTTTCAATGCATTGATATTAATGAAACTCACAAAGTTGACTGTAGATTTGGTCATGTAAAAACATAAAGTTACCTCGTGTCCATCATTTTAGGCAAGGTAACATTTTAACCCTCTTATTCAGGACGGTAGACATATCTTTTAAAAGCCACAATGATCAGCAAAATGTTTCATTTGGAAATTTAATGGTGCGTGCATTCATCAGACAAAGTCAAAATTACTATAGGTGTAGATTAAGCCATAAAACACCTCCCAGTTACTTGTATAAGTATCACTTTGACCCCATAAAACGTTTATTAAACCCTGGCTGATCAAATCAAGCAAAGGAGGATTATTCATTTAAACAAACAAATGACATGCATCAGAGGCCAAACTACGTGAAGTGTGTCCAAATTAGTAAATCTTCTCTTCATATTGCCCTTTTTTTAATTTTTTTCCGTCTCTTCGTTTCTACTTTTTAATTTTTTTTTATTGCATTCGTATTTCTTCCTCTTGTTTCGTCTCGTGTGCAGTGAGCATGGAAAGCTTTGTACTTTATTAATGTATCTTAGCGAATAAAAAATAATAAAAGAATAAAAAAAAAAAGAAAAAAAGACGTCTATTATTTTTTACACATCTTCATCCTCCTTTTCTCTTCATTCAGTATCCCTTGTTCACTCCTTTTATCACTCACTCATTCTCCCAGTTGCTCTAACGCATGCTGATTTCTTCACACTTGCTGTAACCTTTATTTATCCTCATATTCACTCACTCTTCCTTTCACTCAATTTCGAACTTCGGCATAAATATTAGTCATCTTTGTTTGGTAACAACATTATGTTTCTACCCGAATTTTTAAAGGGTACAACAAAATAAATGACATGAAAATGTCTCCTGAAAGTCAAAATAAATAAATGAACGTAATCAGTTAATTTGAAAAAGGATAAATTCCAACTACAACATCAACATCATCAACAAAAAAAAATTTTTTTTTTAAATTATTATTTAAACCGGAAGTATGTCCTCTCACTACAGCACACACCGGAAGTAGTAGCTGAACACATACTAACTTTTTTTTATATTATCTAAAATGATAAATGCAATGGTTGTTAGAGGTGCAGAAGAGCATGAACACATAATCTTAATTTATTCAATCTTATTTACATATGCATTTAAATAAATGCACCTGCACTTTAGAGGAAAACATAACAACAAAACAAAACAAATTTAAAATGTTCCAAACCAAAAGACACAGAATTATGCAAGATATTCAGCAGATCAAAGTGACCGTTACTTTTTAACTTCTATTTTTAATGATACATATGCATTATAAACTTTTAACCGAATTTTTATGAGGGTCTTTGGAGATTTTTAATCATCGAAATATTCATCTTGGTTCGTTTAAAGACAAGATTAGGTCATTGTCTGCTTTTCGTACTATGTATGTATTTAGCCCAAGTTTCAGTTATGGAATTGCCAGCGAAGCAGACGAACTTTGGGCAACAACGAAGGATTGTTAAATTAGCCAGTATGGAAAACAAACTCTCTGTATATTTATTTACCGAAATGATCTTTGCTGTTTGTCATTAGTCAAAAATTAAAAAGGAATTCGATTGACTCTATACCGTATATCCCGGCGTATAAGACATCTTTTACAACAGTATTTAAGGGACTACTGCTAAGAGCAAACCCTACAAACTCCATGGCTATCGTTAAGAAAATTTTGGTAGATAGCCCTCACCTCAATATACCAGCGAATGAGACGCTGAGTGATACGTGGTGCCATCAATAAGTTTCCATGCGTTTTTTGTACAGGCATTTAAAATTGTTGTAGACTCTTGAAAATTCACTATGTTATTGCTATACATCTTATGAGATGGTTGACCAATTTTTATGATTTCAGGTTTAGATAAACAGCTACAGCAGTGAAATACACCCTACTAAAGCCTGATTGTTACAGCTGGTGAATTTCAAAAATGCAATCTGGACGTGAGGACACTTTAGAAGAACGATATGCAATAATATTTTAAACTTGGAGAAAATGCCAGAAAAACGTATGGAATCCTTCAGACTGC
Source organism: Sepioteuthis lessoniana (assembly GCA_963585895.1). Classification (NCBI taxonomy): domain Eukaryota; kingdom Metazoa; phylum Mollusca; class Cephalopoda; order Myopsida; family Loliginidae; genus Sepioteuthis; species Sepioteuthis lessoniana. The sequence goes on along the minus strand of OY757912.1, from coordinate 16,319,946 downwards.
TTTTCGACCATCTTGCATGAATCGAGCATCAGTTTTTGAGTGGCAGAAGATATTCAAGGAAGGCATGGAGTCTGTGAAGGATGATGAGAGGTGTGAGAGGAATAAGGAAGTCAATAGACCAGAGTTGATTGGCCAAAGGGTTATGGTTAGGGTTAGGGTTACTATGTTGAGGGAATTCAGGAAGAGATTCGGTCGGAAAAGGCCAGCACTCTTCAAATCGGGTCAGTGATATTTCCATCAGGAAAATGCACCAGTCCACAACTCCCTCCTTGTCACAGACTATTTGACCAAGATGGCCATCAAAACAGTTCCCCACCCTCCCTCTAGTCCAGGCGTTGATCCCTGTGACTTTTGGTTATTCCCTAAGCTCAGAGGCTGTCTTTATGAGACAATTGAGGAGATGACAGAGGCTGTGACGAAGGTCATTGACACGCTGACACAAGAGGACTTCAGTGGGGCCTTCCAGAAGTTGTTGGAACTGTACAACAAGTGCATTGCCGCCGGAGGAGAATACTTCGAAGGGAACTAGAGTTTCATGTGTGTACTATTATTAAAAGTTCCCATACGAAAAAAGTCTGGAAACATATTTAATGATCCTCGTATTTTCATCGGATTATTTAAATTCTAAATGTGTGTCTTGTACGCCAAAGATAAGAAGGGTTTTCACAGAAAGTATATTAAACAAAACAAGAAATTTCGTATTACTACACAAAGATGCAAGAATAAAAATAAAAATGAAGATTAAAAGAAACGACACTCGAAAAGCGTCAACTCAAATTTAAAGAAAAAAATTGAACGAAGATTCTATACTTTGTGAAATTTCTTTGTTATAAACACAGGTTTGTGCAAGTGCAATATACTCCATACTCACCGGAATTTACTCCGTGTAGCATATTCTTGTTTCTAGAAGTAAAAATTCATCTTGAGAGTAAGATTTTATTATATAGTGTCAAAAGACATTCGCTAGGTTACCTACACACAATGGCAAAATAAATGATTCAATGATGTTTTGATGAATAGATAAATCAGCTATTGATAGAAATTTGATTCCATGGAGACCCTGATACTACCGCCCCCGCAAAAAAAAACACTTAATTATTGTCCATATCTAACTTGGGAAATATAACTTTAATCTCGATATGTTTGAGTGCACATTAACACACGTATACACACACTCTCATCGAAGGCCTAGTTAAAGTCGACAAATACTAATGTCGCCGGAAGGTTTCTTGCCCGTACGCCTTCAAGGATTCTACGGATGGTCAATATTTGTGAGGTCGTGGATATATTTCTTCGGAAGCCATTTTGGTTTTTCCTAAGGATGTCGTCGATTTTGGGTTCTATGTGGTTTCGTAGTCGGGCATCGTGAATTTTGGCTGCTATGGGTGTAATTGGTGTACCTCGGTAGTTCTAGGCTAGTCCGAGGTCACTCTTTTTAGGGAAGGGAAGGTGCATCCCTTCATCCATCTGTCTATCGGATTTTGATTATTGACTGCGTTGCAGTGTCGGAGCAGTATGTCGTCAAATTGTCTGGTCTTCCATACTTCTGGGGGAATCTCGTCAAGTCCTGCATCTTTCCTATATTTAATTCTTTTTAAGAACAGAATCGAGTTCTCCTTGAATGAACGGTCCTAGTTTAATGTCCAATTGTTTGCTAATAATTCTGGTGATTGGTTCATGCGTAACTTACGGTGGGTTTCCAAGTAGATTTTCGAAATGTTGTTTCTACAGTTTTATTCTTTCTTGTTGGCATGTCGCGCTGCCAGTACGGATCTCCCTGGCCCTCTTTCGCCACCCATATCTATCGTCCATCGCTCTTGGTAGGTCTTCAAGACTACATTCTGTATCGGCACAGAGCTGTTGTAAATAGGCTCTTGCCGGTCGTCCTGCCTTTGCTTGTCTTGGTGAAAGGGTCCACAAGAGTAAATCGCTTATGAGTTTGTCCTTACTTCTCCAGCAGTGACCCGCATATCTGTTTCGTCGAACTTGGATACTTTTCGTGAGGGGTGGCAGGTGGCCGTATAGTTGTTGTTTTGTTGGGTGTTGCCTCCAGGACTTGCTCAATATTGTTCGCAGTACATATATATATATATATATATATATATATATATATATATATATATACTTATTATGGACCGATACTATATATATATATATATATAGTATCGTTCCATAATAAGTACAAAAAATTATCAAAGAATATAATGTCCTTTTAAATAAAGGATTTAAATGTATTTCTACAATAATATTATACAATGAAAACATATATTAGGTGGTATTCACATCCAAAATTCTATGGAAAAGTTAATGACGATCAAAGAAAAATATTCAAGTTGAATTTAATTATGCACTTGATTGACAAAATCTTACGTATTGGTTTTAACAATTCTTGGACACCTATATCCTACTATTTTCTTGCTTTGTATTATTTACAGAATGGAAATTTATATATATGCACACTGTCTGTCTACCTATCGTCTTTTTTACTCTCTCTCTCTCTCTCTCTCTCTCTCTCTCGCTTTATATATATATATATATATATATATATATACACATACACACACACACACACACAAACACACACATACATACATACATATATATATATATATATATATATATATAGTATTTCAAAAAATTGATATCTTTTGAGTTTACAGTGTTCCGAAATTGTTAAAGTATTCCATCACATATCAAATTGATCAGTTCACATTCGAATGATCTCAAATTTTAACAGCATTTGAAGAAACAACTGAAAATCTAATGCTTAATGTTCAAATGCCTTTTTTTCTAGTGAAAAGAAAAATATAGAATTTTGAATTGTTTCTATACATGCTTCTAAAATTTCAAATGATTTGTGAGAGAATCGGTACACTTATTAGATAACGGAATGACATCTGTTTTTTCTGAAAATCTCTCTCTCTCTCTCTCTATATATATATATATATATATATATATACATTATTTTTCTGCGTGAAACGCACCTGCGATCAGACGCTCAGTTAGCGAGAGAGAGAGAGAGAGAGAGAGAGAGAGAGAGAGAGAGAGAGAGAGAGAGAGAATGGTAGTGGTGATAAAATGTGAGTCTCGTGTAACAATACCGAGTAAAAAGTACGCGAAAACTAATGAAAATATCCTCGTTATAAATCAAGGCGCACGAAATGCGCATGTGCAGGGGGAAAATAGCCAATCCTTACCAAGTCTCTTTAATCCTTTAGCTTGGAGATCACCATTTGAAAACAGTCACATCATTAGCCTCGCTCGAAATATGACCAGCATTATGGGCCACAATATATACGTAGCAGCAAAACAGCCACTCCATCAACAGAACTCATGTAATCACCGCACCAGATTATCCGGCGAAGAGCCACCATAGTGAATCCACCCGGAGAGAACAACGCTGAAAATGAGGGTTGATAAGAATAAATAAATGAATAAATAAATAGACTATATTCCAGATTTAACGAACCACAGCTTTACTTCTGAGTCCGATATGACGATGAGGAAAGACAAAAGAAAAAAAGAAAAAAATATATAGTGAGCTGGGAGGAGAGAGATAGAAAAAATAATGAAGAGAAGATAAAAGAGGATAGAAAAGTTGAAGCAAGCATTATTTGAGAGGAAGGGATATATATATATATATATATATAGAGAGAGAGAGAGAGAGAGACAGACAGACAGACAGACAGAGACAGAGACAGACGGAGACAGAGACAGAGAGATACTGAGATGAATCGATAGAAAGAGAATGAAAAATAGTCAAAAACGTTGAATAAAGAAAAAGTAAAAAAAGGCAAAGAGACATGCACAGAAAGATTTGGAGTGAGTGAGAGAGAAGAGAGAGAGAGAGAGAGAGAGAGAGAGAGAGAGAGAGAGAGAGAGGAAGAGGTAATTAAAAATGATGGAAAATTAACAAGAAAAAAAATTAATAATGTCAAAGATATATATATATATATATATATATATATATATATATAGTTCATTGACTGATTTTAATGGCGAATAAACTGGTCTGGGATTATTTTATGCCAAGAGCTTAAGAAATCAAATTCATTGTACGTCCATATTTACCAGTTTCTTACGAGGGTTTATTTTGTTGTTTTCAGGTGGTTATGTGCAATCACGTCTTTTTGTTTAACTGACCTATTTCATCCATATATTTTAGCCAAACAGGTACTAGCACTCCGGTTAAAGTGGACCGAGCAGTGATTTCAATAAAGGTTCCCCCATAAGATAAAAGCATCGTACTCAGAAGTTATTATTATACGCTCGCCTTTACATTATTGGCTGAGAAATATTTATATAGTGTATAAAAAGTATCGGGACTAAACCTGTATTTACCAAGATGGACATGAACTACGAATGAAACATTAATTTCTATCAAAAGTGCCCATTTTTTATTTCGAACGTATTCCTAAGAGTTTTTTTTTTATTGATCGAAGCATTTTTAAACCTTCTTGTGTGCTGCTGAGCCGTCATATAGTATCATTTTTTTTTTCATTTCAGCTGTTCATAGCGTCATAGTAACTGGAATGGTGAAACGACTTTAAGTCCCTGACAGAGTCGTTAGTGTCTCACTTCTTGCTAATTCCCTTGGGAAAGGGGTGAATCTTTGTTTTCACCCAAGCTATATGTAAATAGTGAAACAGATTAGGTTCTCTTGCCTTATTTGTGTAACGGATGCGAAGAAAAGCCTCTAATTTCAAAGCAGTTTTATTCCGTTTAAAAATTCTCTTTGTGTCATTTCCAACCTATGTCGGAGTGGGTGGATAAATATATTCATATAATTTCTTCAACCTCCTCAAATGATATCCTGGCTATAAGTTTACAGTTTTGAAAACTTTTTTTTCCAAATTGACAATGATTTATTAAGACATTTTATATATAAATTTCTCAACCCCTGCACACGTTTTCAATAAGACATTTTGAGCAAAAAAGAAACAAATGAAACAATGAAGAGATATATAGATAGTTAGAGCTCGAACAGAGAGAGAGAGAGAGAGAGAGAGAGAGAGTGTGTGTGTGTGTGTGTGTGTGTGTGTGTGTGTGTGTGTGTGTGTGTGTGTGTGTGTGCAAATTAAGATTGATAAAAAATACTCAAAGGATGATAGAAAAAAAATGTTCAAATTAATGTAGATAAATAAATAGTCAGAAAATGCTTGAAGATTGATAGATAGAAAATACTCAAATTGAGAATGATAGAAAATGCTCCGTTTGAGATTGATCAACAGACAGAAAACACTCAAATTCAGATTGATTGATAGAAAATGAAATGATTGAAATGAACAGAAAATAAATCGATAGATATAAAATGCTCAAATTAGGATAGATAGATAGAAAATACTCGAATTGATATATATATATATATATATATATATATATAGATAGATAGATAGAAAATGCTCGAATTGAGATAGATAGATAGATAGATAGATAGATAGAAAATGCTCAAAAAGATAGATAGATAGATAGATAGAAAGAAAGAAAAGGCTCAAAAAGATATATATATATATATAGATAGATAGATAGATAAAAAAAAGGCTCAAATTTAAATCGATAGTTTGAAAGTGTTGAAATTGAGATTGATAGAAAAAGCTTAAATTGATAGATAGATAGATAGATAGATAGATTGAAAATGCATAAAATGGGATAGATAGATACATTGTATTATTTACTATCATAGGCCGAATCCAAAATTTATGACATCTGAGAGGTTTTAGACGGAGAGGGAGCGAGAGAGAGAGAGAGAGAGAGAGAGAGAGAGAGAGAGAGAGAGAGAGAGGTAAAGTAAGCTACATACGTGGTAGTGGGAGAAAATAACGGCATGTAGGTAAAAGAGAACTGCCGTTGTATCGATAGAGAGACTCAGAATAGCTGATAAAGAGAGTAAAAGAAAATTGAGTGGGGCTGAAGAAAGAAAGAACGAAACAAAGAAAAAATGGGAAAGAGGTACGGAAACGAATGGCAGAGTATAAACGCAATCAGCAGAACTTAATAAAAAAAAGAAAAAAAAAAAAAAGAAAAAATAGGGGAAAATGTGCGGAAAAAATACGAATAAGCAAAGCGGGCATCTGGTCTATTAAGCTGGCAAGCAGGGCGACCACAAACGGCGGCCGCGGAGACGGTCGCCATAACACCGGAAGCGCATCCCACTCCATCCGCCATTCACCGGACTCCGGCCTCGACCAGTGCGACACGGCGTGCCGAGTCGCACCGTTAGGTGCTCCGGTTTAGCGATCAAACAGATTACATTACGAGTTACATGTCCTCATTTCCAGGAGAGACATACTATTGTTTGGGACTACGACGGCCGACACCCATTTTAGTCGAATAATAATAGAAACAGTACCAGAACAAACGTAGAAAAAAAAAGGTAAAAGACAACCTTTATGAGACTGACTAAAATAACATTTAAAATAATGATAATAGTAATAATAATGATAACCTGCTGAATAGTGAACTTTGCCGTCCCAGCTGACCACAGATTGGAAATTAAAAAAGCGAAAAGAAAGTATCTACACGTTGCCAGAGAACTACAAAAACAAAAACTATGAAACATGAAGGTGACGGTGATACCCATTGTAATTGGTGCACTCGCAACAATTCCCATAGATTAGTAAAGGAACTGGAAAACTTAGAAATCAGAGGACGAGAAGAGAGAAAAAACTCGCAAGGAAAATCGAAAAGAGAGACAATTCTTTAGACCGTATCAGTTTACAAAAAAAAGTAAATGCAACTTAAATGTGACGGTGATACCAATTGTAACTGGAGCGCTTAAAACGATTCTTAAAGGTTTAGTAAGGGGGATAGAATGGTTGGGAACCGGTGGACGAGACGAGACCATCCAAATTAAAGCATTGTTGAGAAAAGACAGACTACTGAGACGTGTCCTGGAGACTTTAGGAGACTTGATGCTATTCAGACTCCAGGAATATACCATCACCTATCCCTAGTATGAACAATCGCAAGGAATAATAATAATAATAATAATAATAATAATAATAATAAACTAAGTTAAAACATAAATAGATAAGACGCAATAAAATAACAAATGTAAGTTATGTGGTGATAATACCGAAACGACCAATCATATAGTTTGCGATAGGAGAACATTTCCGCAAAAAGAGTATATATTTATTTACCAACCCCTCTGATCGGGCAGGATATGACACAAGGTCAATTTTTAAGCGGAGTTTAGAAGGTTTGAATTAAGAGTTTTCCTTCTTCTAGACTAGTTGCCTCACCAAGGCTGAAGAAATCAGACTGCTCTACTATTTACCCATAGCTGGAGGGAGAATAATTGGATTTATACCTTTCCCTCCAAAAAAAAAGGGTTTAAGACAAGACCGAACTTGGTTTGGAAGGTGATCCACAGGGACAGTGCAAGAAATTTAAATGTTTCCATAGGAGCAAATAGTATTTGCACAACTCGGAAGACGTCCTTGAGAATGAGACGTACGTACAAACTTCTCTGGGGTTCTGAAATTTAAATAAATTACTTAATTTCGGTCAAACGACCAGACCTACTGATTGTCAAAAAAGAAAAAAAAGTAAAAAGAACCAGCCGAAAAGTGGATTTTGCCATTTCAGTGCCGATGAAGTGGACCAGAGAAGACCTTAAACAAGTGGACCAGAGAACAAGAAAACTAATGACCATGCATAAGGCCTTACATCCCAGAGATGACGTTGATAGACTATTTGTATCAATAAAAGAGGCCGGAAGAATACTTGCCAGCGTTGAAGGCAATTTGGACGAATCGAGACAAGCGACTCGTAGACTTCACAGAAAAGCGTGGAGGAAGACTGATCACAGCCACCTGAAACAATATTGACGATACGAGAAAAAGTTGATTGGAAATAATCAGAAAACAAAAATAGAAAGAAAAACAACCCGATGGTCGTTTTAAGATATTAACAAGCTACATCGAACACGAGAAAACGTAGACGTGGTTTAGAAAGAGAAAGCATGAGAGAGAAACTGAATCGCTTCTAATAGCAGCACAGAACAAAGCCATAAGGACCAAACAGATCCATGCAAGAATGGATAAGAAACTACAATACAGCAGATGTAAGTTATTTGGAGCTAGAGACAAAACAATCAACCACGTAAGCGAATGCAGCAAATTAGCACACAACGACTGGGTGGGCAAGGTGATCCACTGGGAACTATGAAAGAGATTTGACCATATGAACAAATGGTATATGCACAACCCAGAATCTGTCCAGGAGAATGAGAAATACAAACTCCTCTTGATATAAACTGATCAAATAATTTTGGCCAGAAAAAACAAAAAAGGGAACTTGCAGAATTATAGACTTTTCATCATCATCATCATGTCATGCCGCCAGCACGGATATCCCTGACCCTCTCTCTACACTTCTCTCTATCATTCATCACATCTGGCAGATCTTCAGGGCTACATCCCGTATCCTCACAGAGCTGCTGTATGTATGTTCGAGCTGGTCGTCCTGCTTTTGCTCGGCCATATGTGGAGGTCCATAGGAGTACATCACTTATCAGCTCGTCCTTGCTTCTCCAGCAGTGTCCTGCATGTCTGGTTCGTCTAACTTGGATATTTTTCATGATGGGAGGTAGGTGGCCGTATAGTTGGCGCTTTGTTAGGTGTTGCCTTCAGGACTTGTTCAATACTGCTCGCAGCATTCTTGAGCAATTGCCGTCGAGCTTTTCCCCCAGTCGTTTTGTAAGCGTCAAAGTAGTGAATCCATATAGCAATATCGATACGACCGTGTATCGTTTTATCGGTCAGGTCTGACTTCCATATGATCGATAGCTTATCGATAGCTGTCCATTCCTTCGTTAGCCGCGTGTCGATGTCTTTTTCGGTTGATGGGACACTGCTTCCTAGGTAGGTGAACTTGTCTACCAGTTTCAGCGAGGTTCCGTCTAGTGTGGAAATGTCGCCTGTTTGATGAAATCACATGTATTCTGTTTTGTGTGCATTGACATGGAGGCCAATGGCTGTGGTGGCTTGTTCCAATCTATGCAGTAGAGTTTCGGCTTGATTGGGTGTATTTGCCAGAATCGCTATGTCATCGGCGTAGTCGGCGTCGGTAATTGTTTTTGCAGGGTACCTTCTGCTTCTTTTCATTGTCAGCTTGAAGCCGTTTTCTTTGATTTATCAATCGATGTTCTAAGCACGTAGTGTAGACAGATGATAAAGAGGTATGGGGCTAGCGTTTCCCCTTGCAGTACTCCTGCTACAATGTCGATGTATCCGGTGTCTCCAACCGGTGAACGTACTTTCACTTTTGGTGTTTCTGTAGAGAATCGTTATTGTTGCGACGGTCTCGTTTGGTATGCCGTATGCTAGTAGGATTTGTCCCATCTTCCCTCACCACAGAGTAAATAAGAAATAATGCGAAAAGAAGTAAAAGTACCTGAACCTTGCTAGGGAATTGAATAAACTGTGGATTATGAAAGTGACGGTTGTACCGATGATAACTGGTGCTCTTTTACAGTCAGCTTTAACGAATTGGTAAAAAGACTAGATGACTTAGAAATAAGAGGACGAGTCGAGGCAATCCAAACTACAGCATTGCTAAGTTCTACCAGAATACTTAGAAGAGTCCTGGAGACTTGATTGTTTTCGGTTTGCTTTCTTTTGTTTAATGGCATATCAACCTTTGTAAGTTATTTAATACCAAAGCCATTCTCCTAGAAGAACGGTAGTGGTACTATTTAACCCATAGCTGGGAGGATAAGGGGGTTCATACCTTTCCCAAGGGTATTTGTCCGAAAGTGAACGTAATAGCACGACTGGAGTACGAACTCGTTTATACGATTCTGCAGTCAATCGCTTTAACTATTACACCACGAGGGCACCCCCTGGAGACTTGAGGAGACGTGTAGTAACTCAGACTCCAGTGAAAGACCATCAGCTAACACTGATGTGAAAAACTCTCAAGGAGTAAAAAATGATTACAAATTATTGTACCATTAATAATATTAGGTTTAAATACTCTTTTGGGGGAAAAGCATTTGTTTTGAATTCGCAGTAGAGACAATGTCCTAGATATCAAAGATATCAACTCAGAAAAAGTTAATTGTCATTTTAGTAATTTCTTCATACATGTCTTTGATCCGGAGTGGTCGTACTTGTTAGCGTCCAGTCAATGGATGAAAGAGAACTATCTAAAATTGTTAAGTATTAGATAGAATTACTTGTTATTCCACAACAATAAATTACTTGCATTAAGAATAGGTAATTGAAGTAATAATTGTTTACTTACTGTTGTTAGTCACTTGAAACCATATAACTCCTCGCAAACAAATGATTATCACTAAACTGAAATAATCACTTGAAAACAAAATGATTGTTTTTGATAATTACTATGCAATAGAACTACTTGAAATCATTCAACTGTGTACAAATCATTTAAATTAGATGACCCAGTAGGTTTGGGCTGAAGAACACAACAACTGCATCACTGCGGAGGTGTAAAACTTCCCCAACGAGTGTTCTGGATATAAAACTAAACAATATAATTGTGAGGTTTCAGTAATGCTGGAGCTTTGGGGAATGCAGAGTAGTCCTTCATTGCCATCGCTGCCAGGTCCACTCAGGCCCGAAGGGGCTGCACCTGATTGCTTCTTATCTATGGTTCAAATAGAACTGTCTGACATTTCAACTGTGTACTTACACTAAGCTGAATTGTTAGAAATAGAACTGTTTGATTATTTAACCGGGTGTAAATAAATGACTGATGTTTAATTGAACCTTTCGTGATACATATCAATACTTGAAAAAATTAAATTGTGAGCAAATAAATGATTAATAGTAAATAGAAATTTTCTTATTAAATCCAAAAAAGAGAAACCATTTAACTGAGGGCAAAAAATGAGCTCAGGCTCGTTTGAAATGTTATCTACAAAATGTGTTTACTAATCATATATTTAATATCATGTATAAACATGATTTGTCATTAAATAACCTATAATGGTTGCTATGCCCCAAAATTCAACCAAACCAAACCAAATTTAAATTAGGAATTCTCGATTTCACATAACTGTTATGAAAAAATTCTTTGGAAACAACTACACAAAAGTATATATTTGAAGGAACAATAAACTCGATTCCTTAACATTGAAATAAACCTAGACGGGTTGACATGTCGTTAAAATCAATCAATCTATCCTTAAAGATGCAGCACAAATCTAGTTTAAAATCAAGGATTTAGTTGCACAAACTTTTAATCAATTAGTCTAACTCATTTCTCACTGCAGTAATAAATACACGAGTAGAACTGAACTATGTTAAAGGGAGGTGCTACCTGTTTAATAAACACCATTGGATGGTTCAAATTTAAGGTCTGTTTGTGGTAACTGCATGAACTACAAATCTAAATATTACAACAAGCTAATGAAAGTACTTCTTTTCGCAGACGAGGCAACACTAAGTTCACAGTCCAGTTTAACTGAACAACTCATAAAATCTGCAAAACTTAGAAATCTATCTACCGGCACATCGAAAATTTACTATTAATTCTAACGGTCCATCTAAACGGGACACTATTTAAGATTTTATGAAAGTGGGGTTTGTCATATCTGCCGATACAAAGCTAGATAAAGAGCTTGTTTACAGTCTAAAAATAGCAAACCGAATTTTCTAGAAATTTTTGCAAGTGTGTCTGGATCAATCATTATCCTAAGCAGAGCTTCTCAAAGTGTACCATGTAGCCACTCCAGCGGTGAATAAATTTTTTACAGGGTAAATAATATCAAAGGACTTCACAAGAGGACGGATAAATAATTTACATTTATACAGCCCATGATAACACACTAATAAAAATCACTGGATCATATCGATTTTTTTCTTGAAAACCAAACATAATGTCTGATTCGGTGTAATGGCCTCCAGTGGGGTGTCGTTCACATACTGCCAGTTCAAAACGTACCAGTCATTTACATAAACGGACGATTTTTTGCGCCGCTAATGAGGCATGTAATCTATTTTTACCAAGAAACACAAATTGAAATATTGATTTAGTCGTGTGCATTATTTACTAACCAAAGAAAGAAGGAATTTGGATATCGAAAGAAGTGATTTGCAATTCTTACTCACAAACCTGCAATCAAATAATCGTGAACTCCTCAGAGCACGCAAAACCCATCTTTCGCCCGGTCGGCTGGGGCTGTAGAATACACTGACTACATCTCTGCAAAGGGGTAAGTCTTCCCCCAACGAGTGTCTTCATAAACAAACTGATAGTGACGCTTCAGTAATGCTGGAACTTTGGGGAATGCAGAGTACTCCTTCATTGCCATCGCTACCAGGTCTACTCAGGCCAGAAGGGGCAGCACCTAATCGCTTCTTATCTATGGGTCAAATAGAACCGTCTGACATTTAAACTGTGTACTTACACAAAGCTCCTAAGTCAACTCTGGCCCAGAATGGTGGCAACTGATAAGATCCTGTCTATGGGTTAAATAGAACTAAACAGTGAACTTCACTGAATTTTTGAAATAGAATTGTTTATATGTATAAAAGTGGATTTGGCATTGAATAACCTACAATGGTTGTTATGCCATAAAACCGAACTAAATATCCTTTGCACTAAAATAAAAAAGAACAAATTAGAAGTAAAGGTACGTTTGCATTTCTCATACAAACTATTTTAAACACTGGTAAATTGGATATGTTTAGTAATTTAATATTAAATAATTTGATTTGTGGGTTTAAAGGAATTTAAATTTTCTTACAGAGTCAATCAACTAAAATGTTCTAGAAGCCCTGGTCTAAGGTAAATGCTACAAAGTCATCATTCTGTCCATTTTATTCTGATATATTGAATTCTAAGTCAATTACCATTGCCATTCTTGTACTCTCTGAAATAGTCCACATAATTTGAAGAGACAATGCCATGATGAAACAATATAGTACATATCGACTCTGACCTATTTTCATTATAATTATTTTTAACACACAAATAAATTCAGGGCATATATATGTGTATGCGAATCTGTATGTGGTCATGTGTGTGCATTTTTGTTTGTTCCCTTGTATGTTTGTTAGCATACGGGTAATATATTTTATTGTATTTTTAAATAAAAAAGTGCTCAATATGTGCAATAGAGCAAATGTAAACTAGTTGGTCTGAGGATTGCCAAAGATTGATATATGCGATAGAGAAAATGTAGAACGGTTGGTCTGATGATTGCCTCAACGAGTAACCGAGAGTCAACAAATGTCCTTGATTCTGTGATGACATTTTTAAAACTTAGATCTCTCTCTCTCTCTCGTATATATATATATATATATATATATATATATATATATATATATATATATATATATATTAGGACATTGAATGAGTTCTTGTTGTTTTCCCACAGATGGCTTTCCCAGAGCTGTGTGCGTGTAGTTCCAGATGGTTACGCATCAATAAGGAAGTACTATAAGCAAGCTTGATATCCATTAAATGTGATTTAGCCGAAGTGTAAACAACTTTGTTTATCACAGCGTTAACCCAAAGAAAGTTTATTTGTTGCACAACTTTATTCAGAAAAATATGCAGCCGAAGCACACAGAATTATTGTAGAGACTTACGGTGGCCATTATTGTAGAGACTTACGGAAATAACATGCAGACATTGGTTTAGACGCTTCAAAAATAATGATTTTGATGTTGAAGATAAAGAACGCTCTTGTGCACCGAAAAAGCTTGAACACGAAGAATAAGATGCGTTACTTCATGAAGACTCTCGTCAGGCACAAGCTGAATTTGCAGAATCATTAGCTGAACATAGAGCTGAAGCCAAGAAAGGTCGAACGGTGTCGACACGTGCGAACAGCTGCTTAGACATGTATCGTGACCGGCGATGAAAAGAGTGTAAAATATCGTTGGGTAAGTCCGGCTATGCATCAGTAGCGGCGGCAAAGTTGAATATCTATGGTTCAAAGTTTCTGCTCTGCATTTGGTGTGATCAACTGGGTGTAGTTTATTATGAACTGCTCAAAGCGACCGAAACTATTACGGAAGACCGTTATCGATAAAAATTACTGCGATTTAGCTGGACATTGAAGAAAGAACGGCTGCAATACGAGCAGAGATATGACAAAGTGATTTAGCAGTATGACAACACAAGGACATATGTTGCAAAACGGGTGAAAACCTACTTGGAAACGTATAAAGGGGAAGTCCTACCCCAAATTCTGGATATTTTTTAGAAATAAAATTGGAACAAAATTGAGAATTTGTTAAATATCATCAATAATATCAGTAAAAGTTGTAAAGCAGAAAGTTATGGGTGTTCTAGCGTAATATATACCTAATATACACACGTTTATATCTACCTAGCTTAGGTGTTATGTGTGCGTATATATATATATATATATATATATATATATATATATATATATATATATGCGTGTGTGTGTGTGTGTTACGCTTTCCGTTTGCTATGTCAGCTTCTAACGGCATACTGTGAATATTCTAAATTGTTGACCTACAGACCTAAAGAACTAAACTATTTCACTTACTGTTTTTTTAATGAAAATAAACATTTCTTTTCCCAAAATTGCCTTCGATTATCTTCTGCATTTCAGTTGTGGCAGATTCTTATCCATTTTCTTTATTGTTAATCCATCGATTTTCAAAAAGTAGAATTCTATGAGAACCGCAAGAATAACGTTAATGATGGTACACAAAACCTGCCATGAAATCAAGATGCTACCTTACTTTAAACCTTAACATCGACCAGTCTCCTTGTTTTCAACTCTTCTACTTTGTGAACTTTGCTGTCCCGACTAAACACAGATCAAAATTTAAAGAATGTGAAAAGAGGGATAAGTACAATGACCTCGCTTGGGAATGGAAAAAAACTGTGAAACATAGAAGTGACGGTGATACCAATTGTCATTGGTGCTCTTTGTTCAGTCATAAAAGAATTGGTACAAGGACTGGAGGACTTGGAAATAACAGGATGAATGGAGACCATCCAAACTACAGCATTATTAAGATCGGTCAGAATACCGAGAAGAGTCCTAGAGACTTGAGGAAACCTGTTGTCGCTTAAACTCTAGTGAGAAACCATCAGCTATCGCTGGTGTGAAAAACACTCACATGAGAACAAATAATAATAATAATAATAATAATAATAATAATTCTGAGATGAGTCCTAGAGACTTGAGGAGACTTGCTGTCACTCAAACTCCAGTGAAAAACCATTAGTTAACGCGGATGTGAAAAGCTCTAATGAGAAAATAATAATAATAATAATAATAATAATAATAATAATAATAATAATACATGGACCTTGCTAGAGAATTAAAAAAAAAACTATGGAACATTAAATTGACAATTATACAAATCGTAATTGGTGCTTTTGGTACAGTCACCAAAGGCTTATTAAAGGGACTGGAGGACTTGAAAATAGGAGGACGAGGGAAATTATCGAAAATACTACATGATTGAGAATGGCCAGAATACTGAGAAAAGTCCTTGACACTTGAAGAGACTTGCTGTCACTCAAAATCCAGTGAAAGAACATCAAGTAACACTGATGTGAAAAACCCTCAAGGAGTGAACAACAACAACAACAAAAATAAATAAATAAATAAATAAAACTGTTTTATCTGCTCGTCAATTAATCGTTTGGCCTAAATTTCACTGACCCCACCCACGGGAATGCTAATGCGGGGGGTATTAGGAGAAGGAAAAGAAGTGGTAAAGAAAAAAATAGGACTTCAAAAAAAATAAGTTACAGAGGAAGGTTCCGATAATTTTGTGTAATGCAAAGGAAGAAGGTGGATAAATCCAATCATTTTCGATAATAGCCCCAACATTAAAACTCATCACGTTTAGATGAATAGAAAACAAATAGTTATTACCTCTAATTTAATCATTAAAGCTAGCATCGTTGATCACATCAAAATCAAATGGGCGGGAAAGGTGGATAAGTGACTCGTAGTTGAGATGTTCAGGAAGACGATGGAAGAATTGGGTGTATTTTGGGTTCGACTTGGTTTGGTTGGGTTTTATGGCATATCAACTATTGTAGGTTATTTAATGCCAGGTTCTCTTTATACATAAATTAAGAATATATGATTTGTTAACACATTTTTTAAAACATTTTTAAATGATCCCGAGCTCATCATTTTACACACAGTTAAATGGTTATACACGTATAATTTGTGATTGAATAGTTTGTTGGTTATTTTATTTTTAAATGAGTTAAAACTAATTTCTTTGTAATTTGTAATTTGTAATTCTTTCCGCATAGATTGTTTCAATTATTACGATTCAACAAAAATATTTCAATTTGATATTAATCATTTTTTGTACACAGGGAAGTGGTTTCAAGTATTGTTATCTAACCGTAATTATTCTTTTCAACAATTATCATTTGCCCCTATTTAAATTGTTCAAAGAATTGCTATGTAATACTAATAATTCTATTTTGCATACAAAATACGGTTTCAAGTATTTCCCACTAATATATCTATTTGTACACAGTTGAATGGTTCCAAGTATTGCTTCACGTCATTGATAATTCAATTAAATATCAGTGATTGTTTTACATAATCTTGAATTGGGAAGCAGATCTATTTGACCCAGATGCTGCTACTCTGGTTCTGAGTGGACCTGAGACAGTGGCAATGAAGGGTAACCAATATTACGCAAAGCTCCACAGCTGAAGCCTCACCATCACATAGTTTAATGTCATATCCATGATACGTGCGGGGGAAGTCTTACTCCTCTGCTGAGAAGCAGTCGGTGTATTTTACAGCCCGACTGAGCTGCGTAGATCTTGGGATATAAATTTTTATCAAAAAATAGAAAAATCGAGCTATAGTTGGTGGGTTTTGTAGTTTATCTAATGTTAAATCTTGTTCATAATATATATATATATATATTGATTGACAAGTTCACCTACCTAGGAAGCAGTCTCTCATCAACGGAGACAGACATCGACACGCGACTAGCAAAGGCATGGACAGCTGAAGATAGACCGTCGGTCATATGGAAGTCAGACCTGACCGGTAAAATGAAACGCTGTTTCTTTCAAGCAGCGGTCGTGTCTATACTGATATATGGATGCACTACATGGACGCTAACTAAACGTATGGAGAAAAAGCTTGACGGCAACTACACAAGAATGCTGCGACCAATATTGAACATGTCCTGGAGGCAAAACTCCAGAAAGCAGCAGCTGTACGGCCACCTACCACCCATTACAAAAACTATAAAAATTAGACGAACCAGATATACAGGACAGTGCTGGAGAATTAGGGACGAACTCATAAGTGATGAACTCCTGTCGAACCCTTCACATGGACGAACAAAGGCAGGACGACCAGTTCCAACCTACATAGAGCAGCTCCGTACCTATACAGAATGTAGCCCTGAAAACCTGCCGGAAGCAATGGACGATAGGGAGGGTGGCGAGAGAGGGTCAGGAATATCTATATCCTCAACGTCATGTCACGTTATCAGCACGGACATGATGTTGATGATATATATATATATATGATGTTGATGAGAATGATATATATATATATATATATATATATATATATATCATCATCATCAACATCATGTCACGCTATCAACACGGATATTCTTGACCCTCTCTCGCCACCCCTCCCTATATATATATATATATATATATATATATATATTGGGTACGATTAGAAAATGAATAGTTCGTAGTTAACGTTTTAAAACAAACCAGAGGCTTATTTGTTTGGATACAGTTAAATGGTTTTATGTATTTTTTTTTAACAGTAACAATTTGATTTAACATCAATCATTTGTTAGCACAGTCAAATGGTTATACATATGAGATTTGTGAGTGAGTATTTTGTAGGTAATCTTATTTTTAGAAAAGTTAGAGCAAGTTTTTTTGCCCACAACCATTGCTATTGTAAGCATTCAGTTAAATCCTTTCAACTATTACTTTTTAACAGGAATAATTCTATTCAATACTCTATTTATTTTCACAAAGTTAAACGTTTCCAAGTTTTTCACGTTATACCTGTAATTTAATTTCTAAAATGAATGATTCTGTTTTGTATAAATCATTTGTTTGCCCACGCTTTGATAACTTCAAGTATTGTTATCTAACACCAATAATTTTATTTGACAACAAAATGGTCATGGATTTAAGCATCGTAATGTGATACTAATAATTAAAGATAACTTCAGTTATTTGTTTGCACATAGTTAAATGATTAAACACTTCAATTTGACCCATAGTCAGGACCATTACATGAACTATGACTCCAGGTCGGAGTGGACCTGGGAGTAATGGCAATGAAAGAGTACTCGATATTCCTCAGAGCTCCAGAACTGGAGCCTCACCCTCAGATTATTTAGTGTCCTTTCCAGGACACTTGTTGGTGTGGGGTGGGGGTCTTACTCCTCTACAGAGATGCAGTCGGCCTATTCTATAGGTTTAGCTGGCTGGGCTGTAGAATCTAGAGAAGATGCACATTTATACATATATATCATTGTCTGTCTTTCTGTCTGTCTCTTAATACATATGATTATCAGATTTTTTAAATTACTTCTTTATTATGTGCTCTTTTCTAAAATAACTTTATTATTATTATTTACTCATTCAAACAATTAGATAGGATTGATTTCTATCCATCTATATCCAAAGAACTACTAATAAATAGTAAAAAATGCCAAGAATTATACCACCGAAGATGAATTAGAAATTATTTTAGACTACAGGAGGTTCATACTTGTTAACAATAATAATCACTTGACAATTTCAACGTGATCATGGGATCTTTCGACTCTGCGCAATCGCTAACTTGGTTGGAATATATATTAAATACTATAAGCAGGATATTGAATTTAAGCCAAACGGGATTATATAGAGATGATTGATTAATGTACATATCAAACAGTAACGGTCCTAAAACATGTAAGCAACAAGGGAAAATTATAAGAGCATTTGAATTTTTAGCATTCAGAATTGAGATCTCCCCCAACTTCAAAATGATTAACTTTCTCGATGTTACCTTTGCTTTAAATAATAACTCCTTTAAACACTTCAATAAAAAAATTAAATATATAACTATATCAATGTCAATTCAAACCAAATTAGATCTATAATTAAACAGACATCTAACACAGTAAATTTGAGAATAAATAGACTATCTTCTTCTAAAAGAATCTTTAAATATAACAAAGTGCCTTATGATGAAGCCCTAGATAACAGCGATTTCAACCTGGAACTTGAGCTTTTAGAGCTTTTTGAAATTACTACATAAGAAGATAACAAAATCTCACATAACAGCTATAAAATGTGTAACACCAGCAAGCCACAATGTACCACCCATGATAAAAATGGTGAAAAAAATGACACAACGTAGGACCCAAGCAACAAGCTTGGGTGTCATGAGCGGCAGATGCTCTACTGATTGGCAATGGGAGATCCGGCCGTTATCCTGCGAATGTTGGCTGCTGTTTTATAGGTACACAAATGATGACTTGAAGAACCACACCAACCAGAGATATAAACAAAAAACATAGACTGAGGAAGATAAATAACTTGCACCACACTACTTCTTTAGGAGCAACCCTACACAAAGAGGATATAGGAAAAGAATGATAGAGATCGGGTTAAAATGTGCTAGTTTTCAGACAAGTTCAAAGGCTCATCGACCAAGTCAGGGCAATAATAAAAAAAGGTTGGTTTTCGGACATGGAAATACTAGAAATACACTAGAAAATAAATAATGAACAAAACAGAAATATAGTACAAGACTCATCAAGTATTAACAAACATAACCAGCCGAACAGAAATGAACCGCCATTTTCGAATAACAGAAACGCCACACAACCAAACAAGTCACAACCAAACAACCCACAGCAAACACTAGCACAAGAACAAAAGATTAATCTAGAAAATTTAAAGAGAATTATGAACGGGGAAAAGACTACCTTACCATCACTAAGAAACTTTGAATGGAGAACACGAATAAAATAAATCAAGTACTACCTTACATATCAACGAATAATATAACCGAGTTAAATGAACTAATCTATGCAGGGGCGAAAAAAGTTTGTGAAAAAATTTTGATTCCCTCAAAAAGCACGAAGAAAAAAATCAAAAGCAGGATGGGAAATTCGACTGGAAACGCAGATAAAAAAACAGGCTAAAATGAATAAAACAAATGAAAGACGATGGAACATGTAGGAATAAAAAGGAAAAGGTAGCATAAGGAAAATAACAATACAACATGAGGAAATATACCAGAAAGTACTTGCGAAAGAAGAAAGATTAAAAGATATCGACAAAAGGTAAAATAATACAGACATTCCAAAACAACGGAATAAAATTCTACCAAAAACTGGGAGGAGATGACACGAAAACATACTAACAACCAGATGCAAAAGAATCCGAACAATTTTGCATAGAAATATGGCACCCCCCTAAAAAAATTACAAAAAAGCCAAAAGGATAAACTATATGACAAAAGAATTAGAAGGGTTCGAAGAAGGCCCGAAAGCGGAAATACACATGGACGTACTGAAAACGACACTAAAAAGAATATAAAACTGGAAAACCTCTGGCCATGATGGAATACATGGTTTCGGGTTCAAGAAATTCACCTCCATTCACGACAGACTAGCACGAGAAATGAACAGATGCCTACAAGGAGCACACAAACCCGAATGGATGACAAAAGGAAAGACCACATTGATCCAAAAGGACCCAAGCAAAAGAAACTGTCCCAAACAACTACAGACCCATAACCTGCCTACTGATGACGTGGAAAATATTAATAGCACGAATAAGGGAAGGGATTTACTACTCTCTAAAAATCCGAAGATATATTCCCTGAGGAACAGACAGGATGCTGCAAAGAATCCAAAGGCAGAGTAGAATTACTTTACATAGATCAGCACATTATAAACGAGAGGCAGACCGGACGGAAAAATCTAGCTATGGTTTGGATTGACAGCAAAAAGGCGTATGATATGGTTCCGCAAAGCTGGATAATAAAGTGTCTCACAATGTAAAAAATATCTGATAAAGTCAAAAACTTCATGGAGGAAACCATGAAAACCTGGAGAATGGAGCTGGCAGCAGGAGGAAGAAGCTAAGCTGAAACAAAAATCCAAATAGGTATATTTCAATGAGATGTACTATCACCTTTACTATTCATAATTGCCAAGATGCCACTAGAACACATAATTAGAAAATGCACGGTCGGATACAAACTTAGCAGATCGCAGGAAATCACGTAATGTACATGGATAACATCAAACTGTTTGCAAAATAATTAAAAAGAACTGGAAACTCTAACACACAATGTTAGAATATACAGTCAGGACATCGGAATGGAATTTAGCATAAAAAATTGTAGCATGCTATTAATGAAAAGTGGCTAACGACATGTGACTGATGGAATTGGACTACCAAGTCGTGACAAGATTAAAACGCTCGAAAAAAAGGAAACCTATAAATACTAGGGCATCATGGAGGCTGACACCATCAAACAAGTGGAAATGAAAGACAAAATTAAGAAAGAATATCTAAGAAGAACAAAAAAACTTCTCGAGACAAAACTATCTAGTAGAAACTTAATCAAACTAATAAATACTTGAGCTCTATCCATCTTTTGATATTCAGGACTCCTTTTAAACAGGACCAGAGATGAACTTAAGCAAATGGACCAAAGAACAAAAAAATTAATGACTATGCATAAGGCATTGCATACCGGAGACAACGGTTTCAGACTATATGTATCAAGAAAAGAAGGAGGAAGAGGATTTGCTAGCACTAAAGATAGCTTTGACGCATCGATACAACGACTCAAGGACTTCATAGAAATGCACAAAGCAGGAGTTATTACAGCCATAAATAGCGATACTGACAACACGATGGCCAACAGAATGACAATAACTAAGAAACAAAAATGGGAAGAAAAACAACTGTATGGGTGTTTTAAACGACTAATAGATAACATGTCATAGGAGAAAACCTGGTCATGACTAAGAAAAGGCAACTTTAAGAAACAGAATGTATCTTAATATCAGCAGAGAATAACGCAATAAGAACCAATCATATCAAAGCGAGAATAGATAAGACCCCAAAAATAATCAATGTAGTTAATGTGGTGATAGAGACTAAACATCAATCACATATGTAGTAAATTAGCACGGAAGGAGTTTAAGACTAGACACGTCTGGGTGGACAAGGGGATCCCCTGCTAGTTGTGCAAGAAATTGAAATTTTAACATACAAACAAATGGTATATGAATAACCTAGTATCTGTCCTAGAAAATGACACTCAAAACTCCTATGGGATTTGATAAAAGAACAGATCACCAGAAGACCAGACCTTATAATAATCAACAAAAAAACAGGGAACTTACAAAATTGTGGACTTGGCTGCCCCGACTGATCACAAAATTAAACTAAAAGAATGTGAAAAGAAAGAAAAGTATCTCGACCTTGCTAGAGAATTGAAGAAATTATGGAACATGAAGGTGACAATTATAATGATTATGGTTGGTGCTTCAGTACAGTAACAAAAGGACTATTAAAGGGATTGGAGGACTTTGAAATTTGAGGACGATTGGAGACTATTCAAACAACTGCATAATTGGGAACGGCCAGAAAAAGAGTCCTGGAAACTTGAGAAAACTTGCTGTCACTCAAACTCTTGTGAAAAACCTTCGGCTAAAACTGACGTGAAAAATTTCATGGAGTAAATAATAATAATAATAATAATAATAATAATAATAATAATAATATGTTTGAACCCTCCCTGCGTGCCTATGCTAAACTGGATTATTTGAAATAGAACTGTTTTTCGACATTAAAACTGTATTTACACTTAACTGAATTGTTACATATAACTGCTTGTATAGTTTGAAATAGAAATGTTTTTGACAATTAAACTGTGTACTTATGCTCAACTGAATTGTTTTAAATAGAACAGATTATTTACATAAAAATGGATTTGGTTTTAAATAACCTACAAATGTTGATTTGCCATAAAACCCAACAAACCAAACCGAACCAGAAGAGAATTTATATTTAGACGTAGACATGGAAATCAATTCATTATATGATATAAAATGAAAATTTAAACTTTGAACCAATTTAAAGAAATACATAAATAATAGTTATAATTTCTTATCTCTCATCTTTTTTACTTCTTTATTTTTAAAGATCTAGTTAGAATTATAGATGAAATGTTTAAACTAAAATAGAGATTTGATTAAATTACATATAATTATGCTAGAATACGGAGTTTTTAATGAATTTTTAATTCTAAGGTTTTCATAACTAAAATTTAGGTACCCTCAGTGATTCATGATGTAAATCAAATTAATATAATTGTTTACCAAAGAGCAATTTATACGCAGAATAAGGACTGAAATATATCCCTAAATAAATTTAATCTTTAACCGTTGATTTATTTAGATATAGGATAATTGTGGTTAAAATATCAACAATTTTTATTTATTTATAAGGACTAATTTTACCAAAAGGAATTTGTATTTCTGTATTAATATATTTTATCAGTTAATTATACATAAATATGATACAACGATATTAATAAGTTCTATTCAAGTTTCTAAATTTAAGATTTGTCCCCCTTAAAGACTTATTTACCATGAAGCTAAAAAAGGTAAATATAATTTTTGAAAGCGTAAGGAAAATCAATGGGAGTTAACTAATGGAGAGTTCACCTGTCTTAAGTATTAGAAATTAAATAACTATATTATCAACCTCAGTACAAATGAAATTATATATTATTTGACTAATTACAAAAAAAAAAAAAAAAAAAAAAAAAAAGTTTCCGGTTAACTCCTTCTGATGAGCCTGTTTATAAATTGGTGAAATGAATTTATAATGGAGTATATCTATTAATTGTTTTGTTTTTAATAATATATTTTTCTCTGCATAATTTTTATATATATTCGTGTATATTAATTAGCCGTGCAATAAGCACTCAGTTTGGATTATTCATTTTAAGACTAGTTACAGACTTAGATTATATATATATATATATATATATATATATATATATATATATATATATATATATATATATAATTTTTTTACTTCCATATGCCAGGCTCATTGCTAAAAGTTTCGTTGATTTTAAAACTTACAATATTCAGATGAAATAAGCGAGTAGAATGGGCGTAATCTATTTTACAAATATACCGGAAAAAATACAAAAAAAAAAGATTTAAAACAACAAAAGCAAACAAAAAAACAAACAAGGTTCCATTAGAAAAACAAACAATTGTACTTTACATTGTATGAAGAATATATAGTATGTATAACTTATTCCTCCATTCTACTTGAAAGTCTCGTTTTCTGTTTGTTTGTTTGTTTTTTTTATTTTCGTTGTTTTTAAAATACATAAAATCTTTAAACATAGGATTGATATGTGGAGGTTAGAAAACTATTCATGATAGGATTTATCCTACTCTATTTCCTAGTATTTAAGCTATTTCCAGATTTAAGAAAATCATTTCCATACCAACTTATTTTTTCAGTATATCTAGAGCTTAATTCCGAAGAGTCTGGTTCTTCAATCTTGAAAGGGATGAAAAAATTACTAAATTCTTAAGGCAACAATTTACATTTATAAATGAAGAAGCTGATGTTGTTTGCTGTCACAAACAAAGGTAAGATCAGGATTAGATTGAGAGGTCGACAAAAGAAGTACATCAGACAAGTAATGGTTTGACTGTTACGAATACAGCGTTCACTTGGCATCCATTATCTTCGATAACAACTGCTCACAGAAGTACGAAGTGTCAAATGTGCTTACTCTTTGCTTAATATGAGTGATAAGATTGGGGAATTGTACAGATGGAAAAATATGGTTCTTGAAGAAATCGAGGAAGTGGCACAAAGAGAAAAAATTCAAATGTCCTGAACACTAAAGGTCATTTTTTATTATAATGGTATTTCTACATCAAAAGACAAGATGAAATTTTGAAATTTGGAGGTAACAGCGAATGGATGGCTCCATTTTCTGTCTGTCTGTCTGTCTGTCTGTCTGTCTCTCTCTCTCTATATATATATAATTTCAACAGATATTGAATGAGCAATGGATTGGGATAGCGAAACAGACAAACTGGTTCAAAGAAATCCGTTTAATCTTCATGACTCGATGATAAAAAATGATTATATATCATTATGATGATGATAAATAGCTCGGAATTCCTTGACATAAAGTCGTGGATATCTTTTGGTGGGGGATTTTTCCTTCTCAATTGACACTTATCTTAGAAATGAGGTCGGTTGATTGTTGTCTGTGCTCCTGTCAGAGATGTGACTTGATGTTTTTTCAAGAAAGAAGCCACTCCAGCGAGTCACAAAATCAGTTTACACTTAAGCGTTTAAACTGTAAATTTATCTTAGAAAAATCATACCTTTTTATCTTAATAATAGCATCGATTTTAAACTGACATGCTTATTTGTGTTGTTCAAAAAGAATTCTACCAAATTTGATGCTTTTTCATCTGTTTTGTAGCCTTTCTTTTCAAAACAGGTGAAAAGCTATTAAAAAAGTATCAAACGATTTTGACGAGAAAGAACATTTTAACAACTGATACGGTATTTGCCCACTCTACATAATAATGTCTTCTCATCGTCCAACTTCAGAATTTGGGGAAATATTTTAAAGAATGTGTTACCTTTAGTCGTTTGAAACAAAATAAGTCCAGATAAAATGAGTGTTCCTAACCTTGGTATTCTTCCACAAGACTGTTGCAATTTCTATAATAAAAAAAAAATTCACCCAAGTTGAGATTTTTCTGTGTTTTTTGGGGGGTTTATTTGTTGTTTAGTTTATAAAGTTCTTCATACTCCTAGTTTTCGTTACTAAGTTTGCTTTTAAATTAGAGTTTTCCTTCTTCTATAGCAGTTTGCCATACCAAAGGTAATAAGCTCAACCTGCTTTATTATTTAATAATTGCTGGAGGGAAGAAGAGATGGATTCACACAAGGATCTTTTCATTTCATATGACGTCTCTCCACCTCACAAATATATATATATATATATATATATATATATATATATATATATATATATATATATATATATTTAGAGAGAGAGAGAGAGATTATTAAATTGAATAATTAAGAATTAAGATTACTTGCTTCAAAATTTAATATTTGAAATGTAATTTACCACCGTATTGGAATAGTTGCAGATTCCCCTGTGAGAACACGTTGATATAACTGTCGAGTCGATTTATAGAGTTAATGAGAGAAAGAAGCCCACCAAGGCAAATCTAATATGTTACCTACTAAATCGGATATCCAACAAATTACAGAAACATTTATAAACGTTCTCTCTAGTATAAATAGTCGGTAACTGGCATATGCATAATGACGCTAATAACAAAATCACAATCAAATTCACCTGTATATTCGATTTCGCTTTCTTGTCGCAGTGTTAATAACATTACCAGTGAGAACAATTATGCCGATAATGCGTTTACACGAAGAAGTTAAAACATTATGAACTTCGTTTTAAGAAGGTATTTGTCATCTATGTGACAAGAAAGCAGTTCTTAGCCAACTAAAAGGGGAATTCAATTATATCTCTAAAATTTTCCTCTTGGATCTGGTATCAGTATAGTTACAAGTTTTAAAAGTTCATTTTTAGACTTAAAATATCTCTAAGCAACTCAAGATAGCAACTACTTGCCAAAGGTGTTGAAATAACAGACGTAAGCAACGTATCTACCCAACCTCTCAGAAAAGAACAGAATGTCAAAAAAGTTCAATTTTCAAATTGAATAAATCTGGTTTGAATTTGGGGTTTTCCTTCTCCTCAGTGTGAGAGTTAGTAATAAGTGTATGAAGCTAGATTGCAGCACTATCTACAATTTTCACGGATGTCGTTTTAAGTCCTTTGAGATTTTAGCTTTATTGTCATCCATCAGTCTCTAAGCACTTCAAGAATTAGTACCCGGATCACGACACAGCCCTAAGCAAGCGTTTATGAGAGACGTGCTGTAGCCCAAATTCTTTTGTAATCAGATTTGCCAAAATACAACCTGTAATATTTAAGCCACAATAAAGATAATGCAACATATTACAGCCTAGGGATTTTGGGTTTTAAATTCAAGATTGTCTTTCTAGTTCTGCTCCAGGCTATGGATCCATTAGCCAGGGGTCAAGGTCGAGTCATATTGAAGACTCAAAAATGCTACATGATGCTGCCTTGCTTAACACTCAGCATTATAAGGTAAAGATCAAGGGTAAAGTGGAACAATCTAGTGAATGGAGTAGCACCCTCCCCTACACCTTGGTGTTGTAGCTATCGCAAAGGGAGCCTTCGGGTCAACGTTCACCTAGGTTGCCAACTTTACTTTATATATATATATATATATATATATATATATATATATATATGTATCGTTGAGTGTGTAATGCTTCTTTACTCAATCATTCCGTCTCGAAATAGATAGGACAATTTCCAATTGGATTAAAGCTGGTTTAAATTCAGTGTTCCGTCTCATAAATTAGTTGCCAAATAAAGGCTAAAGATCTCAGCCTGTCGCATTATATTCCTGTAGATTGAAGAATAGATATGTTTATGCCCTTCCCAAAAGCCTTAGCGAAACGTGAAGCGCCAACAGCCTCGTCCATGATTTGGATCCAGGTCTCCAATCAAATTTCCTACGACGATATCCGTTGCGTTAGGTACACCTTCAATCACAGATATAAAGTTCAGATAAATAGGAATAAAATTTGTTGAACCCCAAGCAAAGACAGAGTAATGTACTTATTAATGCTCTACTTTAAAAGTCCAAAGTAAAAGCTGTAAGGAATACATCCCGGAAACTGTTGGATCCACTTAGAGGTCACTATAGTAAAGAAGCTGTTCAAATGGAATATACACTTAATGTGGGGGAAATTTTTCTTAAATAGAGACGGCAAAAAATGTTCTTACAGGAAACTCTCAAATTTACGAAAGCAATCAAAGCAGCTCGTCTGAACATCTTTCATAAAATCACAATGGGAAGGAAACGAATTGGAAAATGTCTGAGGTGATGAAAGGCGACACAAATTATAAAAGCCAGGCAAACGATTCTATCCAAAGTAAATAAAATAAGATGAGTTTACTGCTCAAATACGTGTCCACTATTCTCTAAAAGAGAAAATCTGCCTTTTGTAACGGCACGACACTCATCAGATGTTAGATAATTTCAGGTGCGATATTATTGCCTAATCATTTTTTATGTTCTTTTCAATTGATATAATATAGATGTCCTACTTCAACTGTTTGTTCTAAAGCGTTTAAATTGATTAATTAACTGATTGGTTTTAACGGCAAATCAGTACGTCCATCGTTATTTTATGCCTAGAGGTTATGGGATCACGTTCATAATTAAATATATGATTACATGCTTGAACAGTTGATTCTTAGAGTTTTTGTACTCAGTTATTTTCTATATTTCAAGTGTTTCTATCTAATACAAATAATTATATGGTTTCAAGTGACTTTTTCTATTCCATAATTGTCATTTTTTTCATGCAGTTTTATGCTTACAAGTAATCGTTAAAAAAGCAAGTAGAGCGTAATTCAAATAATTTACACTTATATTTTATCATTTTTTTCCTAACGAATATACTTATTTGTCCTACAGATGGAAACATAGTTGTTACTATAACTGGTGCCTTAGTGTTTGCTAAAGCATCACTCTCACTAGATGACCATTAGAAGAGCAGCAGAATTAAGAGCGTCCCAGCGGTGATGAAATGCTGACAGTTGACTTTTACTGCTGAAAGTTATATGATAAAGCATTTGCAGAGTTCAGTCGTTTCTCAAATGTTTTCTAGAATTGCTCATCTGATATCTGAAGAATTTGGTGGTGAAGTAATTGAAGCGTCCATATTCTTAACTCTATTCAGTTACAAATGTGGCCGGGTGCATTATTCTGTTAAACTATTCTAGAGCGAAACAATTGCCATAAAGAGGGATACCGTGACTTCAATTAGGAGTATCTGTGCTTTACTGACTAACGGCACAAAGACATCGCAGTGAACAAATTTGAACTCCAATCACAATATCGTGTTCACTTTCAGACTAATACTATTACAAAAGACATGAACCTCTTTATCCCCTGGCTAAATAATACCACTACGGTTTTTTAACAAGGATAATTTTGACATTTAATAGCCCTCGAAAGTTAATATGCCATTAAGCCAAGAAATCAACTTATAGAATGCTGACGTGCGTTTAAAGTGGCAAAGGGTATTCCAGATGAATATTAGAACAAAGTGGTTCTCAGCTGATCGTAGTCCGATATTTCACGCTGTTCTGAGTTATTTTTCATACAAGGTGAGATTCATTATTTTAGGCGATCATTTGCGCAGTTACATTAGCAACAAGGATCGATGTTTGGTCTGTTGTGAACCACTCATGTTTCACTTTCATTTTCCTTCATTTCTCACACTGTTGTGTCATAGCCATTCATTCACAGCAACTGAATTTAATATGACAATTTTGGTATGCGCTGATAATGTTTTGGCCTTCATCAAAGGAAATCAAATATATCTTTTTGTCCATAACTGATAACTTTAAGGCATAAAATGAAGTATTTGAGGAAGGATAAGCCGCTTATAACAACTTTTATTTCATGCGCCGTTTTTCATTATTACCAGAAATATTTATATGCATTATCTTACATCTTCCCAATTCTAGTTGTATTTTTTCATTGCTAAATAATAAACTGACAGAATATTGTATCTGTCATGTAGTATAACATTTGAATTAACCTCTAAGCTTTCAAACGCGAGGAAAAACCTTATAGGTCAATCAGTATGATTGAAAGCTATAGAACCAAAGGTTCATCTGAGACCACAGCTGTGATTGGATGGTTTTGATCAAGTGACCAGAGTCCAAGAAGTTCGGAAGTTATCTTTAATGTGTTTTGAGGCATCGACTAGCACACATTTGTAACAATGAGGGTGCAAGATTTTCTATCCATTATACCACTCGCAAATGTAAAAGGGTATTAAGTATAGAAAAAGTATACATGAAGATGTACTCAAAAGTTTACTGTGGTTTATTCTTCACAGCAAAAGATATCTCCGTGTTTGTTCCTCTCAACAAAAGAAAGACCTACCAAGATCATCATAAACAACGTGAAGGTCGGCGGCTATCGAAGAAGAAGCAAATAAATTTAAGAAAGGGCATACCTTTTCAGGAGAGTCAACCCGCATATCAAACTATCATAGCTCATTCGTAATGTCCTTTCCACCTGAATGAGTTGTGAGAGAGAACAAGAATTGAGAATAATGATGATTGACGAAAGAAATGAATAAAACATATGCGCAGTCATTTTTTAGCAAATATCGCTCTAATTAATGATTCAGCTCGTCACTGTTTTAAAGTTGGCGACCAGAAGGCTCCCTTTTCAATAGCTACTACACCGAGGTGTAGGGAAGGGGCTACTCCTTTCCCTGGATTGCTCCACTTTACCCTCGGTACGTACCTTAAATTGCTGAGTGTTAAACAAGGAGGTATCAAGTACCATTTTTAATGTCTTTGATATGACGCGTTCTGGGATTGAACCCAGGTATCCCAGACTATTGGTGAACACTCTAAAATGTGAAATCATTTATTTACAACAACAGCTTTAAAAAATACGAAGCCATAATTTTGTATGGAGGATTATTTAATTTAATTTGCCGTTCTGAAGAATAATTTACTATATTCAGCTATTCTTTAAAAAATTCAATTTCTTTGTTTTTGTTATTTGATGGCAAATGTATCTTTGAAGAAAAACAATACAGATATTTAACCCGATGCAAGGGACGATAAGAAGTTTCATTCCTTCCAAAAGGCTATTAATCTGAAACAGAACGTACTACGATGTCACAACTGAGAACGTTAGCCACAACGTCTCGGGGAGAACCTTGCTTTTTTTTTTCGAGGTGTTCAGATACTGACATAATTATCTTTGCAGAAATCTTTAGAGGAAAACATTTTAAATTTCGTAGATTTTTCTCTAACTTTGAAAATTATTTCATCTTTTCGTCTTCTACTCAGTGACTTTAAATGCTTCTTAGTAAGACCCTGTACACATGTAATATATATATATATATATATATATATATATATATATATATATATATAGCTGGAGGTGCTCGTGGTGGAATCATTTTCGTCGTAGCCAATGGGTGAAGCGACACGACTGCCAAACCTGGACGAGGCTGTTTAAATTTTGAATAGTGCTAATACCCTGGGGAAAAGTATGAATCCTACTATTCTCCCTCCAGCTATGGGGGAAATAGTAGGTCAAACTTGACTCTTTAATCCTTGTATGGTAACCGGTCTAGGAAAAAGACAATTCTGATACTGAAACCATTGGAAGTACTCTTGAAAATTACCTTGTGTCACAATCTATCCGTGGCAGAGGAGTTAGGTTACACAAACACACACACATATATATATATATATATATATATATATATATATATATATATATATATATATATATATATATATATATATGAAGAGTAAATAAATGAATGTAATCCAACAATATGTAGAAAAACTTATTTTACCCTAGGTTTTTTAATTTCACATTTCTAAACATCCATCGTTAACTTAAAATTTTTAATATCACCCCTCATTGTCCTGATGATGGTTCAGTAGAACCGAAACGCTATAGTGTCGACCCGTCAATAAATAATTCCTTCCACTTGGATCGTTGTTATCAGTTTTTCTACACACATATATATATATATATATATATATATATATATATATATATATATATATATATATATATATATATATATATAGAATGATCGCAGAAATCTTTGTGAATACCCCTTTTGTAAGTCAATATGAAAACAACTGGAAAACTTGGAATTTTGGTCTTAAGGAGTGCTAGCTACCAATTCAGGAACTATAAAGGTGTTAAAAAAGAGGAGGACATATAATAAGAAAAGAAAAGAGAAAAGATCTTATGAAAATTGATTAAGACTGAGTGAAAAGAATAGGGGAAATAAACAGTGAAAAAGAAGAAGACAGAGAGAAAAAGAAGGGAACAGAAATGGTGAAAAGGAATGAAGAGGAGTTGAGTAAATAGTAAAAGAAAGAGGTACAGATGGAATATAAGGAAACATAAATGAGGCAAAAAGAGGAAAATAAGGTGGAAAGAAAAGAGTAAGGGAACTATTTGGTGAGAGGAGTGGAAGGCAAATGAAATGGAAAAAAATTACATTTCGTATGGAAAAAGACGGTGAGAGAGAAGGGAAGAAAAAATATTCACAAAGGAAAAAATACAGGGATCAAATAGAAAAAAGAGGGAATGATAGCAGAAAAAAATTATAATGTATAAAGTAAAATGAATTGTAAAAGAAAAAAAAAAGAAAAACGAAAAAAGAAAAAAGAAAAAAGAAACGATAGTAGTTGTTGTTTTTAACGGCATATCAACACATCTAGTGATATCTTATGCTTACAGGAGAGGGAATCGCATTCATTGTACGTTCATATTTACATCTTTATTTAGTTGTTACTCACGAGTTGACTTTTTACAGAAGGTCTTATTGAATACGAACGATTTTAAGCAGATCTCTTTAATTCATAGAGAGGAACATAACAGGAACTCAAATTTCTGGTGAATGTCGACGTGGGAGTAATGGAAATCAAAGAGTACTTCATACTCCCAAGATCACCAGAACTAGAGGCTCACTATTAAATACAATTTAGTGTCATATCCAGGACACTCCTTTTCATGGGAGGTCTTAAATCTTAAAAAGGAATACAGTCAACTTATTCTAAATCTCACCGGCTGGTCAGAAAAAAAGATGGCATGATAAAATAAGACACCGACAAAATTAGGGGATAAAAAGTAAATGGCGGGAAAAAAAAAGAGAGTCATGGATATTATTGTGCAATGCATGGGAATTAAATTAATGATCAGGAACGAATACGAAAAAAAAAAAAAAAAACAAAACTGGAGCATAAAATACATCAAACTGTCAAAGATAGAAATAGATAGAAGAATGTTGGTGAGATATAGAAAACGATGAAAAATCATAGAAATATAATGCAAGCTATTTTATGCAAACATATAATCAAACCTTTAGAATTATCAAGTTATAAACGAATAGATACAACTAAACAAGAAACAGAGTAGTAAATAAACAAGAATACTGGAAGATTACAATGAAAGGTTAAAGATGGCGATTCTCAAAAATTGTGAACGCAGAACAGAAACAAAAATCAAGGAATAAGACAAGACAAAAATCGATGGAAAAAAATGAAAGGAGTAGTTATTAAGTATTGGGGGCTGGTGTTGAGGTTGTTGTGTTTGAAAGAAAGGATATGAGAAAAGGAAACTTGAAAAAAAAAGCACAGAAAAAGAATCTAAAGTTGGCAGTAACAAGTTCTTTATAGCCTCGAGGAATGTCCTCGGGCGTTCCCCGTGGGTCTTTCGGTAGTTTTAATTGCTGTAAGGCACTGTCGACTGTGGCCAGTGGAAGAAAGGAAGACTGAATTTTGAATGAATTGATTAATGAGTAGAGGAAGGATGCAAGGATGAATGGGGATGCGTTGATGGAAAGATAGAGGAAATGAAGAAGAAAAGGTAGAAGGATGAGGTAATGGAAGAGAGAAAAAAGGAGTAAGAATTTTGACGGAAACGAAGCCAAAAGAAAATGAAAAGAAAAGGAAGAGAGAGAGAGAGAGAGAGAGAAAGAGAGAGAGAGACTCAGACAGACAGATTGAGAGAAAGAGAGAGAAAGAAAGAGAGAGAGAGAGAGAGAGAGAGAGACTCAGACAGACAGATTGAGAGAAAGAGAGAGAAAGAGAGAGAGAGAGAGAAATTGTTGGTTAAGTAAAGAACATAAAAAATGTGAAGAAAGGAAAAAGAAATAGGAGTGAAAAACGTTGCCGAAGCGTGTCTAAAAAGCACGAAAATAGAAAAAAAAGATAAGAAGAAAATAAGCAAAAAAGAATACGAATGAAAATAAAAAATGAAAAAACATAAGATGCTGATGTGAATTAAATAAGTGGAAGTAGGAACACTGTGAGGTAACTTTTAAGTAGAACCTAAACAAAGCAACTAAAAATCGCATAATGAGAAGATGAACATGCCAAACAAGTGATGCGACACTCCAGTTGTGGAGATCTTAAAAGTGTGGAGTACCAATTAAACCCAGGTCCACTCTATTCCAGAGTGCTAGTTCCTGTTAACGTCCCAATTATGGGTCAAATACAGGGTGCGAAAGCAAAATATGGAATAATTTTTAAGACGATTTTATAGTCTGGTTAATTCAATTTCTTAAGAAAAAAAAAACATGATAAATCTAAATTTTCATGATTATTTCTATTATTCAAGGACGTTTTTAAACATAAAAGTTCAGCTCAATATGATTGAGAAAGAAAAGAACGGACGAATAATCTATGATTTCCTTAACGCCGAAACCGTGCCAAAAAAAAAAAAAAAAAAAAATTCCGAAATAATTGGAGTCTCTTTATGGCCTCCATGAAGCCCAGACCTTAACCTCCTTGATTACGCAATATGGGGCATTTTAGAAAACAAAGCAAATGTAACTTCCCATCCAAATATTGGTTCACTTTAGACTGCTTTTGAGAAGGAATGGAAAAAATGTCTGAAGAATTTATTCTGAAGGCATGCAGGTCGTTTCAAATGTGTGTTGATACAATAATTGAAAAAAGAATTGTCGCCATATTGATTAAATTTACTGTTTTGTGTCTATCTTCTTATTTTGTTGCTGATTTTGTAAAATTAAAATCAAGCTTGTTTTATAATAAAGTCGTTTATTATTATACTAGACTATTCCTAAATTTTATTCCGAACCCTGTATATATGTTTAAAAATTATTAGCATTTGATAGGAATCAGTGCTTAAGAAAACCTCCTAAGAAGCAACTACACAGAAAATGTAAATATGAACATATAATGAACACGATTCTTGAAACTTTAAGTAAATCATAGCTCAAGACGGTTTGGCATACCGTCAAAATCAATCAATAAGCCTAAACAAACAAACTGCTTATCGCTGAATGATAAAATGAAGATGCCAAAGAAAAGTAAGTTCTCTGGGATGACAATGAATTGAATTTGATGTTGAGACTCCAGTTCTGAAGATCTTGGGAGTGTGGAGTACTCCTTCATTGCCATTACTGCCAGGTCTTCTCAAACTCTGACTGGTGGTTTTATGATCCCATCTTTGGGTAAAATACTTTGGTTTAAAATTCCTTTGTATATGATAGAACTGTGTGCTAAAAAATAACCTCTTAAAATCAGCTACATAGAAAATGCTTTTATGAACACGGTTCCTTAAACATTAGGTTTGACATATTCCTAAATGGGTTGAAATGCCATTAAAAATCAAACAGTCAATAAAATTAAACAAAGAATTAAAATGAGAATCGCAGAATGATAAAATAAAGATGTTAAAGATGCGAAATTTTGCAAATGGATTGGAAACCAGTAACGGAAAAGAAGGAATGACTGAACCTCTACTGCCAGTTCACCAACATCCACCTCTGACATTGTAGCTCAAGATAACAGATTAGAAGGTATTACTTTTGGAGCGTGGCTTAGAAGCCCTTGTTCATCATCAGCGAGAGTCCATAGCCAATGGTAGTGACTGTACGTGAAAAAATATATATTGTAGCTGAAAATTTGTACTATCATACAGTTTTATTTTCTTCCCAATAGATACAGTAGTTTCGGTTTAAGTAAACTGGAGGCATTACTTTCAGCATATATATCGAATTTCTAAGATGTTTATTTGAAAATACAACACTCAAAATGCGATTAACGTGAAATATTACACGTGATGTTAGACATTTAGGTATTTGCACCATTTTTTTCTTCTTTTTTAGATAGGCATAAAAAATAACTGCATTCTTTATTTCTTTTTATTTTAATGCACTTGGCCCTGCAGATGGCAATATATTAGATAAGTAAGTATACAAGCATTATAAATATATTGTTCAGGAGGCATAATCCTCAAACGCAAAACTTAAACAACGTAGCTCTAAAAAAGAATTATTAATCTTTTCATATTTCGATATCTAAAAATGTCTGATCTTTTTTCTCCGGAAACGTCTCATAATATTCACAATCTCCGTTATTTTTTCTTTGCTTTTCATTAGGACCTTTGAATAACCCTTTCATATAGTACATCTGTTAAGTGGATATCTGGCGAGTTTTCATTCCTAGAATAATGTCAGTTTCATATTTTCAAAATCTATATGTTTAAAATTAGTGTATAGTGGCTCGTACCACGTTACTTCCGGTATCGTGGAAGTATAAAAGACGCCGTGTCTCTTAAGCACGGTGACAGGGAAAGAGCCAGAAGCAGAAGCAGAGTTAGAAAAGCTCTGAAAGACATAGGTCAGTACTAAGACCAACTTCGGTTGTAACACCTACAGCGAGAGACTAATTATACTAGTCGGACTGTACTACTTAAGTTAATAAATAATTAACCCTGTTTCACTGTGTATCGTATCTTTACCACGATACAACAAAAATATAGGAGAATAAAAAGAAAAAGTGATGAATAGAAACTAACAAATAACAAAAAAGTATTTGTAGGAAATATCTTGGCAAATATTATTAAACAGAAGAGAAATTATGTCAGTGGGGTTTAGAATACACTATATTTTCTAAGAAAAGGGGCATCGTGTGTATAATATTAAAATGCATGTGATGAATATCTTGATGTGGAGATAAATACGACTTCATTTCCATTACTCCCAGATCCACTCTGATCTAGGATTGAAGTATCAGATAATGTCTCATGGGCCTTATAGATATATTTAAAAATTGTTCATATTGGAACGTGTCCAAACTCTCAAGAAACAACGCCACAAAAATGTAAATAAGAACATACAATAAAAGCGATTTTTCAAAGCTCTAGGCAAAGAAAAGCTCTTAACGCGTTGACATGCTGTTAGAGTTTATCAAACAATCAATTAATAAAAAAAAAGCCCCTGAAACCAAGAGAACTATCTGAGTAAATAAATGAATAAATATATAAAAAGTGAATATAACAAACATGAAATTGAGCAGAGAAAGAAAGCGGAGGAAAGAAAGAAAGACCATGGAATTAAGCAAAGA
Organism: Sepioteuthis lessoniana; assembly: GCA_963585895.1. Taxonomy (NCBI): domain Eukaryota; kingdom Metazoa; phylum Mollusca; class Cephalopoda; order Myopsida; family Loliginidae; genus Sepioteuthis; species Sepioteuthis lessoniana. The sequence goes on along the minus strand of OY757912.1, from coordinate 16,282,856 downwards.
AAGGGACAGAATAAACTAAAGAAGGAAAGAAAGAATGAAAGAAAAAATACTGAATCGATCAAAGAAAGAAACAGAATAAACGAAAGAAAGAAAGAAAGAAAGAAAGAAAGAAAGATAGAAAGAAAGAAAGAATACTGAATCGATCAAAGAAAGAAACAGAATAAACGAAAGAAAGAAAGAAAGAAAGAAAGAAAGAATACTGAATCGATCAAAGAAAGAAACAGAATAAACGAAAGAAAGAAAGAAAGAAAGAAAGAAAGAAAGAAAGAAAGAATACTGAATCGAGCAAAGAAAGAAACAGAATATACTGAAGAAAGAAAGAAAGAAAGAATACTGAATCGATCAAAGAAAGAAACAGGATAAACTAAAGAAAGAAAGCAAGAAAGCAAGAAAGAAAGAAAGAAAGAAAGAAAGCGAATAAGCTGAAGAAAGAAAAAAAGAAAAAAGAAATAAAGAAAGAAAGAAGATTTAATTAATTTAGTAGAAGAAAAAAGTTATATTTCGTAAAAACAATATTTATTGAATATTTTGCAAGGATTCAAGAAGCTTTAGAAAATGTCGTAAGAGTAGGAAAATGTGAAATATACTCATAAAATATCTTGTAGGTTTCATGGTTCAGACTATAGTCAAGTCACACTCTAAAAGACCGTTTCCTCGCGAATGTTAAGCTGTGATATTCTCTGAGTTTTCCCTTTTCAATTCTACTCGGTTGTCAGTTGAGACAGGGAAAGGACAATTTTTTCTCTTTATTTTCTGTAAACTTATCTTCTGGTCTGAATTTATAGATTCATTCAAATTTCATAACTTGGATTCAGATTTGCATATTATGCAATTTTTCAGCATGATTTATTCGAGGAGTATTTGTAGCTATGGAAATACTTTTCTCATCCAGAATTCAAGAATTTTTTTTGCTTAATGAAAATATATGATTTGTGAAATGTTAATAAAAAAACCCTCCTCCATCTTCTTGTACTACTATTTAAAATACTAATAATGATAATTGATACAAACCGGTCACCTAATCTCGGCCAGACGACCAGACCTTTTACTAAACACCAAAACAAGAAGAAATAGCAGAATTGGGGCTTTTGCTGTCCCAGTTGACCACAGAGTAAAATTGAAAGAAAGCGAAAAGAAGGTGAAGTATCTGGAGCTTGCTAGAGAATTGAAAAAACTGTGGAACATGAAAGTGGTGGTTATAACAAATGTAGTCACTAAAGAATTGTTACTGAAGGGACTGGAGGACATGAAAATAAGACGATGAGTGGAGACCATCCAAATTACATTATTGATATGAGCCAGGATAGTGAGAAGAGTTGCGGAGACTTGAGGAAACTTGCTGTCACTCAAACTCCAGTGAAAGACCATCAGCTAACGCTGATTTGAAAAACTCTCAAGGAGCCAAATAATAATAAAAGTAAAACAGTCAGGACATAGGAGAGGAATTTGGCATGGAAATATGTGCAATGCTTGTAATGAAAAGTGGCAAACGACATCAAACTGACGGAATGGAACTACCAAATCAGGATAAGATTAAAACGCTCCCAGAAAATGAAACCTACAAATACTTGGGCATCTTGAAGGCTGACGCCACCAAACAAATGGAAATGAAAGAAAAAATTCAAAAAGAATATATCAGAAGAACTAGAAAACTACTCGAGACAAAACCCAATAGCAGAAACCTTATCAAAGGAATAAATACCTGGGCTGTACGATTCGTTAGATATTCCGGGCCCTTTCTCAAGTGGACAATAGACGAACTTAAACAAATGGAGCATAGAACAAGAAAACTAATGACAATGCCTAATACTTTACATCCCAGACACGACGTTGACAGACTATAGAAGAAAAGAAGGAGGAAGAGGACTTACCAGCGTTGAAGACAGCATTGACGCATCGATATAACGACTCGAAGACTATAAACAAAACACGATGGAGGACTCATTGCAGCCATCAGGAACGATAGTGATAACACGATGGACAACATAATGACAATAACTGGGAAACAAAAATGGGAAGGAAAAAACTCTATGGGCGGTTTAAACGACTAATAAACAACATCTCACACGATAAAATCTGGTCATGGCTAAGAAAAGGAAACTTTATGAGAGAAACAGAATCTCTCCTAATAGCAGCACAAAACAACGCCGTAAGAACCAATCATATCAAAGCGAGAATAGATAAGACGCAACAAAATAGCAAATGTAGACAATGTGATTGATCCTATTTACCCAATCCCTCTGCTCGGGCAGGATATGACACAAGGTCAATTTTTAAGCAGAGTTTAGCAGGTTTGAATTCAGAGTTTTCCTTCTCCTAGACTAGTTGCCTCACCAAGGCTGAAGAACCTAGTCTGCCCTACTATTTACCCATAGCTGGAGGGAGAATAATTGGATTCATACCTTTCCCAAAGGTATTAGTGCTATGTGAAATGCAATCAGTCTTGTCCAAGAATTGAACTCGGATCGCCGTGTCTATATCCTGTGACGATAACCATCACACCACTAGACAATGTGATTGATGAAACCATCAATCACATAATAAGCGAATGGAGGAAATTAGCGCAGAAGGAATATAAGACCAGACATGATTGGGTTGGCAAAGTGATCCACAGGGAGATGTGCAATAAATTTAAATTTGACCATACAAACAAATGATATATTCTCAACCCAACACCTGTCCTAGAAAATGACACACATACACTCCTATGGGACTTTGACATACACACGGATCCCCTAATCTCGGCCAGAAGACCAGACTTAATATTAATCAACCAAAAAAAAAAAAGAGAACTTGAAAATTGTCGACTTTCTGTCCCGGCTGACCACAGAATAAAACTAAAAGAATGTGTAGAGAAGGATAAGTACCTCGACCTTGCTAGGGAATTGAAAAAAAACTGTGGAACGTACAGGTGACAATTATACCAATTGTAATTGGTGCGTTTGGAACAGTAACTAAAGGATTACTAAAGGGACTGGAGTACTTGGAAGTTTGCGGACGAGAGGAGACCATCCAAATAATACATTATTGAGAACGGCCAGAATACTGAGAAGAGTCCTTAAGACTTGAGGGGACTTGCTGTCACTCAAACTCCAGTGAAAGACCATCAGCAAACACTGATATGAATAACTCTTATGAGTAAATAATAATAATAATAATAATCGGGCCCTCACCGTCAGATTGTTTAGTGTCATATCGAAAGCACTCGTTGGGTATGTGGTAATTTACTAAGCTTTTTGCTTAGATGTGGCACAAATCCATATGAATGGGGCACCCAATGAGATGCGAAGAGATGTAGTCGGTGTATTCTACTGCCTCAGGTGACTTAGATGAAGAAGAAGAAGAAGAAGAAGAAGAAGAAGAAGAAGAAGAAGAAGAAGAACAACAACAACAACAACAACAACAACAAAAACAACAACAACAACAAAAACAACAACAATCAGGGACTGTGTGATACAAACGAATCACACAACCCCGGTCAGAAAGCAAGACCGACTGCAAGTTAAGATATTCTCATCTTGTGGGTTCTTTTGTTTCCAGTGGAAAACAGAATAGACGTGAAAGAAAACGAAAAGATAAATAAATACATGGATCTTTCTAGATGGCATGAGGATTTGTGGAACGTAAGGGTAGCTGTGATACTTACCGGATTTGGTTTCGAAAAGTTGCGAAAAGAGACAGGTTGAACTGGTGGTTAAAAGAAGCATCGAGACTATCCAAACTACACCGGAGGCGTCCTCGTGGTGTAATGGTTAAAGCGATTGATTGCAGAATCGTAGTACGCGAGTTCGTACTCCAGTCGCGCTATTATGTTCACTTTCGGGCAAATAACCTTGGGAAAGGTATGAACCCCCTTATCCTCCCAGCTATGGGTTAAATAGCACAACTACTGTTCTTCCAGGAGAATGGCTTTCGCATTAAATAACATAAAAAGAGTTGATATGCCATTAAATAAAGAAACAAAACCAAACTACAGCAGTGTTATGATCAGTTAGAATAATTTCAAGAGTCTCACAGACCTGAGGAGGCATGCTGTCACTCAGACTTCAGCAAAAATTCTTTAAATTTCAGCAAGATAATGCTGTTATCCACAATGTGTCAATAACAAAGAAGTACTTGCTTGAACAAAAAATAAAACTTTTTATCTTTCAGTGTGCCCGCCAGACCTCAATCCTGTTGAAAAGTTGTGGGGATTGATTGTTCCAAAGATTTATGAAAAAGCTCGACAGTAATCTACAATTCTGAACTCAAAAATACAATTTTTGATGCATGGAAAAAATACCTTCGGTTCAACTTAAGAAACTAGTTGATAGTATGCCTAACCTAATTTTTGAGGTTTTCAAAGCAAACGGCGAATCTAAACAATATTTAATTAAAAAATTATCTTTATATTCAATAATTCAGCTCATTGGTCTTATACTTATGTCAAAAGACAATTTTAGAATTAAGCATACAAGATACTATAGGTATAAAAAATGAATTGAAATTTCTTCATATTTTAAATTTGTCTTTATGCCTTATCTTTCATAAATCCGATTTTCATAATTTAGAAATTGTAAAAAAATATCTTTGTCTTCGTTTTTGAGGTTGGTCCTATATTTTTGCCCTGGGATATATATATATATATATATATATATACACGTTTGGAACACATACACACACACACACATATATATATATATGTATATATACTAGCACATGTGTGTTACGGGTGTAGTGCAATGATATATATATATATATATATATATATATATATATATATATATATATATATATAACACAGTATTTAATGCATTTTTGAAATTCACCAGCTGCGACAATCAGGCTTTAGTAGGCTATATTCCAATTCCCGCTTTAGCTGTTCATTTGAATCTGAAATCATAAAAAAATTGGTCAGTCATCTCATAAGATAGATAGCAATAACATAATGAATTTTCAAGAGTCTACGACAAGTTTAAATGTCAATACAAAAAGTCTGGAAACTTATCGTATGACCTTCGTATATATATATATATATATATATATGTTGGCCGACCTTAGTCGACGGTGATCCGATTAAATTTATACAACGCCGAGGTATAAGGAAAAGTGTTACACATTTTTCCTGGATTGCTACATTTTCCATTGATCCGTAACTTATAATGCGTAGTGTTAAGCAAGGAGGCATCAAGTACTCACTTTTGAGTCTTTGCTATGACTCGATCTGGGATATATATATATATATATATATATATATATATATATATATATATATATATATATATCAGCCAATAAATTGATTGATAGAATACGTAAAAGAGCCGGAAACAACCTACCCAGTTTTCAACAAACGGATCTTCAGAAAAATTCTGATTTTGGCTCGTCCTTACTGTACAAATTGATTACTTTGAGTTTTTTCTTTTTTTCCGGATAACGGTTAGTAATATATCTTTTCTTTACAAATTTCATTATCTGTTTTTCTCAAGCCACCAATGTTAGAGTAACAGATGTAAAAATAGATTATTCATATACATATCTATGTATATAGAATTAAACGAAAAAATTCAATTTTGTAGTTTCACTGTAAATTTATTTCAGCCATTAAACTGAAATAAAAGCAATTCATCTTACAGTAAATTGATGGCCGTAAGAACAGATCCCAGAATGAAATGTCGGCACTAAAATACGCTGTTATTATTTACCCTCAAACTTGTTCGCATAACCCACTACAAAATTAAGACTCAATGGAAACAAAAAGTAGATTGAGTGTAAAAAGATAATATTCACACTATATTTTCTCCACTTTTCACCTGCTACAAAAGTCATTTCTTAAGTGGATTTTAACAGGTTTGAATTGAGATTTTTCTTTCTCTTTAGTAGGTTGCCATATTAAGGATAAAATTCACTGTCTGCTTTATTATTTACGCAGTTTTTCGGAGAATAGTTGGACGCATACCTTTCCCAAGGTACAAGTGCTGTGGGAAATATAAATACCATCCAGCTGGATTTGACTTCGAGCTCTGATGAACATTATATCAGAACCCCATATTATATATATATATATATATATATATATATATATATATATAAGATCTCATTATACCAGGAAAAACAAGTTTGATAATTCCAGGATTAATCGGAGGGTCATAGTCTAAATGACGAATAATGCAATTTATTTGCATCTATATAAAAGCAGCAGCTGGGTTCATTAAAACCAAAGCTAGAGCTAAATATTCTCTTGGAGTCAATAGCAGAAATAAAAGAAGCGAAATAACCTGAAATAACATTAAAAAAAGCATCATAGTTTGATAAAAGAAAACCAAATAATGCCAATGTGAAGAATATTAAGAATTCTCATACAGAACAAAAGCATAACCAAAAAGAAAAACTAGGATATATTCAAGACCAAACCAATAAAATGTGAAACTCGATAGAAGACAGCCAATGTCTGATATTGAAAGGAATGAGCTGAAGGAAAAACACTACGAGAACAAATCTAAAAGCTGCTAGCCAAGAAAAAATACTTCAGAAGAGGAAAGAACATTTCACAAACCTGCACGAAAATTCAATTAAATCACTGATAAACCCACCGAAAAAAATTTATTAACAGCCAACTAAACATCAAACAAGGAGTGTCTAACAAGGAAAAACTTGATGCAATACTGACAGAATTTAGAGGCAGAAACTCTGCAGACCGCGATGAAATACCTCCAGATGTATGGAAGCCAGAAAAATTTAACGTCATACGGCAGTTATGCAACGCTGCGTATAAACAAGACAAAATAAAGAAATGGACGAAAGGCCGCTTCTTTCCCTTTCACAAAAAAGACAACTTTAGAATTACTAAGATAAAAATGGAAAACCCTTACTGCTATAGCTGCATATCAATGGTATCCGACCTGAAGTCAAGTAAGTTCTAAACCAGAATCAATACGGCTTTCGAAGAAATCGATCCAGAAAATCATATATTCTGACTATGTGTCGAATCATCGAAGAAGTACGTGCAAAGAATCTCGAGGCAACACTTCTACAAGGCATTACATTACATACACAGAACAAAGATGGAGTATATGGTAACCCAAAAGAAACTTGCTGCTTCAATGATCCTTTACAAAAACGCGAAAGCGCTGGTTTGCTCATAATCCTCTTCGACATTGTCGCAGATATCTACCAAGGAGATATATTTGCGTCATATATATTTATAATCTGTCAATATTACGTATTAAGAACCTCAATAAATCTAATGAATAAGATTTTTTCATAAAACATAAAAAAAGAAACAGATGATATCCTGCAGAATTGATATCAGACACAGAATATGCAGATGATCTAACACTTCACGCAAATGCACCTGCCCCAGCCGAATCCCTACTTAATTGACTGGAGCAAACAGCTGCAGGCATTGGGTTCTACGTGATGGCAAATAAAACCGAGTCCATATTTTTGAAACAAGATGAAACCGTCTCCACTTTGAAATTTGTTGACCAGTTTACATACCTTAGCAGCAATATCTCATCTATTGAAAATTATGTAAACATATGCTAAACGAAGAGAAAATCAAATAGAATTTCCTCCAAGCCGTAATTGTGTCACTACGACTGTAGGGATTCACCTCCTTGATTCTAACAAAACGCATGAATAAAAAGCTAGATGGGAACACCTCAAGAATGCTACGTAATACCTTGAAAAAATCCTTGAAGCAACTGGACGGTAACTTGTCACTCATCTAAAAAAACATCCGAGTAAGACGAATAAGACATTCATAACACTACTAGTAAAGTGTATTTAACTGACATCCGATCATGTTATGATATGGTACAAGGCTATTTATTGTGGGGCCTCGCGCAGGTCGAAAAGGACAAACTCATAGGTGACGTCTATAAAATAGACTCCTGCAGATGGATGCTCCAGTGTTAGTCAACCAGCAAAAACTTACATTCATCAGCTCTGGGCTATTATTTGATGTTGTTTAGAAGCAGTGATGGACGTTAGGAACGGGTGGCGAGGAAGAGTTTGGGAACGCCATGCTATCAGTATGAATTGATGAAATATATAGCCACACCGAAGATTTGTGATACAACAAAACGGTCTGTCTCTGGATGACAATATATGCTCCCTACCCCAGTGGGATTGAGCTCTCTAGCGATGGAAGTAATGGTTGCCACTAGCGTAAAGAAAGGCTCTTCAAATGAATAGAGCTCTCGGTAGGCGTGAAGTGGATATATGTAAAACAAAAACAAATGTGATACGTAAGCATTTAAATTTCCTTCGCTCGCGCTAGTTTCCTCGTGGCTAAGTGGTAGAATCTTTGATTGGCGTTTCAGTCAGCCAGGTTTCGATCCCAGCTTCGGGATTCTGAAGGGTTGTGATACAATGAAACTGTCTGTCTGTGGATGACTATATGTGTGTATTGTATGTACTACTGCAGTGTAAGTTTAAAAAATAAATATCTGAATTGTGTATTCTTAACGTTCTTTACATAATGTTTCATGTTCATCACACTATCCACACTTGGAAATATAAGAAAAAAAAATACCAAAGAAGTGTATCTAAGGTTAAGAATAAATGTGTCACGTGGTATGATGCTTGTTTTCGTAACACACTTGCACGACAAAAGTAATTGACTTTAGAAGTTTGAACAGTCCAAATATTGGTAAAATACATATCGATATTACAGAAGTAGTTGGTGACAGAGAAGAAATATATTAATATGTCTATATTAGGAAATGAGATTTTTGATTTTTTTTTTGGCTATTTATTTTTCGTATGTATGTATGCGTTTTCGTGTGAAACTTTTCTCGTCTAAGTGTACATTTACACATTGTATTCAATTCATTATTACTATCATTATTATTATTAGTATAAGTAGTAGTAGTAGTAGTAGTAGTAGTAGTAGTAGAAGTTGTAGTATAAAATTGTGACTTGTGTTCACACCAGCTCATTGTTTTTGCTGTTATTACAGTGGGTGGATGTGTATGTATGAATGAAAAGGAAATGGGATGATCGGTTAAGGGTGTTTTTGGTGAGTAATCCACTCGTCGCTTCTTCTCCAACTCTCTCAGCAGATAGTCATGAAGCGCGTAGAAGTTTCCGGCGACCAAGTTGAATAAAAGCATTGGCTTTAATGATTCAGATGTGCGGTGTTCTGTTCAAAAGTAACGCATCGCTGGTGCGCTGAACATGCCAGTTCAATATCCGGAGGAGAGATTCGAAAGAGAGGCAGCAAAGAATCATGGGTGATCCGCACAGAGGTTCTAACTGAAGGTTCAAGAGGTAGCAAGTGAGCAAGATATCTACTGATAATAATAATAATAATAATAATAATGTTTATATATATGTATATAAACATTTTTATTATTATCATTATCATTATATATATATGTGTGTGTGTGTGTGTGTGTGTGTGTGTGTGTGTGTGTGTGTGTGTGTGTGTGCGCGCGTAAAGAGAGAGAGAAGGGACAAGAGAAAAGATTTAAGGTAGAAATGGCTGAACATGTAACAGAAAATCAACGTATTTTGTTTTCTTATTTTAAACTATGGTTTCATATAAATACACAACCATACTGGTACGCACATACAAACATGAATCTATATATTTATATATATAAATAGAGAGAGAGAGAGAGAGAGAGAGAGAGCGAGAGAGAGAGAGAGAGAGAGAGTGAAGTAGATGGAGAGAGAGAGAGAAATGGCTCAGAAATGAAATAAGTAATTTTGATCGTTTTTTGAAGACAGATAAAATGTACAACATATGAACACACTGAATAAAAAGCTGTTTTTTGCATATTCAATACCTCACACACACACACACACACATATATATATATAAACACTTGTACTCGGTTATGGCTAACGTAATCAGAACAGGCGACCCCCGTGGATTCAATAAAGGACGTAGTTCGAAGTTCCGTGAAGGTTCCCGAGTTGGACAAACACCTGAAGAAGGCCGGAGGACATATCAACCGAAACGCTGTGGAAATAACAATAAAGATGTAGACAATAGTTTGAAAACCCTCAAAGATAAAAATCATCAAGGTTCGTCTCAGAAATTTAGATAATAGTTTTTTGTTATTATTTCTCGTGGAATCTTATACATTCAAAGTAAAGTAAAGTTTGCGACCGTAGTCAAGGGTGACCAGAAGGGTCCCTTTTGATAGCTACTACACCGAAGTGTAGGGGAGGGCACAACTCCTTTCCCTGGATTGCTCCACTTTAACCTTGATACGTACCTTATATTGCTGAGTGTTAAACAAGGAGGTATTAAGTACCATTTTCAAAGTCTTTGGTATGATGTGACCTAGGATTGAACTCAGGTCTACCGGATTATAGGCGGACACTCTACCCACTAAGCCACCCAGTTCGAGTCATACCAAAGACTTAAAGAATGATACTTGATACCTCCTTGCTTAACACTCAGCAATATAAGGTACGTATCAAGGGTAAAGTGGAGTAATCCAGGGTAAAGAGCAGCGCCCTCCCCTACACCTCGGTTTAGAAGCTATTAAAAAGGGAGCCTTCTGGTTGCCCTCGACTACGGTCGCCAATTTTTCTTATACCTACAAAATGGACTCTATTAGATATTATCTCTCAACAGAATTTGCAACATTTATTTTTTTAATGAATATTGCAATAGTTCTATGAGTAAAAACAAAATTACATAATTATCCTATTTACCAACCCCTCTGCTCGGGCAGGATATGACACAAGGTCAATTTTTTAAAGCGGAGTTTAACAGGTTTCAATTCAGAATTTTCCTTCTCCTAGACTAGTTGCCTAACCAAGGCTGAAGAAACTAGTCTGTCCTACTATTTACCCATAGCTGGAGGGAGAATAATTGGATTCATACCTTTCCCAAGGGTATTAGTGCTATGTGAAATGCAATGAGTCTCGTCCAGGATTTGAACTCGTGTCGCCGTGCTCATTTCCTACGACGATCACAATTACACCACGGACACCTCTTAAATTACATAATTATAAAGGATGATAGTTATTGCTGGACACCTCTATACGTTTTATTATCATATTTACCAACCCCTCCACTTGGGCAGGATACGAGATAAGGTCAATTTTCAAGCGAAGTTCAACAGATTTGAATTCAGAGTTGTCCTTCTCCTAGACTAGTTGCCTCACCAAGGCTGGAGAAATCAGTCTGCCCTACTATTTACCCATACCCGGAGGGAGAATAATTGGATTCATACCTTTCCCAAGGGTATTAGTGCTATGTGAAATGCAATCAGTCTCGTCCAGGATTTAAACTCGTGTCGCCGTGTCCATTTCCTGCGACGATAACCATTACACCACGGGCATACTATACGTTTTATTATAGTTCTATTATAGTCTTTTTATCGTCTTATTATAGGTTAATGCAGCAGAATCCTATGAGAATTAATGTCTAATTATACTGTTTTTTAATACACCATTGGAAGTGATAAAGTTCTGTCATCTTTGGTTTGGAGGGAATATGATTTCATGGAATTATTTCATGTCACTTATTTATGGTATATGCAATATATATATATATATATATATATATATGTGTGTGTGTGTGTGTGTGTGTGTGTGTGTGAATATAGAAATATTAAAAACAAGACATCTAGACGATAAGTTTATTTACAGTTGAATATTCAGTCACTGTTTACTGTTTTGTTTTCTATTTTTTTTAAGAAACCGCCATCAGGGGATTTGTGACATTGTATCTTCGTAAATATGTTCTACATTAAAGCTAAAACCAAAACACCTAGAAAATCTTACCATTTTACTACCATTTGTACCGTTCTATTTCAATTGTACGTGATGTAATTACAGTTCAAAATTTTACTTTAAAGCGCAAAGCGCTTGCTGCGATTATAAACGATTTCAGAATATATATATATATATATATATATATATATAGGTGCTAAATTTTGCCAGTTGACATTCATAATCTGCTTTCCATCAATGCTCAAAAACACATAAGCATCAGGACAAGGGTGACAATCGCCTCATTCAGGTGGACAACTCTACCGCATCCTCCATACTCACCAGTTTTAGCCTCTTCAGGCTAGCATCACTTTGGCCATATGAAAAAGGGTATAAAAAGCAAACTATATGTTTGCGACAAAGAAGTGAAAACTTCAGTGATGAAGTGGCTCAAATAACAGTAAAGTGATACATGCTCTCATTCGAAGTTGTGACATTGCTATTAAGAGGAAGGGTGACTATGTTAAGAAGAAGGGATGTGATCCTCACAGGACCAGGTTCATTTTAATGTACAATAATTTTTCCTGTATTAAAGAAACGCATTATTTTCTACCTACCCTCGTATATATATATATATATATATAGAGAGAGAGAGAGAGGAGATGGGGAGGGCAAGAGAAAAATAAAGAGACAGAGAGAGATATTGGTAACGCAATCAAGCCTTTATATAGTCAGGATAAAAATATGTTGTTATGGATTCTTCGGGCGACATATGAATATAATTTTATGTTAAACTTGCAAAACATAATTGTGTAATCAATCATATTTGAATAAGATGTTATTTGTCTATTTTGTCAGGAAGAATTTGAGAATCCGATCGATGAGAATGCACGTGCATACAAGAAATACTGTGTTAAATACTTCCGGTTGAGTGACACTGAAAGTACTGGTTCCGGTATGATGAGCGAAATTAAACAGTGATGTACGTGTTCAGTACCTCGGAAAAAACGGGTACTTTCAGTAAACTGAACTCTTTATGCCAAGCTAAGCAAATCCGAGTAAATAAAGGAAAGTATTGTGTTAAAGAAAGTCTTAAATTATTTGGCTTGATTCGATTTGGTTTTATGGCATATCAACCATTATAGGTTTTTAATATCAATTCCTCTTTATACAGATAATATCAAATATATGATTCGTAAATATATTTTATTGATTACATTACTCATTCGTTTGTTCACAGTAAATAGGTTCCAAGTATTGCTATGTAACATTAACAATACAATTAAACAGTCATTTTTTACAAACACTTAAATTATCAAACAGTTCTGTTTCAAACAAATCAATTAGACATAAGTAATTTGCCTTCAGTTTAAATGTCAAATAGTTTTATTTGACCCATAAATAGGACCCTATCAGGGGCTACCACTCTGGGCCAGAGTTGAGCTATGACAAAACACTCCCAAAGCTCCAGTATTGCTTGAGTCTCATCATCAGCTTGTTTAAAGTCATACGCAGGAAACTTGTTAGGAGGTGTTCTTACCCCTCTGCAGAGATGTAGTCGGTGTATTTTACGATATTTACCAACCCCACCGCTCGGGCAGGATATGACACGAGGTCATTTTTTAAGCGGAGTTTAACAGGTTTCAATTCAGAGTTTTCCTTCTCCTAGTTGCCTCACCAAGGCTGAAGAACCCAGTCTGCCTTACTATTTACCCATAGCTGGAGGGAGAATAATTGGATTCATACCTTTCCCAAGGGTATTAGGGCTATGTGAATTGCAATCAGTCTCGTCCAGGATTTGAACTCGTGTCGCCGTGTCCATTTCCTGCGACGATAACCATTACACCACGGGCAACTCCAAAGTCGGTGTATTTTACAGACACAGCTGACCGAACTATATTAAATTGTAATTACCTATTTAGATAAATAATCGTTGAAATTTTAATATGTTTAAGTATGCGTATATGTTCTCCGTCTGAATTTCTTCAACAAATTACACACACTTTAATAATTCAAATTTGGTTAGAAGAAAAATTGTAAGATTTTAAACAATTATTTTAGATCTTTAAATTAAACCTGAGTTGAAATTTTAGTAAACCTAATGAATTTATTGAACTAATTTGATGTACCCGACAAAATGACCTCTGAAGTTATTACGAAAAAACAAATAATCCCAGTTTTCTTTAATAAAAAGGTTAGCAAAAAAAAAAAAAAAAAAGCTTGATCAGCTCATATAACAGACCAAATAACAAAAACATATGATGAATCTTTGAATACTTTATATTTGAATATAGTGACTCTTCTTATCAATTACAACTAATAATCTATTCATTTTGTTTATTGTTTTTATTGAACAAGTTTAGTGTCACACATCATAGTTTTAAGTGGTTCCCGTAGGTTTGATTTTATTAAAATAATATTTACCACCTTCATATAATTTCATCTGGAAAAGTGACGATAGTTTATCAATCGTATTCAGATCAGAATTTGATGATGTCCATTCCATTATCTTCGTTTCTGTAGATGTTTCATGCTCAAAGAATTCACAAGTAATCTTAGATACACGATAAGGTGAATCATTGTGGAAATATACACAATTCATTTAGAAACTGGGATTGGGATTAGTACCATGCAAAGAAAGCCTTGTACTTAAAATCGGAATTGTTAGCACTGTTTAATTAAAATTCTTTGTCGACTTTGAATAGTAGACTAATAGATTGGTCAACAATTCCAGCCAATATCATCAGAAAATCCCCTACTCGTTGCTTTCTATTAGGCACAGGCACCTCTGATTTGGATAAACACAATCCGTTAGCCCATCCATCAGGTCCATCATATGTTACTCGAGATTCGTCCTTGAAAGTAACCATAGAAAAGTCAATTTTAATATATTTCTTAGCCAAAATTTGATGCTTTAAAATATTGGCTTTAGGGAGAGAAGGTTTTTCAGGATATCTTTTTACAGATCCTTTTTCACAAAAAATTCAACATCTCTTTCCATTCTTAACTCTGTCAATTCCAACCATTTCAAAGATCTGAGCGCTGATCATAAGTGATTGTTTCACTATAATCCACTTTAGTTTATATTAGTTTTGAAGAGGCAAGATCTTAAAGCACTTTTCTTTGTTTAGAGTTTTTAACTCAGTTATATTTTCAACAACCTTCTTTGTCGTTCGAAGACCTCTGAAAAAACCCCTTTGATACCATCAAAGTAAACACTCTCTTTTCCAATAAGTTTGTAATTTTCCGTTTCTCAGCAATTGCTAGATCCTTCCTTTTACCTAAATTTCAACGTATACTTTAGATAAAAAGAAAACAAATGTTTTTATTTGATTTCAGATGTCTTAAGTTAATATTTGTTTAATTTGCATAACAACACCAGTCAATCCGATGCCGTAAATTCCAGTTATCTCAAAAACTAACCATGAAAAATGATCGCAATTTTAGTAAAATATTTTATTAACGACAGCCTCTGAGCTTAGGGAATAACCAAAAGTCACAGGGAGCAAGGTCTGGACTATAGGGACGGTGAGGAACTGTCTTGGTGCCCATCTTGGTCAAATAGTCTGTGACAAGGATGGAGTTGTGGACTGGTGCATTGTCCTAGTGGACATGCCACTGACTTGATTTGAAGAGTGCTGGCCTCTTCCGACGGAATCTCTTCCTGAACTACCTTAAAACCTCAACATTTGGCCAGTCAACTCTTGTCTATTAACTTCCTTACTCCTCCCATACCTCTCATTATCCCTCACAGGCTCCCTACCTTCCTTGTATCTCTTATGCCACTCAAAAACTGATGCTCGATTCATGCAAGATGCTCCAAAAGCAGTCTGAAGCATTCCATACGTTTCTGTGGCATTTTTTCCAAGTTTAAAACAGAATTTATTGCATATCGTTCTTCTTAAGTGTCCTCTCGTCCAGATTTGATTTTTAAAATTCACCAGCTGCGACAAACAGGTTTTAGTAGGGTGTATTCCAATTGCTGCTGTAGCTGTTCATTTGAATCTGAAATCATAAAAATCGGTCAGTCATCTAATAAGATGCATAGCAATACCATCTTGAATTTTCAAGAGTCTATTACAATTTTAAATTCCTGCACAAAAAAGTCTGGAAACTTATTGAATACTCTCTCTCTCTCTCTCTCTCTATATATATATATATATATATATATATGTGTGTGTGTGTGTGTGTGTGTGTGTGTGTGTGAACGCGCACGTGTGTGTGTGTGTGTGTTGGTTTTGGTTTGGTTTTATGGCACATAAACCATTGTTGGTTATTTGATGCCAAACACGTTTTGTCAATATCCTTTTTAAACGAGCTTGAGCTCTTTTTTTATAAACAGTTAAATGGTACCAAGCATTGTTCTCTATCACCAAAAATTCAATTGAACATCAGTCATTTTTATACACACATTATACGATCAAACAGTTCTATTTAAAACAATTCAATTTAACATAAGTCATTTGCGTCTGTCTCTATGCTATCCTATATATATATATATATATATGTCATCCATAGACTGTTTCATTGTATGACAACTCTTGCCAGCAGCTAGAGAAACCAGAGGCTTCTAGCTGGAATCGAAAGCCGGCTGATTTAATGTCACTTTGGTATGTTACCCTATACTATCATACTTCTCAACGTCAACGAAAGAACTTTACTTATATATCCATTTACATAAACGCTTATTGACTACCGGAAAGCTCAATTCATGAGAAAAGCTTTGCATTTACGTGCATGTGGTAATAGGCAATTTTCCACTCGAGTGCTTAAACCTCGGTTTGGTAAAGCATATATATATCATTCACATACAGGCTTTTTCGTTGTATCACAACACTTCAGTGTGGCCAGACACACGATATAATGCAAGCTGGAATGGAAACCATGATGACTTTACGTCAGTCGAATTTCTTACCCTAAAGCTATATATATGTATATATATATATGTATTAAATCAAAAGAGTGCTCAAATGCTGGTGGGTAGAGCAGGATGAACCCTATAATA
Organism: Sepioteuthis lessoniana; assembly: GCA_963585895.1. Lineage (NCBI taxonomy): Eukaryota > Metazoa > Mollusca > Cephalopoda > Myopsida > Loliginidae > Sepioteuthis > Sepioteuthis lessoniana. Next base: position 16,266,193 of record OY757912.1, on the reverse strand, counting down.
AATAGAAGTTTGCTCAGCTCCTCCTGATAATATTTTTACAATTAGTTTAATGTATTTTTTCCGAAGAATGTACAAGCATAAGATGAGACATGTGAATACACACACATACATAAATATATATATATATGATTCAGCTCTGGGTAAATAGCAGGACAGCCTGGGCTCTCTAACATTGTTAAGGCAATCGGCTGGGAGAAGGAAAAATTTTAATTCAGACCTGTTAAAGCTAGCTTAAAAATCGACCTTGTTTCGGATCATGCAAATGCAGCGGGATGATAAGTATATAAGGAAGTAAAGAACCATCAAAATTAACTGTTGGATATGGGAAGCCTTTCTAAGTCCCGATATATATATATATATATATATATATATATATATATATATATATATATATATATATATATATTATGACTAATTGAACCTTACGTAAGATGAAATGTATTCCTCTGATTTAACGGTCAAAAAGAAACAAATTTCTGTTCTAATCCATCTGATGTGCCTGTCAATAGAACGGTGAAATAAATTTAGAATATATTAATTTCCTTACTCTTAATGATATATATATATATATATATATATATATATATATATATATATATATATATATATATATGCTTATGATTTTTGTAATAAATAGATAGCTCAACAAAGTTTGAAAATAGAGAAATGAAGTTCAAATGAATGAGGAAGAGTCTCAACGACAATGATTTAAGTTACGGCGATGAGGAAGAAAATAGAACAAGGCATGCATTCTTATAAGAAAGTACTGGGGCAGAATTAGGCAAAATTAAAGCCACCAAATTACAGCCTAGACATAAAATGACTGAAACAAATAGACCACAACAAGCGCACCAGAAATCATTGCACGCTAAAAGAGTTGGCGTGGCAGAAGAAAGATAGGAATAAAAACACAAGACAAAGCTAACAACGTCAAACAGCATAAAAACAAACACAGCGCCGGGTGTTGAGATGATGTCGGTGGTAATAGCGGGAACGCACTGGCATCAGTAATGGTAGCCGATGGGAAACGTGAGTTAAAGAAAACCTAATTGAAGTTATCCGGAAACTACCGCTTAATCGACTCTTCCTCCTCCCCCTTTTCCTTCATTTACTATTTTTCTCTTCTGTTTTCTCTTTCTCCCTCGACATCAGTGACAGAATCAGGCATTTTGATTGGTTCTATTGTTTTTCCTGTTCGTATTCCGGCTTTTTCCTTCTTTGGCCTCTGGTAAAACCGGGGCTGGGTCAGCGTAGAGTAATTATTGGACGCGAGAACGAAAAACCGAATTTAACTGCCTTCTGATTGCCACGTGTAATTGTGCGCATGCGTTTATGTACCCATGCGCAATGGTTTGATATTTATATCATATAGATAACTCTTATTTTTCCCTAAATATTTACAATCCTCTCATGCATATTTGATTGACAAAACGAACCTTTTCTGCGAGTAAAACAGAAATTTCTCATAGAAAAAAAAATATTCTCAGTTATATCAAAATCGGATCAACGTATTTGTTTCTGCTAAAATTCAAGTACAATTTTTTTCAAGTTTAACATTACCCTTCAATTCTTAAAAAAATGAAGAAAAAAAAACAAGACCACGGAGCCTTTAATAAACTCTCATTGTATTGCTATATGATTGGAAAATCTTTGGTTTAGTTTGATTGTGTTTACGGCATATCAACCATTATAGATTATTAATGCCGAATTCTTTTTATACATATATGGATTAAATATATATATGATTTGAAAACAGATTTTGTTTATGAAAATTTTTAACAAGCCTAAGCTCTTTTTTTGCACAGTGCTATCTAACCCAAATAACTCAATTTAGACACACAGTTAAAGAGTTTCAAGTATTGATATTTAATATTAATAATTCTATTTAACATTGCTCCTTCGTTTGTACATAGATATATGGTTCCATGTTTTCTTATGTATCATTAAAATTCACTTAAACATCAGTCATTTGTTTACACACTGTTAGATGATAAAACAGCTCTATTAAAAAAAATCAATTTAGCTTTATTTACTTATTTGCACTCAATTTTGATGTCAAACAGTTCTATTTCACCAATTGATTGGATGTCTTAAGGTGCTACCACTCCGGGCCAGAGAGAATCTGGGAGAAATAGCAGGGAAGAGGCACACTACAATTACCAAAACTGTGGTATTACTGTGGTCTCACCATCAGTTTTTTTTAGTGTCATACCCAGGACACTTGTGGAGGAAGTATTGCCTCTCTGCAGAGATGCAATCGGTGTATTCTACGATTGGGTTAGAAAGGTCTCATGTCAAGTCTCCACACACCAATGAATATATATATATATATATATATATATATATATATATATATATATATATATATATTACGGATATCATAATGCTTATAATATTATATATATATAATTTTATAAGCATTATAATATCCGTAATATACCAAGACTTAACAAATAAAAAAAAGAAGAAAAAAACTATATAACCTCATTTACATATCCAGAAACATTTCAACATTATCAGTGTCATCATCAAAACTTACTGACAGCACAGCTTCTCTTGACTCATTCTTGCTATCCGTCCCTATCGATCATTGCACTGAGGGTTTTTTCCAACTGTTTCCTTAGTGTCTAAGTAGTGTAACCATATATTAGTACAGACATAACGACAGCTTGAACAAATTTAGGCTCGTCAAACAATCAATAGTAGTTCATGTTTTTTTCTACTGGGTTTTTCAAACAAGAATACAAAAAATGTGTCCCAGCAAAGAAAATATCCTTATACTGTTTTAGGAACAAGCAGAATATGAATAGGGATTGAGAAACGAAAAAGGTATTAGTTGGGGGGGTGGACAATAGAATAACTATAGATCTAGAGACTTACCTGATTAATGAGCGTGAGGGAATCAACATCTCTACTGTACAAGGAAAAGAGATAAAAAAAAATCAAAATGGTTTTCTGGGTTGTGGTGTATGATGAGCTACCAGATCGACTCGCCAATTCTCCCGAGAAGATAACTATTTATTGTCTCCCTACATCTTCAATATTTTCATCATAATCTTTTATTAATTCATATCAACATTTATTCCTCAATGCGATTTGTTACGTCCATGAAGCAGAAAAGCAAGATGGCAACTGCACATGAATGTAACTGGTGATATTGAACAAATCCTGGAAGCGACACCCTACGAAACAACAGCTGTACGGCGACTTACCTCCCGTCTCAAAAAAACTTTCGAAACGAACAAGACATGTTGACAAGGAAAAATGTAAACACTCTTGACTAAATGTAGATTTAAACCATTTCAGGAATGATCTTCAAAAATTCTTAAGAGATTCGATGTAATATATATATATATATATATATATATATATATATATATATATATATATATATATATATATATCCTTGCCGATAGAGCGTTTGCTAATGGTCCGGGAGACTGGGGTAATATCCCATACAAAGCCATACCAAAAACTCCAAAAATAGTACTAGATACATCCTTGCTAAACTCTCAGTATTGCCAAAAGGTAAAATGGTGAAATCTAGGGAAAGGAGTAGCGCCCCTCGGTACACTTGGGTGTAGTAGCTATTGAAAAGAGAGCCTTCGCGTGACCGTCGACTATGGTTGCCAAATTTACTAACTGGTCCATTGGTCTTGCCGGTAGAGTGTTCGACAAAGGCCTGGGAGACTGGCGTTCTATCCCAGGTTGAATCATACCAAAGACTCAAAAAATGTTACTTGATTCGTCCTTGCTTAACACTGTGCATTATAATGCACGTATCAAGGATAAAATGGTGCAATCTAGGGAAAGTAGTAGCGCCTTCTACTACACCTCGAAGTGGTAGCTATGGAAAAGGGAGACGTCGGGTTGCCCTCGATTATGGTTGCTAACTTTACAAATATCTTGTATATATATGAAATGAAATAAGGTGTGTGTGTGTGTGTGTGTGTGTGTGTGTGTGTGTGAGAAGGAGGTGGGGAGGGAGAATTGTATTATTTATTATTCCATGAGACTCTAATTCAACAGACAGACAGACAGACACACACACACACACACACACACACACACACACACACACACACACACACACAGACACACACACAGAATGATAGATATTTTCTTAAATCTATTAGTATGTATCTACTCAAAGAGATATAGAGAATGAAAGAGAGAGAGAGAGAGAGAGAGAGTAAGTGTGTGTGTGTGTGTGAGAGAGAGAGAGAGAGATAGAAAGAGAAAGACAGATAAAGAGAATATGATTTGGGAATCCCTGATTATGCAACAAATCCCACACATACAGAGAGAGAGAGAGAGAGAGAGAGAGAGAATTCACGCGCATTTATATGCTACGTTATTTGTCAAGAGCAATAAATGTACTCAATGACAGCAATCTTTTGTAATTAAACAGATTTCGTCATGGGTTGACCACGTTCGAGTATCCATTATTATTATTATTATCATTGGGAGTTTTTTTTTTTTTTAGATCAGCGTAAGCTAATGGTCTTTTACTGGAGTCTGAGAAACAACAAGTCTTCCCAAGTCTCCAGCACTCTTATCAGTATTCTGGCTGATCGCAATGATACAGTAGTTTGCAAGGTCTCCACCTGTCTTATTATTTCAATGATATCCAGTCCTTTAATCAATCTTTTGGTGACTTGTACCAAGAGCACCAATAACAATTGGTAAAGTCCTCACCTTCATATTCCACATTTTTTAAAAATCTTTTAGCAAGGTCCAGGTACTTATAATTCATTTCGCTTTATTTTAACTTTACTCTGTGCTCAGCCGTAAGAGCAGAGTCCACATTACTGGTATTCTTTTTTTTGTGTTGATTATTTTAAGGTCTGGTAGTCTGGCCGAGATTAGGTGATCCGTTTATATCTCAAAATCCCAGAATGTTTATACGTTTCATTCTCCAGGACAGCTTCTTGGTTGTACATATACCATATTTCAATTTCTTGCACAGTTCCAAGAGGATCAGCTTCCCCACTCAATCATAGTGTTATATAGTCTTTCATTTTTGTTTTTTTTTGCTGCATTCGCTTATTATGTGATTGATCATTGCGTCTCTATTACCACATGTCTACATTTGCTGTGTCTATTTCTGCTTTGATATGGTTGGTCCTTATGGCGTTGTTTTGTGCTGCTATTAGAAGAGATTTAGTTTCTCTCTTAAAGGTTCCTTTTCTTAGCCACGTCAGCGTTTTCTCGTGTGATATGTCGCTTTTTAGTCTCTTAAAACAGTTTTTCGTTTTTCTTCCCATTTTTGGTTTCTGGTTATTTCCGGTCTGCTGGTCCTCGTATCGTCAGAACTATTTTTGGTGATCTGTCTTCCTCTGCATTTCTCTATATAGTCCTCGAGTCATTGTCTCGATACATCAACGCAGTCTTCAGTGCTGGCAAGTCCTCTTCCACCCTCTTCTCTTGACATATACTGTTTGTTAACGTCATTGCTGGAATGCAAGGCCTTATGCATAGTCATTAGTTTTCTCTGGTCCATTATTATCATTATCATCATTATTATTTGACTCATTTCAGTGTTAGACGATAGTTTTCCACTGGGGTTAATAAAAGCAAGTCTCTTCAAGTCACCAGGACACTTTTTAGTATTCTGGCTGATCTCAATAATGTCGTAGTTTAAATGGTCTCCACTTGTCCTCTTATTTCCATGTCCTCTAGTTCATGTAACAATTCTTTGTCGACTGTATCGAACGCCCCAATAACAATTGGTATCCTTGTCACATTCTTGGTCCATAGGTTTTTCTCTGTCCTCAAGAAAGAACTAGGTACGTGGTGCCTTCAATAAGTTTCCACTATTCGAAAAGTCTGGTCATCTGACCCTGAATCCTCAAAATCCCCGTGGACTTTTTTCATCTCATTCTCTGCGACCGATTCTGGTTAGTGCATGTGCCATTTGATAGAATGGTCAAAGTTCGATTTCTTGCACGATTCCATTACCTTCCCAACCCAGTTGTGCATAGTCTTGTATTCCTAGACATTTCTTCTTCTTCTTCTTCTTCTTCTTCTTCTTCTTCTTCTTCTTCTTCTTGTTATCTATTCATTCATTTATTCATTATCAAATCAAAAGTATCAATGTTGTCTAGCAAATAGACAAGTGAATGAATAAATAAATAACTTTACAGAAATAAACCCAAATTGCACAGTTTAATATAGTTGTATGTTTGGTTAAAAATGAGTTGGAGTTTTATTTTTTGGGAGATTTTTAATGTTGAAGAGATTGGTTATAAATGTCAACTAATGATACCTGCTTTGATGGCATTACATTACACTGGAATTAATAAATTCTGTTATCGGTGTATTTGAAAAAAAAATTGATTAAGGTTTTTTTTTTTATGTTTGTATTGATTTTTATGAGATGCAATATATAATTAGATTAATTGATTGGTTAATTAATTTAATCAGCGAAAATATTTAACGGAAACGCAGACTAATATAAAAGGAAACCACGGAATAAGTAAGACATGAAGTACGGCATTATATATATATATATATATATATATATATATTTACGCAACAGCAAGAACTATTTATGTGTTCACCAATACCATTACACATTTTCCTTTTTGTTATCTATATCATCATCAGCAACAGTAATGTTTACGTTAGATTTTCTGCTTTTTCTGCCAGTGCATCAGTCCATCTAGATATTCACGCGTGTATTACAACAGTCTTCTAAGAGTCCCCTTTAATGTTTCCTTATTTTTGGCACACACACACACACACACGTATATATATATATATATATATATATATATATATATATATAACATCCACGAAAACAGGAAAAAGAGAAAATGAATTAAAAGCAAAACTATATAAACCAATCAACATCTATCTTATTAAGGAGAATGTATCTGCGCCTTGATTTCCTTTGATGAGCGCCGCAGTGGAAAATCACTACTTACGAAATTACGTCTTGTATTTAGCCAAAGCATTTCCTTGGAGTAATACGTTTTTTTTAACTTATGTCTGAATGCTTCCAGGCATAATCTGTTAGAAACTTACACTTATTTTTCTTAAGATTTTGGTATTACACACACACATACACACACATGAACACTCACTCACACACACACACACACACACACACACACACACACATATATATATATATATATATATAATTTCGTAGGAGATGAGGGGAATGGAACATCGTCTAATAACTGTTACAATAAGTATGTGTGGCGCTGTTAGACTTAATGTATCATAATATATAATAATTATTACGTGCTATTGTCTCGAAATGAACGTGTGTTAAATGTAATTGACTAAGGAATAGGGTTCGGGCTCTGGCTCATTGGGTTGAAACATTGGTTTCATCTTATTAGATGGTTCCTACAGGGAACTCCAACAGTTTTGAAAATATAGTGAAGAAGACTGGATTTCCAATTAGTTTTAAGTTTTGAGGTGTTTGAGGCATTTTTTCCCTGTGAATGGTGCAAGTACAAAATAAGTACATTCTTATACATATCAATTTAATTGATAAGTAAAATAATTATGTGCATATATATATGTGTATACATATAAAACACTGCAAATGTATGTACATAAATATATGAATACACTTAGACACGAACGTGCATTACGTACACCCACAGAGACAAAACACATACGCACACACTCACGCACGTGGATCTGTGTGTGTGTGCGTGTGTGTATGCAATCGAATTTTTATATAACTTAGCTCTACAGCATGAAGCAATCTCATTTTTTAACTCCCTGAACTAATATTCCAATTAACCATATACATATATATATATATACTTATCTATCTATCTATCTATCTATCTATCTATATATATATATATATATATATATATATATATATATATACCTTTAAGAAAAGCGAAACCCGGTCACATTAGAATTATAAATTTATTTCCATCCTGTTATGGGTATTGATATGAATCAATAGCATCAAATTTAGCAAGACTTCTTCAGATCCAATGGATGTAATTAATACAGCCAGAATGGACCCAGGAGGGAAGGGTGGGCAGTGGTTGAAGAGTTTCCTCCCCATTTCGCCCACTTGTGGTTTTTCTTTTGTTACCGGTCGGAATCCCAATAAAGTAACAAGACATAGGTTCAACTTCACTTTCTACTGTAAATTAACTTACATTTTAATGTAATTCTTCAGATTTAACAATAATTTAAAGAATTACAACAATTCTTGTTAAGCCATGTTTACTGTAATACTTATCTTAAATTCAAAATTTAAAATTTAAAATTCAAAGCTTATCTTCGTGCCCATTTATTCAGTTACCTTTTTACTGAAACGTACATACGTCGACCTCACATGGTGGGATCCTATTTTATTTTATTCATTTAACCTCAAATCTCAATTTAATCCTATTCTTATAGTTAATCAAATCTCTGATTTAATCATTCTTCTGGGTCTGGGTATAGCATAATTTGTATTTTTTCGTCTAAGCACAGGTTACCTCTAATATCAAAGCATTTTGGAGTATATATATATATATATATATATATATATATATATATATATATATATTCTTATATGATCCAAGGAGGATATCCAAGGGGTAGGAGTATCCAATATGAGTGCTCAATACTACCGGCGATTGATGTATAATTAATTTTGGAATAATGATACATCAACACTCAACGTGCAGAGCTAAAAAATCCTAAAGAGGAATTGGATATTATATTAGCATGTAGAAAATATGTTCAAGTTTACAATACTATTCTTAGGGAAAAGAAAACTTAATAATGTTGATGTTACTATTGGGTCATTTGACTCGGCTCAAATTGCAGACTTAGAAGGAATGTACATTTTAGAGACCTTTGGTAGATTTTTAGATCTAAGGAACATCGGACTTTATAGAGATGATTGATTAATTTCTATCCCTAATAGCAATAGACCCTTAACATCAAAAATACAAAATAAGGTGATTAGGGCGTTTAAATATATAGGGGTAAGGATGGAGATAAATTCTAGCTTGAAATTATTTAATTTTTTAGACGTAACCCTCAATATAGGTAAGAACACTTTTAAACTATTTAGTAAAACTAATGCTCTTCCAATATACATTCATGTTAATTCTAACCACCCCGCATAGATCGTTAAACTAATTTCAAATGCGTTTATCATCTTCTAAAAATTAATTTAATAATAATAAAGAATCTGATAATAAAGTTTTATGATTGTGGTTATAAAAATGAGTTCGAGTTTCTTTGTTTTTATGACATATCGACTCTTTTTAGATTATTTAATACCAAACCCGTTATCCTAGAAGAACAGTAGTGGTACTATTTAACCCATAGCTGGGAGGATAAGTAGGGTTCATACTTTTCCCAAGGGTATTTGTCCGAAAGTGAACGTAATAGCGCGACTGGAGTACGAACTCGCGTACTAGGATTCTGCAGTCCATCCCTTTAACCATTACCCCACGAGGACATCCCTATAAAAATGAATTTGTATATTTAGATGCCAATAAACATAATATAGTTAGCAGCAATAATATAGGAAAGAAGGGTCACAAATATAGGGGAAACAATGGAAATAATATAAATATGGATAATAAAATAAGTTACAATTTTAATAAAATATACTTGTTATCTGATCTAATCCTCCTTCTTGCAAAATATCAAATATCAATATAGGCAAATATTTTATAAATTTAATAAGTTTAAAGATGATAATCCCCTTGGAAATATGATTAATAAGAATAATGTAAAATTAATTATTCTTGTACTAAAGTATTTCTAAAATCATTGAAATTAATAAGTAAAATTGAGTGTAATAACAATGGCAACTTAAAACATGCATGCAATTGTAAAATACAAAATAATGCCCTCTTGGTGTCCTCGCGGTGTAATGGTTAAAGCGATGGAATGCGGAATCGTTGTAAGCGAGTTCGTTCTCCAGTCGCGCTATTGAGTTCACTTTCAGGCAAATACCCTTGGGAAAGGTATGAACCCCCTTATCCTCCCAGCTATGGGTTAAATAGTACCACTACTGTTCTTCTAGGAGAACGGCTTTGGCATTAGATACAAAGGTTGATATGCCATTAAACAAAGAAACCAAACCGAAACAAATGTATCCTTGATAATATTGTGTATCAGGCCAACATATCAGCTAAACAGAATGATAATAATGATCAGGCATACAAAGGTATGACAAGCTTAAACTAGACATTTAGATATTATATCCAGCCACAGTCATTTAGACATCAAACTGGAATCTCATAGAACAAGGACTAACGCCTGTTATAAATTAAAAAAGATCCTCCTCGACAAAAAGTTTACATAGTAAGTGTAATTTATGCTTTAAAGAGAAAATAAGTACATTAAAGTACTTTAATAAAAAATTTGCTTAATTCTAGAAGAGAAATGATTTTGGCATGTAGACATAGAACAAAATTTTTAGTATAATTTAACTTGATATATTATTAGAATTAAATATTTAACTATCTTTAATTAAGTGATTTATATATCTTTAATTCAATATATTGATGTATAAATCCATAATTCAATACAAAATAGACTAATTAATTAATCAATTTAATATTTTTTTCTTATAGAGAATACGATTAGATTTGATAGATGAAATATAAACATATATTTTCAAAATAAGATAAAATATGATATAAAAACAATAATAACAAAATAAAGATAAATAAAAGAATTTATAACGAGTAGGAATTATCCCAATAATACACCGGTTTTTTATTACACCGTTTCTTTGCCATAGATAAACACCAAGTTAAAAATCGAATATCAGTTTTTAATATTATTAATTATTAGCTTCATAAATAAATATATTATACGTTCGATATGTAAATTACATATTATTTGTTTATCACGATTGACTTAACAGTCTAGATACTAAAATATTATTAATATAAAAAACATGAATTTTTACGATAACTTGAATAATTAGTTTTTGTAAATTAAGATAGTATTCAATTATTATTTCTTTATATTTAAAAAAAAAATTGATAATTATAATAGTCTCGATAAAAGTAGAATATAAACGTTATAATAGATTTTTTTTAAAGTCGTGTACCACGATTAACTTTTTCAGGGATCAGATTTTTTAAGTTTCATAGTATGTAAATTGGGGGTAACGTTATTTTTTAGGATATGTAAACGTTAAATAAATGAAAAATAATAATAAATATAATATTTTCAACTTTTATTTTTAAAAATTCTTGATTAAAAAATTGATAAAGTATATTAAAAAGTATTTTAATCAAGAAAAAATGAAAATTAGAAAATTTCTTTTCAAATTTCATTCTCGGCGTAAGAAATATGAAAACATCTAAAAAAACTTTAGAATATCTCATCTGAGGAAAGTTTTTTAAAAAAGCTAATATATATACATATATATATATATATATATATATATATATATATATATATGAAAACCTGAAATAAATTAATAATGATACCAAGAAAGCGATTTTTAAAAATTTTTTGCGTATATATATATATATATATATATATACATATCGCCTATTGCTCATTATGTGTCTCTTTTCTCTTTTGCTTTCCTTCTACATCCATAACTCATTACTTCAAACCTTATATCTGCTTCTCTAGTAATTTCTGTCATTAATTAATATATATTTTTTAATAACGCACGCTGTCATTTTCCATACCCCTGTAAATTTTCTATTAAGCGTCTTTTACAACTAAGCATTGGATTTATTATTTCTAGAGAATCATCATTTTCTTCCAAATGCATCATAAAGAAGGAATCTCACCAACCGTCCATAACGGCCATCGTTCTTGCAAGGTCCTATAAATTACATTTTGTCTCCGTACAGAGATGAATATAAGTTTTGTGAGTCTACCATCCTTGTTAAGTCCATCTGGAAGTGTCTAATGACAAACATTGCTTATAAGTTTCTCTTACTTCCCTCGCAGTGTTCAGCATATTTTGTTCGTCTTGCTTTGATGGTTTGTGAGATGGGAGGCTAGTAGCAATATGAATGCTATTTTTTTGGAAGTTGCTTTTAGTGTTTATTCAAAACAACCGGTAGCATCATTGTGTCGTTCTCATATGTTGTGCAAAATTTATCGAACGTCGGTGAAATGACAACAACATGTTTTCTCGTGAGAGATGAATAATAAGAGATCCAGATAGAAAGGGCCAATGGAAGAGAAAGACTGGGAACATTTATAAGACAAGATAATAGATGAAAAGTGAAAGAAAGAAAGAGAGAAGAGATGAAAGAGACAGAAACAGAGAGAGGTGGATAGACCTAGATAGATAGAGAGAGAGAAAGAGAGAGAGAGAGAAAGAGAGAGAGAGAGAGAGAGAGAGAGAGAGAGAGAGGAGATATGCAGATTAACAGACAGACAGATTAACAGACAGACAGACAGATACATAGGCAGACAGAGAGGAGGTTTGATATTTTAAATAAGAATCGAGGGAAATATATTGGTATTTACTGAGTTTATTATTACACTTGTGGACATAATGGTATAAGTAAAAGCTTGACATTTATCGCGTAAATCTTCAAAATGGTAAGTGGACATGTGCCTGGGAATTTATGACTCAAAATCTTGGTTTTTACCTGAGCACAAACATGGATCATTGGCCCCGGTAAGAAATAGAAAAATACTTCAGTTGCCAAAAGGACTGGATGAATATGTTGTAAAAGATCATGATTTATTAGTCAACCAGAAGACGAATTTACTCTTAATGACTTATTGGATATATCTCTAAGTACCACTGTAAAGCGATGCAAGATCGATGGATAATTCTTGTATTGCTATATATATATATATATATAAAGGAAGAGAGAGGAAGAGAGGGAGGATAGAAGAATGTTTATTGAGTACCATTTTAATCAAAATAAATAAACTAAGAAGAATATTACAGTAACATGAATATTACTTTTGATAGATAGATAGATAGATAGATAGATAGATAAAACTGAGATGCTGTAAGTATATAAGTATATAAAGTATAAGTATATATAAGTATATTATAAGTATATAAAGCGAGTAGAGAGTTTATTGAATGAAAGTAATTCAAAATCCATTGACAAAGGAAACGACTACAGAAGAATGAATATATATATATATATATATATATATAGTAGAGTTTGAACGAGAGAGAGAGAGAGAGAGAGAGAGAGAGAGAGAGAGAGAGAGAACACAAAATCATTATACAAATAAAGAAAACGACCAAGGAACCGTGATTTTTACCTGTAAGTGATATGTTGATAGATCTACACAGATAGAAAGCAAGAAGGCAGTAATTTCAAAATCCACATTAACAGAGATATAACCAAACACACACACACACACTCAGAGAGAGAGAGAGAGAGAGAGAGAGAGAGAGAGAGAGAGAGAGAGAGAGAGAGAGAGAGATTTCGTTCTCTACGGCCGCCAACAATGTCAACGGGATGCTCTCAAGGCCGGTGTACATTTCATAAATAAGCCATCTGATACTGACAGTAAATCGACATCCGACAATAAAGGTTAATTTAAGAAAATGGCTGCCGAAAGGGACACACGTGCAGCATAGTATCGGACGCGGCCAAAGGGGGTTATACAAGTCTCATCGAAGGAGGTCGGTTATACACTCTACTGTCGCCCGACGGCACAAGATTCTACAGCTGACAAACAGGGTGAGCTGTACGCGAGCATGTGCTAATAACACCTATTCAACAACAGTAAAATACTGCAATAGGCAATCTCGTTTCTTATGTCCTCTCTCCTATTTCTCTGTCATTCTCTCAGAGTGTGTACGTCTCTGCGCTGTCTGTTTGCTCAAATACCGACATCCTCTGGGATCCTAAAGAGCTAAAACACACTCATTTATGTCTCTGTGTATGTGGTTGTGACTGGGATTGTGAATTTTTTGGTGTATGTTTGGTATTGTGTCGGGTTTTGTATAAGTGTGTGAGTGCGTATATGATCTTGCACTTGATGTATTATCTACTCTTTTTCCATATTAGCAAATCAATGTTGATAAACCAAAGTGTCTTTTATGGACTGGGCCTCAATCAATCGATTCTCCGTATTCTAGATATTTCAAAAAAATATTCGTGTATTTATGCCCTCATAATTGATTTTACTTGTCCATAAATATATGGAGAACCAATGAAAAACAAAGTCATCCAAAATGATGAATTCATTATGAAAGAAAATCGACCATATAACGTTTCGGTTTTAATAAACCCCTTTCTCTCAATCTCTTTCTCTCTCTTTTCTTTCCTTTTAATTCTTTTCTCTCTCTCCTTCCTCTTTTTATATTTCTTTCTCTTTATCTTTCTTTTCTTTTATTTTCTCTCTTTCTTGTTCTTGTTCTTGTTCTTCTACTCTGTTATATCTCTTGATGGCTCCATTTGTTTTACATAATTGCCTTACACAATGATTCGATATTTTGCGAAATATGAACGCTAATTTATTGCTTGAACAATCATATGATCTTCTTTTCCTTTTATACATAATTTCCTCTCATGTTTTAATTAAACATCCATCGTTGATCTATAAACACTCAATATCATCATTTCTAAAATCCTGAAGATGGTTTATTAAAACCGAAACGTTCTAGCAACGATTTTCTTTCACAATATTTTTTATCACTTTGGATCACTTAGTTTTTTTCAAATATTCTACACACTGGTGGATTCTTTTTCATAATTTGCTTATATATATATATATATATATATATATATATATATATATATATATATATATAGCTACATATTGAGTTATATTACTTTGCCTAATAATTCAAGTTTGATTAGTAAAAGCAACGTTAAAAAACTTAGGAATAACCAATGTATTGAGCCACGTAAATATACTGATAAAACTAACTGCCTTCTCAAAGTAAAGTGCCAATTTGAGTGTATAGTGAATAAGGTGGAAGTGTATGATTGTGGACCTTGCAATAGTAACGATAACTAAATCTTAAAAAGGCATATATGGTTTCCAGTTAGGACTCCTTCTAATAAGTTATTACAGTCAAAGAAGTAGTTTTGAACACGAGGTATGTCGACATATAATTAGTTTATCTAATTATGCGTGGGAAATAAAGAAAAATCTCGCTACAGATGCCATATTAAAGTGAGAGTCAGTAGAAAAATGCCGTAAGTATAAAGCGGGGAATAAATCTTGCAATGGATCTAAGGGGAATAAACTTGGCTTAGCTTCCGATAATAATCTCAACGAATTACTTAATCAAAGTTCGGAAAAACTTAATGATTTTCAGCACAAAAAGTTTGCTTCTTGTTTGATAGTCACAATTTATTTTATCTTATTCATTTTTGTTCATATATATATATATATATATATATATATACGAGGATCAATTAATAAGTTTCCTGACGTTTTTCTTATTGGCATTTTTATTGATAGTATAGACATGAAACTCTAGTGCCTTTCGAAGTAGTCTCCTCCAGCTGCAATGCACTTGTTTTACCGTTCCAACAACTTCTGCAAGGCCCCATGGTAGTCCTCTTGTGTGAGTGTGTCAATGACCTTCGTCACAGCCTCTTTTATCTCCTCATTTGTCTTATAATGACAGCCTCTGGGCTTAGGGAATAACCAAAAGTCAGAGGGAGTAAGGTCTGCCCTATAGGAAGGCTGAGGAACTGTCTTGATGCCCATCCTAGTCAAATAGTCTGTGATAAGGATGGAGTTGTGGACTGGTGCATTGTCCTAGTGGAAATGCCACTAACCCGATTTGAAGAGTGCTGGCCTCTTCCGACGGAATCTCTTCCTAAACTCCCTTAAATCCTCAACATAGTAGGCCTAACCCTAACCCTTTGGCCAATCAGCTCTGATGTATTGACTTCCTTATACCTACTACACGTCTCATCATCCCTCATAGACTCCCTGCCTTCCTTGAATCTCTTATGCCTGTGAAATACTCATGCTCGATTCATACAAGTTGGTCAAAAACAGAATTTTATTGCATATCGTTCTTCTAAGGTGTCCTCACGTCCAGATTGTATTCATGAAATTTACCAGCTGCGAAAATCAGACTTTAGTAGGGTGTATTCCAATTGCTGCTGTAGCTGTTCATTTAAATCTGAAATCATAAAAATTGGTCAGGCATCTCATAAGATGTATAGCAATAACATACTGAATGTTCAAGCATCTACAACAATTTTAAATGCCTGTACAAAAAAAGTTTGGAAACTTGATGAAGGCACCACGTGTATATATATATATATATATATATATATATATATATATATATATACAATGCAATAAGGAGTAAACTCAGACCTGGTTAAATTGTCATGATAATTTATTAATTATTTTCATATATGCAGAGACAGTAATTCATGAAACTTTAGATATCAATTTACAATTATTTTTTTTTGTTTTATTTTTTATCTCTGAAGTAGTGAATTATCAATGACCATTTTGAGTTAATTAAAGGCACCTAGTTTCTGCCAAAAGTTTTTCTATTCTCAGGAGGAGGATAATGGCCCCATTGCCTGAGAGAATTAATATATATAAAAAGGTAAACAGAAAGTTATATGAAGATAATTGTTTAGTTCACAAGCTTACATTATTTATAAAATTCATCCTGCGACAAATAATCTTGCATATGTTTAAATTAGGATGGATTAATTTACAAGAACACTATTTTCCTGCTTTCCTAATTTTTCTTATATCCATTTGTTTTAATCAGGGAATTTTTATTTACATAGGTTTTTTCTTTCTTTTTCCTTTATTTTCTTATATATATATATATATATATATAGGGTGTCATCAATATTTGCTGTTTTTCAACCTCAAAATAAACATGTGAAGTTTTCTGATGAGATGAAGAGTATAATGATATTCTTCGCCGAAATAAATTTATAATAACAATTTAATAAGGTTTGAGTTTTCTTCTAATTGCATTGTATACGCTCTGAGTGAAAGTTTTATTATACAAACCTGGAGAGGGAATATATAACAATAGCCATACATCGAGCACTCCCATAGATTTTTTAAATAAAAATCCTCATATATTCTATACACGAATAATCCACACCCATTATATATATATATATATATATATATATATATATATATATATATATATATATATATATATCTCTTTTTCGTGCTAATTTTATTCTCTTTAGAGGTTTTTTAATTAATAAAAATGTAGTTTGGCCCAACCCTCCATTAGTCGGAAATTTACTGATGATCCGTTTACGTGAAACCTTGGTAGTTTTTTCTGACTCTCCAGGAATATATATATATATATATATATATATATATATATATATATATATATATATATATATTATGGAGTTTGCTATGTTTGAAAATAAAGAGTGCATAAATATGGGTGATATGAGAAAAGTATTTCTAAGTAACGTTATCGTGAACACACAATCAACTTCGCATGATTATTTTTAGACTTTGTCTTATGATTTCATTGGCGATAAACTGACGCTCATTGTTAACTCTGTGTCTACGCTGTATTTAGATTCAGTTTGTCTCTCTCTGTAAATATATATATGATTGACCCTTGTATATCTTGTCATCATGTCATGAGGGATCAGCAATTGGGTCAAAGGTTTGAACAGCTGGTCCATCAAAATATATGATTTGTTTATAGTGGAAAAGCCTTGTATACAAGAAGCATTACATTCTGGATTAGCAGGTAAATTTGGACGGTGCACTAATGTACACCAAATTACCATGGAAAATGCTCCACTTATTCTAAATTCAGAATATCTTAATATATATATATATATATATATAGAGTCATCCATAGACAGACTGTTTCGTTGTATTACAATTCTTCAATGTGGCTAGACACGCACGACGCTTGAAGCTGAGATTGAAATCCGCATAACTTTGCGCGAAACATGATATCTAACCGCTCAGCCATTTCGGCGAAATACGCCGACTCAGGATTTATAATGCATATATATTAGCTTTCATTTGTTTGCATTTTGCGCTATCGGATACCAGGGTGCTCAGTTCGTTAGAGGAGCTTTGTATTACGTGGATGGAAGCCGTTAATTCCTTTGCCAGAGTGATCAGTCCCCGGCAGTAGAGCGTATATATTATCATCCAGACACTCATATACATAGATAATTCGCAGTATATATATATATATATATATATATATATATATTTTTTTTTTCTTTAAGAAAAAACAACGAAACCAATCACAAAGGATTATTAATTTATTTCCATCCTGTTACACATTTTTGAAATTTTCAAAAACACGAAAAAAATTAACAGGACTTCATCAGATCTTTTTGATAAAAAAAACTAGAGTAGACACATAAGAGTGGGAGGGGATAGAAGAGTGGAAGGGGATAGAAGAGGGGGGAAGAGTTATCTCTTCATTAAGCCCACTTCCGTTTTAAATTTAAATTTTCGGTTGGCAATGTAGTAAATTTATTTTAAAACAATTTTTTAAAAAATTAATTTTACATTTGGACTTAAATTACAGATATTTTTAATTAGATTTAAATTTTAATTAATAATCTCACGTAAAGATGCAGTAATAGATATATTAAAACAAAAACAAATATTTAATTTACTTAAATATTTTAAAATTTCAAAAATTTCAAAAATATTTAGAAGGCATTAATCAGTTACATTTTTTATGCGTAGTACATATGTATTATATGCTTTTTCACAATTTTCTATCTAACAATTTATTTTATTTATTCTCAAAATTAACTCTAATTCTCAAATAATTTTATGCTTTTTAAAAAAAATTTTACTTGTTTAATTATTTATAGTTTAAATTTGGCCCTATGTCTACACCTGGCTATTAGTTCATTTCTCTTATTTAGTAATATTTTTGGCTCAGGAAAAAGCAAAATGTGGATCTTTTCTTCAAGACATAGATTGCACCTACTATCGAAAGATTTTGGGGTACTAGATCTTTTCAATATAGACCATTGAATGTCAGGGGTTAACCCTTTATTTTTTAATCCCCAATAATGTTTTGATAGAGCAGTTTGATTTTTTTGATGCTCATGGGAGAAGGAATATTTATGATTTCCGTACCTAATCTTAAAATTAGTAGATGAAACGCCAATATAATATTTCTTATCACTTATGTCCTCTTATTATTTATCCAAAAGAGGACATAAGTGATAAGAAATATTATATTGGCGTTTCATCTACTAATTTTAAGATTAGGTACGGAAATCATAAATATTCCTTCTCCCATGAGCATCAAAAAAATCAAACTGCTCTATCAAAACATTATTGGGGATTAAAAAATAAAGGGTTAACCCCTGACATTCAATGGTCCATATTGAAAAGATCTAGTACCCCAAAATCTTTCGATAGTAGGTGCAATCTATGTCTTGAAGAAAAGATCCACATTTTGCTTTTTCCTGAGCCAAAAATATTACTAAATAAGAGAAATGAACTAATAGCCAGGTGTAGACATAGGGCCAAATTTAAACTATAAATAATTAAACAAGTAAAATTTTTTTTAAAAAGCATAAAATTATTTGAGAATTAGAGTTAATTTTGAGAATAAATAAAATAAATTGTTAGATAGAAAATTGTGAAAAAGCATATAATACATATGTACTACGCATAAAAAATGTAACTGATTAATGCCTTCTAAATATTTTTGAAATTTTTGAAATTTTAAAATATTTAAGTAAATTAAATATTTGTTTTTGTTTTAATATATCTATTACTGCATCTTTACGTGAGATTATTAATTAAAATTTAAATCTAATTAAAAATATCTGTAATTTAAGTCCAAATGTAAAATTAATTTTTTAAAAAAATTGTTTTAAAATAAATTTACTACATTGCCAACCGAGAATTTAAATTTAAAACGGAAGTGGGCTTAATGAAGAGATAACTCTTCCCCCCTCTTCTATCCCCTCCCACTCTTCTATCCCCTCCCACTCTTATGTGTCTACTCTAGTTTTTTTATCAAAAAGATCTGATGAAGTCCTGTTAATTTTTTTTCGTGTTTTTGAAAATTTCAAAAATGCGTAACAGGATGGAAATAAATTTATAATCCTTTGTGATTGGTTTCGTTGTTTTTTCTTAAAGAAATTATTGCTCTGTATAATTGGTACATTGAGCTCTCTACCAGGAAGATTTAAATATTCATTCACGAATAATTTCTTGTCCAGATGGAATTACTCCCAACTCCGGTTTAACTGGACTAAGTATTCTCTCTCTCTCTCTCTCTCTCTCTCTCTCTATATATATATATATATATATATATATATATATATATATTGCGAATTATCTATGTATACACCCTATGCATTGTGTTCCTTACATTTTTCCAGGATAAACTATTCTATGGGAAATAAAAGATATTGATAATGTTCACTGTCCTCTGTGTACTTGTATTTTATTTGTATTCGCCGTTTCTTTATGATTTAGTGATAATTGTTTCAAGTGAAATTATTCAGGGTGCATAATTTTAGAAAACCCCAGTAGATTTAGCGAGAAAAGACACAATTAAAACCAATGAATTTAGTATCTTCCCTTTGGTCTTTGAGTCGGAAGCGTGTGAAACAGAATATACGAGTAGTTGGGTGAATTATAAATAGTTACAGTAAAGCAAAAATGTGTTTCTTGCGTTTTACTTGCTAGTCAAAAATGTCCCTAACTTTAGTCGTTTTGGTTAATTATTCTAGGTAAAAACAACATGGACCTTTCGTTCTGTCATAATTCACAGGACTGAAACAAATCTCAAAAAGGCAGGGAATTATTTTAATGAAATTTACTATAAATGAATGCATAAGGTATAAAAAAATTACAATTTTTTTCATGTCACTTAACTTTAACTCCCATGTGAGTGGTACTATTTAATCGTTCGGGATATACGATAAGGCATATATTTTCTGTATATAATAAAAGACAAAAGTTTGATAGTGTGCACGATATAAACAAACAAAGTATATTCGAAGCTGTTAGAAGAAAAAAAAAGTCCTCAAGATGTGGATACTAAATTTTAATTTTAGTAACATGTTTTATAGGAAGACAATTTTCTTTTAGTTTATTTGGAAAAAAATATTGTATCTATACTCATCTAAGTAAAAAGGGGGAGGCAATAAGTTTACATAAGATTTTAATTTACTTTATCCTGTCACGAGCTAAATTTGAACATTCTATTAAATAAAGAATATTTTCCTTGTCGAAAGATACAAATTTTAAAGCGAGAAACTTGGCGCTATTTTTTTATATTTTCATTTATTTTTTTTTTGAAATATGGAAAATTTTGGACAAAATAAAGTAGAGGCACTAACAGTAACAATTTTAAAGCAATTTTGAGTGTTATTTATCCCTTGTATTAGCGTTGATTATTTAAGGTTTTGCTTGAAAATTCTGCTTTTTCCTATGCAAGAAAAAAGTAAAATTGTGTTATAAAAATTGTAAATTTAAAAAAAAGGTAAAAATTGTTGTTAAAAGGGGCAATGAAAGATGTCAAGATGACCTGCTGAAACATTAAATATTTTTAAATATTTAATGTTTCAGCAGGTCATCTTAAGAAATCAGAAATTGCTATAATATTTTAATGATTAACTAATTAATAATTAAAATAGTGAAATTATAACAATAAATAGTAATAATAGTAATAAATTTAAAAATATCATTTTAGTGAGTCTTAATTTTACTTTCAAAAACCGTGGAAACGAGCCTTTTAAAAAAATAAACTTTTTCAAATATCTAAATAAATAAAAAATAAACCATTGCCGATACGATTTTCCCAACTTAAGAAATTGCGGATTTAGCCTTGGGTTCAAATAATTTTTAATGGGAAACTAAAGCGCACCTTCATAGTTGACGAACTAATGACGGACAATGATGGCTGTCTTTAATTTTGACTAACTACATGGATTGAAATATCACAGAAAATAATATAGCAATCAACGTTTAAGTAATATTTTTACATAAATTGATTCATTAATATTTCTTGTAAATAACATTTTTATTTCATGTAAATTTATGTTGGGTGCCGTGCTCAAATTTTAGAATATTTAAATCTTTAGAATGTATTATTAATTAATTAGTTATGTAATGTTATTTTGCTGTTAGTATTGATAATTATTGCATTACTATCTTTTAGATAAAACTAAAATTTAAACTTAATGATAAAATTTTCTGCTATTTGTTTTAACGGAAAAAAAGAGCGACATTTTGTCAGTAGCTAAATTATTCCCTTCAATGGGAGTGCATGCCTAAAGAGGGACAGGACATAATAGTGAGTGGGCGAAAGAGAGATAGGGACAGAAATATGCCCATTCAGCTGGGGCAGTAGAATACACTGACTGCTTATCTCCAGAGGAGAAAGATTCTGCTCCCTCAACGAGTGTCCTGGATATGGCACGAAACAATCTGATGATGAGGTTCCAGTGATGCTGGAGCTTTAGGTAAATGCGGAGTACCCATTCGTTGGCATCAATCTCAGGTTCACTCTGGCCCGGAGTAGTAGCACCTGACAGACTAGGCTCTTTAAACTTGATATAGTAACCCATCTACCAGAAGAAAAACTTGTCATTCAAAACTGTTAAACTCTGTTCAGAAATTGACCAGGGGTCGTGCCCTGCTTATGTGAAAGAGCCTGTTTCATACAAACAACCATGTGCCAATTAAACAGGCTCTTTCACATGTGCAGGGCACGACCCCAGGTCAAAGAAAAACTTGTAAAATAACCATCAAGAAAAAACAAACCAAAAAAAAAAAAACCCCAAAAAACAAAGCAAAAACTGTTAAACTATTCAACAAATGGAAAAATAAAAATATACAATGTATGCAATTCCCTCATTAGTTGGCATAAAAAATCTAGATGGGTGAACATGTCATTATAATTAATTAGTCTATTAACTTTGATTACGAAAATTAAGGATTGTAAAAAAATGTTTATATTCATGATTTCATTTCTTTTACAAGCTTTCGTATAAATGATCTATTTCTCTTTTACAGATCCCGATGAAGCAGTTGCAAAGAAATTATTGAGGAAATTTTAACTATGGACAAAAAGTGAATGGATTAGGGACACATAGTCTTGCAGCCGTTAATATTTTCACGCTTAAATTGCCAGAACTTTGAAGAGAAGAGATATTGTATTATATTTTTTTTGTGGGTGGTTTACGGCATATCAGTCTTTGTGGGTTACCAATGTCACATGTGTATGTATGTGTATACGAGTGCGTATATATATATATATATATATATATATATATATATATATATATGCTTCTGTGTGTGTGTGTGTGTGTGTATTTGTGTGTGTGTGTGTATGTGTGTGATTTGCTTGCGAATAGTTTGTAAGTAACTTTAATTCAAAACAGGTTGTTTGAGTCCATTTGTTAAATGGTTACAAGTCTTCCAATCTAACACTAATAATTCTATGTAATATCAATCCTTTGTTTACACACAGTTTAATTCTTTTTATAGGATATTTTTGTAATTCTTTTTATAGGATATTTTTTTGGAATATGAATAATTTTCACTTTGCGGTAAGATTTCAGATAACTAATAAAAATTGAGCAGTTTTATTTAGCCCATACGTGAGACCCTAACAAGTTTTACCAATCCAATAGGAGAGAACTTTGTAGTAATTGCAATGAAGGGATATTTCTCAAAGTTCAAAACTGGAGCCACACCATCGGATATAATTCCATACCTAGGATACTCATTGGTTGGCGTCTCATCCCTCTGCAGAGAACCAGTTGGCGTATTCTACAGCCCTAGCCGTCAAGATAATTAAATGTGTTCATCGCTTTTTTGTGTTGTAATGATCTTCGCTGCTAAAATGTTCGAACTTTAGACTCAGACTTAATGTTGGAAATGTCCAACATTTTCCTCTGAGTGCTTTCAAATATAAGCACTTATTATGCAGAGTACATTAAATTGGTTGGTTTGGTTTAATGGCATATCAACCATTGTTTGTAAGTTAACGCCAAATCTATTTTCATACATATAAACAGTTCTATTTCAAAAATCAGTTCAACATAAGAATACAGAGTAAATGTCAAAAACAGTTCTATTTAATACACTTCAGTTTAATATAAAATCGCAGTTTAAATGTCAAACAGTTTTATTTCAAATAATTCAATTTAGCATAAATACATAGTTTAGTTCTATTTGAGCCATTGATAGTTTTGTTTTGTTTGGTTTGGTTTTATGGCATATCATCCATTGTAGGTTATTTAATGCCAAATCTATTTTCATATATTTAAGTAGTTTAATAGCAAGCAATTCAGTTCGATATAAGTACAGTTTCGTTCTATTTGACCCATAGATAGGACCCTATCAAATGCGAATGCTTCGGGTCCGAGTGGACCTTGGCGTGATGGCAATGAGGGAGTACTCCGCATTCCCCAAAGCTCAAAGTACTCCGCATTACTAGAAGCTCAAAATGAAACGCAAAGAACTCATTGTTGGATTTGAACTTGGGTATTGATGCCTATCTTTGTACGACAATGAACCTAACGCCATTAGCTTCCATTAAATTGATTGAACCCGAGACCAAGAAAAGCCGGCATACTACAACACATGATATTCAGACAACAGTAAGAAGATTTATTTACCAAACACCTCCTCCACGGACAGGATAGGACTTAGTTAAATACTTACGTGGTGTTCACGTCAGGTGAGTTAGATAACATTATTAACTTACTTCCTGGGGTCTCCCTACCAGTTACCACCTGTCCACTTCATCTAAAAAGGATAAAAGTTGTTTATTTATTTTTTTATTTTGGTCTGCCTATGAGACAATCTTGAATAGCAATGCCGACTGGACAAAAGAAGTTTATAAACACCTTGTACGAATTTCAATTCTTCCAAGGTGCCCCCACGCACTAAACTGACCTTCTGTCATATTTTAGACTCGTGAGAGGGCTAAATAAATATTTACAGATCGTTTGAATGCAGATTTTAAAAATTCGGAAAGTTATTTTTGGACTGGGTGATTCTGTGTATCCTTGCTAGTTCTGTTTGATTTGTTCATATATGTATATTTTTTAAAGTCAAAATAATAGCTGTGATGTATGTCCAATGACAAATATTACAAACGGTGATTGTGTATAAACGCTAAGGGGCTAGATGCCTTCAGAGTTTATCAATGTGAATAATAACCCACCACCCTGAGAGTTCGTGAAAAGATTTATGCTGGATGTTAAAACCTATTATATTCTATCAAAGAAAGATGGTGATAAGATCAAAGTAAATATTTCAAACACTAACACAAGGCTGCTTACTTTCTTAGTCTTTAATATTTCCAGACCACGTCGTGAGCTAAAACTGGAAACATAACATCGGGATGCCGCAGATGCACAAATACACATGTTAAGGCTAGCAAATATCATGCAAAGATGCATGTAGATGATGCACGCAGATAATGCACATTAAAAGACAAGGACCTCTCAACACCGAACCAAAAAAAAGTTTAAAAAAAAGGTATGTCTTCTGAAGATAATGACAAGATAACATCTGGAATTTTTTTTTTTTTATCTTTCGTTGATTAAAAGACAAAGATAGATAGATAGATAGATAGATAGATAGATTTCTTGAAACTCTTTAACTGTGTACCTAAATTAAATAATTGATATTAGATAGCAATACTTGGAACCATTTGACTGTGCAAATGAATGAATAAGTGTTTAATAGAATAATTAGCGTTAAATAACAATGTTTGTAACCAATTCACTGACTGAAAACAAATGATTAATATCGAATAGAATTATTAATTTTAGCAATAACTGAAATCATTTAACGATGTAAAAACGATAGAAGTACTAGTTTGTAAAAAAATTTGTTCTAATCTATTTAAAAATCAAATCACCTAAAAACAAGTGTGCAAAGAAATGATTGATATTAAATTGTGACTTTTATATTGCAATACTTGAAAATATCTGTGTGAAAATTAGAACACAGGGTCATTTGAAAAGGTTATCACAAAAACGTGTTTACACATTATGTATATTCAATATATATGTATAAACAGGATTTGACATTTAATAACCTACAATTGTTGATATGCCATAAAACCCAACCATCCGACCATCTCTCTTTTTTCCTCTGTTTGTCTTTTCCTATATATCTTTCTTTCTTTCTTTCTTTCTTTCTTTCTTTCTTTCTTTCTTTCACACGAAGAGATACATGAATATTGTTTTTGATAAGATACAAGGCGTAACTGAAAATTTGTACCGTAAAAGAAACATCAAAAAACAAGATTATCTATCGATTTTTACGAATTTTTCTCTTAATCATTGTTGGGTATCACCCGCCTTTTTCCACACATTAACTAGTCCACCTGCCATATATAGCAGTAGCTACTAATACCAGGGCAGACTAGAAGGTGAAGAGCAGCTTCTTATAGGAATAGTATTAGAGCGTTAGAGACTGGAGATCGCACTAGATCACCTTACTTGCTGCCGTAATAACGGATCCCAATACAATCGTTGGACTATATCTTTATTCTGTATTCACTAATCCTATGTTCTTGTCTACTAATAGTCTCTCTATTGTATATACTTTTTCCTGAGAATATATCTATATTTCCTGTCATATTGTGGTTTGTCCTTTATTTAATATTACAAACGTTCACTAACCAGAACGCAACAATCATTTTTTTTTTCGTTTCGCATATAACTGGTAAAGTCTGTCAGCAACAACGAGTATCTTCCATCAGGAAAGTAAACATTTATTGGGTTTTCATTATCTATACAGGCACTCTTAGTACTAGATTTAGCTCCTACTGATAACACATCTCTCATAAAGACATTTTGCACGACTTAGTCCCAACTAGTAATACTTTCCACTATCAGAAATAAACAGAACACATTTTTGCATCATTGCTCTTCTGAATTAGAAAAGCATCCAGAATCAACAGCCAAATCTTCTGAATCTGAATACTTGTGTACACGCTGGTATCAAACATTTAACGTAGGAGCAAGTAAAACAAGTAGGTTTATTTCCGGTATATCCAGTCGACCGACCCGATGCTTTTAATGTGGTGTCTTTGAGAATGCCATGAAACTCTCCGCTACGCTTATCCCTTAATTTTTAAGTAGGAAGAAAGATATACTCAGCTAAAACTGTTTCATTTTATTTTTTAACGAAAATGAACAAATTATTTTCTGTAGAATTCGTCGATTATCTCCCTTCACTCGATTTTTAAGCAGAACGTCAGAGCAAGGAATGAATTGTTTTAATTCGATGTAATGATGCTTTAGCAAAAAAAAAAAAAAAAAACCCAAAAAAACTAAAAACAAAAGGAAGATAATTTCAAAGATGCTAATTTGTATTATCAAATCTGAAAATTTTAACGTATAAATGATAAACCATAACGTTGATCTCGACCGATGAGGATACAAAAAATGAGTTAAAGATATGAACTGTTGGTATATCTTCACTGGGAGAAAGTTTATCGTGGTAAGGGTTTGAAAAAAACAGATACACTTATTAGATAGGTTGATAACAGAAGAATGGTATACTAATGTGCCACAAATTCTCCTGCATAACACTGTGGATATTTAGAAAAATAAATTTTTAAAAAATTCCGAAAGTTCAGCAGTTTCCCGTGGGGCCTCTCGCAGGAAGAAAGAATGGTGCATGCCTAAAGAAGGGGCTTCTTTGTACAAAGGAGAGATTCTCTGTCAGTTAAGCAGTGACCGTTTCAAATAGACGGACATTTTTGTCTGGACAGCTAGCAAGGTAACAGACGAACTCGGCAATTCCTGGGCTTAGCGGAAGGTTGTGTCTCACGTTAGCGGCCGTATCTGCTAAACATGCCTCACCGAACCTTCGACGAATCCTCGAACTTGTAACTCACTCTCTAATATATTTCAACGCCCCGTCTGGAACACGTGACTATATTCTACTGGTATTAAAAAAGTGTTCCTTTCAACAAAACAGTCGTTAAACCCTAAAATAAAGTTTGAGTTAAAAGGTATCCTTGTCTCTTTACTTCCCTTCTCAATTCTCTTACAGCTTCCCACAAAGACAACAGGTTAAATGGGTAAGAAGAATAAAAAGGAGTCAGATAAAAAAAACAAACAAAAAAAACTCATAATCAGCACGATAGACTTCATCAAATCACCGACAACCAACAACCACGGCCACAAATTAATTAAAAAACCTTATTATACACCATAACCCCTCAGATTTTCAATTCGGCGTTGTTTCTTTTCGACTGGTCATCCTGAAGAGCTAAATCTACGAGACTATTTTATCCAGACCTGGCAACATATATATATATATATATATATATATATATTGTCATACACACAGAGACTGTATCATTTTGTTACAACACTTCTGGGTTGCTAGACACACAGGACACTTCAAGCTTGGATCGAAACCTGCCTAACTTTACGCTAGACCCGAAATCTAACTGTTCAGCCATTTTGACGATATTCGCCAGCTCAAGAATTATAACGTGTTTGTATTAGCATTCGTTTGTTAACATTTCGCGCCATGTGTCTGTGTGCGTCAACGTGTGTGTGATTTTATAAGTATTCTAAAAACAGAGGAGCTACAAATGTACTTCTTGTACATATTATGATTACTTTTGAAATTAACAATATATAAATTATATAATAACCGTTTGTATCGGTCTTTCTTTCTTTCTTTCTTTCTTTCTCTGTCTCTGTCTCAATCTCTTTTGTTCTTTCTTTCATAAAATATATATATATATATATATATATATATATATATATATATATATATATATATATATATATATATATATATATATATATATATAATTCCTTTGTCGATCAATTTTCCGAAAGTTCTCTTCCATTTATACATCTACCAGCATATATCAACCGATCTATTTTTTTATCTATCAATTGACATTCTAAAAATAAAAATCATGCTTATATAGTCTTCTCCTCAAAATACTTTATGTAAATTGTACTCGATAAATTCTTTTCACAATCTATCTATTGAATGATTAAAAGAAAAATCAAAAAATTTAAATCTAAGTAGAATCAAAGGAAAATGTAGATGTTGGATATTTCCATTCAATCAAATGAAAATTTAAATCAGAAAATGTCAGAAGATAAGCTTTCATAATTTTGAGTGGAAACTGTAAATATCCACACAATATTGGAATCTTCGAAAGTGGTTCGATGACCCAAAGTTCTAAAATAAAAGCAAAGACTAGCGATACATAAATAAATTTAGTTTTTTTTGTTTTGTTTTGTTATACTTTTTTGTTTTTTTTAGCTTCGGAAGGAAAGTGTATGCGGGCTTTAAGGTATTTGTCACCTGATCATCAATAAGTTAATAGACTTTTGAAATTACATCAAAACAAATATTTTATATTTTCACGAAAATAGACAAGAAATAGAGTGAAAGAAAATAACAATAAAAATATATACAATAAAACAAGTCCCCTCCCCGCTAAATATGTCTTCTTTGCTGGAACCGTATGAAGCAAAGCTTAGGAAAATATTGGTGAGGCATGTCTACGAAAATAAAAGAGAGAGAGAGTGAAGTACAATGGTGGCTCGGCAGGTCATGGTGTTCTCCAGTGCAAAACGGACAATAACATTAGGAAGGAAGAAATAATAATAATAATAATAATAATAATAATAATAATAATAATAATAATAATAATAATAATAATATCATTGCAATAAAAGTAATTCTTACAAAAGCTTTCTTTTACTTTGGGCTTCAGCTGAAAGAATATGTAAACGATTGAATTAAATAGCAAATCAAGGAAAATCATACCAGATACTATCAGTGCAACAACAACAACAACAACAAACAACATCAAAAAACTACTTCTACTACTACTACTACTACTACTACTTACAATAATGATAAACTGACACAAAAGGGATACCAAAGAAGTCATGGCTGAGTAAAACTGCGCATCCTCTGTAAATAGTGATTGTGACCATGCTGAGAAATGGTATCCTCACCAACTAGAACCTGTCCTAGCAAATGAGATAGATAAAACCCTCTTTGATACAAACGGTCACCAAATCTCGGCCAGAAGATCAGAAACAGAGTTAATTAACAGGAAGACAAAGCTTCCCAACCAGTGGATTTTGCCGTTCCAGTTGACCACAAGATGGAAATAAAAGATAATGAAAAGTTGAAGAAATACATAGATCTAGCTAGATAACTGAAAAATGCGGGGAACTTAGAGTTGCTCGTGATACCAGTTGTAGTTGGAGGTCTTAAAATGGTCTCACAAAAGTCTGCAAAAGAGACTTAAAGAACTGGAGATCAGAGAAAGAATCAAGGCTATACAGCTCATTGCCTAATTAATGCCAGTTTAAATACGCAGAAAAGTCTAAGAAACCTGAGGAGAATTGCTGTCATTCAGATCTCAGAGAAAAATCACCGAATAAAACTGGAACGAATAACTAACATACTATAATAATAATAATGATAATAATAACAACAACAATAATAATAATAATAATAACAACAACAACAACCAGAAAACCAAAAAGGGAAAGAAAAACATCTCTTTGGACGTTTTAAACGACTAACAATCGACATCTCACACAAGAAAACGAGGAAGTGGCTAAGGAAGGGAAACCTGAAGAGAGAAACTGAATCTCTTCTAATAGCAGCACAAAACAACGCCATAAGCACCAACCATAGCAAAGCAAGAATAGATTAGACGCATCAAAACAACTGAGGTAGATTATGTGGTGATAGAGACGAAACGATCAATCACATAATGAGTGAATGCAGCAAATTATCACAGAAGGAGTATAAGACTAGGCACGACTGGGTGGGCAAGGTAATCCACTGGGAACGATTGCAAGAAATTTCATTTGACCATTCAAACAAATCGTAAATGCAAAACTCAGAAACTGTCCTGGAGAATGAGACGCAAAACTCCAGTGGAACTTCAAACGGATCATTTAATCTCTGCCAGACGACCAGACCTTATAATAATCAACACAAAAATTAGAACTTGCTGAATTGCGGACTTTGCTGTCCTGCCGGAGCACTAAGCAAAACTGAAAGGAAGCAAAAAGAAGAATAAATACCAGGATCTTGCTAGGGAATTTAAAAAATTGGCGAACTAGAAATGACGGTTAAAACAATCTTAATTGGTGCTCTTGGTGCAGTCGCCAAGGGATTGGTAAAAGGACTAGAGGATTTGGGAATAAGGGGATGAGTGGAGATAAACCAAACTACAGCATCACTGAGATCGGTAAGAATACTGAGAAGAGTCCTGGAGACTTGAGGAGACTTGCTGTTACTCAAACTTCATTGAATGACGATTAGCTAATGCTGATGTAAGAAAAAACAACTCTCAGGTAGTAAAAATGATAATAAAAGCAAGTGTAGGTTATGCGGTGATAAAGACAAAACGATTAATCACATTATAAGAGAATTCAGAAAATTAGTATAAAAAGACTAGACACGATAGGGTGGGGAGGATGATCCACTGGGAATTGTAAAAGATATTGAAATTTGACCATTCTACTAAACGGGTAATCAAATCTCGTCGAAAAAACCAGACCTGTGAAAGTTAACAAAATGAAAAGAAAAAAAAAACTTGCCAAATAATGGTGAACAACAAAGTGGAGATCAAAGAAAACAAAAAGAGAGACAAGTACTTTGACCTTGGCCGAGATCTGCAAAAGCAGTGGAACCTGAAAGTGACGGTGATGCCTATTGTAATTGGTTCGCGCTGAACGATCCCTAAAGGCTTAGTAAGAAAGCTGGAAGAGTTGGAAATCGGAAGACAAGCAGATACCATCCAAAATACGGCATTACTGAGATCGGCCCAAAATGCTGAAAAGAGTACCAGAGACTTGAGGAGACTTGCTGTCACTCAGATTCTAGTGAAACATCATCAGCAAACACTGGTACCAAAAACTTGCAAAGAAGAATGATAGAATAAAATTTGGCTATATTGATAAATGGGATGTGAAAAAACAAGATCATGTCCTTGTAAATGCGACGTAAAAAGTCTCTTAGATTTGAAATACGAAGGAATCGCCTAAGTGTGACCAGACTTAGTGATAATTAACAAAAAATAACTAGTCTTAGAGTAGATTGTATCGTTTCAGCGGACCACAGAGTGAAAATAGAAGAAAGCGAAAAGATTGACAAATACCTGGATCCTCTTAAGGAACTAAAACAGTCGAAGAACACGAGAGTGACAGTCATGCCACTTGTAGTTAGTATATTTGGAACGATCTCCAATGCCTTGTTAAAAAGACTGGGGGAAATGGAGATATGAGGAAAAATATAGACTATCCTGACCAAAGTATTTTTAATAACGACTAGAATATTGAGAAGAGTCCTGGATACCAGAAGATACTTACTGTGCCTTAGAATCGAGTGAAACCCCACTAAGTGAAACTGGAGAGAAAAACTTGCACGGACTTAAATAACAATAAACTGAATTAACTGAGTTCTTAGTGTCCGGTTGCCCAATTCTTATGATAATTCATGATGAAATAGAAAATCATATTCATTTGATTATATGCAAATACTAAAGAAAACAGAAAAAGCGAAAAATAGTATAAATAATAACGTAGACCAATAACGGAAGCAATAGAAGCAACAGGACTTTGCTATCCAAACTGACAAAAAAATGAAGAACAATAAACCAGACATTGTGGGTAAGGATCAAATAAGAAAGAAAAAAAATTCCTTCTAATTGATATGGCAGTTTGAGGAGATAATTACTAACCAATCAAGGGATATGATAAAATACCTTGGTACAAAAATCTGAAAACAGAAATTAAAAAAAAATGTAGCATCTTTAAAATACCACTATGTCGTTTCCTGTGGAGAGAACTATCAATATGTTTGAAAAAGTACTTCCCAAACTATAGGTAGAATAAAGAATACATATAAGAACATTCTCAAACCCTAGGTCTTGCCTCATGATCCAGCGACAGAATTTAAGCAAACGAAAGTAAAGCTAGAATACAGAAAAAATTAATTGGTACTCTTGGAACGGTCCCGGAAGGCCGGGGAAAGTGACTGGAAAATTAGGAAATCAGAGGAAGAATTGATATCATCCAGAGTAAGGTGCTTTTGAGATCAACTAAAATATTAAGACAAATAAAGAAATATGCTGTCACTCAGACTTTATTGAAAAACATCAAGTTAAAAATTATAAAAGTAAGAATGATACAAACATATCACCTAATCCCGGAAAAAAATGGCATTGTGATGATTAAACAAAAGGAAAAAAAGAAAAAGAAAAGAAAACAGAGAACCAGCCTTATGGTGGACTTTACCCTCCAAGCGGGGCACAGAGGGGGGGGGGGGAACCTAAAATGACAAATAAGTACTTGGAGCTTTCTAGAGAACAAAAAAAACTATGGGGCATGGAAGTGATTAGGATATCATGTGTAATTACAACACTTGGAACAGTCGACAAAAGCTTTGGGGTTTCTTGGAGAGTTGGAGATTGGAAGAAGAATGGAAACCATTTAAACTACAGTTAAGATCAGCCAGAATATAAAGAAGTGTTGAGGAGACCTTGGGAGACTTATTGTAATTTTCACTCAAATGAAAGACCATTGACTAACTCTTCTATGAAAAACTCACAAGGAAAATAACCAAGTTAAAACTTAACTGATTTTTTTACCCATTGTTTATGTATAGCCATCATTGCTGTTCTTGGTCACATCTGCGTCAGGCGCACAGATCATAAACAACCCCTGGGTGTCATGATCGGCAGGTGCTCGCTTGATAGCCATCATGGGGGACCGATGGTCATCATACGAATGTTGGCTGCTCTTTTTTTCAGGAACATAAATGACGACGTAAGAAAACAAAAGGATCAGAGACCTAAACGCAAAACATGGACTAGAAAGATAATCAACTTGCACAACAATGCTATTTTAGGAGCAACCCTTCACAAAGGGGATACAGGAAAAGAATAATAGAGATCTAGCAAGAATGTGTGAAATTTCAGACAACTAGCCAAAGGCTTGCCGATCAAGTTAGAACGATAATTAAGAAGGGTTCGTTTTCTGACCTTGAAATACTAGAAATCCATCAAAAAACACATAAACAAAATCACAATACAGTATCAGTCACATCAAGTGGTGTCAAACAAAAACAATCCAACGAAAGAGAACTGCCAACTTCGGAAAATGAAAACACCACACTTCCAAACCATACACTACTAAACAACCATGAAGAAACACGATCACAAGAACGAAAGATAAATCTAGAAAATGTAAAGAGAATCACGAGTAGTGAAAAGACTACTCTACC
The DNA here is from genome assembly GCA_963585895.1 of Sepioteuthis lessoniana. NCBI lineage: Eukaryota > Metazoa > Mollusca > Cephalopoda > Myopsida > Loliginidae > Sepioteuthis > Sepioteuthis lessoniana. The sequence continues at coordinate 16,232,041 of OY757912.1, read as the reverse complement.
ATCATTAAGAAACATAGAAACACTTTAGATAGAAACGAATAAAATAAATCACATACTACCTTACATACCGACGAATAATATAACCGAGTTAAATGAAGTAATCTATGCAGGTGCAAAATTAGTTAGTGAGAAAATTGGGATCCCCTCAAAAAGCACGAAGAAACAGTCAAATTCGACTGGAAACGCAAATAAAAAAACTACGAAAACAAGCCAGAATTATGAAAAAAGGGGGGGCTGAAATAAGCTGGAACAAAAAGGAACAGACAACACAAGAAAAAATAACTGTACAACTTAAGGAAATAAACCAGAAAGTGCTGGCGAAAGTAGGAAGATTAGAGATATATCGACAAAGGGTAAAACAATGCAGACATAACAAGATTTTCCAAACAACGACAGAAAAGTCTATCTTCAATTCGGAGGGAGTGACACGGAAACTTACCAACAACCAGCTGCCAAAGAAACCGAATGATTTTGGTCGAAAATATGGCAACCAAAAGAACATACCGAAAATGCTAATTGGATAAACAATATTACAAGAGAACTAGAGGGATTTGAAGAAGGCCCTTAAACGGAAATACACATCAACTTACTCAAAACAACACTAAAAATAATATCAAACTGGAAAACACCCGGTCATGATGGAATACATGGCTTCTTGTTCAAGAAATTCACCCCCATTCACAGCAGACTAACACTAGAAATGAACAGATGCCTACAAGGCACGCAAGTACCTGACTTGATGACCAAAAGAAAGACTACATTAATCCGAGAGAATACAAGCAAAGAAACTGCTCCAAGCAATCACAGACCGATAACCTGCCTACCAATTATGTGGAAAATACCAACAGCACAAATAAGGGAAGAGATTTACTACTCGCTAACAAACCGCGGATTGGTCTCTGACGAACAGAAGGATGCCGCAAAGGACCCAGACGCACAGCAGAATTACTTTACATAGATCAACACATCCTAAATGAGAGCGATACAAGACGGTATAATCTAGCTATGACCTGGATTGGCTAAAAAAGGCATATGATATGGTTCCACGAAACTGGATAATACTCTGTCTCAAAATGTACAAATTATCACATGAAGTCATAAACTTAATCGAAAAGAACATGCAAACTAGGAGAGTTGTTCTGACAGCAGGAGGAAAAAGCTAAGCTGAAACAAAGATCCAAAACGGAATTTTCCAAGGAGATGAACTATCACCCTTACTAATCATAATAGCCATGGTGCCACTTAACTACATACTCAGACAATGCATTGCCGGATAGAAACTTAGCAGATCGCATGAGAAGATCAATCACCTAATGTACATGGATGACATAAAAGTATTTACCAAAAAAAAAAAAAATGAGAAAGAATTGGAAACTCTCATACACGCCGTTAGAATATACAGTCAGGACATAGGTATGGAATTTGGCATAGAAAAATGTGCTATGCTCGCCATGAAAATTGGCAAACGACATATGACTGACGGAATGGAACGACCAAATCACGACAAAATTAGAACGCTCGGAGAAAATGAAACCTACAAATACTTGGGTATCTTGGAGGCTGACACCATCAAACAAGTGGAAATGAAAGACAAGATTCGAAAAAAATATCTCAGAAGAGCTAGGAAACTACTCGAGACAAAACTCAATAGCAGAAACCTTATCAAAGGAATAAACACTTGGGATGCGCCCCTCGTTAGATATTCCGGACTCTTTCTCAAGTGGATCAGAGATGAACTTAAACAAATGGATCAAAGACAAAGAAAACTAATGACAATGCATAAGGCATTATATACCAGATACGGCGTTGACAGACTATATGTATCTAGAAAAGAGGAAGGAAGAGGACTTGCCAGCATATAAGACAGCGTTGACGCATCGATATAACGGCTCGAAGACTACATAGAAAAATACGGAGGACGGATTACAGCCATCAGAAACGATACGGACAACACAATAGACGATAGAATAACAAAAACTAGGAAAAAATGGGGAAAAACAACTCTATGATCGCTTAAAACGCCTCATAAACAACATTTCGCACCAGAAAACCCGGACATAGCTAAGAAAAGGAAACCTTAAGAGAGAAACGGAATCTCTCCCAATAGCAGCACATGACAACGACATAAGGACCAATCATATCAAAGCGAGAATAGATAAGACGCAACAAAACAGTAAATGTAGGCTATACAGTGACAAAGACGAAACGATCAAGCACATAATAAGCGAATGCAGAAAATTAGCACAGAAGGAGTACAAGGCGAGGCACAACTGTGTCGGCAAGGTGATCCACTGGGAAATGTGCAAGATATTTAAATTTGACCATAGTAACAAATGGTATATGCACGACTCAGCACCTGTCCCAGAAAATGATACACATAAACTCCTATGGGACTTTAACATACAAACGGATCACCTAATCACGGCCAGAAGACCAGACCTTATAATAATCAACAAAAAAGAGAATTTGAAAAATTGTCGACTTTGCTGTCCCGGCGGACCACAGAATAAATCTAAAGGGATAGGAAAAGAAGGATAAGTACCTCGACCTTGCTAGAGAATTGAAAAAGCTGTGGAACATGAAAGTAACGATTGTACCAATTGTGAATGGTGCTTTTGGCACAATAACTGAAGTGTTATTAAAAGGCCTGTAAGACTTGGAAGTTGGTGGACGGGTAGAGACTATCTAAATGACAGCATTGCTGAGAACAGCCATAATCCTAAGACGAATCCTGGAGACTTGAGGAGACTTGTTGTCACTCAAACTCCAGTGAAAAACTATCAGCTAAGACTGATGTGAAAATCTCTGGAGGAGTAAATAATAATAATAATAATAATAATGGAAAATTAGAAACAATGGAAGGAACATCATCATCATCATGTACTTTCAGCATGGGTTTACCTGCCCCTGTCCCACAAACCCTTCTCTATCATCCATCACTCCCGGTAGGTTTTCAAGATTACATCCTGAATCAGCACAGAGCTGTTGTATATAGGTTTTATTTTGTAGTTTCTCTTTGTTCGTCCATGTGAAGGGGTCCACAGGAGTAAGTTACTTATGAATTCATCCCTACTTCTACAGTAGTGTCCTGCATGTCCGGTTCATCTAACTTGGATAGTTTTTGTGATGGGTGGTAAGTGGCCGTATAGCTGCTTCTTTGTGGGCATCTACCTCCCGGACTACTTTGATATTTCTCGCAGCATTTTTGTGCAATTGCCGTCAAGCATTTTCTCCATGCGTTTCGTCAGTATCTATTTAGACCATCCATATAGCGGTATCGACACGGCCGCTGCTTGGAAAAAAAAGTCTAACTTCCTTATGGCCAATAGTCTATCCATAGCTGTCCATGCCTTTGTTACTCGCGTGTTGATGTCTTTCACGGTTTATGAGAGACTGCTTCCTAGGTAGGTGACCTTGTCTACGAGTTTCAGAGAACTACCGCTTTGTGTGGAGATGTCACCTCTTTGATTGAAGCATGTGTATTCCGTCTTACATCTGTTGACATAGAGTTATATGGCATCAGCTGCTCACTCAAGATTATGTCGCAGGGTTTCGGCTTGGGCGGGTGTATTTGCCAGAAGCGCTATGACATCGGCGTTGTCCGCGTCCGTAATAGTTTGTTCGGGGTATCTTCTGATTCTTTCCTTTGTCAGCTTGTAACCGTTGTCTATCAGTTTAAAAATAGACGTTCTAAGCAACTTAGTCCAGACAGATAATAAAAAGGGTTGGGGCTAATGTATCTCCTTGCAGCATCCCTGCTACGATGTCAAAGTAGTCTTTGTCTCCGTCCAGGGAGCGGACTTTTACTTACGTGATTCTATATCGAATTATTATGGCTGCAACGGTTTCTTTGGGAAAGCCGAAGGCAATTAGTATTATCTCCATCTTCCCTCTATGTATGGAGTCAAAGGGCTTGAAGAAGTTTACAAATAATATTGTTGCGTCTAGGTTTTTTGAACGTACACCTTCAAGAATTCAACAGATAGTCAAACTTTATGATGTCGATTTCTCCGAGAGCCACTTTGGTTCTTCCTAAATATCTTCTCAGTTTTGGCTTCTATGCGGTTTTGGCCGCTATGGATGTAAGAGTTATACCTCGGTATTTCTCGGTTAATCCGAGGTTATGTTCCTTAGGGAAGGGGAGGATGCATCTTTTTCTCCCTCTGTCTATTGTGTTTTTATTATATACGTCATTACAGTGTCGGAGCAGTACGTCTTCGAATTTTTGGGTCTTCCATACTTCTGGGGGTATTTCATCAAGCCCTGCTGCATTTTTATTTTTATTTTTCTTACGACTGAGTCGAGTTCTTGTGTAAACTGTCCTAGTTTGATGTCTGGTTGTTCACTAATAATTTTCGTGATTGGTTCATATGTAAATTTCGGAGGGTTTCCGAATAAATTCTCAAAATGTTGTTTACATAGCTGTATTCGTTCTTCTTGACTGGTAGCTTTCCGTTTAGCTTTCACAGTGCTCTCTTTTCTGCTCACTTCATTTACCGTTTGACATGCTATCCTAGATTGTCTATCTTCAACCGAGTCTCTAATCTTATTGATCTGATTGTGTATGTATTCAATTTGTTCTTTTAGGTAGATGTTAGCTAATTCATCTTGTGCCTTTTAAAGTTTCAGTCCATTGATATTGGTTGGGTCCTTCATATTGCATTTGAAAACAGTTTTCACGTCTGCATGCTTTTTTCTAACCTCTAATGTTACCCATTGGACTCAAGGTTTAGCTCTTTGTTTAGTTGTCATTCGGAGTAAGTGTTTCTGACTTCTCCGATACTGCATTGAATTTTATTCTTAGTGTTTATGCACATTTATCCCTAATATACCTGTCATTTAAGCAAGTACCAGTCGAAGTGTACTGTGGTTGTTGTTCGGGCCGTATTCCTTCGTAGGCTTATTCCTTTCTTTGCCGTGACAATTCGGTGATAGGAGGACATACCCTCACACACAATACAAATTGTGACATTAATTACTAAAACGCAAAAGCACAATATAAATAGCGCCGTTCAACGTTAGAACCTTAAAGAAAATAGGACAACTACGGGAGCTGACAGCATCGCCAATAGATCATAATATTGACATAATATGCATGCAAGAACACAGGTACATTCATAGTGAGGATATTAAATATCACGATACTGGCAATGGATGGACACTAGCCACTGCATCTGCATGGAAAAACACTGTCAATGCCACAATAGGAGGTGCTGGTATACTTATAGTTCCACGGGTCCTAAAATCACTAAATAGCATCGAGAAAATACAACCACGGATGATGGGAGGTATTTTTTAATGGCAAACCCATCAGAACAATCATTTGTTATAGACCTACCAATGTTAGTGAAGAAACTGACCTCGTCGCCTTAAAGAGCTATCCTCCCTTGTTCGTAACATCCTGAAACACAACATTCTCGTCATTGGTGGAGGCATGAATGCCCAAATTGGGAAAAACATAAACCACTAATTCAGCTTACACAACTTGTCAAACAGCAATGGGGAACGTTTAACACATTCTACACAAGAAAATAGATTAACATGCCTCAATAAAAAATTTCAGAAAAGTATGGGAAAACTATGGACGTACAGCTACGCAAATAATAAAAAAGCACTGAAGGAATAGAACTGCCAAATCAAGAAAAAATATGAATACTTACAGAAAAGGAAAATCACAAGTACCTGGTAATAATAGTAAAGGGCACCATTAGACAAGCGCAGATGAAATAAAAAGCAAGGAAAGATTTCCTCAAAAGTAATAGAAAAAGTCTCGAAACCAAACTTTGCAGTCGAAATCGCATCAAAAGATATACACCTTGGTAGTCCCTCTTTTAAGATACTTGAGACCATTCTTAAAATTGACAAACGAGAAATCCAAACAAATGGGCCAGAGGTCAAGGAAATCGATTAAGTACAAGGCGTTATATCCAAGAAATGACGTAGACAGGCTATACGCATCATGAAAAGAAGGAGGAAGAGGACTCGCCAATATTAAAGACAGTGTGAATTTATCAATACATAGATTCGAAGACTAAATTAAAAAGATTGGAGAAAGATTGATTTAAACGGCTAGTAACATCACCGACAATATAAAAAAAGCCCAGAAATACAACAAAATTAAGAAAGAGAAATGAATAGAAAAACGACTGTATTGATATTTTGGTCAACAAATAAGCAAAATCTCACACGTGAAGACCTGGATAGAGCAACTAAAGGGAAACTTTAAGAGAGAGACTGAATATCTTATAATAGCATCACGAAACACCGCCATAACGGCCAACTATGTTTTTAAAAAAAATTGATCATATTTACCAACCCCTCCGCTCGGGCAGGATATGACACAAGGTCAATTTTTAAGCGGGGTTTATCAGGTTTGAATTCAGAGTTTTCCTTCTCCTAGACTAGTTGCCTCACCAAGGCTGAAGAACCTAGTCTGCCCTACTATTTACCCATAGCTGGAGGGAGAATAATAGGATTCATACCTTTCCCAAGGGTATTAGTGCTATGTGAAATGCAATCAGTCTCGTCCAGGATTTGAACTCGTATCACCGTGTCCATATCCTGCGACGATAACCATCCGCAAAAGAATAGCAAGTGTAGGTTACGTTATGACAGCGATGAAACAGTTAATTATACAGTAAGGAAAAGTTGCAAACTAGCAGAGGAGGAGTGGAAGAATAGACACGACTGGGTAGGACAGCTGATCCACTGGGAAATGTGCAAGCAACTATAAACAAGTGGAATATGCACAATCCAGAATAAATCCTAGAGATTCTGACGCATAAAATCCTCAGGGATTTTAAGACATAAACGGATCTCCTAATCTCGGCCAGACGAGCAGACCTAGTTTTAATAAACAAGAAAGAAAATTGAAGTCGAATGAATCTTACTGGTCCGGCGAAAACTGAGTGGAAATAAAAGAAGGCGAGAAGATAAATACTTGGATCTTGCTTGAGAACTAAGAAAGCTATCGAGCATATGGGTGACGGTGATACCAGTCGTATTTGGTGCTCTTGAAACGGTCTCCAAAGGCTTTAAAAGAGGATGAGAAGAATCGGAAATCAGTGGAAGTCTACAGCATTGTTGAGATCGGCCAGAATACTGAGAAAAGTCCTGGAGACTTGAGGAGTCACGTTCCCACTCATACTCCAGTGAAAGACCACCAGGTGACACCGGTGTTAAAGAGTTGTAAGTAGTGAAACAATAATAATAAGGATGAACAGTAAAACAACAAAATTTAGAAAATAACGATGAGAAGAAAAACACCTATATATATATATAGTTATCCACGGACTGACTGTTTCGTTGTATCATAACTCTTCAGTGCGGCTAAACGCGTAGGACTCTTCAAGCGGGAATTGAAACGAGCCCAACTTTACTTTAAACTAAGTATCAAACCGCTTAGCCAACAGTCGACCCACGTCATCTCGGCAATTATAAGGCATTATGGGGTAGCTTTTGTTTGTTTACATTTGTCGTTACCGGATACCAGAGTTCTCAATTCATTAGAAGAGCTTTGCATTATGCTAGTGGCAGCCGTAAATTCCTGCGCCAGCGTGTGGGTCCGGAGCGTGTATATAATAATAATAATAATAATAATAATAATAAAATGACTCGCATAAACTCCTATGGGACTTTAACATACAAACGGATCACCTAATCCCGGCCAGAAGATCAGACCTCATAATAATCGACAAAAGAAAGAGAATCTGCAAAATTGTTAATTTTGCTGTCCCGGCGGACTACAGAATAAATCTGAAGGAAAGTGAAAAGAAGGATAAGTACCTCGACCTTGCTAGAGAATTGAAAAAACTGTGGAACATGAAAGTAACGATTGTGCCAATTGTGATTGGTGCGTTAGGCACAGTAACTAAAAGATTACGCCTGGAGGACTTGGAAGTTAGCGGACGGGTAGAGACTATCTAAACGACAGCATTGCTGAGGACGGCCAGAATACTGAAGACTTGAGGAGACTTGCTGTCACTCAAACTCCAGTGAAAAACCATCAGCTAATACTGACGTGAAAAACTCTATAATAATCATAATAATAATCATCATAATATTCTCAATTTACCAATTAAGACTGTCCAATATCTGTGATAGAGCATATATCATATAAGTTAGGATTGCGGGAAACACAGAGTCAAGGACGCTTTGAGACTGTCATTTTATTTCATATGTGATCACTGCAACAAGAAAAATAGTGTTTTGATTCGTTACCTAGTCTCACCTATAATTTATAATTGAGTTCTGATTTCGATCCCCACTGACTGCATTTTACTTTAGGCACTGAGCTGAACTAAGCTAGGTTTAGTAAAGCCTAGAAAAGACAAAGTTTAGTAAGCTTTGTAAATGAGAAATCCCAGACACAAACATAGAATGCCCCCCCCACACATATATCAGTAGTATTCGTATATATATACTAATAATCCAGCGGAAGACATACATGCATGAATTGAGAAATGTATATTCATCTAAAGATGTTTCTGGATATATTTAAAGTTTTAATACCTACATATAATCCTAAGCATGTGCCTATATACCAGAATAAGAACATACTGTCAAAGATAACGTAATATTTTGAAATTTTAATGCAAAATTCTATTATCTCTGCGATAACTTTCCAAAGTGGGAGGACAATTTCATGCTTTGTAACAATGGTTATAATAAAGATGCGACATGTAAAATGATGAATTAACAAAAAAAAACTATCTTCGTTCTCTTTTGAAATGTCAGGAAAGAAAGTCTTCCCCTAAAAAAAAGATGAAGCTCACGAATCAGGTTCAAATCCCAGTATTCACATCTTCCTTTTAGATTATTTTTCGATGTTTATTTATCTTTTTTTTTCTTTTAATTCAATTGGGCGTAGCCATCTCTAGATATGAATTTATATTTCGACATACATTCCAACACACAACATTACTACTTACATACGTCTATATATACGTGTTTACAAATGTGTGTGCACAAAGAGGATTAAAATCAGTCCAGATTCCATATAACACGAATGTTAATATTTCATATGAAAGTTCTCAACATTCATGGGCACGCCCTATTTTTTAATACACTTATTCTAAGTAAAACTCTCGAAAAATTTAGATTTGTAGGCTGTAAATGTCAAAATATTCATCTGCATTTTACGAATAAAATATAGATTGTCACATATCAATACTATAGAGTAAAGCGAACTGTATTCTGATATTCATTTAGCTGGAGTTTCGAAGCTTTAAGAGAAGGATTCTTTAAAATAAACGGTTTTCTAGAATTACATAAACCCCAAAACAAAATATCTGCGACAATTGCCAAAGAAAGACAGGAAAATAAATCCCTGCTACCCAACATATAACCACACTGTAACTCTAAAAGCAAAAGATTTAACCAATAATTAACCGTTAAAAATAATATACCAAAGTATGGAAACTAAGACCGTGCAATCTCTCAAACAAAAAATTATTTGATCACAGCAATAGATAAATGAATAAAAATGAAATAAATTTATAAACCCTAAAAACTGCTTTCACTTTGTCTAACCACTGGTATCATTAAACTCTTCCTCAAATATATAAATCTCTCTTAAAATATCTATCTATCAATCTGTGCGTGCGTGTATGTATGTGTGTGCATGTGCATGTGTTAGACGAACCTATGAAATTGCTAAAATCACGTTAAAATAGCTATGATGAAATTTGTTTAAGAAGGAACGGAAATTTCTAATGAGGTTTGGTTTGGTTTCTTTGTTTTAATGGCATATCAACTCTTGTAGGTTATTTAATGCCATAGCCATTCTCCTGGAAGAACAGTTGTGGTACTATTTAACCCATAGCTAGGAGGAAAAGTTGGGTTCATACCTTTCCCAAGGGTATTTGCCCGAAAGTGAACGTAATAGCGCGACTGGAGTACGAACTCGCTTACAACGATTCCGCAGTCCACCGCTTTAACCATTACACCACGAGGACGCTCCCTTCTAATGAGCATTTCAAATATCACCTCTCTTCATGATAGTGATGGATCTACTTAGGAAATATTTCATGATTCTAATTATCATTTCATACTAATGATTATATTAATGGTTATATTTTGGAAGGAATAAAATACTATAATTAACATTTCATTGGTAACATTAGTCCATAACGATATTGATGTTTCTATTGAGGAAGTAGTAAAGGATTCGTATTTGGATTTCATAGTTTAACAGTAGTATCGATACTGCTGTATGGATGCACTACACGGACGCTAACAAAAACGGCTGGAGAAGAAGCTAGACGGCAATTACACAAGAATGCTGCGAGCAATCTTGAACAAGTCCTGGCTGCAACACCCCACAAAGGACCAACTATACGGCCACCTGCCTCCCATCACGAAAACTATCCAAGCTAGACGAACCAGAAATGCAGGATACTGCTGGAGAAGCAGGGACGGGCTCATAAGTGATGTATGGACCCCCCACATATGTCCGGGCAAAAGCAGGACGACCATCACGAACATACATACAGCAGCTATGTGAGGATACGGGATGTAGCTCTGAAGACCTGCCAGAGGCAATGAACGATAGGGAGAAGTGGCGAGAAAGGGTCAGGGATATCCGTGCTAGTGGCACGACATGATGACGATGACTACATAATGATGATGAAACTTCTACTAAGGAGGGAGTGAAGAATTACTATAAGTATTTCATAGGTAATATTGGTCCATAATCTTTCTATTAAAGGGAGAGCGAAAGGTTTGTATAAGTAATTCTTCGGTTAACTGTTGTTCATAATGATTTTGATGCTTCGATCAGCTGAAAGATTTTGATTTGCAGTTCATAGATTTATAAAGAATCGTGATTAAACAGAAAAATTACACAGTACACACACACACACACACACACACACATATATATATATATATATATATATATTCCAGTACCCGGAATTTAGTATATATATATATATATATATATATATATTCCAGTACCCTGAATTTAATATATATATATATATATAATACTAAAATATTTTCATAATCGTTAAATAACTTAATGCTTCTTGCATCAGTTAGGATACCATCATCAGATGAAATCTCTCTTCTGCTGGCAAATCTTTGAGCATTTTTCATTTACAAAACGTTATTATCCAATTTCTTTTCATATATATATATATATATATATATATATATATATACATTAAAATGAGTAGGTCAATAAAGATATTTTTTTTTAGGATTTATTCATTTCTTACATACATGTATATTTCCAGATTTTGCTTTCGTCTGAAAACATTTACGGCACAGGGCCTTGTTAATGGGGTACTCAGTGAGACTTGAACTCCCTCCTGTTTGCAGTTTGAATATAAATATATATAAGCGTAAAATTAGTATTATATACATTATTATTAAATTGAATTTAAAACTGTACCAGAATTTGTTTACATGAAGGCGATATAACATTCAACGACTTTTGATTAAATTAAATAAATTAATAATATTAAGTAGCAATTATCTTGTTTAATTCTCAGATGGATGACGACTTATAAGTAACAGTTTCAGTCAGCAACATCAGATCTCTGTGCCAGATGAAACAAAGTTTGTTAACCACTATGAGTTCCTAACGATATCATTTGCTGGTGTTTATTAACCTTAACACTAGCTGATATCCGTCGCCATTTGTAATTTTTCGAAAAAAAGCTGCTTTGGGATGATTTTTTCTCCAGCCTTCAGAGCAACGGATTCATTCAACTACTGAAAATTTGAAGGTATTGATTTTCGAATTTTAAGTTACGTTGACACAAGGACGCAAATTCGAGGAAAAAAAAAACAGTAAGGATGTCAATCACAAATCAAATGAGCTTTCCAACCATTACATCGCGACGAAGTGCTTTCTATAAAACTAAGCTCTGCTTATATCGACTACAAGCAACTAGAACTGATCTGCAAGAATAGCTGCATAATCGTTAAGCATTAATAAGATCTTATTCTATTTATTTAATTACACCGTAGATCTAAGATCAACACAGACTTAATTCCAAACATATATTAGCGCAATTGAGATTTCCAAAATCAGAAAGAAGAAGAAGAAGAAGAAAATCAAATCATGAAAAAAACATTCTCTGTGTATTTTCTCTTTTATCAGCATATTTTCGTATTGTCTTGTGGTTTTTTTCATCTACTCCATGAATTTTCGTTCGTTATGAAATGTTTCAACCTTTTCTTTTTTTTTCTTTTAGTGAAATCTTTTTACCTGTATATTTTGATTCATGTTTTCCTTTCTTTCTTTCTTTCTTTCTTTCTTTCTTTCTTATTCACTTTTAGAGACTTCGTTTTTTTTTGTTAGCATTTTCTTTCTCTCGTTTAGCTGTATTTTTCTTTTGATTTCTTATCCACAGTCTCCTATCTAATTTTTTTATATGTATTTTACGATTCATGTCTTTCTTTCTTTCTTTCTTTCTTTCTTTCTTTCTTTCTTTCTTTTACACTTGAAGAGGCTTCATTTTTCATAAACATTTTCTTCCTCTTTTTTCCCCTTTTTCTTTTGATCTCTTATCTACAGGCTTTTTATGAAATTATTTCACAGTGAATTTAGGATTGGTTTTTTTTTTCTTTCTTTCTTTCTTTCTTTCTTTCTTTCTTTCTTTCTTTCTTTCAGAGACTCTGTCTTATTTCTTTTTTAATCTTGTTTCTTTGTCAATTTGTTGTTCTTCTAGTATTTCTTTCTTCTTTTATTTTTACTTTTTCTTTCAATTTTCTTTATGTTTTTATCTGTTTAGTTTTTTCCTTGTTAATTCGATTCATCTTCTTCACTTTTGGTGCAAACATTTCTTTCCTCATTTTTATTCTCTTTTTTTTCTTTCTTTCTTTCTTTCTTTCTTTCTTTCTTTCTTTCTTTCTTTCTTTCTTTCTTTCTTTCTGTTCGTAATCGTTTTTATTTCTCTATTTTTTATTCATCTTATTAAGCTTTTATTTTTCGTTTGTTTTTTTTTCTTCTAACATGATTGTTTCCATTTTTCCTCTTTCTTTCTTTCTTTCTTTATTTCTTTCTTCTTATAATTTAATCTCATTCTTCTGTGTCTTTCCTTCATTTTCTCTCTCAGCCACTAATACTTTTAAAGATTTTTCATTATTTCTCCTTCATTTTATTATATTTTTCTTTCTTTCTTTCAATCTTTTCTTTTCGTTATTTTCTTTCTTCTGTGTATTTCCTTCACTTTCTCTTTCAGCCACAAGTTCTTTCAAATTTTTTCATTGATTCTCCTTCATTTTATAATATTTTTCTTTCTTTCTTTCAATCTATTCTTTTCCTTACTTTCTTTCTTCTGTGTATTTCCTTTACTTTCTCTTTCAGCCACAAGTACTTTCAAACTTTTTTCATTATTTCTCCTCCATTTCAGTGTGAGGCTCCAGTAATGCTGGAGCTTTGAGGAATGTGGATACTCCTTCAATTCCATCGCTCCCAAGTCCACTCTGACTCGGAGTGGAAGTATCTGATAGGGTCCTGTCTATGGGCCAAATAGAATTTTTTGATATTTAAACACACAGCAAACGAATAACTTTTGCTAAATTGAATTGTTTGAAATTACAACTATTTGATCATTCAACCGTGTGTAAACGAAGGACTGATGTTTAATTGAATTGTTAGTGATACAAACGAATACTTGGAAGCATTTAACTTTGTGGATTCTCGCTAAATTGAATTGTCAGAAATAGAACTGTTTGATAATTTAACTGGGTGAATTTACAAAATGCGTTTGCTAATCATATATTTAATAAATATTTAAAATAGAATTTGGCATTAAATAACCTAAAATGGTTGATATGCCATTAAACGAAACGAAATCAAATTTTTTTCTTTCCTCCTTCCTTCCTTCCTTCCTTCCTTTTTCGTTCTTTCTTTTGTTTGTACCTCATTCCTTTCTCTCTTTCTCATTCATTCATTTCTTTACTGGTTTCTTGTTTGCCTGTTTCTTTTTTTTTTTAATTTCTATTATTTTTCTTCGATTCCCGCTCTTTTTTCTTTTTCTTTGTTTTTCTTTCTCTATTTCCTTCTTGTTGCTCTTCATTCATTATTTAATCGGTCATCCATTACAAGTTTCTGTAATTAAAAAGAAATGAAACCATGCATAAACATGACCAAATACACATTGCACGTCAATATCATCATCATCATCATCATCATCATCATCATCATCAGCAGCAGCAGCAGCAGCAGCAGCAACAGTAGAAGCGGCAAGTTAGTAAAGATTTAATGAATGAATTTTTCAAACAATAATTACGAATACTGAATTCATCTGCTGGTTTAAAAAAAAAAGTGTTATGAATTTTAAATCTATGAATTGGAATAACATTTCCTCGTATTGAATTTGATTCCAACTTAACCTTGGCTTTTCGCCTCCCCACAACACTTCCTTCTCTCCCCATCATTATTCATCTCCTCTCCTATTCTTCATCGTATTCTTCTTCTTCCGTCTTCTACTATTATTATTAAAATTGATATGGGGAAAGTGATTTGAAATAAAAACGCCCTTTAAACAACGCTGGATATCATTGAAAACTAGGGATCTCTCGAGACAGTCGAGACTACAACACTATTAAGGAGTTTTGCAGTCACTCAGAAATTCAGTGAAGGCCACCCGTTAGTATTAGTTCTAAAATTTTTTCTTAGCTATAAAGAGACAGACGTTTGACCATACCAAAAAATGCTATATGAACAATACCAGAATCTGTTCTAGAAAATGAAGAACATAAAAATCACTGAAACTTTGTGATTCAAACGAGTTACCCAAGCCAAACCAAAATAATAGACCAAATTTTCATTCACAAGAAAAGGGCTTGTCGACTAGTACATTTTTGCCGTTCATGACTACATACTGAAAGTAAAATCTGGACCTTACGAAAAAGTTTAAAACAATTGAACAAGAAGGTGAAGGTGATAGACATCGCAGTCGGAGCCCTTAGAACAGCTATCAAGAACATGCAAAAGTCTAGGTGAGCTGAATATTAGAAGAATACTCACGCGCATCAACACTATAGAACAGTTAAATAAAATTTGTGATACTGACAGAAGTCCTGAAGATCTGGGGAAGCTTACTGTCACTCAGTCAATTACCCACAATAAAATACTCATCAAAGAGTGGTGTGAAAAACACGCTAGGAGTAATAGTGATGAAGGGTTTGATCTGGTGTCTCACCATTAAATTGAGTCAAGAATCTTACTGTGGACAACGTATTTTTTGGGTGGGGTTTACCTTACTTTAAGAAATACAGTCAGAGTATTCTAATCCCCACTGATTGCACTGTATGATGATAGAGTATTGAAAATATTAATTTTTGTATTAGTTCCAAATGTCTGTTGTTTGTAAGACTAGAAATTTCAATAGTGTTTGGCAGATCCTGCCAAAGATCAGTACAGCCGAATACATCACAAGGTTTGGTTCCTTTCTTTAATGCCCTATCAACTCTCGTGGGTTATTTGATTCTTAAGTCACCCTTGCTGAAGAACAGTATTGGTACTATTTAAACAGCAGCTTGGAATACATCCTTAAATTCATATTTCATCCAGTCCTGACTTTTATCTTGTTTTTGTATATGTATATATGCAGGTTGGTGTTTGAGCGTGTTTAAGTGGATGTTTCTCTTACACTGTAGCTGCCTGGAACGAACGTAAAATTATACTTTCGTCTACCTTGTTAAATCGCAGGAAACGTTTAATTCTGCCTGTCTCGTATCTCTGACACATCACAGTACTATTTAAAATATGTTTTCCGCTTTAGTCTGAAGCCAACATTTACACGATGACAAATCATCTATTCACACGTGCCTTGCATACTGGTAGAGCTACCAACGGGTCCCTCTCTCCTGAAGTGGTCTTACTGGTTACCTTCTGATGCGTATCAAGCGACCAGAAAGAAATGTGACAGTAGTTATTTCAACCTTAACTTCCGCTGTTACATCATATGAATTCCGGTCCGTGCAACGAATTTGCCAGGTTTTGAATCTAATCAACAAATTTTCATTCTTATAAGAGTGAAAATATCTTTGGTAAACAGTAGAAAGATACAAGATAATTTGAATAAATGACCAGATATGCTTTATATCTTCCTTCTCTTTTGATAGACTTTGAATATAACAATTAGTAAATCCAAATATAAAAAGATACGCAGTAGTATGTAAAAGTTCAAGAGGTATAAAGGAGAAACTATTCTTAAAAGATAGAAAAATTCTAGAAAATACATTCTTAGTCAAGAGACATTCAATATATATATATATACATATATATATATATATATATATATATATATATATATATATATGTGTGTGTGTGTGTGTGTGTGTTGTTTGCTACATTTTTAAAGACGGAGAGTTAAATATTGGTGATTGACTATGTGTAGATTCAGAGTATCCCGTGATTTAACAGTGTTCAGTAGATGTCAGTTACTTCCCTTTGAGATCATCCTTGCCCGATGAATGCATAGAAACTGACAGTCACCGCGCGCCGATGAATTTGTGTAATTCAAACTAACCGGCCAATTTTTTTAATGGTTAAAGTGTTCCCAAACGATCCAGACATACCAAAGACTCAAATATAGTACTTGATGTCTCCTTGCTTGACATGTCAGCATCATAAAGTACGGGTTAAGGAAAGTGGAGAATCCAGAGAAAAGAGTTACGCCGTCCTCCACCCCTCGATGTAGTAGTTATTGAAAAGAGAGCCTTCCTGTCGCTCTTTACTAAGGTGAGCCGACTTACAACTACTTATATATATATATAACCCACCAAAATTTGCGCTAGACTAGGTATCTAACTGATCTGCCACTTCGGTGACATATGTCAGCTCTGGGATTATCATCATCATCATCATCATGTCGTGCCGCCAGCACGGATATCCCTGACCCTCTCTCGCCACTTCTCCCTATCATTCATCGCCTCCGGCAGGTCTTCAGGGTTACATCCTGTGTCCTCACATTGTTGCTGTATGTAAGTTCGTGCTGGTCGTCCTGCTTTTGCACATCCATATGTGGGGGTCCACAGGAGTACTTGTATTAACTTATATAATGGAGATTGCTATATTAATAGTTAAAGAGTGCTCCCTATAGATTATTTCCAGAACTAGGTGTAGCTTAGACACGGTGGAGAAGTTAAGCAAGACACAAAAAAATCTTCATCCAACACCAAAGATAAACCGAAAGCGAAGATAACGGTAGCATCAATCACTTTAGATAAAGAGACCGTTGGAAAGCCTTGCAAGAGATTCCAATGTCTCTTACAGAATATTGTTGAAGCAAACAGCAATTTCTTTACATTAATTTTGATCAAAAGGTTTCGAAAATTCGCACCGATTTGTCTTGAAATCATATCAATGATAAGACAACAGTCTTTTCTATTTGTCAAAATTTCCGAGATAAAGCTTGATAATTGTTATTTTTTTAAATATTCGAACTATTGACCTCATCTTTATTGTTATACACCAGCAAGGATACACAGCACTGTGGATAAGGCGATTGGTCAGAAAGTCCGTCTGAGTGAAATCATATAGGGGTTGCTGGTTCAATCCCACCAACAGGTGAGAATAGATGAATGCTTTCTATAACTTTACACTTGTACCTAGGCATGGTGAACAGAACTGGAACACTCTACATCAATGGTTCAAATTAAGGGCTCCGTTCGAGATCTTTGTGTGCTCTTGAGTTCGACATGAAACATGTGAAGAAGGCCGAAGGACATATCAGGCGAAATGTTGTGATTATAAAAATGAGGTCAATAGTCCGATTATTCCAAGTAATAACAACAGTTTATAGATCACCAAACTGCTTAGTATAGAAGACGAATTCATTCTGGCATCATCTTTATTAACATAACTGTTAAGCATGTCTTTATTATTTTAATAAATTGAGAGTTTTCACACAAGCGTTAGCAGATGGATGTTCACTGGAGTTTGAGTGACAGTATGTCTCTTAAAGTCTCCAGGACTCTCCCTAATATTCTGGCTGATCTTAATAAGGCAGAGGTTTGGTTGGTCTCTATCCGTCTTCTCATTTCCAAATCCCCCAGTCCTTGTACCAGTTCTTTGGGGATTGTACCAAGAGCACCAATTACAATTGGTATAATCGTCACTTACATGTTCAACGGCTTTTTTTTAATTCACTAGCAAGCTCTTGGTACTTACCATTCTTTTAATTATTATTATTATTTGCTCATTTCAGGGGTTTTCATACAAGTATTATCTGACGGTTTTCTACTTGAGTCTGAGAGACAGCAATTTTCCTAAAGTCTCCAGGACTCTTTTTAATATTCTGGCCAATCTCAACAATGCTGTAGTTTTGATGGTCTCCGCTCGTTCTTTTATGACTAAATCGTCCAATCCCTGTATTAATCCTTTAGTGACTCTGCTCAGCGTACCAATTACAATTGATATCACCATCACTTTCGAGTTTCCTAGGTATTTCTGTTCAGTTCTCTAGCAAATTCTAGGAACGTATATCTTTTTCCGCTTTCCTCCAGTTTTAACCTGTGGTCAGACTGAACGGCAAAGTCCACTTTCGACAAGTTCTCTTTTTTTTGGAATCTGTCATTAGGTCTGATCGTCTGATCGAGATTAGATTATCTGTTTGTATTTCAAAATACCCCTACAATTTGTGCATTTCATTTTCTTAGATATATTCTGGATTATGCACATACCATTTGCTCGGATGGTCAGATCTAAATTTCTAGCACAATTTCCAGTGGATCACCTTCCCCACTCAGTCATGTGTCGTCTTATTCTCTCCTTGCGCTAATTTACAACATTCGCTTATTATGAGATTGATCGTTTCGTCTCTATTACCACGTAATGTACATCAGCTTTTTTGGTCCATTTTGTCTATTCCAGGATTGACACGGCGGTGTTTTGTACTGCTCTCAGAAGTGATTCTGTTTCTCTCTTACGGTTTCCCTTTTTTAGACATGACCAAGATTTATCGAGGTAAATTTTTACTTGTTTGTCATTTGAAATGGCCATCATTGTTGTTGTTGCTGTTGTTGTTGCTGTTGATTAGTTTGTATTTAATAACTTATGTATAATCCTGCCAGTCTTAAACTTAACATTCTTTTGTAGAAGTCTATGCGGTAATCTACACACAAAATGTGGATTTCATTTTTAAGCAACGTAAGGTGCATCATTCATGAATATTAATGGCGCGAAACAATTATTTAAAGTTTACTGAAAAAAATCTATGACCATTTTCTAATGGAAGAATAATCATAAACCGATGTCATGAATAAATGAATAAATGACATTGAAAAATTACTGTATAGAAAGAAAGAAAGAAAGAAAGAAAGAAAGAAAGAAAGAAAGAAAGAAAATTCTTATAAAAAAAAAAAGAGACGCAAATAACAAAAAGAAATGAAGATAAAATGTGTCCGAAAGAAAAAAAAAATAAAGAAACATAATCCTTATAAAAAATGATGAAAAATATTCGAAGATAGAAAACAATGATTAAAAAAAAAGAGAGATTAAAGAGTATTAAAATTAGGGAAGAATGAAATAAAAAATGCAGAATAGAAAAATAAATTAATTAATCAATTAATGAATAAATATATCAAGATAAAAATAAAGAAAAATAAAGACAAAAACAAAATGTGGTGAATTATGTGAAAGAATAAACGAAAAAAGAGCCGTGAAGAAAAACGAGAAAGAAAGAAAGAAAGAAAGAAAGAAAGAAAGAAAGAAAGAATGACATGCAAAATTTAAAATAATTCATATGAAGTGATAGAAGAAAATAAGAAAATAAAAAGAAAGAAAGAATAAAAGAAAAAACGAAGAGGATATCATAGAAAAGAAAAATAGAAAGCAAAGATAATATGTAAAAAAAAAAAAAAAAGAAGGGGACAAAATTTTAAAAGAAAATTAAAACGTAGAAAGGAGACTTAAAAAAAACAACACCAAAAACAGAAAGCAATGAAAAAAAATGGAAGACAAAAGATCAATGTTGATAAAACAAAAAAATGGTAAATTATATATATATATATATATATATATGTATATATATATATATATATATATATATATATATATATAAGAATGAACAAAATAAATTTTTGCAAATGAGAAAAAGAAAAGATTAACGAAATTTATGGAATTAATAAAATTATTTCCCAATAAAACAAAAATGTCAAATATTCATGAGGATAAAAAAATGAAAAGCGCTTAAAATACGCACACACACACAAACACACACACACACATACACACACACACACACACACATATATATATATATATATAGAGAGAGAGACAGAGAGAGAGAGAGAGAGATAAATGTTTTTATCATTTCTCCATTGTACCTAAAAACTGTTAGATTTCGTGGCAGAGATATTTTTATGAAGCCGAAGAGACAATTTACCAAGTGTGTATATCGTGTGGATATGTAAGTGAGAAACCAAAGAAATGTCATGGTTTAATGGTATTCCCTTTTAAGTCGAGTGGAGAACTGTTTACCCCGTGTTTATATATACATATACAATGATTCTATATCTGAATATCTCATACCTGTAATTTTGAACTACATCATGCGTAAGCCTGCTGATTATATATATATATATATATATATATTGTCAGCCAAGGACAGACTGATTGTATTACAACTCTTCGGTGTAGCAAGACACACATGACGCATCAAGCTGGGATCGAAATCCGCCCAACTTTACGAAAGATTTAGTATCTTACCACTCGGCCAACAGTCGAAATTTTTGTTCTTTTTCCGACCAAGAATAAAAACGGAATTCAAACAGATTGTAACAAGCAATCCGAAAAATGTTCGACAACTCAGCCATTAAAGGGATATATATATATATATATATATATATATATATATATATATTGCCATGAAACTTTTTGGATTGGTTTACTGTTGGTGAAGCTGACAAGCCTTTAGTCTCGACCCTTTTACCTGCGCCTACAACCCGGACAACACCAAGTGTTTGGCTGGTATTACGCCGGACAATATCTTATTTCATGATGTCATTCAACCACAAGCGAACAGGGAAAACTATGAAGCAGAGATTTTCATACAAGCCGAAATGAAAACAACATGAAATGCGCAATAGAGAATATAAATCATTTTATTATCAACCCAAAAAATAAAGACATGCATGCGAAGTAAAATAGTCTTAGCGAAAAAAATTAAAATATTTATAATTTATCAAATTGGGGACAGTTCATCAAGAATTTCTCTTGTGATGAGTGCAAAAAATTTGTTATGTTTTGTGTGCAGTAACAACAGGGTAAACAAAAAAAGATAAATAAATAAATAAAATAAAATAAAACAGCATTAAAATGAAAGCTTATCTTACTTATCCCTCTCCTTTTCTTTTATCTCTTATATACATACATATATATATATATATATATATATATATATATATATATATATATATATATATATATATATATATAAATAAATGTGTGTCTTTTTTTCACCGACCCTAAATTTTTCTTTTTGCTTTTTTTCTTCTGGTGTCGAGTTTCACCAACCTTTAATCTCTATTCCTTTCTTTCTGGGTACATCTTCGAATCGTTTCTTGTTCTTTGATTTCTCTCGTTATCTGTCGACGAACAAAATAGTCATGCATTTTTTATTTTTCTGTCGGTATTTTAAGCTTCCCATATGAGCTGGCCTGGGGAAAACAGTCGACTATTTGCATCACAGACATATCTGTCTGTTACGGAATTTCTTGACCAACTGACTTATCTGATTTTTCCTCTTTGCAGATTCGACCTTCCTGTTTCCTCTTATCACGTAGGCTTCTTAGTCAATCGGCATTTGGCCTTCAAATAGTTTGCTCGTTGCTAGAGGCTGCTTGCCAGTTCATACACCCATATTAGGGAAACTTGACCGTCAATCGGTAAACACGTGACCTTGACCCGAGTTCAACTCTTCTGACTTCTCGTCTACTTTTGTGGAATTGCAAGGGAAGCAAAAAAAAGAGAGGGAGAGAGAAAGAGACTGAGAGGCAGAGTCTACATGTATGAGTAAAATATGAATTTAATTTGGTTCAAATTCATCACAGTATATATAATGAATATTTTGGCAAATGAATTTGGTTGTGCTACTTTAGGGTATAATTTCATGTAAGTCTGCTCAACGCGTATTCCGGACTTCGAAATCTGTTATACCGAAACTATACACTCAGCGACTCTTTTTAGTATGACCCGGTAAAGATATAAATGGACGGTGTCTGACTACTTCAGGGAAAAAGCGTTAATCGCTCTCTGATAGACTTGCCAACTCTTCGGCTTGTACCTGTGGAATACCTTTATTGAACCAACGATGCAGCAAAGTCCTCTTCAAGACACTAATAATGTGGTTGCTTTGAGTGGGATGCTTATTCTTTTTTATTCAAATTTATTTTATTCGTGTGTATGCATTCATATATCCACATGTACATATGTTTACAGTTTTCTGTTTTAACTTTCTTTCACTTTCATGTGAGTGCTTGTCAGAAAGTATTGATACATATTCTATGTGTATTCGGTTGTTGTTTTTTCTTTGTCTTTCTCACTGAGTTGAATGTGTCATTGACATATTTAGAGATAGTCTGTGTGTGTATGTTTGACATTGTTAGTGTGTATGTGAAGTTCGTTTATGTGTGTGTTTGTGTGTGAGCGCGTGTGAAATTAGGCTCTGTTTAATGTAGGTTTAAAAGTATCTATGAATTTTTTCTTTAATTCCGAGTCATATATATATATATATATATATATATATATATATATATATATATATATATAGTTTTTTTTCTTTAAAAAACAAGAAATTTAGAAATTTGTGGGGGGAGTATGTAATTTGGTTATTTCAGTAGACTGCTCTCTAAATTATTCCCACCAAAAATACAACACAAAACTTTACAATCGCGTGAAAGAAATGGAATAGAACACAACGAACATTAAACAACAAACAATTTAATATGCATATAACAGAATATGAAAACAAACAAAATTTATGTGTAAATGGCCTTTTGGAAAATAAAGTTTGACAGAAGGAAAATAAATTTGTTGAAAGATGTGTGTATGGTCATGTTATCAGAGTCCGTAAATAAGTCGTTCTTACTTACATTAAGTTTATAGCGGGTTGGTGGCGACAGCGTGTCTCGTTGATGAAAGAGAGTTTGTCGGGTTTTCCTTTTGAATATAATTCTCGGCCATTTGAAAAGAGGTCATGAACTTTAGTTGAGGAAGGAAAGGAATTGGTTGGACATAGTATCGGCTACTGGCTTAGTGGCTTGTGTTCGTCTGTGTCTTCGTTTGTGTGTAAGCTTATGTCTTGTGTGTCTGGTTTCCTAACTCTGTTATTTATATCCTACAGGTGGATCAAAGAATCGTCCTAAAATTTTTGCGCGTAGACATTTATTGACCAATCAGATTTGTATTTTACTATTTTATTTTCGAGCCTAAATATTTTCTTTTAGTTCACTTCCGATCCTAATTTTCTAGAAGGTTCTATTCCATGTTTTTAGCTGATTGGTTGAAAAATATAAAAATGTAATTTAAATGCTAATGCGGGTTTGATCCTAAATTTCTAGAATGTTCTTAAGTATGTTTTTATTGCTTATTTTAAGATTAGAAGAAATGTGTATCCTATAAATTGTATACCGAAATTGGCTCATTGGCGTTGTGGGTAGAGTGTTCGCCAATGGTCCGAGAGATCTGTGTTCAATCCCAGATCGCGTCATACCAAAGACTTTAAAAATGGTACTTAAAACCTCCTTGCTTAACACTCAGCAATATAAGGTAGTATCAAGGGTAAAGTGGAGCAATCCAGGGAAAGGAGTATCACCCTCCCCTACACCTCGGTGTTGTAGCTATTGAAAAAGGAGCCTTCTCGTCACCCTCGACTAAGGGAGATAAGTTACTTACTTTACTTACTATACCAAAATAAATTAATTTTGCATGTTAAAGTTCAACAGATGGATTTCAATAAGATGAGCTTTGTAACATACCCATACATGAATATTGGAAACGTACATAGAATGTTTATAACTCATATATAGATAACATAGGAATCCCGAATCACAAAAAAACAAAAAAAAACACACTTACGACTTCTTAGTTCAGGTACGAAACTTTTTATTACCTTTGGGTTAGGTTTTTCGACATAAGGAACAGAGAGTCACAATCTTTCTATGACGACTTTTCCATCTGCCTCAAACCACGTGCGACACCTGCCGCAAGACCTCGGCGAGCCTCAAAAGTCAACCGTCTTCCTCGGACGCTAAAATTCAACTCAACTCACTGACATTTCTCATATCTAAGCCCACGCTTCCGGTGCGTGACGTCACTCACATCCCCTGGTCATATTTTTATCTGGGATTTTTATTTTGACATCT
>OY757912.1:16180211-16202711 GCA_963585895.1 Sepioteuthis lessoniana | reverse complement strand
TCTTCATTCACAGGTTGTTTAAAATACAATTTTAACTGATTAGCATAATAGACGAATCCACTTTCTAAAACTATTTTCGAGCCTTTCTTAATCTTATAAATTAGCAATGAAATAGAAAAATATTCAGTAGATTTATTAATTCATTCTGAAAATCTACTAAAGCTTTCAAATGTATTTCTAAGTTAAAATCTAACATTCTATTCCTTCAGGTACGCATTTAGTTTCAACATGTCTTAATTGCTTTAAATTAAACGAAAATTGTTTGTTTACTGACATACTCATACTGACATTAACATTTCTTCCTTGCTGTTTTTTGGCAGTTTTGATTTCGTTGTTTTAATGGCAATTCAACCTTTGTAGGTTATTTAACGCCAAAGCTATTCTCTTTGAAGAACAGTAGTGGTACTATTTAACCCATAGCTATGTGGATAAGGGGGTTCATACCTTTCACAAGGGTATTTGACCGAAAGTGTACGTTATAGCGTGACGGGAGTCTTTAATTTTTGCAGCATATTAGCGTATAAATATTTTTCTCTTTCACGTAGTAGCATACCCACAAAAATATCTTTTACATACGCAAAATATATCAATAGGACTTAAACAATGCAGTCTCCCACATTTAATGCCTGAACTATTATTTCTCTCTATGTAAATATCTAAGAATATTTTACGATCGAACTAATATCATTTTTTCTTGCAAAGGAAGAATTTGTAACTTCTGTTTTTTTGCAGATTTTTCAGTCGAGTTAAAGTAACAAAACTTATTACTTTAGTAGATCGGTATTTCATTCAATTATATAAACACTTTTGCGCTATATATATATATATATATATATATATATATATATATATATACACACACACACACACACACATATATATATATATAGTGATAGTGTAAGTATTGATTATAATCATTATTTCCATTTTAAATTATTCCTCCGGAATATTTAGAATTTTATTTACAATATTATTAATCATGACATTAACAAATATTTCAAGGATATCTTTATTTTAGATATTTTTATATTGAACAATATCATCAACCTGCTTAGCTTTTTTCTTTTTTTTGCTTTCATATTCTTTGTTTTTTTCCACTTCTTGGAGGCACTGAGACATCGAGCTTCCTCAGGACAACGGCATTCTTGTAATCATGTCCATTTTTTAGCAGCATATTTTTGTCTTTATTTCTAGTCTTTATCTGAAAGAATTTTCCTTCGAAAGTTCCCTTGAGGGATCTCGAGATTGCTTACTGTGTTGCATTGAAAATGGCCATAACTGATACATGCATATTTCACATTTTGTAAAACACATGGGAGATGGTTTAACCTTTAGATTAATTTCGTCAGTTAAATTCCTACATCTTTATCTAAAACGTTTTGCTCTTTATCTATTATAATAATTTACTTGCTTTTTCTCTTCTCTCCTCGTTTTCTTTTTAACCTCTTTTTTCTTTTTCTTTTTACCCCTTTCTCCTTTTTTCTATTTTACTGCTTTTCTTTTATTCTCTTATTTCATCGTTTTCTTTTTAACCTCTTTTTCCTTTTTCTTTTTACCCCTTTCTCCTTTTTTCTCTTTTACTGCTTTTCTTTTATTCTCTTCTTTTCTCATTTTACTTCATTCTCCTTCTTTTTCTCCCCCAAAATATTTCCTCTTTTTTTTCTTTTCCCATTTTCTCTTTCCTTCTCATGTACTTCTTTCCTTTCTTTTCTTCTTTCCCTCTTCTTCTTCATTTTCCTAGATCTAAACCATTACTCATTTGCCTGTTTTTTTTTAATTTCCCCCTCTACGTACACATTTCCTTATTTCCTCCTCCTCCTCCTCCTCCTCCTCCTCCTCCTCCTCCTCCTCCTCCCCTCCTCATAACTAGTGTGTCTCCTGCTCTTTCCACTTACTTTTTTTCGCGTTTTTTTTTCTCCTCTCCTTATCTTTTTATCTTTTTTCCTCTCCTCTAACTTATTTATTTTCCTTCTTCTCCTCCCATTTAATTCATTTTCTCTTTCTTCTTGCTTTACTACTTTCCATCCTATTTTTTTCTCTCCTTTTCCACCTTTTCCGCACTTCTACGCTTTTTCTTCTTTTTCTCATAATTTCATCTCTTTTTCTTTTTCCTTTTCTTCTCCTACACCTCTCTCTTTCTCAATTAGTCATTTTCTTCCTTTTCTCTCTCTCTTTCCTTTTCCTTCTTTTCCTCGCCCGACACTTTCTCTTCCTTTTATTTTGACATTATTATTCAAGTTTCTTTTCTATGGCCCCTAGGTTCGAATATTTTTTATATATGTCGAAATCTATTTCCCGTATTACAGATGACATCGATTGTTTTAAAGTTTTATCCATTTTTTAGATGCTTTTAATTAAGATTGTTTTGGTTTGGTTACTTTTTTGATTGTGGGTTATCGAAAACCAAAGCCATGTATGTACAAGGACATCATTGATACTGTTTAACCAAAAACTGGAAAGATAAGGGATTTTCTACTTTTTCCAAGTTCAAAAGTCGTCCAAATGTAAATGTAATTACTCGACTCTTGTTCAAACTCGTTTACTGTGATGTAATTGACCAGGACATCAGCAGCTACACCATAGAGATGTCCCAACTTTTAATTGGACACATAAAATCAATCATTGACTCACAGATGTAACTAATTTATTAGCAGTGGAGAGATAAGTCATTGTGGCGTAATGGTTAAAGTGCTGGACTCCACCATGGAAGGAAACAAGTTCGAACTCCAGTCTCTGTATAGCGTACAATTTCGGACAAATACCCTCAGAAAAATATATGAACTTTCTTATAACCCCAGCTATAGGTTAAACACTATCACTTCTGATTTTCTACGAAAATGGCTTTGACACTAAATAAGCTACGAAGGTTTATATGCCATTGAAAAAGAAACCATACCGATCATATTTTCACACGTTACATCTAAGATGATTATGATTATCTAATATGGTAAAATAACGAATATAAGTGTCTGATAATTTTGATACATTATCTTAAACCGGGTCTCAACAAGAGCCCACTATACGAATTGTAAACCAAAAGCCTGAAAAACTAGAGCCTTTCACCCCACGCAAAAGACATGATACTGAAAATCAAGACTTAAGACACCAGTACTCTAAAATCTGTGTTAAAGCAAGATGATAGAAAAAAAAAGAGTTAATCCAGAAAATTATTACAGAAAAGAAGACAAAATAAACATACCTCAAGTACCACGTCCTTAAAATTTCTAGGTAGAAAAGGAAAAAGTAAACAAAGCATTATTACTGAATTGAATGAGTTAATTAATGACGGTGCAAAACTAGTTGGTTGTAAGATCGGCGTTCTCCAAGCAGAAATACAAAACCTGGATGGGAAATTAGACCTGAAGAACAGATTTTAAAAAATGCCATTACAATCGATAGTACCATGGAAGTAAAAAACATATAAAGATATACTGGGATGAAATTTTTAAAACAAAATAATAGACTAGTCTGAAAATTTAAATTTAAGCTATAAATCAAAAGATACGGAAAAAAGGGAGATTGAAAAGATACCTGGAAGGGACAAGCAATACAAACAAAACAAGATCTTCCAAAATAAAAGAAGAAAATACTACCAATGGGCCCTTAGAGAAAGCACAAGGACAAACGAACAACAAGATGCAAAAGAAACAAAATAATTATGGAATAAAAGATGGAAACAAGGAATATAACAGAAAAGGCCAAATGATTGAATAACATGAAAAAGTATTTCAAGAACGTCCTGAGGCAGAAATGTACCTTGAATATTTAAGAGCAACATTCAAAAAATAGCGAATTGGAAAATGCTATACCACGATGGCACAAATGGATTCAAATTTTTAAAGTTTGCGTCCAACTATTGTGTATAATAAGGAGGGTACAATTCTTTACAAAAATATGACTTCATGTTTATCTACGAGAGGGTCAGTTGGCTGCTGGTGAGATACAAAGAGACAGAGAGACGAAGGAATCTGACGACTGCTATCATTGACACCATATTGCTATTCTATATTCAGAACCTTTCTTGTCTGCCACTTCTCAGGATTTCCGAATCTGCCCGAATCTTTACTCATTTTCCTTTCCAGTTCTCAGTTCAGGTGTTTTATTTCCGTTGTCCCTTTGTTTATCCTACTACACAGGTGTGATATCCTGTTAAGAAATCCACAATTAATATGCTGTCAAAAGTCAATATGCAACACAACTATTACAAACTGGCTCTACATCTGAGTAAATGCCAATAATAAGCAAGTTTACTCGAATGGATGAAAAGAACCCTGATCCAGAAAGACACTTAAAAAGAACTATCACCACCAACGATGGACCGATAACGTACGAACCAATGATGTAAAAAACTAACCACACAGATTACAGAAGAGATCTATTATTCTCTTGTATGCCGTGGAGTGTTTTTGGAAGAAAAGTAAGGATAATACAGAAAAACAAGAGGAACAGGTGACTTACCCATATTTACCAACCCCTCCGCTCAGGCAGGATATGACACAAAGTCAATTTTTAAGCGGAGTTTAACAAGTTAGAATTCAGAGTTTTCCTTCTCCTAGACTAGTTGCCTTACCAAGGCTGAAGAACCCAGGCTGCCCTACTATTTACCCATAGCTGGAGGGAGAATTATTGGATTCATACCTTTCCCAAGGGTATTAGTGCTATGTGAAATGCAATCAGTTTCGTCGAGGATTTGAACTCGTGTCGCCGAGTTCATTCCCTACGACGATAACCATTACACCACGGGCACCTCCTACGAGGAAGAGGCGACTTACATTGATCAGCACATCCTCAAGGAGACCAAAACAAGAACCAAAAAATGTAACCATGGCAACATTTGACAACAAAAAAGCCTATAATTGTTGTGGCCCCGGAAAGGGTCACTAATGATAACACAAACTCGGATATTAGATAACAGATTATATTACACAAGAAAGATAGAATTACATAGGATAGGTAAGAAGTCTCGTACTGTTCGGATAACACTGATATTGATCTGCCCCTCTGGCAGCGAAATCTCTCAGTACTAATAACAGTGAGAAGATTCCATTATAGTGAGATGGGTAAGGCACCTACGACAATTATATGGTTCTACAAATTTGGGTAATAGGATGTCTGTAAATGAACAAAATATGTAATAGAATCATTAACTTCATCATGAAAAACTGGAAAGTAGAATTCGCAGATGGAGAAAAAATTTTAGAGTAAAAATCCAGAGAGGCATCTTCTTGGAAAAGTCGCTCTTGCTACAACTATTTGTTATATCGATAACACCACTCATGTATTAGAAAGTGCAGTGTGGGTTCAAAATCTTAAAAATCCCAAGAAAATATTCCCCCTATTTACATAGACCTCATCAAGCTATTTGCTAAAAAAACTACACCCCCCACCAAAAAAAAAAAAAAAAAAAAAAAGCTTGTGACTTTGATACAAACAATAAGAATATACAACCATGATATAGGAATGGAATTTGGCATAGAAAAATATGCTATGTTTATAATGACAAAGATGGAAAGAGAAAAAAGGGAAGAAATAGAACTATCAAATCACGAAAGAATCAGAACGCTTGGAGAGAAGGAGAGAAGGAAACTTCTAAAGTGTCATTCCTCTTGTTTTGTTGTAACATACAAACAAACATCAGAACATCAAGATATAGATTATTTTATTTGTTTTTTTGCTTTTTTTTATTGCTTTTTTAGTTCTTATTTTCTTACAGCGATAAATCATTTTACTTTTCTTTCTTTGCGAGGCATTTATTGATTTATTTTTCCTGTATGTGTGTATATAATATGAAGGTACATAGGTATTTAACTATACATGGATGTATTTCTTGCTACCTTTATTAATTATTTCTTTATTCCTTTCTTTCTTTATGCATATCCACAGGGATGCATATATGTATGTAGACATTCTTTCTTTCTTTTTTCTTTCTTATTTCTTTTTGCTTTAAATCGTTAATTAATTCATTCATTTTCATTTGCTTTCTATGTATTTTTCTTTCTTTCTTTCAGTCTTTTTTATTTGAATTTTCTTTCTTTCTTTCTTTCTTTCTTTATTTCTTTCTTTATTTATTTATTTCAATCATTCATTCTTTTTTATTTGCACTTTGTTTGTTTGTTTCTTTATTTCTTTCTTTATTTATTTCAATCATTCATTCTTTTATTTGCACTTTCTTTCTTTCTTTCTTTCTTTCTTTCTTTCTTTCAATCATTATTTCTTTTCTATTTGAATTTTCTTTCTTTCTTTCTTTCTTTCTTTCTTTCTTTCTTTCTTATTTGAATTTCCTTTCCTTCTTTCTTTCTTTCAATTATTCATTCTTTTTTATTTGAATTTTCTTTCTTTTTTTCTTTCTTTCTTTCTTTCTCTTTTTTTATTTGCACTTTCTTTCGTTCTTTCTTTTTTATTTGAATTGTCTTTCTTTCTTTCTTTCTTTCTTTATTTATTTTTTTCTTTCGCTCATTCATATTTTTTCTTTTTTGACTTTTCTTTCTTTCTTTCTTTCATATTTTTTCTTATTTGAAATTTCTTTCTTTCTTTCTTTCTTTCTTTCTTTCTTTTTTATTTGCACTTTCTTTCTTTCTTTCTTTTTTATTTGAAATTTCTTTCTATCTTTTTTCTTTCTTTCTTTTTTATTTGAATTTCTTTCTT
This sequence comes from Sepioteuthis lessoniana, assembly GCA_963585895.1. Classification (NCBI taxonomy): domain Eukaryota; kingdom Metazoa; phylum Mollusca; class Cephalopoda; order Myopsida; family Loliginidae; genus Sepioteuthis; species Sepioteuthis lessoniana. The sequence goes on along the minus strand of OY757912.1, from coordinate 16,196,066 downwards.
TTTTTCTTTCTTTCTTTCTTTTTTATTCGCACTTTCTTTCGTTGCTTATTTCTTTCATTATTTCTTTCTGTTTAACTCAATAATTTTGTAGTTTCCTTATTTTTCTCTTATTCCAATCTATGTTCCATATTCCCTTTTAATTTCTTAATCACTCACATCAATTCAACAACCGATTTTCCCATTCACGTAAAATCACAGTTTTTCATTCTTTTTCTTCAATATCGAAAGTTCATCACCTTGTTAGCCTAATACATTATATTAGGCCAATGTAACAATAGCCGTTGAAATAACCTCGAAATAATGAGTTACAAATTAAAATGAAACAGGTGGTGTCCTCGTTGTTGAATGGTTAAAGTAGTTTGACTGCCGAATCGTAGCAAGCGAGTTCGAATTCTAGTCCCGCTATTATGTTCACTTTCGGGCAAATACCCTTGGGAAATGTATGAACCCCCTTATCCTACCAGCTATGGGTTAAATAGTACCACTACTGTTCTTCTAAAAGGATGGCTTTGGCATTAAATGACCTACAAGGGTTGATATGCCATTAAACAAAGAAACCCGACCATAACCTCAAATGATACACAAAAGCTTTAATCAGTTTACGTGACCATGTACGTGTTAATTTCTTTCTCTTGTTTAATAAATGCCTTTGCTCGCAAATTGTTCTATTGTCGGAGTAATAAGGCACGTACGAAAAAGAATTTCGTCAAGGAATAACTGCAATTGCAATAGTGCGCAAATATTCATTCGACGTGTATGATTTTTGACATTTTTACAAAGAAGTAACGAGAGAATACGGTGACGGTCGTACATTTCATAGTATGGAAGATATTTGATAATATACAGATCTATCTATCTATCTATCTATGTACGTACGTATGTGTGTATGTATGTATGTATGTATGGATGTATAATGGTGTTAAGACTTGTCAGCCAATCTAGTTATATCAAGATCTATCGATAGATCGATCGATCTGAATTAAGATCTATCTATCTATCTATCTATCTATCTATCTATCTATCACAGACAATGCCTATTAAAACAATGAAGATATTCTGGTTTATATACATTACCTGTGAAAATTATTTCACCACCCTCAAAATTCCTCTTCCTAAATGTGTTGTTTTTAATGGCATTATCGTCACTTTCACGTTCAACAGCTTTTTTCAATTCTCTAGCAAGGTCAAGATACTAATACTTCTTTTCACATTCTTTCAATTTCACTATGTGGTCATCCTGGACAGCTAAGTCCACAATTCTGCTAGTTCTCTTTTTTTTTGTTGTTAATTATTATAAGGTCAGGCTATTTCGCCGAGATTTGTTGATCCGTTTGCATCTCGAAATCCTAGCGAAGTTTGTAGGTTTCATTCTCTAGGAAAGTTTCTGGATTGTGCATATACCATTTGTTCATATGGTCAAACTTCAACTTCTTGCACAACCCACCTTACCCACTCAGTCATGCCTAGTCTTATATTCTTTCTGTGCTAATTTGCTGCATTCGCTTATTATGTGATTGATCGTTTCGTCTCTTTCACCACACAACCTACATCTGCTGTTTCATTACGACTTACGTAGTGTATTCAATAAGTTTCCAAACTTCTTTGTACAGGCATTTAAAATTATCGTAGACTCTTGAAAATTCAGTATATTATTGCTATACATATTATGAGATAACTGATCCATTCTTATGATTTCAGGTTCAAATGAATAGCTACAGCAGCAATTGGAATACACCCTACTAAAGCTCGATTATCACAGCTTGTGAATTTCAAAAATGCAATCTGGACGTGAGGAAGAATGATATGCAATAGAATTCTGTTTTAAACTTGGATAAAATTCCATAGAAACGTATGGAATGCTTCAGACTGCTTTTGGGGCATCTTGCATGAATCGAGCACCAGTTTTTGAGTGGTATAAGAGATTCAAAGAAGGCAGTGAGTCTATGAGGGATATTGAGAGGTGTGGGAGAAGTAAGGAAGTCAGAACACCAGATTTGGTTGGCCAAAGGGTTAGGATCAGGGTTACTATGTTGATGTTTTAAGGAAGTTCCGGAAGAGATTCAGTCGGAAGAGGCTAGCACTCTTCAAATCAGGTCAGTGGCATTTTCACCAAGATAATGCACCAGTCCATAACTCCATCCTTGTCACTGACTATTTGACCAAGATGGGCGTCAAGACAGTTCCTCAGCCTAACTATCGTCCAGACCTTGCTCCCAGTGACATTTGGTTATTCCCTAACCTCAGAGGCTGTCGTTATGAGACAATTAAGAGATGAAAGAGGCTGTGACAAAAGTCATTGACACGGTCACACCAGATGACTTCCATGGGGCCTTCCAGAAGTTGTTAGAACGGTACAAGTGCAATGCAGCCGGAGGAGATTTCTTCGAATGGGACTAGAGTTTCATGTGTGTACTATCAATAAAAGTGCCCATACGAAAAAAGTCAGGAAACCTATTTAATGATCCTCGTATCTATACTCGCTTTGATCTGGTTAGTCTTTACGGCGTTGTTTTTTGCTGCTATCAGAAGAAATTCAGTTTCTCTTTAATGTTTCCTTATCGTAGCCACGTCCACGTTTTTGTCGAGTAAGATCTCGCTTTTTAGTCGTCTGAGAGGTCCGTAAAATTGTTTTTCTTCCCACTTTTCTTTTCTGGTTATTGTCGTTCGGCTGGTCCTTGTTTCGTTAGTATTGTTTCAGGTGGCTGTAATTAGTCTTCCTCTGCGATTTTCTATGTAGTCTTCGAGTAATTGTATCGATGTATCCACGCTGTCTTCAATGCTGGCAAGTCACACAACGTCATATCTTGGATGCAATGCTTTGTGCATGGTCATTAGTTTTGTTGTTCTCTGATCCATTTGTTTATGTTTTTCTCTGGTCTTCAAAGATAGTCCTGAGTATCTTACGGGGGCGACAGTCCAGGTATCTATCCCTTTCATAAGGTTCCTGTGATAGAGTTTTGTCTCGAATAATTTTCTGGCTTTCTGAGATATACATTTTAACATTTTTTCTTTCATTTCCTGTTGTTTGATGGTGTCAGCTTCCAATATCCCCAACTATTCATAGGTTTCTATTCCTCCGAGTGTTCAGATGACTATTTGATTTGGTAGTTCAACTCCTTCCGTTATGTGTCGTTTGCCACTTTTCATTACTATCATGGTGCATTTTTCTTTGCCAAATTCCATTCCCAGATCTTGACTGTATATTATCACAGTTTATATTATGTTTTACATTTCTTGTTCGTTTTTGGCAAAAAGTTTGATGTCGTTCATATACATCAAACGGTTGATCATTTCCTGTCATTTATTGAGTTTGTATCAGGCTGTGCATTTTCAAATGATGTGGTTGTGTGGTATCATGGCTATTACAAATAGTAATGGTGATAGTGCATCTCCCTGGAATATGCCTCTTTAGATTATTACCTCAGCTAAGATTTTTCATCCTTATGTAAATTCCACTCTCCAAGTGTGCATGGTTTTCTCGATGATCGGGTATTTTATAAATTTTGAGACTGTGTCGTATCCAGCTTTGTGAGACCACATCGTAAGGTTATTTGTTGTCAATCCAGGCCATTATTATTATCATTATTATTGATAAACTTTGCGGAGAGTATACTATCTGGCATTCCTTTTTTTTTACCTTTTGCGTGAATGTCAGTTTACTAGTATGTAAGAAATCACGTAGAATAGGCCACGTTTTGTTGAGATTCAGAAATATCATTCGGAAAGCTTAGAGGGAAAATAAATAAATAAACAGGGTAAAAACAAAATGGAGGGTATGTATTTGAGTAATTCATGGAATAATTCAAATATTTCCTCTCTGGAGTTAATTGATCTGTGATTAGTTTATTTTCTGAATCTGATTCAGAAAAAAGTTTCGTTTGGGTATTTTGTAATCACTTTATGGGTCGTTCTGTTATTCACAATCCACCAAACACCATGAAGAAGAAATCTGTTGGTAAATTTTAAAGAGAATACCGATCAACTTGGTTGAGATGGGGAACATCGACCTGTATTCTTATGTTGGGAAAGTGGTTTCAAGTCTATGCTAACTTCAAGCTTTTTGTGCCAAAAGCCTCGAACCTTTAGTTTAAACAGTGATTAAAGTCTTATTTCTCTCAAAGCGGTTGACTCACAGTCACCACCTTCAAACATCTTTAAGATAAAATAGGATTTGAATAAAAGCAGACGATAACTTGGTAAAAGGCGCTTCAAGTATTGATCAACAAATTAGTGTCTCTGAAAGTAAATAGGAAAGTAACTTTCCCTGAAGTTGGTAAAATAAGAATTAGGCGCAGAGACATTTTTAGGAATAAATTAGAAACATCATAAAAAATGATATATTTTTTAAGAATTGATGAATTTGAATCAATAAAATAATGCTTCTATCAGGAAATCTAAAAGAATGTTTCAAATAAAGGAAAAAAATAAATTTTCATTAATTGATTTTTTTCGTGAACATCTGCAATATTTATTTTTTTCTTTTTCAATCTCATAAGTTGTGTGTGCATACACACGTGCGCGTGTGTGTGTGTGTGTGTGTGCGTGTGTGTGTGTGCGTGTGTGCGTGTGTGTGTGTGTGTTATTAAATATTATTATTTTTTAAATCAAATCGAAAAACCATCATATCAAAAACAAAATAATTTAAAATTCTGCGTAACAGTGAAATAATAATTATCTATCTATCTATCTATCAGAGTGAAAAAGCGAAAAACAATCATATGAAAAACAAAATAACTATGAGTGAAAGAATAATTGTTTATATTTTATCACATCTATCTATCTATCTATCTATCAGAGGTTTGTCTTATCTATCTAGCAATCTGGCAATGTATTTGTCTCTCCATGAATGAATGAATGAGGGTCATTCTAAAATTTTGCAGCTTTACAAATGGGTTGGAAAACCAAGACTGTTTTTCGCAATTTTTTTCAATGTAAAAGTTGTTGTCGGTAACCTTAGTCGAGGGTGACCGAAAGGCTCCCTTTAAAATAGCTACTACGCCAGATGTAGGGAAGGGCGCTACTCCATTACCTGGATTGTTCAACTTTACCCTTGATCCTTGCCTTATAATGCAGAGTGTTAAGCAAGGCGGCATCAAATACCATTTTTTGAGTCTTTCGTAAGACTCGACCAGGGATTGAACTCCGGTCTCCCAAACCGTTGACGAACTCTCTACTCATTAGGCAACATATTTTCCCTTAACATCAATGAACTTGGTGGAATGATGCTCAAGCACTACAATCTTATCTCGGAAGATAAAGGGAATCTGGCTCTTCAAAAACACCTCTATAGAACAAATGACTCCTTCATGGTTTTCAAAATGGCGACATGTAGTTGGGATTTGAGTTTAGATTTGTTTTTGTTTTTTTTAATGACATAGCAACCTTTGAAGGTTATTCAATGCCAAAGCCATCATACTATAACATTAGTGGTACTATTTAACCCATAGCTGGGAGGACAATGGGGTTCATACCTTTCTCAAAGTTATTTGTCCGAAAGTATTAGCGCGACTGGAGTTCGAAATCGCTAACTAAGATTCCGCAGACCATCGCTTTAAACATTACACCGCGAGGAACACCCGTTTGAGTTTAGGAATGAAGAAGTCAGACGAGGTTAACTCTGGGGTGTAAGGGGGATGGAGTAGCATTTCTAAGTGTCTGTTTGCTGTTTCAGCTACTGCAAAGTGAATTATCAGAACGGGCGCATTAGCCTGGAGCAAGGGCACGCCTACCCTCAGCTTACCTCTGCGTTTCAAATTGATTGCTTCTTTCAGTAGCTTTAAATTGGATGGATAGTACTGTCCATTAATAGTATTTTCCATTTTCCAGGAAGTCTGTCATGCTTATGTCTTCAGAATAAAAAAAACAAAAAAAAACCAAGAGAAGCGATGATCTTGTTAACAGACGTTCTTTGCTAAAACGTCTTCGGAGGTGGGGAGTCAGAATGTTTCCACTTTTTGCATTGAATCTTTTATTCTGGTTCAGTGTGGTGAACCGAGATTTCATCTTGAGGTAATAATCTGCCATGGAAAATCTTGCGGTTAACATACAAGCGAGTCAGAAATGTTCAGGAAATGTCAACTTTTTTTCAGTTTTTACTCTTACGTAGGCATTCACAAGACACATCTTGGAGATGGCTTCATCATCGTCATCTTCATGTCATGCCATCAGCACAGATCTACCTGACCCTCTCCCACAACCCTCCTCTATCGTCCATTGCTTCCGGTTGGTCTTCAAGGCTACATCCTGTATCAGTACAGAGTTATTTATGTAGGTTCTAGCTGGTCGACCTACCTTTGCACGTTCATGTGAGGGTGTCCCCAGGAGTATGTCACTTATCAGTTTTCCGTACATCTCCAGCAGTGTCCCGCATGTCTGGTTCGTCTAACTTGCATAGTTTTCGTGATGGGTGGTAAGTGGCCATGCAGTTGCTGCTTTGTTGGGTGCTGCTTCCAGTACTTGTTCACTATTGCTTGCAGCATTCTTGTGTAGCTGCTTTCAGGCTTTCTCTCCATACGTTTAGTTAGTGTCCATGTAGTGCATTTTTATAACCAGTATCGACACGACAGCTGCTTGCAAAAAAACGGTCAGGTCTGACTTTCATATGACCGATAACCTATCGGTAGCTGCCCATACCTTTGCTAGTAGAGTGTTGATGTCTGTCTCGCTTGATGAGACACTGCTTCCTAGGTAGGTGAACTTGTCTACTAGTTTCCGAGAACTACCATTCTGAGTGGAGGAGTCGAGGAGACAGATTACTCATCTACAATATCTTAGTTAAAATAGTGCAGATCGAACCAGAACTATATCCTAGGGACTTAGTTTTCTGGTGGACAGTAAGACGTCTGTTGTCCAAAGGCATACGACGAATAGCATCAACTTGTTTATCAGGGGTTTAGGTTTTTGGACGATCCGATCGAGGGTCTTGTGAGCGTCTCCTTGGTTTGCTTGAAACTTGCTGCTTACTCTTTCGCAGTTGCATAAAAATAAGTCCTCAGAAAGTATTACTATCATATCTTTATGGATTTCCTAGTCAATCAAATGTTTCTTTCACTGGTACTTAATGAATACATGACCCTTAATTCTATTAATTTCTAGATTTGTCGCAAAATTCTTATCTTTCTATGGGCTTCACTGGCAGAGAAATTAAGACAGCAATTTGAATTAGTTTTCTTTTTCTAGTCTTATTTGATGCGGAAGCCGAAGCTAAACATTTATTTTGTGGCAACTCTCTAGAGTTACAATAAAATAATGTTTAGCTTCGGCTTTTATTTCTGTGTAAGGCTTAGAAATTTTTGAACGAGTTATCTATCTATCTATCTATCTATCTAAATGATATCGTACAACGTGTGAGAACACATGCAATACCCTGTCCTCATCAGCCACCAAACCGGGGTGATGTCGAAGTTAGGTGGATTTGGTGGTATCGCCACTAGCAGCGTTTGCTAACAGACAGGGTGTGAAAACATACACGAAGAGATTTTATATATATATGTATGTGTGTTTGGTTTGGTTTCTTTGTTTAATGGCATATCAACCTTTGTAGGTTATTTAATGCCAAAGCTATTCTCCTAGAAGAACAGTAGTGTTACTATTTAACCCATAGCTGGGGGGATAAGAGGGTTCATACCTTTCCCAAGGGTATTTGCCCGAAAGTGAACGTAATAGCGCGACTGGAGTACGAACTCGCTTACTACGATTCTGCAGTCCATCGCTTTAACCATTGCACCACGAGGACACCCCCATGTATGTGTGTGTGCGTATATGTGTTCATATATGTTTGAATGTAACTTTCAACCAATTTTTTCACTTAATATCGCAACTTCTTTTCATCTAAGTATATTCTGGTATGTATCTCTGTATGTAGGTACAAGGATCGTTAAATAAGTTTCCAGATTTGTTTCGTATGGGCACTTTTATTGATAGTACACACATGAAATACTAGTTCCCTTCGAAGTAATCTCCGGCTGCAATGTACTTGTACCCTTCCAACAACTTCTGGAAGGGCTCATGGAAGTCCTCTAGTGTGAGCGTGTCAATGACCTTCGTCACAGCCTCTTCTCGTCAATTGTCTCATAACGACAGCCTTTGAGCTTAGGGAATAACCAAAAGTCACAGGGAGCAAGGTCTCGACGATAGGGAACGTGAGGAACTGTCTTGATGCCCATCTTGGTCAAATAGTCTGTGACAAGGATGGAGTTATGGACTGGTGTATTGTCCTGGTGGAAATGCCACTGACCCGATTTGAAGAGTGTTGGCCCCTTCCGACGGAACCTCTTCCTGAACTTCCTTCAAACAACTACGTAGTAACCCTAACTCTAGCCCTTTGGCCAATCAACTCTGATGTATTGAGTACCTTACTGCTCCCACACCTCTCATTATCCCTCACAGACTCCCTGCCTTCCTTGAATCTCTTATGCCACTCAAAAACTGATGCTCGATTAATGCAAGATGCTCCAAAAGCAGTCTGAAGCATTCCATATGTTTCTGTGGCATTTTTTCAAAGTATAAAACACAATATTATTGCATAGCGTTCTTCTAAAGTGACCTGACGTCTAGATTGCATTTTTGAAATTAACCAGCTCTGAAATTCAGATTTTAGTAGGGTGTATTCAAATTTCTGCTGTAACTGTTCATTTGAACCTGAAATCATAAAAATTGATCAGTCATTTCATAAGATATATAGCAATAACGTACTGATTTTTCAAGAGTCTATGATAATTCTAAATGCCTGTACAAAGAAAGTCTTGAAAGTTATTGGATGCACCACATATCTATCTATCTATCTATCTATCTATCTATCTATCTATCTATCTATCTATCTATCTAAGTCTGTTCATGGATGTATGTATGTATGTATGTTTGTATCTTTTGACCAATCTATTTGTCCGCTATTCATTTCAACTAGTTTTTATCTATCTATCTATCTATCTATCTATCTATCTATCTATCTAAGTCTATGTATGTATGCATCTATCTATCTATCTATCTATCTATCACAGGCTGTCAATATGTACGTATATATATATATATCAGCTTGCTTGTCTCTCTTTCCAAATGACCACATAGTTTTCAATCGAAGCTATTTTCATGTGCTCATCTGATACTATCGTTGATGACATCCAGTCGTCCTCGGGAAACAGTGTAGATATCCAGCGCTAGTAATTCCCCAATTTCGAATTCATTTTGTTCCTGCTGAATGCGATCAAGGGAAGCGCATTTGATGGATTCTGAGCCAGGCTATAATAAACGGAAAATTGAGTTCGAAATGAGGGCGAAAGTGGGTAGCTGTTGCACATAATAGGCACTAGTAACAATAGACGCTGAATGGAAGTTGCAAGTCACAATGTCGTTAAGATGGACTGTTCGGGCGAGCGGACCGACGTGAAGAAGAAGAAGAAGAAGAAGAAGAAGAAGAAGAAGAAGAAGAAGAAGAAGAAGAAGAAGAAGAAGTTGGGAAATGTGGAAGAAGGTTCCTAGAGAGTTGGGCGGAATGACAAGAGATATTTAAAAGACAAGATAATAAAAGAGTATCAGATAGAGAAGTTGGGATGCTACTGCCAGTAAAATCGAGACATATAAAGGAAAGATAATGTCAGAGAGAGAAATAGAGAGAGAGAGAGTGAGAGAGAGAGAGAGCGAGAGAAGGAGAAAGAAAGAAAGAAAGAAAGAAGAGTGAAAGAAAAAGAAAAAGAGAAAGAAACATAGAGATAAAGTGAGATATGTCTTAAGTATTGAGAACAGATATAAATAGAGCGTTATAGATATTTACTGTGCTGATCACTTTTTCAGACTGGGTGATATAAAAAGATGCAGGAAGATTGTACAGCCTCGCTTTTTATTAGGTAAAGTGTTTTGCTGCATCTAAATTGATTTACTTATTGATATTTGATAGATTGATTGATTTCAACTGCATACCAACATGTCTTAGGTTATTTTATGCCAAGAGGTAAAGAAAGAGAATTCATTTTACGTGTATATGCAATTTTTTATACTTGGTTTTATAATTGGTTTGGTTTGGTTTAATGGCATATCAACCATTGAAGATTCTTTCATGCCAAATCCTCTTTTAAACATATATCTGATATACTTATGATTTTTAGACACATTTTGAGGATGCCATTCATAAACGAGGCATTAGATTGTGTAATGTCATTTGGTTAGCACAGAATTAAATGATTTCAAGTATTGCTATATAATTGTCATAATTTAACATCAGTTATTTGTTTGCAGACTGATTGTTCCATTTGACCCATAGATAAGACCCTGGCAGGTGCTACCACTCCAGGAAGGAATGGACCTGGGAACAATAAAAATGGAGACGCACTCTACGTTCCCTAAAACTCCAAGGCTGAAGCCTCGTCATAATATTGTTTAATGTCATATCCAGGACACTCGTTGGAATAGGTCTTACCCCTTTAAAGAAAAACAGTCGCTGTATTCTACAACCCAGCCGACTGGGCTTTATTTCTTTAGACTTTTTGCACACATTTATACATCATATATATACCGTCGTAGTTAAAGGCAACCCGGGGGCTCTTTTTTCTTTAGCTACAACTCAGAGGTGTCGGGGAGGGTATTACTCCTTTCCCTAAATTGCTCCACTTACTCTTTATACATACCTTATAATGCTGAGTGAGAAGCAAAATTGGCATCAAGTACCATTTTTTGAGTCTTTGGTATGACTCGATCAGGGATTGAACCCTAGTCTCCTATGCCATTGGCAAACACTCTACTCACTCGGTTAATACTCATAATTATATAGTTTCTATTGATTATTTCTTTTTAAAAATAACCATTTGTTTGCACATATTTATATGGTTTCAAGAAATTAATGTTTTTGTTTGGGTTTTATGGCATATCAACCTTTGTAGGTTATTTAATGACAAATATATTTTTATCCAAATAAAATGTTCTATTTCAAACATTTCAGTTAAGCACAAGTACATAGTTTACTCGCCAAAATCATTTCTATTTCAAGCTATTCAGTTTAGTCAAACAGGGCTAATTCAGTTTAGTATAAGTACAGATTTTGTTTACACACAGTTAAATGTCGAAATAGTTCTATTTTAAACAATTCAATTTAGCATAAGTACTAAGTTTAAATGCCAAGACAGTTCTATTTCAAGCAATTCAGTTTAGCATAAGTACGCAGTTTATTTCTATTTGACCCATAGATAGGAGTCGATCAGATAATACCAATCTGGGCAAAATTGAACCTGGAAGTAATTGCAATGGAGTGGTACTTCGCATTCCCCAAAGCTCCAGCGTTACTGGAACCTCACCATTAGATTGTGTAATGTCATATTCAGGACACTCGTTGGGGGAAGTCTTAACCCTCTGTTGAAATGCAGTCGATGTATTCTACTGCCCCTGCCGACTGGACAAGAAATGAATAATAATCATATTTTGTGAACAAATATAGCTTCAAGTAACTATTCTTAATACACATAATATATAGTTATATTTATTAAGCATTTATACATTAGATGATAATTTTTAAAGAACCCTATATGAACAATATATAGGACCCTAACAGTTCATATCACTTTGCGTGAACTTGTAATTAATTACAATAGATAAGTACTCACCTTTTCTCTGATCTAAAGAAATGCTGAGTCATTATAGGTAGCATTTTAGAATCATACACTGTTTAGTGCCATATTTTTGAAGGAGTCTTACCCCTCAACAGAAAATACAGTCAGCTTACTTGAAGCCCCGTCGACGGAACGAATTGAAATTGAGGATTAAGAAACTCATGTTGTTTCAAAACTAAAACCAGGAACTTTGATCTCACTGAGAAGTATGCAATGACTTGAGCCCCTAAAAGATTTTTGTTTGTTTGTTCTTAATGCACTCTGAGGATTAAGAAACTCATGTTGTTTCAAAACTAAAACCAGGAACTTTGATCTCATAGAGAAGTATGCAATGACTTGAGCCCCTAAAAGTTTTTAGTTTGTTTGTTCTTAATGCACTCTGGAAGGTATTTTCAGAGTCATTATGCATAAATCGTTACGCTTTTTCTGGTATTTCTTTTACCGATGACATGGCAGTGTTGATTTCTGCTTTTAGATAGGAAATAATCTGATGTAGCCAAACTTTGAAAGCAGAGTAACTTGAATAAAAACGATTTCATTCTTTATTTCTAATAATAAACATCTGTGGGGGTGTGTATGTTATTTCGGTTATTTCAATAGATGTGCGTCCGTAATTTACGGGTATTGCTCTCTAAATTATTCCCACCAAAAATACAACACAAAACTTTACAATCGCGTGAAAGAAATGGAATAGAACACAACGAACATTAAACAACAAACAATTTAATATGCATATAACAAAATATGAAAACAAACAAAATACATGATGTGTAAATGGCCTTTTGGAAAATAAAGTTTGACAAGAAGAAAATAAATTTGTTTAAAGATGTGTGTATATTCATGTTAACGGAGTCCGTAAATAAGTCGTTCTTACTTACATTAAGTTCATAGCGGGTTTTATGATTGTGGCGACAGCGTGTCGCGTGGATGAAAGAAGTTTGCCGGGTTTTTCATTTGAATGTGATTCTCGGCCATCTGAAGAGAGGTCATGAACTTTAGTTGAGGAAGGAAAGTAATTTGTCGGACACAGTATCGGCTACTGCTTTACTGTCTTAGTGGCTTGTCTTCATCTGTGTCTTCGTTTGTGTGTAAGTTGTGTGTTAGTCTGTGTGAATGGCTCGCTAACTCTGTTTTATTTATATCCTAGAGGTGGATCAAAGAATCGTCCTAAAATTTTGGCGCGTAGACATGTATTGACCAATCATATTTGTATTTTACTATTTTATTTTCGAGCCTAGATATTTTCTGTTAGTTCACTTCCGATCCTATTTTTCTAGAATGCTCTATTCTATGTTTTTAGCTGATTGGTTGAAAAATGTAAAAATGTAACTTAAATGCTAATGCAGTTTTGATCCTAAATTTCTAGAATGTTCTTAAGTATGTTTTTATTGCTTATTTTAAGACTAGAAAAAATGTGTATCCCATACATCTTACACTTTGCATTTTATATGGGTTAATAATACCCATTAAGTAAACTCAGCATTGCCATTCAGAAAAGGGCCTCAAATATGCTCATTTTTGTCCAGCATACTGTTTTAAGAATCAAAATTAGGCAAAATAATAGATTCAAGATTCAAGTAATCATACTTACGTGTTTTAGCTTGGAGTAACAATATCAACGGATGTAGAAACTGTGATTAAATTAACGATTGACTTAAACGTAATGCAGAAAATGGGTGTAGCTGAGTTAGGAAAGTGATCCGTTGAGAACTGTGCAAGCAGTTTGGATTTTATATCACAAAACAATCATATACGCGCCAACTAAAATCTGTCTCAAAGAATCTATATATTAAGTGGATTATACCAACAGGTACCTCTCTGAAACTGGTAGACAAGTACACCTACCTAGGAAGCAGTGTCTCATCAACCGAAAAAGACATCGCCACGCAGCTAACGAAGGCATGAACAGCTATCGATAAGCTATCGATCCAATGGAAGTCTGACCTGACCGATAAAATGAAACGCAGTTTCTTCCAAGCAGCCGACGTGTCGATACTGCTATATGGATGCACAACATGGACGCTAACAAAACAGATGGAGAAGAAGCTTGACGGCGATTACACAAGAATGCTGCGAGCAATATTGAACTAGTCCTGGAGGCAACACCCCACAAAGCACCAACTATACGGCCACCTACCTCCCATCACGAAAACTATACAAGCTAGACGAACCAGACATGCAGGACACTGCTGGAGGAGCAGAGACGAGTCCATAAGTGATGTACTCCTATGGACCCCCACATATGACCGAGCAAAAGTAGGACATCCAGCTTGAACATACATACAGCAGCTCTGTGAGGATACGGGATGTAGCCCTGAAGACCTGCCAGAGGCGATGAACGATAGGGAAAAGTGGCGAGAGAGGGTCAGGAATATCCGTGCTAGCAGCATGACATGATGATGATGATACCTTCAGGTGAAATTTTGTTACTTTTTTTCTCTTGATAAACCAGTGATGTACTCTGAATGGATAAATAAATTTAAAAAAAAGTTAAATGGTTATATGTAATAGGTATCAGATATCAAGAAAGAGGTAAAAGAAACCCAGTAAAAACTAAACAATAATAGTTAAGGATTTTAACAGATATTATATAATACGTAATAGTTAATATGTATTTGGCAGAAAGTAATATACATGTAAGTGCTCTACAACATAAGGAGAATAATGGGTTACATGTATAAACTGGCCGAATAAAACCAATCGAATAAGCCTTGGTAAATTAAACCTATAGTATCTATCCTTTCCGACTTAGCCTTGAATACAGAAAATATAGAAAAATAAACTTGTTTTTTTTGTGAGGTAAAGATGATACCGTTTAAATCTATTCGAATTTTGTGAGGAGACAATATCTACAATATTATTTGACGAGATCGCAAAACGTGTATAGTGAGGATGTAAAGGCTGCAGCAAAGGTGAAGAATAGTGTGAGTATAAAGAGCATGTTGCAAAGCCACTAAACCACTTGCAGAGCCTAAGCATAACGTAAAAATTCAGAATACCCAGTGAAAAGCAACAGGAGTAAGCTTATGAGAGAAAACTCGCATAATATTAGGAAGTGGTAGCTTTAAAACGGTGTGCACTCGAGATATTCCTTCCGGTTTAAACATTTTATCGTTTATGACAAGTGATATATTTTATATATCCTTGTAGAATTTTTATACTTAGAAGGTTTTTAGCGCAAATGTCCTTCACCGTTAGATTTTGAAAAAGCAAAACAAAAATGAACCACCGTGCTACGCAAATGTTCACGTTAGTGAATATAGCAGTCATACGAACCAATATAATCTACACAGTATTCACTTAAAAATCAGATATGAATATCCATTAAAATGTGCACAAACTAATGATTTATACTTAATAAGATTATTTGTGTTAGATAGATTCTTGTATTATTCGTTTTTAATGGCATATCAACCTTTGTAGGCTATTTAATGCCAAAGCCATTCTCCTAGAAGAACAGTAGTGGTACTATTTAACCCCTAGCTGGGAGGATAAGGGGGTTCATACCTTTCCCAAGGGTATTCGCTCGAAAGTGAACGTAATAGCGCGACTGGAGTACGAACTCGCGGACTACGATTCTGCAGTCCTTCGCTTTATCCATTACACCACGAGGACACCCCTGTGTTAGATATAAATGCTTGAAATAATTTAACTGTGTGCACAAATAATGAACAAGGGTTCATTTAAAAATGTCAGCAAAATGCATTTACAAGTCAAATATTCGATATGTATATATAAAGAAAAAGTCGAGGGTGACCCGAAGGCTCCCTTTTCAATAGCTACTACACCAAGGTGTAGGGGAGGGCCTAATGAGTAGAGTGTTCACCGATGGTCCGGGAGATCTGAGTTCAATTCCAGGTCGAGTCATACCAAAGACACAAAAAATGGTACTTGATGCCGCCTTCCTTAGCACTCAGAACTATAAGGTGAGGATCAAGGGTAAAGTGGAACAATCCAGGGAATGGAGTAGCGCCCTCCCCTACATCTCGGTGTAGTAGCTACTGAAAAAGGAACCTTCGGGTCCCCCTCGACTAAGGTCGCCAATTTTACTTACTTATATATAAAGAGGATTTGGCATTAGATAGCTCACAATGGTTGATATGCCATAAAATCCAACTAAACCAAACATTTTTTTGGTTTATTTTTCATTTTTATCAACAAGTTTCGGGATCAGGCCAAGAGAATTAAAAGAGCTGATATGCAATACGAAAGCGATGTAAAATGTACTATTGTAAAAGTGGTCTAATGAAGTATGTTTCTT
>OY757912.1:16120211-16175211 GCA_963585895.1 Sepioteuthis lessoniana | reverse complement strand
AATTGATCTTATGTTACATCCTAAAAGTGCGATTGGCTGACGTAAATATACTAGATGCATACGATAGGTTTCCAGAATTTTTTGGTATGGGCATTTAAAATTGTCGGACACTCTTGAAAATTCAGTATGTTATTGCTATACATCTTATGAGATGACTGATCAATTTTTATGATTTCAGGTTCAAATGAACAACTACAGCAGCAATTGGAATACACCCTACTAAAGCCTGATTGTCACAGTTGGTGAATTTCAAAAATGCAACCAGGACGTCAGGACACTTTAGAAGAACAATATGCAATAAAATTCTGTTTAAACTTGGAAAAAATGCCACAGAAACGTATGGAATGCTTCAGACTGCTTTTGGAGCCTCTTGCATTAATCGAGCATCAGTTTTTGAGTGGCATAAGAGATTCAAGGAAGGCAGGTAGTCTGTGAGGAATGATGAGAGGTGTGGGAGGAGTTAGGCAGTCAATACACCAGAGCTGATTGGCGAACGGGTTAGGGTTAGGATTACAATGTTGAGGTTTTAAGGGAGTTCAGGATGAGACTCCGTCGGAAGAGGCCAGCACTCTTCAAATCGGGTCAGTGGCATTTCCACCAGAATAATGCACCAGTTCACAACTCCATCCTTGTCACAGACTATTTGACCAAGATGGGCATCAAGACAGTTCCTCACCCTCCCTATTGTCCAGACCTTGCTCCCTGTGACTTTTGGTTATTCCCTAAGCTCAGAAGCTGTCGTTATGAGACAATTGAAGAGATGAAAGAGGCTGTGACAAAGGTCATTGACATGCTCACACAAGAGGACTTCGATGGGGCCTTCCAGAAGTTGTTGGAACGGTACCACAAGTGCATTGCAGCCGGAGGAGATTACTTCGAAGGGTCTGGAAACTTATCGTATGCACCGCGTATATATGAAATATCCCGTGTCATGAATAGCTGAATGAGAGCAACCTGCCAGTGGGGTTCGAAAGCAGGGTTCAGTGTGAAATTCCAAGAACGTTATTGGCTACCAACAAAAAATAACTCAGGAAGGCCAGAGGCTACAATAACCAAAATAAACTGTTTATAACCACCAAGATAAGGAAGTATAATCTGGGTCATGTAAATATATAATCATTCATCCAAACTTTCCGTCACGAAAAAGATGTGACGCAAGGTCAATTTTTAAGAAGAATACAGCTACTTTGAATTCATAATTTTAGAATGATTCGCTAACCAAGACTTAAGAACCCAGACTGCCCAGTTTTCTCAAGATGGGAGGAGGACATATTCAATCTTACTTCTCCTCGGGGTATTAGCGCCAAGTGAAAGACAAACAGCTTCGTATAGGATTTGATGGTTGGTTAAGAGTTTGCTGGATTTTATGGCATATCAAACATCGTAGGTTATATAAAGGCAAATTCTCCTTATACATGTATATTAAATATATTTACTTTGGAAACACATTTTGTTGACTACAGTTTTAAACAAGCCAGAACCATTTTGCCCAGAGTTAATTGATTTCAAGCATTTTTATTAAAACAGAAACAAATATGTGGCGTAATAACAGTTATATCCGTCATTTTTGTGCTCCTAAATTGGAGGTTATTTCATTTTTAAATGAGTTACAACTAATTTATTTGCACACTAGTATTGCTATTGTTTCAACAGAGTTAAATTATTTCAACCTAAAACTTATAATTCTACCCATTATACATGTTTACCAACCCCTTCGCTCGGGCATGATATGACACAAAGTCAATCTTTAAGCGGAGTTTAACTGGTTTGAATTCAGAGTTTTCCTTCTTGTAGATTAGTTGCCTCATCCAGGTTGAAGAACATAGTCTAATCTACTATATACCCATAGATGGAGGGAGAATAATTGGATTTATACCTTTCCCAAGGGTATTAGTGCTATGTGAAATGCAATCAATCTCGTCCAGGATTTGAACTTGTGTCGCCGTGTCCATTTTATACGACGATAACCATTACACCACGGGCACCTCCACGTTATTTTACTCATTATAAATCATTTTTTCTCATTGTGAAGTAGTTACAAATATTGCTATTAACACTAATCTTTCTATTCAACATTACTCATTGGCTGAGGTTGCAGAATACACTGTCTGGTTCTCTGAAAAGGGTTAATACCCCCACTTCAACAAGTATCCAAGATATGACACTACGCAATGAGGGTGAGGCTCCAGTAATGCTGGAGCTTAGAGGAATACGGAGTACCCCTTCATGGCTATAGCTCCCAGATCCACTGTTGTCCGGAGTGGTAGCATCTCATAGTATCCAATCTATGGGTTAAATAGAACTAAACTGTGTTCTTATGCTAAACTGAATTGTTTGAAATATAAAGATCAGTCATTTGTTTACACACAGTTAAATGATCAAACAGTTCAATTTCAAAGAATTCAATTTAGCCTGAATTATTTGTTTGGACACAGTTTTATTTTCAAACAGTTCTATGTGACCTATAGATAGGACCCTATCATGTGCTATCACTTGGGGCCAGAGTAGACCAGGGATGGATGGCAATGAAAAGTACACTAGGTTACTCAGACTTCCAAGACTGTTTAGTGTCATATGAAGGATAATCGTTGGAGAAGTCTAATCCTTCTGCCGAAATGCAGTTGGTATATTCAACTGCCCAAGGCGACTGAGTTGTAAGATTTGAACTGATATCACCATTTGCATTCCTTTCGTTGATAGCTGTTGCATTAAACGCGTAAAAACTGTTTGAATGATAACTGCTCTTAATCTCGGAAATTTAGACATTTACTTCTTTATTAATATATGTTTGAGCAATGCAATTTATAAAGACTAACAGTTTTACTAAATATGGCCCGTGGATAATAAATAAATACATGTATTTATTAGCTTTTCAACCCGAATAGGATGTGTCATGATGCCTATTTTTAACTGGAGTTTAAGAAGGTTTTCCTTCCCCTGAGTCGGTATCCGTTTTGATAAAAGTTGTCCCTGTTCTTCCATAAGCGCTGAGTAATATAAATATCACCAATAGCTGACAAAAAATAATGCCAAAAGGGTGTGCATATATATATATATATATATATATATATATATATATATATATATATATATATATATATTAAGAGTGTTGGTTGTCACTAAATATATATATATATATATATACATTTTAGAGTGTTGGTTGTCACTAAATCACTTAGTTTCGAACCAAGTGCAATATAACATGGAGAGAGAGAGAGAGAGAGAGAGAGAGAGAGAGAGAGAGAGAGAGATAGAGAGTGTGTGTGTGTGTCTGTGTGTCTGTGTGTAAAATAATCAATTTAAATATAAAAATGAAATTTTTCCTACACTTATGTCACATATAGGAATAGAACGATTTGGAGGATTGAACATCACTAAGATTTTAATCATTCTTTCTTTTCATTTTTTCATTTGAAAGTAATTTTTCCGATAGGACTATATTATATAATGATGATTTAAAAGAAACAGAAGTAATAAACGTAAGAATATTATACAAATAAATACATCCTGATTATATCGCAAATGAACAAGACATGAGTGACACTGTTGAAGAAGTAAGGATGGAGCGCCGTGCTCTTATGGAACCTCTCACTCAGAAGAGCAAGTGTTAGACGACCAGCAAGAACTTATCTACAACAACTCTCTACTGACATAGGATATAGTCTAGAAGAGCTGCTGGAAGCGATGGACGATAGAGACGAACGACGAGACAGACAGACAGACAGAGAGAGACAGAGACAGAGAGGCGGGGTCTATTCTAGCAGCACGACATAATAATATATATATATATATATATATATATGGACGATAGAGACGAACGATGACAGAGATTAAGAGATTGAGAGAGAGAGAGAGAGAGAGAGAGAGAGAGAGAGAGAGAGAGAAATAAAGAGGGGAAATCTGTTCTAGCAGCATGACATTATGATATATATATATATATATATATATATATATATATAAGCAAAACATAAAAGGCTATGCAAAGGTACACCCAAGGAATATATATGATTATGCCCATGATTTAATCAATAAATCTTTAACAAAAATGAAGAAATGGAAACGAAGGTGATTAGAAAATACATACATGTATACATACATACATACATACATTATATTCCATCATCAATTTACAGCAAGATTTTTTTCTGTATATGCTCCATCTTTACAAAGGCAATTATAAAAGAAGCAGCAATACAAAAGAAATACACTAGTATCCCTCAAGAAAAAACAACAACAAAAAAACAAAAAAAAAAATTGAATTAGACAATACACATCACAGACAAAATTATTTGGGTTGGTTTCTTTATTTAATGGCATATCAATCTTCATAGGTTACTTAATACCAAGCCATCCTTCCAGAAGGACTAGTTATTTTATTTAACCTGTTATCTAAATGGATAAGCTCGTTCTGGTTTTTCCTACGGGAATTAGTACGAAAGTCAACTTAATAGCATGAATGTAGATTGAACCATCTTACTCAGGTGTCACAGTCCAGCACAGTAGTCATCATGACAGAAGAATTTCCTTATCTCTCTCTATATTTTTGAAACTTCAAATGATTCAACTGGAGAGCTCAATGTATAGATATATCAGCATAAAACGTGCACGCCATCTGAAAAATCGGGGAAAAACTTGTCGAAATAAATTTATAAGGGCAAGGTAACTTTAGGTTGAGTTTTCTTCCTTTGCGTTTGGAGATATATATATATATATATATATATATATATATATATATATATAATAAATAATAGCCCTTATGCTAAGAAAAAAACACGTAAGTGATTTGAAGATGAAAATATAGAACGAATCACTGTCAAGGGGAAAAATATATTAGAAAAAAGAAGAAATGGCCAACCTTGTCATACCAATTGAAAAAATCCAAAGACACACAATTAGTTGGTAAAAAAAAAACACCGTTAGGGCTGCTAAGCTACAATGCAAAAAGTGTTCAACACTAAGTAGAGCAAAATAGTAACGATAATTACTTAGTCAGTAACTAACCTAATCGGGATTAAGTACCCTGATGAACCGCTTAGGTGAAACTATTGTTGGTTAGTTCCTGACTCACTAAGTAATTATCGTTACTATATATATATATATATATATAAGCCACACGTATACATCAAACACACCAGACACAGGAATAAATTTCAGAGGGTCATTAATGAATAAAAAATGTTGTGATCTTCAGATAAAACCGGTGGAAGAACAGCTCAAACTACGGGTGATAGGTGAACGTTATTGTATTAGCAGAAAAAAGGAAGTCATACAAAAGAAGTACTAGCCGTTCTCGGCTTGCAGTCTGTCTGTCAAAGGTCTCGTAAGAAACGAGGAATTGTCTCCCCCGAGCGAGCTAAGATCGGCAAATATGTTTAGGATGGACAAGTCCATCTTTGGGGTAAGGTAGGATATGTCCTCTTAACAAAAAACTTCTTTGGAAAAAAGGAAATTATACGTTTCTCTTTCAGGATTTTTCCCCATTTAATAAACTCTGCATTGTTTGGAATTGGTTGATAGCACAAAGGATTTTAATTGCGCAAAAAATTGAGGCTATTGAAAATGATGGCATTTTAAACAGAGAACTGCAGGTTTCAACATGGATCTGTCATCAAATCTTAGTGAGTTGAGAAGTGCCAACCATTTCAGATTTGCAGAAGAATGTGTGGTGTATGGAGGAAATATTTTTTTGTAAACAATGAAACGGGAGCTCAGTCGGTTGGGACTGTAGAATACATGAACTGCATCTCTCCAGCGGGGGTAAGAATCCCCTAATGAGTGTCCCGAATTTGATACCAAACAATCTGATGGTGAGTCTCACTTTATGCGGAAGTTTTGGGGAGTGAAGATTACCACTTCATTGCCATTACTGTCAGGTCCACTCTGACCCGGAATAGAAGCACTTGATTGGGTCTTATCTATGGGTCAAATAGAACAAATGTGTGAAAAGAAATGTCTGCTGAGGGATTGTGACTCTTATATAGCCGTACTTGAAACCATTTAACCGTGTGAAAAAAAAGAGCACAGGCTGATTTGAGAATATTATCTACAAATATGTTTACAAATCAGGTAATTATTTGAAAGTCATGTATAAACAGAGTTTAACATTAGATAATTTACAATGGTTGATCCTATTTACCCAACCCCTCCACTCGGGCAGGATATGACACAAGGTCAATTTTTAAACGAAGTTTAACAGGCTTGAATTCAGAGTTTTCCTTCTCCTAGACTAGTTGCCGCACCAAGGCTGAAGAACTTAGTCTGTCCTTCAATTTACCCATAGCTGGAGGGAAAATAATTGGATTCATACATTTCCCAAGGATATTAGTGCTATGTGAAATGCAATCAGCCTCGTCCAGGATTTGAACACGTGTCGCCGTGCCCATTTCCTATGACGATAACCATTACACCACGGGCACCTCCATACAATGGTTGATATGTGATAAAACCAAACCAAACCAAAGAAATGTTGAACAATAAGTTAAGATGTTTTCGTTAGTAAGAGCCGGAGTCAGAAAAAAAACATCAACCAAAATAAAACACTGTAATTTCTAAAAGAAATGTTTCCAGTGAAGCAGTTAGTAAAGAAGGTCATGCTGACAATCTTTTGAGACATGAAATATATATATATGTGTGCGTGTGTGTGTGTGTGTGTGTGTATTTTATGTGTGTGCATAACACATGGGTATATATATCACACATACATATACATAGCGACCTATTGGCAGTATGGCTAGTGTTCGTCAATCATTTGGCAGCTCGGGTTTCAATCCCAGCTCGAGTCGTACGGAAGGCTAAAAAACAGTGCTTTATGCCTCTTTTCTAAACACTCAGCATTATGCAGTATCGATAAGAGTAAGTGGAACAATCTTGGGAAAGGAGTAGAGCCCACCCCTAACGATCGGTTTTGCGGCTAAGAAAAGGGAACCTC
This sequence comes from Sepioteuthis lessoniana, assembly GCA_963585895.1. Taxonomy (NCBI): domain Eukaryota; kingdom Metazoa; phylum Mollusca; class Cephalopoda; order Myopsida; family Loliginidae; genus Sepioteuthis; species Sepioteuthis lessoniana. Next base: position 16,168,283 of record OY757912.1, on the reverse strand, counting down.
ATGGTCGCTCTCAACAATGGTCGGACAACTTATATTGATATACATATAACACACACACACACACACAAATATATATATATATATATATATATATATATATATTATTTCACAAAAGTACATATATATATTCTATTTCACACACAGAGACACCCACACACACAAATATATAGATATAGATAGACAGAGAGACAAAGGGACGAGAAATACACACACACACACACACACACACATATATATATATATATATATATATATATATTAGTGATATTTCTCCTTTTTCTCACTCCCAGAAATTATTTTTGTGGAATACTATACAACTACATACACACACACACACACACACACACACACATATATATATATATATAGAGAGAGAGAGAGGAGAGAAAGAGAAAGAGAGGGATAGGACCCATATGCATACTCTAACACAGAACCTGATATATATATATATATATATATATATATATATATATATATATATATATATATATATATACGCGTGTATGTGTGTGTTTGCAATCCAGATGTATTTCTTTATATACTTTACCACTATTCTGTTATAATCTCCTTCTTTGTCTCTTTAAATTTGTGTATCTGTGTGTACATAATTTTTTTTTTTTTATTTGCGTTCGTTTATTTTCAATTTAAGGTATATCAATCTTTGTTGGTTATCTAATGCTAAATCCATCCTTGCAGAAGGACGGCAGTAATACTTTGTAATCCATTTCTGAGAGGATAATAGGTTTCATAGCTTTCCAAAGGATAATAATCCGAGAGTGAAAGTAAAAGCGTTACTGATGTTCAAAGTCACTACAATACCGCTGTGTAGGTCTTTATCTATTATACCGAAGAGACTCCTCGCCGCAACATCAATGTTTATGTGTATATGTCAATCTACACTGCTGACTGCAGTTTGCATTATAGAAATATTTAGTAACATTGCAATGTTGATTTTATCAGTTAAATATGATAAAAAATAATCACGATTATGGTTTAGGTTAAACGTAGATATTCACGGTTTTAACTTTCATAATAGTGTGATTTCTCCAAAAATGACAGATGTAGGGGCTTACTCTAATTATTTATTAATATTTTCATTTTTATATTTGTTCAAACTTATTAATGAGTAAAACATACACGAAAATGTTTCGTATACATTTTTATAGGTTAATTTGTCGCATGGTAAGTATTTCTCAAACTTTTCACGGTGGTGCAATGTGATACAAGATCAGTTGAAAGTGAAGACCCAGCAGAAAGAAAGTCTCATAAAAGGTACTATTTACCAACCCCTCCGCTCGGGCAGGATATGACACAAGGTCAATTTTTAAGCGGAGTTCAACAGGTTTGAATTCAGAGTTTTCCTTCTCCTAGACTAGTTGCCTCAACAAGGCTGAAGAACCTAGTCCGTCCTACTATTTACCCATAGCTGGAGGGAGAATAAGGGGGTTCATACCTTTCCCAAGGGTATTTGCCCGAAAGTGAACGTAATAGCGCGACTGGAGTACGAACTCGCGTACTACGATTCCGCAGTGCATCGCTTTAACCATTACACCACGAGGACACCCCCTCATAAAAGGTTGTGACAAAAACAGTGCAGCTCCCTCGGCAATCTCCCTTGGGGGTGCTTCATATATCAACAAATAAACGATGGTAAAGGATGAGAATGGTGCTAAGTAATGTGGAAGCCCCATAGAGGTGAAATCCACTTGATGCACAAATATGACAAGTTAGAATCGGTCACCCAGTGAGAATCGATTAAATAAAAATACTAGTTTGAATACAAAAATTAACATCCAATTTTTTTTCATATAAAAGTGGGGATATTCTTTTAATATAAAAATGTCTTTTTAACAAAAAAATGAAAATATTTTCTTGTGAAAATAACAAACCATCTTTCAAACAAAAATTAACTTACTTTTTGATACAAAATTTAACATATATTTCTAATAATAATAAAAAAAAACACTATTTAAATAAAAAAGAAAAAATCTTTTATACAAAACTAATTTACAAGTTTTGATTAAAAAATATATATACTATCTTTAAAATAAATATCAACATACTACATTAATACAAAAAAATAACACTTTTTATCAATATAAACACTATCCGTAATACAAAAAATACAATATCTTTTTTTATGCAAAAACCACAAAGTATTTTTGATACAAAAAAGGAATCTACAATTTGTAACAGAACAATTAACTTACTATTTTTTTATATAAAAAATGGACCTGACTAGTTTTAATATGAAAACATACTCGTTTTTATTTAAGGTTAGTAGAAAAGCTCTAAAACTGTCAAAACAGAAAATCTGTATATATATATATATATATATATATATATATATTACGAAATACCTAGCCTTTCCCCCCTCTCGGTCTCAAAGAGTAGACCGTCTCCAAGTATATTTAAAATTCATTAGTAAATAAACGCTAAAACGGAAGAGGAAGGATTTGAAATCGCACCTGCTAACAGAGAAAATCGTTTCAATATTGGTCAGTATGTCTTTAAGTCCTATGAATTTAAAATGCTGAAAATTTTACAATGTTATGCTGCATTCTTGTTTGTAAAATATTGCTTAAACTGTGCGTTTTAAATGTAAAGACACCCTTACTATAAACCCAAATTGAATATATGACTCTGTCCAAATGTCAGCGAACACGGCAAAACGTTTTTTGAATCTTTTCTAAAAGTTTAAAGTTCTTAAAGCCCCATCCCCAACAGTAGTTTAGAAGAAAAAGTAAAAGCCTCAAACTCCCAATGCCACCACACAAAAAAAAAAAAAAAAAAAGAATTCCATTTGTAAAAGCTATATAATTCTTAAAGCCTCCTCGGCTCCCAACGGTAGTATAGAAGTAAAACTAAAAAGACTAGAAAAATGTCCCAATACTCAAAAAAAAAAAAAAAAAAATTCACTACCAGTATCAGAAGATAAATGAAAATATAAGTGAAAGTCTGACAAAAGTACCATAATGCAGGACTTTAACAAAGTTAAAACTTAAGAAAATTTACCCCCCCTTTTTTTTACGTAAACATGGGAAGCAGCATGATGTACGTAAAGGCATTTGAATAAACCCATTGACGATCAAACTCAATACCTAAACATGTCCTGGACGCGAGTCTGACGACTTAACGCTCAGGATCGTTAGTTCGATCGGGGAACTACTGCTGCTCCTCTCTAAGAGTGGCTTCTATAGAAGAGAATAAAACAGCCATCGAAAGATAACCATGAACCACACTAAACCACATACTCAAACCGCATCGCTCTTCGCGCGGGTAAAAAGGGGGCGCGTCCTGCTGAGGTTGGAGCCCTGGCCTCAGTGTTCGAAAAATCAGCTACTGAGCTCAAACGACTAAAACTACTAAAATGTAAACAAACACTACAAATAGCGACATTTAACGTAAGAACATTAGATAGAATAGGACAACTATCAGAGCTAATCGCATCGGCCGTAGAACATAAGATAGACATAATATGCATACAAGAACTCAGATACACGCACACCGAAGATATCAAATATCACGAAACTGGCAATGGATGGACGCTGGTCATGTGGGGATTTAGAAATTAACAATAAAACTCTCAACCGGATGTTGACTCGTCGGCTGCCACATACAAAATATACAAACGCGTCGCCACGCATAAGGCTCCACGCATCCATTCGGTTAAAAATCAGAAAAGAAAAATAATAAAGAGTAAAGTAGCCAATGGGAAGCGGTCGCGCAAAAATTAGAAGGATTTTGGAGTGGCGAATTTGGAGCCGGTGGAGAGAGATAAATATTCAGGTTTTCTGTGAACCGGGTCTTGTCAGGGAGTGTCCGTCGAACCAACAACATCATTTTGCTGTCTGGTGTTTTAGGCACCACGCTACGTCCCAAGACGTAGCGTTGGTTAGTCCATTCACCAAGTAAATAAAGGAAAGTATGGAAGAAATATTTTAGTCTCTTGTCTGTTTCTATCTTTTCTTTTGTATATTTCTTTTGGACTTTCTTTGGACAAGGCATTGCGCCGGCCAGTCAACGTGGGGTAAAATAATATAATCAAAATATGGAGTCAGATATCTTACGGCAACACAGCCTTGCCCTTAGCTCCTGACTTTCAAAACCCGTTTAAACCCCAGTCACTGTATCCGCATGGAAAAACTCTGTCAACGCCGCAGTAGGAGGGGTAGGAATGCTTATAGGGCCTAGAGCATTAAAAACGCTAAATAGCATTGAGAAAATACAACCTAGGATGATGGCAGCTTCTTTTAACGGCAACCCCAGAGCAACAATCATCTCCTGCTACAGCCCTACTAATGTTAGTGAAGAAACTGAACTAGTCACCTTCTACGATGAGTTATCCTCATTAGTGCGTAGCATCCCGAAACAGAACATGTTAGTCATTGGTTGAGACATGAATGCCCAAATCGGGAAAAACGGGAACAACAAATACAGCCTCCACAACACGTCAAATAGAAATGGGCAACATCTAACAGATTTCATGATAGAAAATAGATTAGCATGCCTCAATACAAACTACCAAAAAAGGGTGGGCAAACTATGGACATACACATACGCAAACAATAGTAAAGCACAGATAGACTACGTCGTTATAAACAAGAAATGGAAAAATAGTGCAATGAATTGCGAGGCATACTCCTCTTTCGAGGGTGTGTCCTCCGATCACCGAATAGTCCCGGCGAAAATACGGCTAAGCCTATGAAAAAAACGCCAAACGAACAGCGACCACCAAACACTATGACTGGGCCCTTTTGAATAACAGAGATATAAGAGAAAAATACGTATTAGAATTAAGAAACAGATTCGAAACACTACAAGACAAGACGGAAAAAAGTACACCAAATGACGAATATGAAAATTTCGTTAATGCGCACCTCGAGGCAGCAGCGAAATGTATTCCAACAAAACTCAAAACTAAATATAGAGTCCCATGGGAAACTTTAGCGGTGAGAGAAAAACGTGCACTAGTGAAAACAGCCTCCAAAAACTATCGAAAAAACCCAACAAACACAAATGCCTTAAAACTAAAAACGGCACAATATCAAGCATATTAATCAAGCACAATATTAGTAAGCATATATATAAAGGAACAGACTGAATACATTCAAAATCAGATAGATAAGATTAGAGACTCGGTGGAAGATAGACAATCTAGAATAACCTGGCAAACAATAAACAAAGTGAGTAGAAGAAAGAGCACAGCCAAAGCAAAACAGAAAGCTGCAAACCAACAGGAAAGAATAAAACTGTGGAAACTGCACTTCGAAAACCTACTAGGAAACCCACCGAAAATAACACATGAACCAATCACCAGAATAATTAGTAAACAATTGGACATTAAACTAGGATTGTTCACACAAGAAGAACTCGACTCGTTTCTCAGAAAAATTAAAAATAGGAAAACTGCAGGGCTGGACGAGATTTCACCAGAAGTATGGAAGACCAGACAATTCGACGACATACTGCTCCGACACTGCAACGCAGTATATAATCAAAATCCGATAGATAGATGGATGAAGGGATGCATCCTCCCTTTCCCTAAAAAGGGTGATCTCGGATTAGCCAAAAACTACCGAGGCATAACACTTACATCCATAGTAGCCAAAATCTACAATGCCCTACTACGAAACCGCATAGAACCCAAAATCGACATCATCCTTAGGAAAAACCAAAATGGCTTCCGAAGAAATAGATCCACGACCTCATAAATATTAACCATCCGTAGAATCCTTGAAGGTGTACGGGCAAAAAACCTACAAGCGACATTAATATTTGTCGACTCTACCAAGGCCTTCGATTCCATTCACAGACGAAAGATGGAACAAATCCTACTAGCATACGGTATACCTTAAGAACCCGTAGCAGCAATAACAATTCTCTATAGAAACACCAAAGTAAAAGTACGATCACCAGATGGAAACACAGAATATTTCGACATAGTAGCATGAGTATTACAAGGGGACACGCTAGCTCCATACCTCTTTATCATTTGTCTAGACTACGTACTTAGAACATCGATTGACAAAATCAGAGAGAACGGCTTCGAGCTGACAAAGAAAAGAAGCAGAAGGTACCACGCAACAACAATTACCGATGCCGCCTACGCCGATGACATAGCGATACTGGCAAATACACCCAACCATGCTGAAACACTACTGCATAGTTTGGAACGAGCAGCCGCACGCATAGACCTCAATGTCAATGCACACAAAACGGAATATATGTGCTATAATCAAACGGGGGACATCTCCACTCAAGACGGAACCCCTCTTAAAGTAGTAGACAAATTCACTTACCTTGGAAGCAGCGTCTAATCAACCGAAAAGGACATCGACACGAGGTTAACGAAAGCATGGACAGCTATCAATAGGCTATCGATTATATGGAAATCAGACCTAACCGATGAAATGAAACGCAGCTTCTTCCAGGCAGCGGTCGCATCGATACTGCTATATTGATGCACTACATGGACTCTAACAAAACGGCTGGAGAAGAAGCTAGATTGCAATTACACAAGAATGCTACGAGCAATCTTGAACAGGTCTTGGCGGCAACACCCCACAAGACACCAACTGTACGGCCACCTGCCTCCTATCACGAAAACTATTCAAGTTAGACGAACCAGACATGCAGGACACTGCTGGAGAAGCGGAGACAAACTCATAAGTGATGTACTCTTATGGACCCCCACACATGGACGTGCAAAAGCAGGACGACCAGCACGAACATACATTCAGCAACTATGTGAGGATACGGGATGCTGTCCAGAAGACCTGCCTGAGGCGATGAACGATAGGGAAAAGTGGCTAGAGAGGGTCAGGGATATCCGTGCTACCAGCACGACATGATGATGATGATATATTGCGAAAATTCGATTAGTTCTGCCTCAAAGCTATGCTTCCGAGATTTTTAGAATTTCAGAATTAAACTTATATATATATATATATTAAATGCCCCCTTTTTGAACCAGTTCTCCGATTTGTTTTCCATATTGCTGGCCACGATAAAGTTCCATTCAGTTCTTGATTTTGCCCTTCTTAGCGAGTAGAACTGCTTAACAATTTCCTTCTTTCTATCGTCTTGGAGGTTTTCCACTTGGTTATTTCTTGTCTCACAGATACCACTAACTAATTACTTTGGTCCACCTGAAGTCCATGAACCTTGAGACGTTTTTGACTGCGTGGAACTTCGGCTTTCGGAAATCCGTGATCACATCCTTCACTCTGTTCTGTTCCCTCATACGCCACTTTATGTTCATGCATATAACTGGCCATACCCCTCTGTCATAACCTGTCGCTGTTCTTCCTTCTTTGTAGTAAGCTTCATTTCTCCAGCGTGTATCATCAAAGGCAAAACGGTACTCTTAGATTGATATGTAACATCTTGTTCAGCTTTACATCGAATTCATCAACTCTAGAATACATCGAATTCATTCAACTCTAGAATACATCGCCGGAAGGCTTTGAATATATATATATATATATATATATATATATATATATATATATATATATATATATTCAAAGCTATAGGTGAGCATTTACTAACCATAAATAGTTGCAGGACTAGCTATGAAGATGACTGCTTCTCTGTTCTGCACAGAGCCAGAGACAAAATTCACCTTAAAGTCTTGGAGGCGATTTATTTTGCTATATGTGCCGACAATTAAGCACTCATATTTTGAATATTTGGGGGGATTTGATGGAGACTGGGGTGACTTGTTTTGTTTTGTTTTCACCTCGTCTCCTTAATCCTATTAATTAATTCAAACCCAGTTTTTAAAAATTTTCCGGTAACTAAGTGCCGGACGAAAGGACCCTCGCTATTTTATTATCTTAGAATAGTTCCCCACCTTTTTACCAATGATTTCATTATTTATTTCTTTATATAAGTTCTCATGTACCAAATATATAATTAAATATATATATATATATATATATATAGGGTGGTCCAAAAGTAGGTCGTCGTTTATATTATATATATTATTCATATTATCAACCGCTTATATTATTACAATAATATAATAATTCACATGATCTTTATTTCCAAAAAGATGGGACCTCTGCACATTATTTAAGAGCAGCCTGAGAGTATCATGATGAAACATTATCTGAGAAATGGATTAGCCGTAGAAGTCCATTTGATTGCCCAGCACGTTCACCTAACTTAACACCAGTGGATTTTTTCTTTTGCGGGGTAACTCAAGGACAAAATTTACTGTCACAAACCAAGAAATGTTGGTGACATGAAAATATACATCAGGGATGCATTGCAAGAAACCGATGAACAAAGAATCTTATGGAAAAATATTTGTTGAAGCGTGAGAGGGAAACTTCACAGCTATGTAAATTGTGATGGACAGCAGTTTGAGCACGTGCACTAATTAAATTTTAGCTCTTTTGTATTATTGTACACAATAAAATCTAATTGTCAACTTAATAATTATATTAATAAATACAAATGTATATGTAATTTCAATATAAATGTTATCACTTACTGTCTACCTACTTTTGGACCACCCTGTACAAGGTGGAACGATAAAATTGTAGACCTAGAAAAGACGACATGATTCTATTTCGATTTCAGGTGGCTGATGGCAGACCCTGGGTGTGGCAGCAGGACTCGACGCCGGCCCACAAGTCCAAAGAGACCCAGGCTTGGCTTCAGAAGGAGTGCTACGACTTGTACTCTTCTCTTACTGGCCTCTCTCCTCCCCCGACCTGAGCCTGCTGGACGACTTCCTTTGGTCATACGTCGAGAACATCACCAACATGAACTCCCACATCACCAAAGCCAGACTGATCACCGCCATCCGCCGAGTATTCGCAGAGCTCCCGCCGGCGCTTGTGGAAAATACATGCTCCCAGTTCTGGATCCGTATCGAGGCGGTGATTGAGGCTGAAGGCGGCTACATTGAATAGATGTCAGTTCTACTACATAGTCAAGTTACCTGAATTGATTTTTTCAAAAAGTTTTAAAATAAATCAGTAGTGTTGTTTTCTTTAGGACAACAATTTTATCATTCCACCCTGTATATAAATTTTCTTCGTTATATACCCTGGAAATTCTACTCATACTACAGCGAGTTTTCAAATCTCTGTAATTTTTTTTTTTTTATCAGATTTGAAGCTTAGAGATAATTATCAGTTAAGGATATTAAAAATTATTACACATAGATAACTTGTTAGTTTAGGATATAAAAAAAATCACATGGAGGGACATTATTGGTTTAAGATATAAAAAAAGTCACATGGATATAAATGATCAGTTTATGAATTTTAAAAAATTCACATGGAGTTAAATAACTAATTTAGGATTTTTTAAAAATCAAAGCTATATGAATTATCAGCTTAGGATGTAAAACTTTACTTGGGGATGACTTATCTGTTTAGGATGTAAAACAAGTCAGTTTAAGGATTTTAAAGTCACATAGAGATAAATTATCAGTTTAGGATACAAATAAAAATCTCGTTCAAGATATAAAAGGTCACATGGAGATAAATTGTCAGTTAAGAAATTTTAAAACTCACATAGAGATAGATTATCAATTTAGGATACAAATAAAAATCTCGTTCAGGATATAAAAAGTCACATGGAAATAAATCATCAGTTTAAGAATTTTAAAAAGTCACATAGAGATAAATTATCAGTTTAGGATACAAATAAAAATCTCGTTCAGGATATAAAAAGTCACATGAAAATATATTATCAGTTAAGAAATTTAAAACGTCACATAGAGATAAATTATCAGTTTAGAAATCTTTCAAAAAGTCACATGGAGATAAATTATCAGTTTAGGTTATAAAAAGATGACATGAGATGCATTATCAGTTTGGGATATAAATAAAAGTCTCATGGTGATAAATTATCAGTTTGCTATATTAACAAAGTCATATGGAGATAGGTCTGTATCGTTAAGAGAGTACTTCTGCATAATCTTGTGTTTTGTCAGAAACTAATTTTTTAACAAAATATTCTCAAGTTGGGCTTGCTCGTTGACACGAAGTCTAAGCATAATTTTTTTTATAATATAAGTCGTTCATATAACTTCATGTAATCTTGATATTCTAATTGTTAAAGATTTTTATTTAAAAATCAACATATATTTATTAAAAAAACACACCCACTAATCCACCGCAGAGCGTTTAGATCTACCCACAAAAAGGATTTCCTGAGTGTAAAATTTAATTGTATCTGATGGTGAGGCTCCATTTCTGGAGATCGGGGGTGTGTGTACCCCCCATGTGCATTAAAATCAGGTCCATTCTGATCTGGAGTCGAAGTACTTGTTAAGGTCTAAAATAGATTTATTTAAAGATTATTCGTATTCAAGAGGAACAGTTGATATATAACCCTAAATTATTTACTTTAAGAATAGTTAATTGAAGCTATGAGTCTCTATAAGGGATTATTATTAGTTCCTTAAAACCTTATAACTGTGTGCAAACAAATAACTATGGTTAAATATGAATTGTGACTTGAAACCAAATAATTGATAGTCTCAGTCTGAATTACCTGAAGCCTTACAACTGGATGCAAATTACTTTTAAGATAGAAAGACATGATAACATCTGGGTGCAAAGAGACTCAAAAAGGGATAATTGGTTTGGTTTGATTTGGTTATGTTTTAGGGCATATCAACTTTTGTGAGATATTTAATGTCAAATCCTTTTCACACACACACGCACACACACACACACACACACACACCTATATATATATATATATATATATATATATATATATATGTGTGTGTGTGTGTGTGTGTGTGTGTGTGTGTGTGTGATTTCAAAGGAAATGATTTGAAGGTAATATTATCTTTAACGAGCCTGAGCATATTTGTTTGCGCGTAGCTAAATGATTTTAAGTTGGGTTGGGTTGGGTTGGGTTTTACGGCATATCAACCCTTATGTGTAATTTAATGTCAAATCCTTTTAAGACACACACACACACACACACACACACACACACACACATATATATATATATATATATATATGGTGGGGGTTGTAAGCGAATATTTTCGAGATAACATTTAAAAATGCTTAAACTATTCAGCGCTCATTTGTGCTCACAACAGAATGGTCTCAAGTATTGCTACCTGATACGTAATAATAGGGCACTCGGTAAGTCACCAAAGGATTTATAAAAGGTCGGAGGACTACGAAATAAGAGGACGAGTAGAGACTATCCAAACTACAGCATTGTTTAAATCGGCCAGAAGACCAAGAAGAGTCCTAGAGAGTTGAGGATATTTCCGTCGCACAAACTCCAATGAAAGACCATCAGCTGATGCTGGTGTAAAAAACTCTCAAAGGAGTAAAACAATAATAATATTTCCATTTAATATGAAACATTTCTTTGCAGACAGTCGCATAGTTTCAAGTATAGTAAATGATTGAACAGTTCCATTTGACCCATCGAAGGGACCCTAACAAGTACTGCCAGTCCGACTCAGAGTTGACCTGTGGTAATGTCATAAAAGGATACTCCTTATTTTCCAAAGCTCCTAGTCTAGAGCCTCACAGTCAGATATTTTAGTGTTAAATTCAGGACACTCTTTTCGGATTGGGGTCTTATGCCTCTGTATTGTGAATTATATCCTCCAGCCGGCGGTGCTTAGAATACAGGGTAAGACCTGTCTAGGACATTCAACTGCATCACACCCGAGGGGTGTGCACTAAGACTTCACTGCGACTATTACCAGGCCCACTCTTATCCGAAGTGGTAGTACCTGTAGGGTCCCATCTATGGGTCAAATAGATATGCTTAACAATTATTCGTATACAAACGATATCATACTTACCAACCCCTCCGCTCAGGCAGGATATGACACAAGGTAAATTTTTAAGCAGTGTTTAACAGGTTTGAATTCAGAGTGTTCCTTCTCCTAGACTAGTTGCCTCACCAAGGCTGAAGAACCTAGTCTGTCATACTATTTTCCCATAGCTGGAGGGAGAATATTTGGATTCATACCTTTGAATGCAATGCAATGTGAAATGCAATCAGTCAATGTGAAATGCAATCAGTCAGGTCCAGGATTTAAACTCGTGTCGCCGTGTCCATATCCTGGGACGATAATCATTACACCACGGGCACAAACGTTATAGCTGATATTAAATAAAAAAGACTGCTAGTAACATGAAACCATATATCTGTGTGCAAAGAAATCGCAATTATTGAATAAAGATAGTGTAATTACTCAAAATTACATAATAATAATAATAATAATAATAATAATAATAATAATAATAATAATAATAATGATTATCAGATATTCAAAATTTAAAAAAAAATGAACTGTTTGCATATCATTTAATTGTGTGCCAAAAATTCTTAAGAAACAACAGCACAATAAGAATAATTACAAATGTACAATCAATGCAATTCGCAAATCTCATGGCATAGTATAATACCATACATTTTAACAGGACGCTAAAATCGCTCAATCATTCAAAGGATTGATAAATAAATGCACTGTCCTTTAAAATGCATTATTAGTTACATACAATTTCAATATTTATGTATCTTTTTGTTGTTATTTAGAAAAGAAAGGTTAAGAGTAGCATAACTCTTTTTAGCACGAAATTGAATTCGGCGAACATGGTTCGAATCCTATAAAAGATTGCTTATATTCATTTAACAGTCATATAACGATGACTTAGACTTTTCCTCTGTAAAAAAGATAACAGATATAGCAAGTTAGTTTATGAAAATGACGTTTTAGGTCTAACGCGACACAGTCTATTTCCCATTGCTAATTTCAGAGGAAGAAAAGGCTGTTACCTTTATATTCAACCTTGACGGGGTTCAAACATTTCAAATTTTCATTTGCATTTATTCAAAGTAAACAAAACAAAGCACACGGGGAAACATATCAATACTTACTCAGCTAATCTTCATTTACTGATCAACTGTCGCTTAAAAACATTTTCCGTAAACAAAAGGGATTAAAAAAGTAGTTTTAATCACTACAAACGGGCATTGTTTTCATTTTCAACGGCAAAGTTAATGTCATTGTTCCTTTTCGTCGGTATTAGTGGATTGCAGAATTGGGATTAATCGTTTAAGTCTTTTGCACAATCGTAAGTTGTTTACCTGTTTCGATTATAATTCAAAATGAACTCGATCGTCAATCCGTAGCACTACCACCCCACACTCACAGACACACACAGACACACACACACATATTTATATATATATATATATATATAAGAAGGCTGAATATGATTAAATGTAAACATAAGTACAATATATATATATATATATATATATATATATATATATATTGAATTATTTATGTCCTGAATTAGAAGATTCTCAACAGAATTAACAAAGTTCCTCATTGTTTCCCTAATTCTTCACAATATTTCTTTTTACGAATATCGATTTAAGAAAAAATCATTTTCACTTGTTACGATTTTACGCGGGAAGAACAAGTTGCTGCAGGTCTCTACCCACTACGGTTTCTTTAATATTTATGCCATATCTGTACGTTCATTGTTTTTTCAATGCCGTATTAAAACATATTTCATCGTAACGAGATTGCTGTTACTGCAAAAACATCCACTAAGTTAGCTATTAGAAATAAGCAATTTTCAAATTGCAAAAACATCCACTAAGTTAACTATTAGAAATAAGCAATTTTCAAACTAATAAGAAATTAATCCGAATAATTATTCATATACTGCATTACATAATGTCGCTGCTCTGTGGAAAAAAATTATTGAAGTTTACTCTTATGTGACACAAGGTCAATTTTTAAGCAGAGTTTAACAGATATGGAGGGAGAATAATTCAGTTTATACCATTTCCGAAAAGTATTAGAGCTATGCGCAGTGAAATCTGCTTCATTACATGATTTGATCTCGTGTTGCCGCGTTCGTTTTTTTAATACGATATCGATTACACACCGAGCGCCTCCTATTGTGAAAGTGTGCATAAACGGAAATCCTGCGTCAGACACAGGATTTTCAAAAAGATACATTTTACAACGGTATAAATATAAACTATGAAAAATACAGACTTCACGAATGATCAAGCGCTTCTCACAAATACACTTGCCTATTCGCTACTGCATCACAACCCATCCTCTCGGGCAGGATATGACACAAGGTCATTTTTAAGCGGAGTTAAATAGGTTTATAATTCAGAGTTTTCCTTCTCCTAGACTAGATGCCTCACCAAGGCTGAAGAACCTAGTCTGCCCTACTATTTACCCATAGCTACTGCATTGTCTGAAGCAAGCAGCAGAAGGCAAATAAAACAAATTTCATGAGTTTTAAGCAAGAAAGAACAACCTCCACTTTAAGTCGTAAGATTCTGAAATTTGTTGACTAGATCGAATACCTCGACAACAGCATCTCATCTGCTGTAAACGATGAGAGCATACACAAAGGCAAAGTGGAGTTCTTCTGATTGTTTATTGATCATATAAAAATCTTATCTGTCTGATGAAATAAAACGAGATCTCTTCCAAGCTATGCCTGTGTCAGTAATATTCTGCGGATGTCTTCAACCACAGTTGCGACATCTCGTTCGTCAACAAGACAAATAAAAAGCAAACACCAAATCATTGCCTGTTATCTATGACAAAATAAAGCTACAACATACTCAGCCGCCAATATATATATATATATATATATATATATATGTGTGTGTGTGTGTGTGTGTCTGTATATATATATATATATAGAGAGAGAGAGAGGGAGTCCCTGTTGCGTAGAGGTAGTTATTCTGCTGGACCGAAACATCTTAATGAGTGAGTTCAAACACTTGTCGAATGTTTATGCTCACTTTCTGGATCTAACCTAAACAAAAGTAGGAACCGCCTAATCCCTCAGCTATATATTAAATAGTATTATTTATGTTATCCTCCAAAGATGGCTCTGACGTTAAATAACCTACCAAGATTGATATGATATGAAACAAAGAGACCAGAAATATATATATATTGTCATCAACAGACAGACTGTTTCGTTCTATCAAAACTCTTCAGTGTGGCTAGACACGCAGGACGCTCGAAGCCGGGATCGAAACCCGTCCAACTTTACGTTAGATTTAGCCTCAAACCTCTCGGCCATCAAGCGGACCACGTTGGCTAAGGGAATTTTTAAGGTATTTATTTTAGCAACGGCAGCAGCAGCCGTTTGTTTACATTTTTATACCCTGTCGGCTACCAGAGTGCTCAATTCTTTCGAAGAGCTTTATATGTGTGTGTGTGTGTGTGTGTGTGTGTGTGTGTGTGTGTGTGTGTGTGTGTGTGTGTGTGTGTGTGTGTGTGTATGTGTGTGTTTATTTCGGTGACATTTCGTTAATTCGTATTTGATCAAATAATATATACATTTTTGTCTACATAATTATCCTTTCATGTTGCCATATCGATGTTACGATGTCAGGCCGAAATTTGTCAATAAACTGTCCATGATCATTTTGTTCCTAAGTGCTTTCGGTCCGATCTTGGAAAATCCTCAGTGGGTATAATTATTGCAAACGCCACATAACCTTTGCTTATATATTACTATTTAGTAAGAATTGAGCGTTTATTGTTTATACTGTTGTATAATGTAGTAATTTATATACAACTGTTAAACCGCTTTAGCAATATACACCCCACCCTTGAACATTGGCCAAGATCGGACCGAAAGTACCGGGGAACCAATTAATTATGGAACGTTAATTAACGCATTCTAGACTGATATCATAATATCGATACGGCATCATGAAAGGATAAATAAAAGACTATGTAGAAAAGAAAATTCTATATTATTTAATCATATATATATATATATATATATATATTAACTAAAAGGATCTAAATAACGCCCTCTTACTATCTATTCCTTACTATAATTTTCATCTTTTATTGAATAGTACAGAGCTATGAATTTAATTGTGGTATAATTTGGCAGTAATAATACAATACACAAGCGGATACTCTCGTTTCAGATACGAACAGTTTATTAATTACTTGACTTCGGCTCATAACGACACGAGGAGAGAGACACAATTCTTACTATGCTAAGCCCATCCCGACGTGCGGCGCATCTTGTGATGTTTAAGATCTCAATTCATCTCCGCCGGTCGTGAACCGAAAAACTTAACCGACGTCGCAACGATAGAAAACTCAACTTTACGCCTCAATGGCAAAAACTTAACTTTCTACCTCCATGGTCCAATCTCAACACTCTTCATCAAAATCCTCAAATTCTCAAGATCATCTCTTTTGGGCATGACGTCATCCTCACTCCAGCCCCATTTCCTGTCTGGGGGTTTATTATGACAATGGTGATTTTCATATCGTTTGCCCGCGAGCGTAAAACTGCACTCAATGACTATGCCACTGAACTTAAGAGACTCGAATAGTTCAAAGCCTTACCAAACTGATTGATAACATATGATTAATGAAAAATGATTGATATAAAAGTAATCACTGTTGAATCCTCTGGTTTGATCAATTTGATCAATTATTATTTTAACGATTATTTATGATCATTATTTTGATATATATATATATATATATATATATATGTGTGTGTGGTCTAATTAATATACGAAATTTCCGTTAGTTTTTATTCATTTTAATAAGCGAGAATATTGAGCCATGTTAATATAGAAATAACATAACACATTAGAGCAATACAGATAATTAGTTTCAACAAGTTGTATTTAGTTAATATAATTCTTTGAATCACTGTTTAATTGTCAGTCTCAATCGATATTAGTATTCATGAAAAATCGAATTCACTTTGGATACGTTATGTTTGCCGCTACTAAACTGCTGCGATAGTGCCGTGTGTCGACTTGCTAATTGTGTGATGCTTAAATCCATTCAAACAGATTTTAGCTTCTGAAGAAGTGACCTTCTGTTGGAAAATGCATAAAAAATAATTAGTTCTTGAATAGTAAACAAAGTATTTAGTGAGATATTTGCACTTTATAATTTATCTCTGTTTTAGTTTCCCGACTGGTAGATCTTTTGGTTTCTCATTGTAACAGTATTACATTATAATGCTGGTGCTTTGATCAATGAAAAGCAGGGGTATTTAAAAATGAATGTTACTAATTATCTCCGTTCATCTAATGATGTAAATACTAAATATATGACATTCATTGTTTTGGTTTGGTCTAGTGTTATGGCATATCAACCATTTAATGCCAAATTCACTTATATACATATAAACAGTTCTATTTAAAAGAATTCAGTTTAGCATAAGTACACAGTTTAATTCTATTTAACCCATAGATATGACCCTTGCAAGTGTTTCCGCTCCAGTCCAGAGTGGATCAGGGAGCGATAGCAATGAGGGGTACTCCGAATTCTTTAAAGCCCCAGCATTACTGGAGCCTCACTATCAGATTATTAAGTGTCATATCTAGGAAACTTGTTAGGGGAAGTCTTACCCCTATTGCCTAGATGCAGTTGGTGTATTTTATAGCCCCAGCCGACTGGGACAGACATTCATTGAGAAAGAAGATAGCGTGAATTTATCCTTCTTTTGTTAACTGGACAGAATATTGGTTTATTCCCTAAGAACAGATTGAGAGTGTTGTCTAACAACAATTCCTGCTGTTATCAGCTTTTGGCCTGGTTTGGTTTGGTATGGTTTCTTTGTTTAATAGCATATCAACCTTTGTAGGTTATTTAATGCCAAAGTCATTTTTTCAGAAGAACAGCAGTGGTACTATTTAATCCATAGCTGGGAGGATAGTAGAGTTCATACCTTTCCTAAGGGTATTTGCCCGAAAGTGAACGTAATAGCGCGACTGAAATACGAACTCGCGTACTACGATTCCGCAGTCCATCGCTTTATTTTGGCCTGGGTTAGGATTACATATATAGAAACAATGTGAAGGAAAGTTTAACGAAACGGTGATTATAGCTGGAAATGGAATCGGTCTCTCAAATTCAAGACGAGACTGTTTACATTTCTCTTTTTTTTAATGCCCTGCTTTTCCTATCCCAGCTATAGGTAAATAGTTTGGCGGAATCGTTACTTTAACTTTGTTAAGACAATCAGTCTAGAAGAAAAACTCTATATTCAGTCCGGCTTTACTTCGCTAAAAAAATGATCAAGTGTCACATCTCACCCTTGTCGAAGGGATCGGGTAAGTACATAGATAAAAAGCATGAGTCGAACTTTTATGAATTATTGAGAGATTACGTGTCTTACACTGTTGACTTAGATATTTTCGTAACCTGGCGGCTAATAAGATGTGAATAATAATTATCATAATGATTGGGGAAAATGAAAGTGACGGTGATACCAATTGTCAGTGGCGAACTCGGTACACTCACCAAATGATTGGTACAGGAACTGGAAGACTTAGATGTAAGAGGACGAGTGGATACCATCCAAAGATCGGCCTGAATACTATGGAGGATTCTGTAGTTCGAGGAGACTTGCTGTGGCTCAGATTCCAGTGAAAAACCATGAGTTAATACTGGAGTGAACAGTTCACAAATGAGGAATATAATAATAATAATAATAATAATAATAATCGAGAAGACCATGTAAACCCGGTGAGTGGAAGATGCAGCAGGAGGACAAATCTTAGCAGAAATAAAGATACAATTAGGCATATACCAAGGATGGGGGATGCACTATCAACATTACTATTTGTGATGGCCATGATGTCACTCAAACCCATCCTTTGGAAATGGACAGCCTGATACAAACTCAGTAAATCGCAGGAAAAGATCAACCATTTGATGTACATTGACGACAACAAACTTTTTGCCAAAACGAAAAGGAATTGGAAACCCTTATACAAAGTGTGAGAATATAGTCAAGATATGGGAATGGAATTTGGCATAGAAAATGCGGCATGTTAGTAATGAAAAGTGGCAAACAACACACAACGGAAGGAGTCGAACTACCAAATCACGTAGTCATCAGAACGCTCGGAGAAAAGGAAACCTACAAATATTTGGGTATATTGGAAACTGACAGCAGGAGATGAAAGAAAAAAATAAAAGAGAATATCTGAGAAAATTACTCGAGACAAAACTATATAGCAGGAACCTTGTCAAAGGATAAATACCGAGACTTTCCAACTCGTAAGATACTTGGGACTATTCTTGAAGTGAATCAAAGAAGAACTTAAGTAAATGGACCAGATAACAAAAAAACTAATGACAATTTACAAGGCATTGCATCCAAGAGATGATGTTGACAGACTATATGTGTCAAGAAAAGAGGAAGGAAGAGCACTTGCCAGCATTGAAGACAGCATGGACACATCGATACAACGACTCGAAGACAACATAGAGAAGAGTGGAGGAAGACTGATTGCAGCTACCTGAAACAATACTAATCACACACGGACCAGTGGAACGACAATAACCAGAAAACAAACGTGAAAAGAAAAACAACTCTATGGATTTTTCAGAAGACTAAAAAGCGTCATAACACACGAGAAAAAGTGAACGGGGCTATGAAAAGCAAACCTTAAGAGATAAATTGAATGTCTTCTAATAGCAGCACAAAACAACGCCATAAGGACTAACCATATCAAAGCAAGTATAGATAAGTCGTAATGAAACAGAAGATGTGGATTGTGTGGTGAAAGAGACGAAACGATCAATCACATAATAAGCGAATGCTGCAAATTAACACAGAAAGAATATAAGACTAGACATGACTGGGTGGGTAAGGTGATTGTGCAAGAAAATGAAGTTTGACTATACGAACAAATGGTATATGCACAATCCAGAATGTTTGCAAGAGAATGAAACCTGCTAACTCCTCTGGGATTTCGAGATTCAAGCTGATCACCAAATCTTGGCCGGACTTCGGAATCTTATTATAATCAACAAAAAGAGATAACTTGCAAAATTGTGGACTTTGCTGTCCCAGCTGACGACAAATGGAAATCGAAAGAATGTGAAAAGAGGGATAAGTACCTAGATCTTGCCAGGAAATTGAAAAGAGCTGTGGAACATGAAAGCGACGATAATACTAATTGTGATTGGTGTTCTGTGCAATGTCACCAAAGGATTAGTACAAGGACTGGAGGACTTGGAAATAACAGGACGAGTGGAGACCATCCAAATTACTGCATCATTGAGGTCGGCCAGAATACAGAGAAGAGTCCTGGAGACTTGAGGAGACTTGATATCACTCAAAGTCCAGTTAGAAACCATCATCTAACGCTGGTTTAAAAAACATCAAGAGGACAAATGATAATGATAATAATAATTACTAGAAGAAGAAGAAGAAGAAGAAGAAGAAGAAGAAGAAGAAAACCTGTCTTAGTTTTAATTAACTCTAAGATTGGTCGCCATTTAGTGGATTTTGTCGTCCTAGTTGACCACAGAGTGAAAATAAATGATAGCAATAAAAACTTGGATCGTATCAGAGACCCCCTCCGCAAAAAAACAAAACAAAAAAAAAAACAAAAAAAAAAAACAGAGGAAAGAGCCAAGTAAGCTACAAAGAGCCCCGTCCAGGATGTGAACTCTGGTTGGTGATTTCACTTCCTACGACAATAAAAGATAAGCTAAATTCGCCTCCGACAACCAACCCTTACACCATTGGCAAGTGTGGCACAAGGTCACTTTTATAGTTGTATAATATTCATTAAACATCACTAAATTAGCAGTATGTATATTTGTGAATCTGTATTCATAAGGTTGTATGTATATACGCAACCCCTCCGTCGGACACATGGACGTCAATTTTCAAGCGAAATTCAACTGGTTTGGAGATCTGAGATTTCCTTCTACGAAATTTGTTGCCACACCAAGGTTAACGGGTCCATTGGACACTAAAGCTGGAGAAGGGGAATATATCTATGCCTTTTGCTAGGGCATTCGCATGAAGTGATACACAAGCAGCATCGTCGTGGATTTGAACTCGAATCTCTAACTCCATTTCCTACCACTATAGTAGTCGTTGCGAGGAGTATGGAACATATCAAGTTTAATGTACTTATTTTCACGTAGACTTAAGTGTAGTGACGTATGTTTCTCAATTACGTTGTTGTTTGTATTCAATGTTGCTTTACTCATTAGGGATTGAACCTGACTTTTCAGCTTCATGGAGAAGGGGAAATGGTAGCTGGGTGACTGCTAAGAGCTTGATTGACGGATTTCTAATGGAGGCATCTTCGCGCCAAACGGGTGACTTGTGTGTCCTAATGCTAGTCGCTTCATTTCAGGGAGGGCTTCCCTCTAGTCTAAAAGAGGCATGGTTAAGTCTATTTCCTTTACCCAAGTTGTCTATGAATAGTAATGCCGATGAGACCAATAATTTTGTTTGTAAATGGCCATGCATGAATCTCCTCCTCCCCCTTTACGTTGATTCTG
The DNA here is from genome assembly GCA_963585895.1 of Sepioteuthis lessoniana. NCBI lineage: Eukaryota > Metazoa > Mollusca > Cephalopoda > Myopsida > Loliginidae > Sepioteuthis > Sepioteuthis lessoniana. The sequence goes on along the minus strand of OY757912.1, from coordinate 16,146,967 downwards.
GCTAAAGTGGAAATCAAAAAAAAATTTCGAACTTCTTAAAACGAATAAGAAGAGTCCATGGTTTGCGCTGATAACCCTTTGTATCACAGGACCCGCATAGATTTACCACCGAATCCACTGAATCGGAAGAGTGAGTTTTATTTATTCTCTATCAATACTACTTTATGAAAATAAACATGCACATGGGAGACCGCGTATCATAAATTTGGTGATGTGTATTATAGTTTCGCTAATGGTCTGGGAGACCTGGTTTCAATCCCAGATCGAGTCATACCAAAGACTCAAAAAATGGTACTTGATGCTACCTTGCTTAACACACAGCAGTATAAGGTAAGGATCAAGGGTAAAGTAGAGCAATTCAGGGAAATGAGTAGCATTCTCTCCTACACCTTGGTGTAGTAGCTATCAAAAAAGGAGCCTTCGGGTTACCCTCGACAACGGTCGCCAACTTTACTTACTTATAGTTTGGGGTTGATGTATGAGACCCTAGAAGAGGCCTTACATGTACATGTGTGTGGTTGTGCATGTGAGACTATCAAGGGTGCATAAGAACGCATGCAAGTACTCGAATTTTGCTTGGGTGGACGTCTATTATAAAAACATTTACCGTAAAATTCTCAATGTCTGGATGCACAGATATTTAAGGTTAATGACTGCGACAGTTATCTTGCTAGAAGTATCGAGCACTCTGAAAATCAAAAAAGCCTTCTGGAGAATTTATTTTTATAACCAACAGATTTATTAAACGACTAAACAAAATGGTTGATTAATTTCTTGATTGGTTTTAAAGCATTTAACCTTTGTTGAATAATTAGGGCTTTTTTCTTCTTTTTTTTCTTTTACTGACGCATCAGACTTCTATTTGAAAAAAAATAACTTCAAATAAACAATTAAACAAAAAATATAGTTATAAATGTATAATGAACGAAATTCCCTAACATACAGGCATAAAATAACCCTAGCCAAGTTGACATGCAGTTAAAATCAATCAAATTCTTTTCATAGGAAACATTTTTGGTACACTGTTATCTGGTTTTTGTCATTCCCTGGTGTCAGTCACTGTGGCATAATTGCTTAATTACTTACTTGGCTGCGGCTTCGAAATAAGTGATTTCAAATTCCAGTCTCTCTATTACGTCACTTTTTCACAAATACTCACGAGAAAGGTTGCTCTCCCTTATCTTGCTAAATATGCGTTAAATTATATCACTGATGGCATTAAATAACCCAGAATTTTTGTTGTTCTATTAAAAACAAATACACCAAACTATTATTCTTTATCAAATGCAAATAAGTTATACATATTTCATATATTTCCATGTAATACATATTATTATGAAATAGATCTTTTTGAAACAGAGTCCTAAAATATTCTCAGCCCACACGGCTGGAGCAGTAGAATATGATGACTGCATCTTTGCAGAGTCATAATACCCCACTTCATCGAGTGTCCTGGATAAGACAATAAACATTTTGATGGTTAGGCTCGTGTAGAAAGAACAATAGATGTACCATTTAAGCCATAGAACTCGGAATAAGGTGGTTCATATCTTTCCAAAGAGAATTCTACGGAAAGTAAAAAAATAAAAAATAAAAAAAAATGCGCCATTGAATTTCGAACACTTTTACTATGATATTGCAGTCCAGTTCGTTAGCAACGACACCACGAGGACTTCACCCTTCAAAAGGAAAGTGCTGAGTCAAAATCGAACTCAGTAACAATTTTCTGACGCCAAAGCTCATTAGCCATAATATATATATTAATCAAACCCTTTTCGCCATGGGTAGGAATCGAAATTAAGATCAATTTATAAGCGGAGTTCATTTTTTTACTTTAAATTCAGAGTTTTCCTTATTCTAGATTAGCGGTCTAAATAGCCGCGTCTGCTCTACTATTAGCCCCTAGCTGGAGCAGAAAGAGATAGGTTCATGCCTTTGTCGAGAGAATTTGAGTGAAAGCGAAACACAGACTGCTTCATCAAAGATTTGAACTCGTATTGCTGTGTTCATGTCTTAAGATCATAACCGTTATAACTATAGCAGCTGCTAGGAAATTTTGCCAGAGAAGTGGATTGATTCAAGCCAGTCAAAATCAAAACTAAAATGTTGGCTCTTCGTGTACAAGTTATTGTCATTGTTATTATTATAATTATTATTATTCTATACCCATTCATAGAAGCTTTTATGTCCATGCACTCACACTACATGAGGTCTATTTAAGCAGACTCCGAAATGCGCACACGTCAGTAGAAAATGTACACACGGTAAAAGTAAAAAGCCATCTTCCAATGCAAAATAGATGAAAATGATAGAGGCTGTAATGACAACGAAGACCGATTTTATCAGTGTCGACTCATGATTCAGTTCCAATGAATACTTGTAGATTATTCAGTCGCGACTCATTACCAACTTTCAACAAGTCGCTAATACGGCTGCCATTTTGCGAGCAGTTCGTTAAGATTATCATATGTTGAGTTTGGCGAACTGTTCTCGCCAGAGTCGATTCGTATCACATACTCGGTCATCACAGTTCCAGGCTGGACCAAAATTTTATTAACACAATGATGTCGATCTTCGTGGCAGGATTTAATAAGATACGGTCGAATTTTGAAAAAAAAATATATCCCTTAATCGCATTTTGCACGTGCTAATATTAAAAAGGAAAAGAACCCGATTTTGGTTTTAGTTTTTGAGCAAAAAAAAAAAAAAGAGAAAAAAGAAAAACGGAATTCGACACCAAAAAATAAGACGGTAAAAATTTCGAAATTATTACATCGGTAAGGACTAAATAAAAACCACGATCTCTTATTTGTCTTTGTCACAATTGCCGATTGCTTTCATTTGGCCTTTAACCTTTACTATCTTAATAACATAAATTCATGAATATCTATTTGGCAAAAAGGTTTGTTAGACTTATCAAATGTTGCAAAAAGAAGTATTGATTAATTTTAACGGCATGTCAACCGCTTTAGAGGTTATGGAATTGCTTTCATTGTACGTCCATTTTGATTTTTTTGTGTTGTTGCTCCTTTAGAGATTTTTTTGCACACGGTTCTTAAAAAAATATTTTTCAAATGGACACAAGGGCGAGTTAAACAGTTATGTATCTTTCTTTAGTACAGAAATTTTACCGTGATAGGAGCATGAATCATATAACAAAATGAACCCTCTGTGGATCACAATCCTATTTCTCAATATAGTCACTGTTTCTCTCCACCTTCGACCGAGAGCATGTAACTCTGCCTCGTAAAATTCCGTTGATTGTTCTTTGAACCACTTCATCACTGCAGTTTTCACTCCTTGATTACTGGCATAATTTTTGCCTCTTCAACCCTCTTTCATGGGGCTAAAGCGATAATAGTCTGAAAGCACTAAAAATGGTTAGTATGGAGGACGTGGTAAAGTTGTCGACCAGAATAAAGAGATTATCTCTCTTATCATGATGCTTTTGTGTAGCCTAGCATTGTCAAGCAGTAGGAGTACATTATCGAGTGGCAGGATTTAGCACCTTTAAACAATCATCGCTTCGGACCTATGAAATAGGGTTTAAGAAACAAACATTATGACAGTGATGAGGAAGTGATAAGTGCTGTGATGAAGTGTTTCAAAGAACAACCAATAGAATTTTATGAGGTAATAATACAGGCACCCATTCGAAGGTGGAATATTGCTACAGAGAGAAACAGTGACTATGTTGAGAAGTAGGAATAAGATCCACAAAAGACCAACTTCATTTTCATGTATGATACATGTTCCTGTGTCGGAAATTATTCCTGTACTAAAGAAAAAGGCGCTATTTTTTTACTCACTTCCGTATATTTGATCCATATATGTGAAACTAACAAATACTACCATTCCATTTCAGAGGGGACCAGGGAGTAATCGTCCTTGATCTGAATATAAATAATGCAAGCATCTATATTTTCCATTATTTATACTGGTTGATTATATTAAAGAATATATATATATATATATATATATATATATATATATATATATATATATATATATATATAGTACAATTTGATGAAGAATCAAACTCGGTTAAGTCGTCATAATAAATGTATTTCGGCGGAGAATATTACTTTACTCTCCGTCTCGTCAGATGACTATTTACATGCTTAATCCACACCCACTGTCTTTGGACACTGACTGGATATTATATATATATATATAATACCCTGACTTAGGTGCTTTTAGCGAAAATATGACGAAGAAATGATCTGGAGAGGTAAGGTTCTGATATAAAAGTAACGTCTTAGATACTAAAACTCCAAATCGGAGGGGAATTGGGAGTTATAGCAATGAAATTGGTACGTCACATCCCTAAGATCACAAAAAACTAGAGCCTCATCATCTAATACTGTTTATTGCCATATCATCGACACACGATTATTGGAGGCCTCGTCCCACTGTCGGTGATACAGTAAGTGTGTTTAGAGCCCGATCAGCGGATTGAGGTTCATTTTTTAAAAAATACATTAAGTTAATAAGAATATATACTTCTGTTTTTGTCTCCAGCCTTTAAATAATGAAGCTCCATTTGAGTGCATTGGACGCTAAAATGTACAACCACTCCAGATCAGAGTTGACCAGAGACTAGAGACAACAAAGCAGAGGATTCTACACTCTAAAACCTCTGAAATTGTTGCCTCTCAACCAGATACAGTTACTGCCATATCCGAGACACTACCGCTGAGTCGACTGAGGCTGTAAAATACACCAAATGCATCTCAGTATAGGGGTAGTATCACCTCCGAAAACGAGAGTATTGGATATGACATTAAACAATCTGATGGTGAGGCTCCAGTAATGCTGAAGTTTTGGGAAATGCAGAATACCCCTTCATTGACATCGCTTCAGGTCCAATTTGGTCTGGAGTGGTAGCACCTGTTAGAGTCCTATCAGTGGGTCAAATAGAACTGTTTTACATTTAAACTAAGGGCAAACAAGTGACTTATGCTAAATTGACTTGTTCGAAATAGAATTGTTTAATTGGATTATTAGAGACACATAGCAATTCTTAGAACCATTTAACGTTGTTGACTTATCCTCTATTGAATTGTTAGAAATAGAACTCTTTGATCATTTAACAGTGTGTTTTAAAAATTGTTTACAAATCATATATCAATAAAAATGTAAAAACAGGATTTGGCATTAAATAAATAGCAATGGTTGATAGGCTAAAAAAACAAAAAACAAAACAAAACAAAACAAAATAAACCAAAAGCAAGACACTAAATTTTTTTTTTTTCTAATTCATAATTCAGTCACAATAAAACTTTTCCCACCAATACTATAATCAGACCAAGAGCTCTTAGCGAGAAACTGAATGTCAGCAAGTTTTTCTGACACTGTTTATACCATTCTTACTGATATATATATATATATATATATATATATATATATATATATATATTGGATAAAGCCATTATCAAGTTACATGTTAATCGTATATAAAAATCTCTTTGGAAGACCGTTTAAAATGAACGGTCGTGACAAGCACTGTAGCATAACTTTCAGTATCATTATGCAAAAATTAACAGTCAGGTGCCTATTTCATATTTATGATCTTGTAACAACAGTTCGATTTTCAAAGTTTTTAAAAAAATATTTTGTCTCCGTATATATATATATATATATATGTTCGATTTCTGTCTCTGTCTCTCTGTCTGTCTCAGTCTCTCTCTGTCTCTGTTACAGTCTATATATATATAAATTTGGTATGTGCGTATGTGTGAGTGTGTTGCTGTATTTTGCGTTTTAGGAATAGACATGTGTCAATGTATATATGAGTTTTCTTACTCGACGTGTTTTTTTTTATTCCTATTGATAATAACACACACACACACACACACACACACCTGCACAATCTCTCTCCGATACACCCTATCTAAAACACTATCTCTCCCATACACCCTAACTAAAACACACTGAAGCATAATCGCGTACACGTGAGTCTCTGTATAAGTATGAGAGAAATAAAGGGAAATCATTTAATTACGTATGTGTTAGCGCACTCACCAGCGTACATATGTGTTTTTGTGTGAGGGTTGGGTGTATATGTGTGCGTCTCTATGTGTCTGCATGTGTGAAAACGAGAGAACGGTAATGTTTTGCCGTGTAGAAAACGTCAGATCTTGATTACGTTAAATGTAGATCTACTTCTTAATAACGCTCTCTCTCTCTCTCTCTCTCTCGCTTTCTCTGTCTCACACACACACGCACACTTCTCTCTCTCTCTTTCTCTCTCTCTCTCTCTCTCTCTCCATTTCTTACAAAGTTGTAAGCAATAGACGTTCGCAGCTGGATATATTAATTAATGCAGCAAAAGAATGCCATTCCGCAGACAGCCGAATGAATCGGTGTGTAATTGCACCCAGCGTGAACAGCACAACTTCCAGTGCGCATGCGTTCTCCTGTCTATATACACTCACTTCAGTTTTGATACAACACAGGAAGAAAAGGAAGTAAGAGAATTGACTATAAGGATGGTTTGATGGTATTATATACACCTAGAGAATATTACTCCCTAAGAGATATATACCAATTTTGTATCGTATTTGATAGAGAAGTTTATTGTATTGTGAAATTATTTCGTAGCAAACCTTCATCATCATCATCATCATGTCGTGCAGCTAGCACTGATATCCCTGACCCTCTCTCACCGCTTCTCCCTATCGTTCATCGCCTCACCCCGGTCCTCAGGGCTACATCCCGTATCCTCACATAGCTGCTGCATGTATGTTCTTGCTGGTCGTCGTGATTTTGCTCGGCCATATGTGGGGGTCCATTGGAGTACATCCCTTATGAGTTCGTCTCTGCTTCTCCAGCTGTGTCCTGCGTGTCTGGTTTGTCTAACTTGGATAGTTTTCGTGATAGGAGGCAGGTGGACGTATAGTTGATGCTTTATGGGGTGTTGCCGCCAGGACTTATTCAATATTGCTCCCAACAAACCTTAGTGTTTATTTTTTGTTGCTGTTCTTGGATGATTTTGATATTACAGACTTAATCTGATTCGAAACTCACAATATGAGTATTCTGTTTAAAACATATAAATAGTCACTCTATACTCACCAAACTCCATGACTGGAACTTCACAATTGGAGGCAATTTCACTTTTTACACAAGACACGTTTTTTTTAGGTGAGAGGTTTGCGCCTGCACAAAATCCCTTTTACGTTAGTTTCAACGAAAACACAGAGGTGACTATATTTTATTTATTAATATTTCAATTTCACACTAATTTCCAAATATAGATGATTATTTTCTTTATATTCTTATTTCAAATGCTTTGGATATATGATTTACACGAAAATCAGCAAATATTCATAAATCCCACTGCTTTCAAACTACTAAAATTATTCTAGATAATATTGAAGCGCACTTTTTATAAGACTTACTTTCAGAGGAAATAGAATATATGACCCGAGTTTAGATTGACTGCCTTTCACTTCACGCTAATGCCCTTGGTAAAGGCCATCATCTATCAGCCGACCAATCTTAATGAATAAGCAGTAAGTTTGAGGGAACTTTTTAAACTTGTTTAGGCAATTAGTACAGTTGTAGCAAAAAGCTAAATTCAAACCAGCTTTACTCCACCTGAAATGACCTTGTTTTTCATCCTGTCAGCGATGCAGTGGTTGGGTAAATAAATACTTGTTGATATAAACTGCAATAGTAAAATATTGTCGAAGGAAACCGAATACTGTATTTTTCCATTTATTTCCGAATAAAACCAACAATACTAAACATAGGATAGAATCCCCGTAGTGTAGTGGCTAATGTTCTGAAGTACGACATTGTAGTGAGCGAGTTCAATCGCCAGTCGTGGTAGTACATTGAATATCAAACTAATCCTCTTGGAAAATGTACGGACTCCTTTATCTCTTCAGCTACGAGTTAAATAGTACCACTTCTGTCCTTCAATAAGAATACCTTTCGCATTAAATAACCCACGAAGGTTGATATGCGGTTAAGCAAAGAAACCAAATTAACACCACTTGATAGATTAGCCAATAACCTTAATATAAATTACCCTTTTTTCCCTTTATTCTCTTTATCGGACAGGATATTCAGATGCTTTTCATATCTCTTGCCACTGTGTGCTTCCGTACTTTTCTTGATCTCACTCTTTTCCAAACTGGTCCAAATCTCTTAAATATTCCATCTTCTTATAGTAATGAATGTCTTTCGAATGTTCGATGACTGTCCACATCTTGATAGAAGATAGCCGAATTTACCACTAAAACTACAAACATCCTGATTTATAACTAATTCTATTTGTGAAATATATACAAGGTGCGCAAGAAAGATTACGCTGAAAGTCGTTGGATAATAGTGACTTACGCTTGTAAGATACTTATGCTATCCTCTGGGTCTAACCAGTTGTTGGCTAGAGACAGCATACCAAGATAATTGGTGACTATGCTGACAGCAGATTTTATTCGAGGGTTTCTTCTCTTATACTTTCCCTGCCAAAAGAAACCTTAAAGTCTGCAGAGGTTTGATGTTAAAGCTTCCTTCTCCAATTTTGATCTTCATTTCTTATAAATGGCTTGCATTCCCCATATATACATATATATAAACCAGCTCATTGCCCTAGTGGGTAGAGTGTTCGCCAATGATCTGGGAGGCCTAGTTTCAATTCCAGATCGCGTCATACCAAAAACTTTAAAAATGGTACTTGATACCTCCTTGCTTAACACTGAGCAATATAAGGTATATATCAAGGGTAAAGTGGAGCAATCTAGGGAAAAGAGTAGTAGTTATTGAAAAAGGAGCCTTCTGGTCCCCCTCGACTACGGTCGCCAACTTTTACTTTTACACAAATACACACCCACACTCGCATATATATATATATATATATATATATATATATATGGGGTGTGTGTGTGTGTGTATTTATATAGGAAGACAGAAATAGAATGATTGATCGATATATATATGAATGTATATATACATAATGGCATTGAGATTCAGTGATTGAGAGAGAGAGAGAGAGAGAGAGAGAGCAGAAAAGAGAGAAAGACTTTAATGTATAAGCCATCGTACATCTGATGCAGAGTAAAGTTGTTATTAAGAATTTTTGCGTTAAGCGCACTTGACACTGTATTAAAAAGGTATATACTCAACATGACAGACAGACAATAGAGCGATAATTACCAGATCACAATTACTATGTATTAACAGCGTGTGATTTCTTGTCAGATAGAACCTAAGAACACCAGTCTAACAGATAATTAATTGGACAGAGAAATGGATATATCCATAAGAACTGTTCTCTCTCTCACTCTCTTTCTCTTTCTATACCCCCCTCTCTCTCTATGTATGTTTGTGTGTTTACCAGTCTGTGTGAAACCATTCAGATGCCTCGTGTTCATAATACTGGGGAATAGCAATTTCCAGAGATACTAAAATCTATCGACTCCGAGTATAGAATGATTATATAATGTACATACAGTCGACCATGTCCGGTTAAAAGCACCCCCACCCCACCAAAAAATGATGAATAAATTGTGTCGTTGATTAGCTGGTTGGTTTTTACGGCACGTCAACTCAGTTTGACAATTGTAACCTCTAATTATGAACATTTCAAAATTGTGTCTTCACGATGATTTTAAACAAATAAACACTTCATCATCTTAAATATTCAGCCAATAGATGGTGCCCTAAAGAGAATTATCCCTCCAGATTAAAGTGGATGTAGGATTAATAGTGTAAAAGACGTGATTCCACCCTACAAATGCTTCAGCATCAGAGTCGCATCAATCGATGCATTTTAGCCCCATAGCCCAGAAATCCTTTTTTGAGGGGATAGGCAGACCCACCTACTGTGGATGCTTTAGTCGTATTCTTGGGCAAGACGACTGGGCTTTGAAACATATTAATCATATTTACCAACCCCTCCGCTCGGGCATGATATGACACAAGGTCATTTTTAAGCGGAGTTTAACAGGTTTGAAGTCAGAGTTTTCCTTCTCCCAGACTAGTTGCCTCACCAAGGCTGAGGAACCTAGTCTGCCCTACTATTTACCCATAGCTGGAGGGAGAATAATTGAATTCATACCTTTACCAAGAATATTAGTGTTATGTGAAATGCAATCAGCCTCGTCCAGGATTTGAACTCCCATCGCCGTGTCCATTTCCTACGACGTTAACCATACCACGGGCACCTCCTTTGAAACATATTAATCATATTAAACATATTAGATATCCATAAAAATTCTAATGTTGTTTTATCTAAGGTTGTTTTTATGGAGACGCATGAAGACAAAGATATACGAGGGATTCTCGGAAAGTAAAACCACCTATTTGTATCTTTTATTCATAGATACGAGGGTCATTAAATAAAGGTGTTTTTTAAAGACAAATAATTATTTTTCCAGATTTTCTCTAAAATAAAAGCTCAGCGTATCTAACCCTAATGAGGTACTTAGGCGAAACAATAGTAGGTTAGTTCCTGACTCACTAAGTAATTATTGTTACTTTTTTGCTCTACTTAGTATTGAGCACTTTTTCCATTTTAGCTTAGCAGCCCTAACGGTGTTTTTTTTTCTTTTGACCAACCAATTGCGTGTCTTTTGAATTTTTTCAATTGGTATGACAAGGTTGGCCTTTTCTTTTTTTTCAAATAAACAATTTTTTCCCCTTGATAGTGATTCGTTGTATATTTTCATCTTCAAATCACTTTCCTTTTTTTTTATTTTTCTTACCATAAGGACTATCATTGTTTTATATATATATGTATATATATATATACTGCTGAACAGTAGTGTAATATCTATTAGCAGGACCAAAATATAAAAGAATAATTATCAAGTAAGTTTATCAATTTTCTCAAACAAATTTTACACCTGACAGAATAATCAAAGAGGCATTATATTAAATAAATCTTTATTTTCAAAATCCCCATTTTTTTTCACCATAATAACAATTTAGTACGCATTTTTCACAAGTATCTATTGGCACTTCCATCGTAAATGTCCGGTGACCTTTAGGGCATCGCGCCTTAGCCCCACTCTTTTTGCGATGGAACTGGGGTATCGTAGTATGTACTCTTTTATATGATATACTTGCTCGCTGTACCCTGGTTTGCTCTGAAGTCGAAAATTTTCCTTACTTCTTGACTCGTTGGTTTACCAAGTTTAATCAGCTAGTCTGCCCCATTACTTACCGAAGTGAGGAGAGAAGGCATTCATATCTTATTTCAGAACATTAGGGTGTAAGTGAAATCGTAAGCATGGATTTTCTCTTGGTTCTTCGAGTTTAATTCCTACGATTGGTACACCAAGCGACTTCAGTTCTATTTCTAATTCTTTTCATCTATTTTTTAAAAATGGCTTTACATTAAGTTGAGCGCAGAAATTTCAAATTTAGTATCTGATAAAGACCTTCCTCTTTCAAAGCATCTATCAATTTTGAAAGCAGCCAAAAACTGATAAAGAATCCTAAAAATGTATAGCAATAATCTGTAACTGGGTTTGGTTGTATTTTGTTTTTATGGCATATCAACCATTATTGGTTATTTTAAGCCAAATCTTGTTTTGCATATATATTGATTATATGATTTGTAAACACATTTTGTTGATACACAATTAAATGTTCAAACAGTTCTATTTCTAACAATTCCATTTAGCAAAGGTCAAAGTTAAACGGTTCCAAGAATTGCCGTGTATCACTTGAAATGTAATTAAGCATGTCATTTGTTTACACATAGATAATTGACAAGCAGTTCTATTTCAAACAATTCAATTTAGCATAAGTCATTTTTTGCACTCAGTTAAAATGGCAAATATTTCTATTTGACTCTATACATAGGATCCTATCACATACTTCCACTCTGAATCTAAGTGGACCTGGGAACGATGGCAATGAAGAGGTACTCAGCATTCTCCAAGTCAACAGCATTACTGGAGCCTCTCTATCCGATTGTTTGACATTATATCCAGGACACTCGTTGTGGGGAGTCATAGTCTTCTGCATAGGTGCTGTTGCAGAATTCTACAGCCGATGTTGTAATCGTGACAAAGCTGAGAAATAATCTTTTAATTTTGAAAATAGGTCTATTTCATTTTTGATGGGAATTGGATAATTCCACCTGCTCTTAAACTAGTTTCATTTTTTTGAAAAATATATTTGTCAATCAGCTGTTATATAGAGAAAATATATGGAGAGACTCATAAATAGATAAAATAAGTGAACGGAAAACTGATACACACACACACACACACACACACACATATATATATATATATAGAGAGAGAGAGAGTGAGAGAGAGAGTGAGAGATAGAGAGAATGAAAGAGGGGGTAATAAAGAAAAGGAAGAAAAACTAGACAGACTGTTCCAGACATTCATTTACATATTTTTTTTTTTAGATCAGGAATATACTCTTTGGAAATTAAATATTCCGTAAGCTAGGCACTTAGCTAGCTAGATAGATGAATAGATTTTAACAGATGTATATAGAAAGGTAGATAGATTGTTCGAAATAGACTGGGATAGATAGATTTTAAGAAAATGAGATTGATAGATAGATAGATAGATAGATAGATAGATTATAATACTCTGAATTATGATTGATCAAACTTCCAGGTGGGAATTGCATTTCTGTCTTGAAAATTAGAAATCGTCGTTCCATGTATTACCTGTGCTGGAACATTTGCGATGATCACCGGAGTCCATTAAGTAGCCATTAGCCACCAAGTTAGATTGATCCATTCTTGAGAATTGCAATGACATCTCATCCAGCTGCAAAGTCCTCTGTAATTCACTCTGCTCACGCATATTCATACCGTCGCTACATCTCCAGAAAAAAAAAATCGATAGATATTTTTGATTACTACTTTTTCTAGTGTTTTTATTCATCTGTCGTCTCATTGACTTCTCAATTTTTACCTCTATTTTCGTTTTTATGTCTTTTTAAGGTTAGTTCACATTTTTCCTTTTTTTTATTTTTTTGCATAATTCGCACAGCTCAATTAGATATTGTCACATTATTCATAAGAATATCATTTTATTTCTCCATCCATATTTTTAGTTATTTACTTCTTATGTTTTTGGTTTTGGTGAGAGGAGAATCATGGAATAGTCTTTGCCTTCTTCGCGATAAGCAAATTGATTTGAATGCTACCGACCAGTCGCCATTGCTGAATTCACAGGAATTCGTTAGACTAATCAGAATGAGGCGAAACATTGGTCACCACCATCATCGTCTTGGACCAGTCATATTCATGTATTTTCTTCCTAAATAGACAGGAATACATAACTACATTTCTTACTTATCCTCTTCCGCTTTCCCTTTCTCTCTCTCCCTCTATATATATATATATATATATATATAAGGTAAAAGAAAGAAAGAAAGAAAGAAAGAACGAAAAATACTCTCATACACGTGGAGTTACAGAGAATATCAGATGATAAAACTGATTTACAGGTTGATTAATTTTAAAGGCATATCAACCTGTGCAGAGTTATATTATGTCTAGACATTAAAGAATCACTTTTATTGAAAATATTTATATACATTCTTATTTATCTGTATCTTAAAAGTATTTGCACTGTTATATGATATCAAAAATTCTTATCTAATACAAATAATTCGCACACAGTTGTATGATTTCATGGATTCCTACCTAGTACGAATAATCACATATTTTCAGAGCCATTCGTTTGCATACAGTTAAATGGTTTCCCCTATCTAATAATAGTAATAGTAAAGTTGGTGACCGTAGTCGAGGGCGACCAGAAGTCTCCCTTTTCAATAGCGAGTACACCGAGGTGTCGGGGAGGGCGCTACTCCTTTCCCTGGATTTCTCCACTTTACCCTTAATACATACCTTATATTGCTGAGTGTTAAGCAAGGAGGTATCAAGTACCATTTTTAAAGTCTTTGGTATGACACGACCTGGGATTGAACCCAGGTCTACCGGACCGTTGGCGAACACTCTACCCACTAATCCAATGAGCCGGTTAGTACTGATATATATTATGATAATCGTAATAATACTAATCCTTAGTAGCCAAATATTACATAAAATAACCATGTTCAATACAAATAATTTACAGTTATATAGCATTATGCATTTTTATCAAATACAAAAAGCTTTCACATAGTTGTTGATCCAAAGATGGGACTCAAATAGGTTCTACCGCTTTAAGTCAGAGACGACCTGAGAGTAATAGCAATACTTCCCATGTCTTCAAAATTGGAGTCTTACCATCAAATGTTTGGGAAAGAGGATTCACTGAGAATTGGACAACAAATAAATATATCACCATATACACATACAAAGAGGATTAGCACATACCAGAATTAAACAAGGAAAATAAGACCCACTAAGTTATTTTAGGTTTTTATGTACAAACGTCGTGTACAGAAGACCGGAAGTAGTTTTAAACCACAAAAAAAAGGAGAGCTGAAAATTAATTAAGCACCTGGACCTTGCCAGAAAAAAAAAAAAAAAAAAAAAAAAAAAAAGAATGGATCGTGTAGTTGACAATGATACCAATTGGAGAATTTGAACCAATCCAAAAGAACCAAGAAAAGATATTGGAAAAATTAGAAATGTAAGAAACAATCGCGAGCGTAGAGACCACAACTCTTCTGAGACCGACTAGAATAACGGGAAGAGTTTTGAAGAGCTGGTGATAAAGACGAAACAATTAATAATAGAATAGGCGAATGCTGAAAAGTGGTGCAAAGAAGAGTATAAGACTATTGACAACTGGGTGAGGAAAGTGATCCACTGTTAATTGTGCGAGAAATTGAAAATAGACTATTCGAACAAGTAGTATATGAACAACACTGAATCCGCCCTGGAGAATGAAAGAAAGAAAATTCTTTGGTATTTTGAGGTACAAACGGATCACTTAATATCAACCAAACGACCAGACCTATTGATATAGTCAACAACAACACAAAAAATATCCAGCCGAATAGCGGACTTTGCTGTCCCGTCACAGCACAGAATAAAATTAAAAGAAAGCGAAGAGTTCCTAGACCTTGCAAGAGAACTAAAAGAAAAACTATTGAACGTAAAGGTGAGGGTAACTCTAATTGTAATTGGTGCGCTCAGAACAACCCTCAAAGGATTAGTAAAAGATCTGGAAGACTTGGAAACAAGAAGATATATAGAGAGCATCTAGACTTCAATATTATCGAGGTCTGCTAGAATACTGAAACTGTGGTGTGAGAAGAAGAAGAAGAAGAAGAAGAAGAAGAAGAAGAAGAAGAAGAAGAAGAAGAAGAAGAAGAAGAAGAAGAAGAAGAAATGTAGGTTATGTAGGACCATAAATGAAACTACTAATCATATAATGAGCGCATGTAGCAAACTGACACGAAAGGAATACAAAACTAAACAAGACCGGTTGGAGAAGATGAACCATTTGTACTTCTACAACAAAAAGAACAAGACAACACAGGTTGGAAAAAAGGAGCCATTTGCATTTGTACACAAAAAAAAACTAAACAAGTCAAGACAAGTTGGAGAAGATGGGCCACTGGAATTTGTACAAAAAACAAATAGATCACAAGACAAGACAGTTTGGAGATGATGAGCCACTTGCATTTGTACCAAAAAAAAACCCCCAAAAAACCCAACAAGACAGGACAGGTTGGAGAGGGTGAGCCACTTGGATTTGTACAAAAAAAAAACAAACTAGACAAGATAGTTTGGAGAAGATGAGCCACTTGCATTTCTATAACAAAAACTAGACAACATTTGTATAAATGCATTTGTATATAAGAAAGACGTGACAACAAGACAAGGCAGGTTGGAGAAGATTAACCACTTGCATCTGTACAAAAAAACAAACAAACTAGACAACAAGACAAGACATGTTAGAGAAGATGAGCCACTTGCATTTTTATAAGAAAATACCATGTTTACCATGCAAACAAATGGTAAATGCACAAATCAGAATATGCCCAAGAAAATTAAACGCATCATATTATCTGGGATTTAAAATACTAATGAATCCCCCAATTTTGCCTAGAAAAGCTAAGTTCGTATTCATTAGACCATAAGAAAAGGACTTGTCATTTAATGTATTCTGCCGTTCAACCAAACCATATATTAGAAATAAAAGAAAACAAAATGAAAATTATATTGATCTTGCAAGAGAGCTGACAAAGCTCTGAACCATAAAAGTGACCAGGATACTAATCATAGCTGGTACGCTTGGAATGGTTCATGTCTTGGAAAAGCAACTGGAGGACTTTGAGATCAGAGGAAGAATCGAGACAATCAAGATCCTAGCATTGTCAAAATCGGCTCATTCGAGTTCTGGAGATCTGAAGAGACGCAGGAACATGAGAAGACTCAAACTTCAGAAAAAAAAACCCACATCTATTAAAACTCACACGGAATAAAATAAGGCTAAGAAATAGGAATGGAGCTCAGAAAAAGATCATCCAGACCACTGCTCTGTCATAATGAGCTTGATTACTGGATATCTCCTCAGAATTCGATAAAAACCCACCCATTTGTGCTGTTGTGAATAGCTCCCTTAGAGTGAGAATAAATATGTAAAGCGGTTTATACTGTCAATGGAAATTTTGTAACTTTTTCTCTTAACGTTCCAATCATCAGCTGCGAATGGACCAATGAAAAAAGAGGAAAAATGGTAAGAGATAAAGGATAATGTGTGGATACTAGGTAAATGGTACCTGGTAAAAAGAAAACAATGATAAGTAATGGTTATAATACGCAATATTTACGACACAAAAGTCAAAGGTATTTCAATTGTTTTGGAGAACCTTATCAAAAGCAATAATTTTGTTTTCAGAATTTTTTTCCAGAAATGTAAAATTTGAATTGTTTTGTATTAATTGATATAAAAGATCATTTTCATCTTTTAATGAAATTTGGTTTGAAGCGATAAAAAATAGTGACGAATTAAACAATACTCGGGGGTGTCCGCGTAGTGTAATGGTTAAAGTGCAGAATCGTAGTAAGCGAGTTCGAACTCCAGACACGCTACTATATTCCCTTTCGGACAAATGCCCATGGGAAAATATGAACCCCTTATCCTCGCAGCTATGAGTTAAATAGTACCCCTACTGTTCTTCAAGTAGGATGGATTTGGCATTAAATTACCCAAGAACTTAATATGCCATTAAAGAACTAATAAATGGTGTTCATAGATTGAAGAGAGGTTTTATCTTTAATCTTTTGGTCACTGTGAAGTGTAAACTATGTAAAATTTACAGAACAATTTTTGATGTGTTCGGAGAAGCATGTTTTAGCAAAAAAAAAACCTTACAAATAACTTAACATCAGTTTGCCAAGCACCGGCTCTCTGATAAAGAAAAGTTCTGAGCGCAAAGGTCAGAAAAGAAGGTCATGCTGATTGCTTTCTCTAACACGAAAGGATCCATCCCAATAGAAATAGCTAAAACCTGATGCACCTGCAAACAGAGCTTCCTTGTAACAACTCCATAGGCAAAATCCCCTATATTTATTGAATGGTTCTATAATTATGATGTAAATCTGTAATAATGTAAAATCTAATAAGCATTTGGCAGAAAATAACACACAAGATGTCACGATTAAGTGTTTAAAGGTAAAACTAATAAATAATAGGTTCCAGGTAAAATTTAGCCGACTCAAACCAAACGAACAAGCTTCAGAAGATCAAACCGTAATAAACCAAGACAGCAGTCAAATCAAAGTTCTTAAAAAGAGAACGATTGTAGAAATATTTAAACGTGTGAAGAATGCTTTTTATGGGGCTGTGCATTGTTAAAATACTATTTTATAAAAACTGAATATAGAAATTATAGAAAAAAAAAAGTTCACTATTTAAGGCTTAAGAAAATATGAACTTGCCTTTCCACATTTCTTTCGAAGACAATGTTTATGGGATTAGATGATGAGATTTCTGATACAATATTACTATTGTGAGCGTAGAGAGCTCTTCACAAAGTTGCCAAAGCTGCACGTGTAGCGAGCCTATCACAAAGTGACTAAGCTGTTTACAGTGTTTTGCACAATTCGCTTGTAATGATCAAGCTCGTTGCAGAACGCAGCCGAGAAACGTCGTATATGTCTAATTTTGTTGAAAAGTAAAAAAACAACCCCAAAAAACTAAATGAAAATACTGAAAGGAAATAGAAATCCCAAGAATTGAGATTGTTCCGGTTAAAATCAGTTATAAAGGTTCTGGACTCTTGAGAAAATTGGCTCTTAATCAATTTCTAATGCAATCCACTTGTTACGATTAGTGTGAAAACTGAATGAATGAAGTAATTATGAGAATGGATATAAAAAAGAAGTAATAAGATAATTTGGGGGTGAGGAATATATTCCGATGCTGAAGGGTCCTTAGTCGAATTTTGTGAAATTCTACCGTCTGATCATTTACCTCTCGCAAATTATGCTGTAAGATATTCTTGTGACATTTTCAATAATATGTTGTGTCTATGCATATGAGAATACAGTGTATCGCGCGCATGAGAATAAAACATAGGTTTATTCCATTATCTCTCAGCCTGCTGCACACATGTAAAAAAAAGTGTGTGTGAGAAGGGGGGGGGGAGAAAAACCATAGAAAATTCAAAGAATAAAGATCGTCAATCGGATATATTTTTTGTAATATTGATTAGGATAAGAAAATCTGGTCACAATGAGGAATAATTCTTCGAATTTTTTTTTAGTTTTTTTTTTCTTCTTTGTTTTGTTAACCTTTTTTTTTTTGGTTTTCTGTTTCTCGTTCTCTCAGAATATTCGCTGAAAATACCGGTATTCCGTTCATTCAGAGACAAAAAAAATAAAAAAAATAAAAATAAATAAATAAAATAAAAAGTATTAAAAAACCTGTCCTCGGCCTGAAAAGATATTCGTTTGGTTTTCTTTATTTCTTTTTTTTTTTTTGTTCTAATATCGATAATTTGCCGAAAGATGAAAGCTGAACGGAAACTATTGCTGATTAACGATATAAAGCAGAAAATATGGCGGTGAGGAAGAGAAGGAAAAAAATGCACAGAAGAGTCTATACCATTTCTTTCCAAAGTTCCATTCCCGCCTCTTTCTTCCCTCTTCTCCCTATCCAGCTTTTACGGCCAGATTCCTTCTCTTCATTCTCAATCTTCTAGTTATATCCTCTAACTATCCCCCCTCCATTTTTGTCGCCATTATTTATTTCTTTTCAGTTCTTATCATCCCCTAATATCCCCTTCTTTTATTCCTTTTTAATTTTCCTTCTGCTTCTCTTTTTACTAATTTTCTTTGCTCGTCTTTCTTTTTCCTCTCCCATCTTACGCTCGTATCTCCTCCTCTTTTTTGTTCCTTTTTCCTTTATACATAAATCTTTCCTATTGCTATTAGATCAATTACCTCCCTTGAAATGTGATGTAGGAACGGATGCTTTTCGTCATAGTCTTTACGTTGAAGCATTTTGTGACGTCAGAATCAGTTTCAGTGAATCAAAAGATTCGGAGTCCTTGGTATACATTTATACCGATAGTGAACACATCAGGTAAACACAATTAGAAGGTCATTATTCTGTTTGGTGTAAACATTGAATTTAAATAGTTATGGGGTTTTCATAATCAAGGACTTCAAGGCTGAAAATTGTCCCTTTTTTTCTAAAACTAAAGAAAGATAAACATGACTAAGGATTTGTTTTGTGTGTTCGAAAAATCTGGTGTTAAAGCATGTTTGTTACGTGGAAAACAAAGACTGCTCTAAATTAGGAAAATCTTTTGCCAGATCTTCCAGAAGGAAACCGACCTCTTTCACAAAGGTTATACTGACCAGTCATTCTGTTGTGATTTTCTTTCTCTTTTAAAACATGAGTACACCGAGACAAGTCTCTGTGGCGTATTGATTAACCTACTGGACTGCGATTTCGTTGTGAATGTTGGAATTAAAAGTCCAGTCACGCTATTGCATTCACTTTCAGACAAATACCTTATCTCAGTACTTATGCATCTATGTTACCGCAAAAAAGCCGAACTTTCCCGAGCGTTTCCGGAAAGAATCTGAATATGCCGAAACGCTTAGCTAATCAAATTTAAGATAAAATAATTCAATCAATTTGTTTACTAAATTACAAACAAGTGTAAACATGAATTTATCGCAGCTTAGCGAAAATCTACAATGTGCAGAAATGGTGATCCAATTCTGCCAAGAAGAAAACCTTATTGGCAAAATTTTTGAAGAATGAATGATTTGGAATATTCAAACTGATCCATCATGTTACAGCGGGTCTGATTGCAGTTTCAAAACTCAAAAGAAATAAGACCATGGTGATCTCATGGCATAATTTTCTTTCATGAAGATCCATTTTGGGGTTGGCTGCAAATCCTCATCTTTATCAATACACTACATTTTGTACTGAGCTTTGTCATAAAAAAGCCTTTTTCCGTCACCTGAAATGATATTTTCAAGAAAAGGGTTAATACATAGACATTTTAGTACTTATGCATCTATGTTACCGCAAAAAAAGCTGAACTATTCAAACTATTCTTTCATATTGAAAATTACCATACATTGACTGTTGTATTATTCTTTTTCTCCTGAAAAGGTTAGTAACAGTATCGCTTAAAAATTGTCTTTTTCTTTTTTTTTTTTTTTTTGGTCTTCATGCGTTATGTCCACAAATTAGTTGACTTATTTTATCGTCTGCTTACTTAAATTTCGTTCCGGAATATTCCGATTCTTTCCGTTATCGGCCCGGAAACGCTCGGGAAAGTTCGGCTTTTTGCGGTAACATAGATGAATAAGTACCCTTATCTCTTCAGCTATGGTTGAAATAGAATTATTATTGTTCTTCAACAAAGATAGTGTTGCCATTAAATAACCCACAAGCGAAATGAATGCCTGGGAAAACACTGAACCCGACTCGTCGTTTCACTTTCTTTATAATTATCCAACATATCCACCTAGTACTTGGGGCTGTCGAATACACCAGCATCTCTGCTGAGGGGTAAGACCCGCCAATGAGTGTCCTGTTTATGATATTAAGGAATTTGATGGTGGGTTTCCAGTAATGCTGGAGCTTTGAGGAATGCGGAATACACATTCAATGCTATTGCTCTCAGGTTCATTCTGATTCGGAGTGTTAGCACCTGATAGGATTCTATCTATGGGTCAAGTAAAATTAAACTGCGTACTTATACTTAACTGAATTGCTCGAAATAGAACTGTTTTGACATTTAAACTACCTGCTTACGCTAAACTGAATAGTTTGAAATGGAACTGTTTTTGACATCGAAACTGTACTTACTCTAAACTGAATTATTTGAAATAGAGCTGTTTGACTGAACTAAATAGCTTGAAATAGAAATGAGTTTTGATCATTGAACGGTGTACTCATGCTAAACTCAGTTGATTTGAATAAAAAATCATCATTTGTATGAAAATGGATTTTGCATTAAAAAACCTACAAAGGTTGATATGCCATAAAAAACCAACCAACCAACCAACTGCCAAGTGCTGGATGGTATATAAGATCAAATTTTAAGCTCAATGCAGTTGGTTTGAATTCAAAGTTTTTATTTTCCAAAACTTCTTGATGTTACCTGTTTTATGAGTTCAGTCAACAATTTTCCCATTGAAGGTAAGAAAACAAGAATATGATACAGAATTAAATTATAAGTGGGGTGAGTATACTATAAAATAGTGATTGACAACACTCCGTACAGTTGACCCATATCCACGCCTTCTTGATTGATATAATGATGGGTAAGGTTGGCATCTTTCATTGGTGTTAAGATATTTGGAAGCAAAATTGACAACTTTAAATAAACGGATGAAATTAGTCAACACCTCACCCAAGGGCAGGATGTGACCCAAGGTCAAATATTAAGCAGAGTGAAGATGGTTGGAATTTAGAGTTTTTCTTCTAGAATGGTTGCTTGAACAGGATCCAGTCAATTTGTATGATATAACTATCTATCTATCTATCTATCTATCTATCTATCTATCTAAGTCTGTTTCAAAGTATGCTTATATCTAAAGCTACGCATATCTATCTATCTGTCACAATCAGAAATTATCGAGAGGGAGGAGTTTTATATCTTTTATCTCTATCCCTATGTCCACCTGTCTACCAATGTAACTAGCTAGCACTTCATCATGCGTCGGCAGTATATCTCTGGATTTTTCATATGCCCAGCACCTTCTTATCTATCTATCTATGTCCAGCAGTTATTATCGAGAGGGAGTAGATTTGTATATTGTATCTGTCTCCCTTTCTCTCTCTGTGTCTCTCTCTTGATATATATATATATATATATATATATATATATATATATATATATATACCTGTCTAATATCCTAGATGATTATAACTAGAGAGTTTGACGTATGTGTGCCAATATTCATGAATTCAGTCTATTTATATGAATTATCTATCTATCTATCTATCTATCTATCTATCTATCTATCTATCTCCATCAGTTATTATCGAAAGAGAGTAGATTTGTTTATTGTATCTATCTTCCTTTCTCTCCTTCTCTCTCCTTCTCTCTCTCTCTCTCTCTCTCTCTAAATATATATATATATATATATATACCTGTAAAACCTACGTAATCATCTATGAAGAATCAGACGCATACGTACCAATATCCATAGATCCAGTCTATTTGTATGATCTATCTATCTATCTAAGACAGTTTCTAAGTATGCTTATATCTAAAGCTACACATATCCATCTATCTATCATCTATCTTGTTCAAGATTGCTCGCAGCTGTCGGCAACACCCCACAAGACACCAACTGTACGGCCACCTGCCTCCTATCACGAAGACTATTCAAGTTAGACGAACCAGACATACAGGACACTGCTGGAGAAGCAGGGACGAACTCATACGAGATGTACTCTTATGGACCCCAACACATAGCCGAGCAAAAGCAGGACGACCAGCACGAACATACATTCAGCAGCTATGTGAGGATACGGGATGTTGTCCAGAAGACCTACCTAGGGCGATGAACGATAGGGAGGAGTGGCGAGAGAGGGTCAGGGATATCCGTGCTTCCAGCACGACATGATGATGATGATCATCATCATCTATCTGAATAAGTCTATTTCCTGATTCAGTACTTTGTTTAGTTTGTTCACGTGAGTCAAATCATGCTTATCACAATGTTTTATCTATCATTTTCACTTCTGGACCTTTAACAAAATTTATGGTTTATAGATGACCAAAATTGTTATTTTTGGTCCATCGAACGATAGAGGCATTTTATGAAGTTTGGAAACATGCATATATTTTATATGTATGGGAATATTATCACGTAATGCATATCTGGGCGCATGGTCCAATCAATATATATGGTCTCCCTCCCTCTCTCTGTCTCTCTCTGCCTCTCACTCTCTCAATATATATATATATGTATATATATATTTATATGTCGTAAGTCTCCATGGGGAGGTGGTTAATGTGCTGGATTGTGTCATCTTATTAATCCAGTTCACGCTATTACATTCACTTTCGGACTAATGCCCCTAAGATTGGTATGAATTTGCTTATCCACACACAAGTTATTCATTAAGTAGTACCACAGCTGTTCGTCAACAAAGAAGGCTTTTTGATTAAATAATCCATGGAGGTTGATATGCCATTTAACAAACCAAAACCTACACTCTCTTCCCCCCATATATATATATATATATATATAAAATTTTGAATAATTTATGAGATCTATAAAGACAAGTAGATATTTATTTGTTCAAGGCGTCTCTTTTTTTCATAAAAGAATATATTTTAGGCAATAAAAAGTTTACTCATATATCAGCAGGAACAATTGAGGCGACTGTGCTGTAATGTTTACAGTTCTAGTAAGTGGACATGGAGATCCGAGTTCACATGCTGAACGACACTGTTTGCATTTCGCATAACTAATAATCTGAAGAAAGTTTGGCATCCAAATATTTCTCCTCGAGATATGGGAAAACAATAGGGTAGACTTGGGCCTTTAGCCTTGATATGACAACTAGTCTAGAAGAGAGTAAATTGATTAAAATTAAAATTTACTCTGATTAAAATCGACCTTATGTCGCTTCCCGCTTGTGCAGAGGAGTTGGGTAATATGTATAAGGCGAGGCGAGGCCTGATTTGGTTTGGTTTCTTTGTTTAATATCATATCAACCTACGTGGCTTATTTAATGCCCAAGCTATCTTTCTAGAAGAACAGCAGTGAATCTATCAAACCCATAGCTTGGAGGATGAGAGGTTCATACTTTTCCCAAGGGTATTTATCCGAAAGGAAACGTAATAGCACGACTGGAGTTAGAACTCGCTTACTACGATTCCGCAGGCCGGTACTTTAACCAATACACCACGAGGACACCCCTCTAAATATGTATAAGCTTGAAGCCTAATTAAACATGTGTAATCATGAAATGTCTTTTATATGCACTTACAGACAATAATATCATTCAGCGAATCACAATATATTGTATATCAGAACGCACTATAATATATTGAACGTAATGACATTATCCAAGTTACAAATTTATTACAAATTTGTTTTCTGTATAAAAATGGTCATTATCTATTAATTACATTCAAAGATATATGTATCTGTTTACCGGCAATCAAATTAAAGAGAAAAACTCTCGTTTAGCACAAACTTTTCCATAAGAAATACGTAGATTAGTGCAGTGTGGAAATAAAATTGGTTTCGAGTTAATTCGGCTACCAACACACGAATGATAGGTATTTGGGGGATATTTTAACTTGAACAATTTGTAAAATGTTACACAAGTTATAACAATTATTTTCCTAGTCTTTTATTTTTCCAAATAAACGATATATTTTTTATAACTATAAGTCCTTAAAGAATCTAAATCCTTAAAATAAATTTAAAAATCGCCACCCCTTCTGGTTGAAAATTTATCCTGAAAGGTAAAATGAAAAATCTATTAAAAATAAACATATTTTTATTTATGCTCAATCGACCGGGGTAATGAGTACACCGACTGGATCTCTGCAGAGGGGTAAGACTCTCCCCCAACGATTGTCCTAGATATGACATTAAACTATTTGGTAGCAAGATTGCAGCCTTCGATATTTGGGGAATGTGGAGTACCCCTTCCTTGCCATTGCTCCCAGGTCCACTCTGACCCGGAGTGGTAGCACCTGATATGATCCTATCTGTGGGTCAAATAGGACAAACAATGTGACAGATGTTAAATTGTCACAATCATATAGCAATACTTGAAAACCATTTATCTGTGTACAAAAAAAAAAAAAAGCTCAGCCTCGTGTAAGAATGTTATCGACAAAATTTAACGAATCATTTATATATATATAATATATATGGCATTATATGCATTTGGCATTCAATTACCTACAATCTTTCATATGCCATAAAACTAAAACAAACCAAAACAAACCAAACCAATCTTAATTTTGAAAACTTTGCGTTTATCATTAAAAAGAAAAAAAAAACTTTGAAGAAATATTGTAAAATATGTCAATCTGATTTTCCGGAATTTCTCCTTTCCCGTATCAATTTAACAAAAGTGAATAAACTGTAAAAACCTGGGCATAATTTGATGGTATTTACAAAGACGCTGAATTGGTTTCCTTTCATTAGAAATGTAATAAATCAGAGTGTGAATTTTACTGAACTGAGAGTTTGACGTATATGTGCCAATATTCAAAGATCCGGTCTATTTGTCGAATACTGTAACCCCTAATATCCTTACTGAATTACAATGTTGGTTATGTAGTTAAATAAATATTATTATTCCAAAGAAAATGTAGAGATTCATCAGATATTTTTTTCTAAGACACAACGGAATTTGTTATCTTTTCATAGAATCAGACGCTGAACTTTAGACTTTTTGAATCTTTTGAAATTTTACGCAGCAATTAAAGAGCAGTAGAGAAAACCTATTAAAAACTGACAAAAAAAACCCCACCAAATGTCTGGACACTTACTACAATCGACAAGAGAGAAGCCAAATGAATTATCGACGTTACAAATTCGTCCAATATGATTACAACAATAATTTTGTAGTTACCATGAAAAGACATTAGAAGGTGAATATCAAAATAGAAATATGTTCACTGCGAGCAGCCAAAGATGGGTATTAAATTTATTTTTCTAATAAGTCATACAAACGAGAGTAACATTTCTTCCTAAAAATACACACAATCAGAAAAGTAGAAAATAAATTACTACACCAATATTTAGAGTCCGCAATCATTTCATAATGTCAAACAAAAAAAAACAAAAAACAAAAAAAAAACAACTCGCGGGGGGTGTCATCGTGGTGTAAGCGATGGACTGCGGAATCGTAGTACGCGAGTTTGTACTCCAGTGGTGCTATTACGTTCATTTCGGGCAAATACCCTTGGGAGGGGTACGAACTCCCTTATCCTCCCAGCTATTGGTTAAATAGTATCACTACTGTTCTTCTAGGAGAATGACTTTGACATTAAGTAACCTGCAAAGGTTGATATGCCATTAAACAAAGAAACCAAAACAACTCGCATTTTTAAACGTTTATACATTAAAACAAGACAAAATAGGATATGAGCATTGAACTGCAATTGATCATGAGCCAAATTAATACAAGAGAAAACGGGATTTTAACATAGAACTGCAATTAATAATAATCCAAATTAGTATTAGACAAAATTGGATATTCTCATCGAACATAAATTGATAATATTAATGCATATTGAGCTACTTCATCATCATCATCATGTCGTGCTGGTAACACGGATATCCCTGACACTCTGTTGCCACTTCTCCCTATCGTTCATCGCCTCAGGCAGGTCTTCTGGAC
>OY757912.1:16022711-16117711 GCA_963585895.1 Sepioteuthis lessoniana | reverse complement strand
TAAATTTCTTTGACTCTCACTCGACATCTATCCTTATCGGCCATGTCTATTTTTAAGTCCTCTAAAGAGCATCCAGTGTCCATATAGAAAAATTGTTGCTGGTTGGCCAAAACTGGTGTATCCATGTATGGGATTTCATGAAAAACGTCGCGTTTGAAACTGTTCTTCCTTCTCCAACAGGTTTCGGCATGTCTTGCCAATCTTACTTGGATGGTTTATGATATGGGAATAAGACGCCGGAAAACTGTTGTTGTTTTGGGTTCTACACCTCGAATTAGATCAGCACAATGCAACATCTTAGTGGAATACCCATCAAGACTTTTCTCCAAAGTTTCGTCCTTTATTATTATTATTATTATTATAATCAAACCATCATCAGGGCAATGGTAAAAAAATTATCTATCTTTTGAATTAGATTCAAATTTAAGAAAAACATTTTTTTAAATCTGGAAAATTCTTAGCATTCTACTACTGAGTAAGAAGCATTTTTTTTCCTATTATATTTGACATAATTAGAATTTAAAATAATAATAATAATAATAATAATATATATATATATATATATATATATATATATATATCCTACAAAGTAGGTAAAGTGTTTGTCAATAGCCCGAGAGACCGGGGTTCGGTCCCAGGTCGATTCATACCAAATACTAAATAAAGAAATAAATGGTACTTGATACCTCCTTGCTTAAAACTCAGAATTATAAGTTTCGGATCAAGGATAAATTGGAGCAATCAAGGGAAATGAATTATGCCCTCCTCTGTAGTAGCTATTGAAAAGGAAGCCTATGGATCACCTTTGGCCACGTTTGCCGACTTTACATTTTCTTATATATATATATATATATATGTATATATATATATATGTGTGTGGGGGGGAACATACGTATAGGAAAGGCGTAGAAAACTATCGACAGTTTATTGATAATATGGGTATTTGATCTCTCAGATAAAATGAAACAAAAATTCTTCCAAGCTATAGCAGTGCCACTACATCTATATCACTAAACCCACTTTGACTTTAATGAAACACTCGTAGACAATTCTAGTTCGGAGCCATACAAAAAATTTCTGGAAGCAGAACTTTATAAAACAACAGTTGTATGGCCATTGATCTCCCAGCTCTCGAATCATCCAAGTAGGACGAAGAATATATGCTGGAGACCGTTGATGAATCCAAGACAAACTCTTTTCTGTGATATCTTGCACATTTACATACCAGTGTGGACCGAACAGCAAACTTCTGTACGGACGTCGGATACCTTCTTAATGACCTGCCGGCATAACTCAATGATGACGATCAAGAATATATATATATATATATATATATATATATATATATATACACCCCCAGACACACATGTACTAACACACATACACACACACACACACACATATATATACATGTACACACACACACACACACACACACGCATATATATATATATATATATGTGTGTGTGTGTGTGTGTGTGTGTGTGTGTGTGTGCGTGTGTGTGTATTACTGGAGAATTTAAATTAATTATTAGTGATGTTCCTATGTTTATTGAGGATTTCGGGTCATTAAATAACAGTCTCCAACTTTGAAGCAGAATGTTCACCCACTTTCCACCTTGCTATTCAGCAGGGACTAAGCACACATACACACAGAGATACCCACCCACTCATTATATATATATATATATATATATATATATATATATATATATATATATATATATACTTATCGTGAATATATAATATCCTGAATTTGAGGGTGCAAGAATACGTGACTGAATTAAGAATAATAAAGCAAATTTTTATGCTCTATGCGTTTTTGAGATAAGTTTCTCTTGAGGATCGGTGGGAACACTCTAGTTTGACCTTTTCTCATGTCCTTGCATTTTAAAGATCAACTTGCGTATTTTAGTCGATGTAAGCGATACGTTACAGTGTTTTAACGTTAATATGCGAGTTTCATTAGGATGTTGCGATTAACCGTATTCCATCTTGCTTATGAGATAACTGAGAAGTATTAAATAAAAAGTTATCCCGAAATTCTCTCAGATTTCGCTATCGTCTAGACGCACCACCCAGTTCATGAATTTAAACTCTAACAAATCATTTTAGCTATTGTTATTGTGCATCAGCGTGGACATTCTGATTCAGTCTTGTGGTGTTGTGTTTGTAAATGCCAACGGTGTATTATCCGATAGGAAATAACTGATTGAATATTATAGTCTACTTTTTTTTTTTTATAGTTGATTCTATTCTGTATTATAATTCGACATTTTTTATCGGTAGATTTTATTTCAGTTTAACCGGGGAATAGTATCCATTTGTATGGTATCTCACGAAGTATTTTTATTTGTGTAAACAAGTGAGCGTTTGGAGCTATATATAAAGATCTAAGTAAACTGCCATCGTGTTTGTTTTAGTTAGCTTAAAAGTGATAAAGGACGCTACGAAAGCGGAAGTATCCACACACACACACACACACACACACACACACACACACACACACACACACACACACACACACACATATATATATATATATATATATAAGCAAATAAAGGATTATAATCTGACAATATGTATAAAATTTGATAACAAGTTAATCCAAGTGGAAGGAGAGACTTATTGAGAAGTCGACACGATAGCGTTTCGGTTCTACTGAACCATCATCAGGGCCATGAGGGGTGTTATTAGCGATGTTAAGTCAACGGTTTTTTTTTTGTATTTTAAACATCCAAAATTTAAAATGTCAAACCTTATAGTTAAAAGCAACACAACCTCCCCAGAAACTTACTTAACCAAACGAATATAGTTAATAAATGTATATGCCCATTTCGAAAGTGTATCTCCGAAAAAAAACACACAGTTAATATATATATATATATATATATATATATATATATATATATATATATTATACCAGTGTTGGTTGTCACTAAATCACTTTGTGGGTTTGTGGTGAACCAAGTGTGATATAGTATGGAGAGTGCTCAATATCTAGGATAGAGCTATTCTATAATAACAATAAATGAAAATATAATAGATTTATATATTCAGCGCCATGTAATTCAGTCTGCGACCGCTAGGCTTCATGAAACCCTTGATCTAACGTCTATTCATCATGTTAAAGAAATGTACCATATATATATATATATATATATATATATATAAGTGTGACAGAAATAAGTCTCATATTTTAAACATTTACCTGTGTGTTGCAACTGAACGTAAGCAAGTGATAATGGTAGCTTAATTTTTTTTCGTTTAGATTACTTGCTATAATGACTTGGAGCATGTAATTGCTGTTGAAACGTTTCGTAAAACTTGTGAATAAGTTATGACTACTAAAGGAGCTTTTGTGTTAATTTCCTATTAACGTCGTATTAATGCCGTTTTGGATTGAATTTTCAACCCACAACAGTTTCGATTTTCTATCCAGAAAAGAATCGTTCCGATCTAACATCAAATGAGCCCCAAAAGCTCCCTGCGTTTCAAATACAGATTCATCAGGCTAAAAATTGTTTCAAAGCAAATACATAGTGTGTACCAATCCAAGCTTTGATCACAACTGATGGGGTCTTTAAAAATGGCAATAGATTCGTTAGATGAAGCTACACTCACCACTTGCTTAAGTTTAATTACACTACAAAAGTAACCGTTTATGGTAATGTGACGGCAAATGTCTAAAATCCCAAAATGGGACTTTATTTTCGCACGTGTGAAGACGGGGCAGGTTGGCACTTGATCCCCTACAGAAATAAGTCCTGTTCAGAGTTCTTTTCTCAGGCAGATAAGAACTGGCATATTACGTGAGGGAATAATTTAGGGCCAGACTGGCCACCGCTGGCAAAGGGGTCCAAAATTTCACACTATCACACACCCACCAGGCCACTAAACTTCTTTCCCTTCCGATAATTGAAGAATACGGGCCTATAGGTCTTAGTTGTAATAATATTAATATTGCTACAGTCGGCAACTCAATTTCCCGAGTGATACTTTAGGAATTAAGAGGACAGTTCTAAGCAAGATAATACAAGGCGAATAGAAGCTGAAAGGAAAGCATGGAATAATAACATAGACCACATGGTAAAATTAAAATACATAAGTTCTTTACTACGGTTATATACATATATATGTTCAAAGTGTCAAAAATATATAATAGGATAGTCCATGAATATAAATGTCTTTTCTTGGCTTTTATCCTTTTCCAAATTGAGAGAGAGTGGTAAACAAAAATTTGGGTGTAAAGGGAAAATGTCCCAAAGTTACTTATCTTATTTTTTTGACGGGGTTCCACTGGAGAATTTCTCTTCTTTCACGGGCTAGTAGACTTTGTATTGCTTTTAATGCTGGCTTGAGAGACTCAGGTCTCTCATGTCTCAGTCTTTTGTCTTTAGCCCGGAGTGAAATGGCTGTCGTCCGTCTGCCACGAGACTTGTCCAAAAACTGTTTTTTTTTTGTACTTCTTCCGTTGAGGGGAAGGGGACCCTACTTCCGTTTGGGGTCCCCCCACCAATCATTTGGCTTCATTTTCTCCTTCCCCTTCCGATGTCCGGCGACCCAAGGTCACTTAAGTGCAAACATCTGTGTGACCCACAATCATTTCTAACGGTCACTTTTTGACTGCTAGATAATTTTAGTTCAACAGGGGAAGAGTATCATTCCCACTCCTCGTCTCTGTGAGCCATCACGTGACAGTAACCACGTATGGGAGATATATCTGCCTCATTTGGTATATTTGAAATTGGGTCAAAAAGTATCAAGACTGAATCTAAACATTTCCTTGTTTGTTTGTTTGTTTGTTTTCAAAATTCAAACTGTAATCGATGATGAGGTTTCAGTTCTGGGGATTTGGGGAGTGTGGAGTACTCCTTGGTTGGTACTACTGCCTGGTCAACTCTGAGCAAGAGTGATAAATATGTCTAAGGGTCCCATCTATGGTCCAACAATATCATTTAAAAAAGGATTCGTATTCGTTTGGGCCGTGTGCACAAATGAAAAAAATAACTTACGAAACAACTACACAAATATGTAAATATGAATGTCCAATGAACGCAGTTCCCAAACAACTTGGCATAAAATTACCCTATACGGGTTGACGATCAACCAAACAATTAATCGGAGGAGTTTCGAACTACTCCTTCATTATTGGTGTGTTATTGAAAGATAACAAGATACTTTAAACTAAGAGAGTTAGCCGATTGGGGTAAAGTTTCGTCGGCTAGATTTCTCAGTCAATCTATTCATGAACAAAAAATTTTGATTTTGATATCCAAACGGGATCAAAATCCATAGTCTTAGCCTAAAAAAAGCAAAAAAAAAAAAACCCAAAACAAGCAAACTTCGAAGTTTGGAGTATACTTTTATTGCCATTATTCCCAGGTCGACCGAAATTTCCTACTATGAATCAAAAACTATTTTTAGGTACACGTGCATCAAAATTATCCAATGTCAGTAAATTAAAATTTTCTCAACAAACATATGATTAATTCCGTGGCTATCAATTCTTTGAGTCGTTTTATGAATATTTTCTGACTGCTATATATATATATATATATATATATATATATATATATAACTATATATATATATATATAGCTATATATATATATAGCTAGTAATATTTACTGCCTTCTTTTTGTCGCTTAATGACCACCTCCATTATACAATACAAATTAAAGAGGAGTATTCATGCTAACGCAGATAAGACGGAATATATATGCTTTAATCAAAGAGGCGACATCTCCACACAAAACGCTACCTCTCTGATACTACTGGACAAGTTCACCTACCTAGGAAGCAGTGTCTCATAAACCTAGAAAGACATCAACACGCGACTCGCAGAGGCATGGACAGTTAACGATAATCTATCGGTTATGTGGAAGTCAGACCTGACCGATAAAATAAAACGCAGATTTTTCTAAACGGCAGTCGTTTCGATAGTGCTATATAGATGCACTACATAGACGCTAGCTGCGACCAATATTAAACAAGACCTTGAGGCAGCACCCCAGAAAGCAGCAGCTATACGGCCACAAACAACCCATCACAAAACTATCCAAATTAGACGAACCAGGCATGCGGTACACTGCTGGAGAGATGGGGACGAACTCACAGATAACATCGATAATTTGGTAGCTGAACTGGCCCTACGTGAAAGGATTTGATTGATCCTTTCACTTATTAGACATCCCAAGATTCAGACAACAAGACACTAATGTTTTTGTTAACCCAGTGGCTTTCAAGGAAAAAAAAGTCTTCCCTATCCAGTTTAGGTTTACAGCCATTTATAGATCAGCCTGCTCGTCTTTGTAGACGAACCAGCCCAACGAACTCAGCAGTCTAGCTATTTTTAACAGCCTTTTTAGGACACAGCTACTTATGTAGTATATCTGAGAAAGATAAAAATGTAATCTGCTTCTTTTCTTTTCCTTTTATTAAAGAAAGAAAGAAAGAAAGAGAGAGAGAGAGAGAGAGAGAGAGAGAGAGAGAAGGAGTCGGAAACGGTTGAGATGCACACACAGGGACAACAGTGTGGTTTTTCTGTGTTACCTCTCTATTTTTCTCTTTCGTTCTCTACTTTCACAAGACTGGTACAGGGCCATCACAAGACATTGAATCATCTTAGTTTCTCCTCTCTTCTTAACAATCACATGTCCGTACAGGGTCACTTCTCTACTTTCGCGAGTCTCATACAGGGCCATTTCAAGACATCTAATCATCTTAGTTTCTTTTTGATTCTCCACACTGGGCTGTCTGGTGCAAGACCAGAGCATAGAGCAACGAGACGTCTAGTAGCTGTCTTCCACGGTTGTTTCTCTGGTCTCCACTCGTCTCTGCTAGTTATATAATATTCCTGGCGTGGTCAGACCTTCAGCCTGCTACCTACACGTTACACGTGGACACAGCTCTTTCTGGCATGTCATCCATACAACCTACGTGGTACTTCCACTGGGGAATATCCTGCATCCTGTTTACCTTAAGAAACAGGTCCTCTTCCTCTTATGTTACGCACACAACTTTCGTGACATTTATTCTGGGGAACAACTTGTGTCCTGTTAATTTTAGAAAACAGGTTCACTTCCTGTTATTTCACCAGCGCAACGTATGCAACATTCAAAAGGATCATCCAGTCAGTATCTAACACATAAAACTACTCTTTCTACCACAAGAAATTATTTCTCATTAATCTGGCTTAGAAAACCAGCCTGATGCAGTGACATGTGGTGTAACAGACCGACCAGCCAAGGTCAGTGACGCTTTGCAACTTAGAAAGAATTATTTAGCTAACGAACCATTAACCTCACATACTGAAGACACGAACCCGCTATTGGTGGACAATGCTTGGACCGAAAACCGATATACCACTCCATTGGCTGAGATGTTCGTTACCCTTTTGAATTTATCTACATTGTCAAATTTATCTTGAAATAATAAATCTGCTAACTTCTTTTTACAACCAAACATAAAGTTTTGTAATCCTTGCCTTTCTTGAGTCTCATCACCTATTTATTAAGTTTATAGAGTCAACTTTCATAGACGACGTAGAACTAAAGAAAGATAACAGAGAAAGAAAAGCAACAAAAGAGAAATAAAGGGAAGAATATTAAATATAGAGTGGGGAAAAAGAAAGGCAAAACAGAAATCAAGTAGTCTAGTCACCATACTTTGACCAGAAAAAAATACAAAAAAAAAATATGTTAAATTCAAATAATTCCCTTGGCCAGTTGGTTCGAGCAGCAGAATACACCGACTACATCTCTGCTGAGAGGTAAGACTCCACAACAAGTATTCTGGATATGAAACTAAACAATCCGATGGGGAGGTTCCAGTAATTCTTGAGCTTTGGGGAATGCAGAGTAACCCTTCATTGCCATCTCTCCCAGATCCACTCTGTCTAGGAGTGGTAGCACCTGATAGGGTCCTATCAATATGTCAAGTAGAACAAAACTACCAATTTATGCTAAATTGAATTTCTTGAAATATAACTATTTTGATATTAAAACTCAGGCTCATTTAAAAATGTTATCAACCAAATGTTTGCAAAACATTAAGAGGGTTTGGCATTATATAACCAACAGTAGACATACATTCTATATTTTTAAAACTGCGTACTTTTGCAAACTGAATTGTTTGAAATAGAATTGCTTGTGACATTGAAACTAAACTTACGATGAACTGATTTCTTTGAATTAGAACTGTCTGAATAAACTGAATAGCTTGAAATAGAAATGCTTCTGAAAATTAAATTGTGTGATCGTTCTAAACTGAATAGTTTGAAATAGAATTGATTTTTTGTATAAAATGGTTTTGGCATAAATTAACCTAAAAAGGTTGATATGGCATAAAACCCAACCAACAACAAATGATGCCCTGTATTATAATATCGACCAAAACTCTCATTATACTGGAGTGAGATTTGGAAGCGTGATGGATACAGCCCAATCAGTTGGGACTGTAGAATACACTGATTACCTCTCTGCTGGCGGGGTAAGACGAGAGTCCTGTTTATGACATTAAAAATGTGATGGTGAGGCTCCAGTAATGCTGGGGCTTTGGGGAATGCGGCGTACCTCATCATTGTCATTGCTACCATGTCCACTCTGACCAGGAGTGGAAGCACTGTACCATAATGGTGCTGGATAGGGGTTTATACCATCACGGTTGGTGAAAAAAAGAGGGTATAAAAAGTTGAGTCGACAGTGTTAGCTGGGCAATGAGAAACATGTCACGAGGAGAAAGAATGACCAGACACAGACCTTGAAATTTCCTTTTGATTTTCTGTTATAGTTCTAACATGCTTGTCAACTAGTTTTGTCTTCACTAATATGCGTTTAGTGTGTGTCCCCAATTCGAAGATCACTCCAAAATAGGACCCGAAATTTTTCGCCTGTCCTTACATTTTCCTGGCTGGTGTTCAACTGCCTATCTTTACCTCGTCAGGTCTTCTAGCCAACACTCTCGAACCGAGTCATCCCCTTACTTCTACCTGGTGTCGGAAAGTGGACCATATCCGTTTCCGGTGGTTCTATGCCTGCGCAGAATATTTCTGACCTCCGTTTTTTTTCAGTCATTTTTAGTTAACGTAGTCATTCGCCCGTGATTGGCTGACCCACGAGTGCCTTGGC
The DNA here is from genome assembly GCA_963585895.1 of Sepioteuthis lessoniana. Classification (NCBI taxonomy): domain Eukaryota; kingdom Metazoa; phylum Mollusca; class Cephalopoda; order Myopsida; family Loliginidae; genus Sepioteuthis; species Sepioteuthis lessoniana. The sequence continues at coordinate 16,108,580 of OY757912.1, read as the reverse complement.
TTAAGTCACTCAGAGGTCAACTGCCCGTTCCTGTAGACTCTATGTATGACCTTTTTTTTTTCTTAGTTTTTCTCCACTCTCTCCTTCCCCAAAAATTAGCCTCTAGTTTTCTTTAAAACTTTGTCATACCATATCAAATTAAAGCACCTGACAGGGTCTTATCTCTGGGTTAAATAGAACTGTTTGGCATTTAAACTGTGTGCAAACAAATAACATACTAAATTGAATTGTTAGAATTAGAACTGTTTGATCATTTAACTGTGTAAACAAATGACTGATGTTTAATCGAATTGTTAGAATCAATTGCAATAAATATAACCACTTCACTGAGTGCATACAAATTATTAATATTGAATCGATTTATAAGAGGTAAATAAAAAAGTAAAGTTGGCGACCGTAGTCGAGGTCGACCCGAAGGTTTCTTTTTCAATAGCTACTACATCGAGGTGTAGGAGAGAGCGCTACTCCTTTCTCAGGACTGCTCCACTTTACTCTTGATACATCTCTTATATTGCTGAGTGTTAAGCAAGGAGGTATCAAGTACCATTTTTAAAGTCTTTGGTGTGTAATGCATCCTGGGATTGAACCAAGGTCTCCCGGACCATTAGCCAACACTCTAAGAGGTAGATAGCAATAACTGAAACCATTTAACTGTGTAGACACAGTAGAAATACGAGCGTGCAAATAAATCAGTTCTAACTCATTTAAGAATTATAATACCGACAAACTAATCTCTTACATTATATATCGTTAGATGTGTACAAACAAAAGAATGATTTTAAATTATTACTGTTATATGGCAAACAAATGATTAATAGTAAATAGAATTATGCGTTTTTGATAGAAATACTTGGAACTATTTTACTGTGTGAAAAGAAAGAACTCAGGCTCATTTAAAAATGTTATCAACCAAATGTTTGCAAAACATTAAGAGGGTTTGGCATTATATAACCAACAGTAGACATACATTCTATATTTTTAAATAGAGAAATTATATATTAGAAATTGAATAGTGATGACCAGAATATCTGCCTTTTCTGGTCATAGGAATTCAATTTATCGTATATGATTCCTTTATCTCTGAAACTAGTTGACAAATACACCTACCTAGGAAGCAGTGTCTCATCAACCGAAACAGACATCGCCACGCAACTAACAAAGGCATGGGCAGCTAACGATAGGCTATTGGTCATATGGAAGTCAGGCCTGACCGATAGAATAAAACGCTACTTCTTCCAAGCAGTGATCGTGTCGATACTGCTATATGGATGCACTACATTGACGCTAACTAAACGTCTGGAGAAAAAATCTTGACGGCAACTACACAAGAATGCTGCGAGCAATATTGAACAAGTCCTGGATACAACACCCCACAAAGCACCAACTATACAGATTCCTTCCACCCATCACGAAAACTATCAATGATAGGCGAACCAGACATGCAGGACACTGATGGAGAAGTAGGGACGAGCTCATAAATGATGAAATCCTAGGGACCCCTTCGCATGGCCGAGCAAAAGCAGGGTGACCAGCTCGAACCTACAAACAGCAGCTCATTGAGGATATGGGGTGTAGCCCTGAGGACCAGCTGGAAGCGATGAAAGATAGGGAGGATTGGCGAGAGAGAGTCAGGGAGATCCGTGCTGATTGCACGACAAGATGATGATGATGATGATTCATCAATAAAAAAATGTATGTCTATTTCCTTGCCCATGAGTTTATGATTATGCAGATGCACATCTCTAAACTTCTTGGACAGACGTTGCCCTGGAGGTGACCGTGTCCACTGTAAGTGTACGGATGTAACTACAATAAACTTAAATAGTCACGCATTTACTATGAATATTTAATTTGGGATCGCTTGTTTGCGTTGTGGACCAGTAGCTCAGTGGTTGAATTTCAGCTCAACATTCTGTAGTTCCTGGTTCTATTTCCAGTGGAGAGCACAGTATACACTACTAATGAGACTTAATAATTTCGAAACAGCTGTTCAGTGGTCCCTTATGTTGCGAGCAGTGCTTGCCAGATTTTCTGGTCATGATCATTCAATTCATATTTTAACCTACTATAGTCGATTTGCTATAAAACCCAACAAAACACACTAAGTGACTGATATATATATATATATATATATATATATATATATTGTCATATAAATGATGGCGAACTTAGTCGAGGGTGACCCGAAGGCTCCCTTTTCAACAGCTACTACACCGAGGTATAGGGAAGGGCGCTACTCCATTCCCTGGGTTGCTTCACTTTACCCTTGATCCTTAGCTTATAATGAGGAGTGTTAAGCAAAGCAACATCAAGTACCATTTTTTGAGTCTTAGGTATGACAACCGAACCATTGGCAAACACTCTACTCATTAGGCCAATGGTCCAGTTTTTATATATATATATATATATATATATAGTGTGTGCGTGTGTGTATATGTTTGTATTTGTTAGTGTGTGTGTGTGTGTGTGTGTGTGTGTGTGTGTGAGAGAGAGAGAGAGAGAGAGAGAGAGAGAGATTGATTAAATCTGGTTGAATCGAAACGGAATAAATGCCTTTAAATTCAATATTCCTATTCCTGAATGTATGATTTGGGGGGTGTATGCCTGAGTATGTGTATGTAGGTCAGTGATTTTGTGTGCGTATACATGTATGTGCTTGTGTGTGTTTGTCTTTGTGCGTCTATGTAATTTTTTTTAGTTTTGAATGATATTGAAATAGTTATTTTCAAATATAAAATCTGTTAAAATTCCACGTGTTTGTTAATAAATTATCTTCTTTTTCAGAATTCCCGATAGTTGAAAAAAAAATTTTCCGGTGTCATTCAAGTTTTGGGAGGGACCGTTGTGAACAAAAGCTTCTCAAGAAAACAACAGCAAAAAAAAAAAAAAAATGTAATTCTAAAACAAGTTTGAAAATACCCTGCGGTGATTTGGGAACCCAATGAGACTCGAACTCGCTTGTGTAGGTTTGCCGGTACTAGTTTGCTAACCATTATAACACTGAGGTGCCCTGCGCTCATTTAATGTTTAAGTATATTTTGATAACGTTAGTAAAACTAGTTGATTAATTTTATTTAATTCAGTCATTCCTTTTGATATTTTCACATCAAAATTATTTATTCAAAGACATCTATGCTAAAACTATTTTTGATAGATGCTGGTTGATAGGTTGTTTTTTGTTTTGTTTTTGTTTGCTTGTTTGTTTGTTTGTTTTAGTCTTTATTTTCTTGTTTGTATTTTTTATCTTTTTTTAATTTTATGTTTTCGTTTTTTCTTCGTATCTCTAACATCCAATGAACTCTCATTTTACTCTAATAACACTTTAAAGAAAATGGGATCCAATAATAAACTAAGAAGAAAAAATAGGTTTTAAATTTCAGCCGGTAGGTGGAGCCTGCCTCTCATCAAACAAACTTGTCACTTTAATAAAACAAAACGATACAAATAAACAGCTACAACAACAACATAGCTGAACACAACCACTGAAAAATACAACGACAGCTGAGATCCTAGAGACTGATATCACCACTTGGTTTCCCCTTGCTTCGACCTTTTGCTACACGATACTATCACTACTCACCGAAATGACGGATTAAGGAAATGCGAGTACAGATAGGTGGTACCACAAGGACGGGCGGACGTCAGAGGGAGGGTCCAATAGACAGGCAGAGAGACAGACAGGCAAAGAAAGAGAGTGGCAGACAAAAGGCTACTGGAGGGGAGTGGAGGTGGTGGTGTATTATTATTATTATTATTATTATTATTATTTATTTATTTATTTATTTATTTTTACTGGTATTCACTGACTAGGGAGAAATGGTCGGGTTTCAGATTACCTAGAAAGTAAAGAAGACTGTTTTTAGCACGTGTGCATTTTACTGGTACTTGTCTTTTGTTCGTTGCTGTGGTTATGTGCCAACATCAAGCCTCTCTCTCTGAACCCGACTGTGGTTCACCAGAATCACGTGCAAGGAGATGTGTTAAATCTGTGAAAAGATGGCAAAAAAAATTCTTCTGTATTTGCTGGCCAGGGAGAAGGGTGTAACAAAATGATTTCAAGGATGCGTAAGGGCTTCTAAAAATAACGAGAACAAAAAAAGTGTGAGCTTTCGAATCAAGCGTGTCTAAGACAATTGACACGGACAAAAGATGCGAGACAAATAAAACTTGTGTACAAGTCCTTTACTTTATTCTTACTCTCTATTGGCACCATATTTATTATTTGTTTCACGATTTATGAACCTGTTGATAAGGTCTAGAGCATACCGAGAGGATGCCCTGGAGAGGGAATAAGATTCCCCCACTAAAATGAAGGGCGTTCTGGGTATGTCACCAAGCTGTATGGAGAGTATTGAGTCACTCCTTTATTGCCATTACTCCCATGTCCACTCTAACCCGAAGGGGTAATACCTGTTAAACTGTCATGTGGTTCAAAAAGATCAGTTTAGTTTGTTTAGTTGTGTTTTATTGCATATCAACATGTGTAGGTTATTTAATTCCAATTCCCATTCATACGAGATGCCTTCAATAAGTTTCCAGACTTCTTTGTCCAAGCATTTGAAATGGTCGTCGACTCTTGAAAATTCAGTTTGTTATTGTTATTCAGCTTATGAGATTACATACCAATTTTTATGACTTCAGATTCAAATGAACTGCTTCAGCAGCAATTAGAATAGACCCTACTAAAGTCTGATTGTCACAGCAGGTGAATTTCAAAAATGCAATCTGGACGTAAGAACACTTCAGAAGAACGATATGCAATAGAATTCTGTTTTAAACTTGGAAAAAATGCCATAAAAACGTATGGAATGCTTCCGACTGCTTTTGGACCATCTTGTAAGAATTGAGCATCAGTTTTTGAGTGGCATAAGAGATTCAAGGAAGGCAGTGAGTCTGTGAGGGATGATGAGAAGAGTGGAAGGAGTAAGGAAGTCAGAACACCAGAGTTGATTGTTCAAATAAAAAATTTCATGGATAAGGACCGTTGTGTGTCTATAGAGACAATAAATACACAGTTTGATGTCAGTGTGGGAACTGTAAACACAATTATTCGCGAGGAACTGAAGATGCAGAAGATTTGCGCGAAGTTTATCCCAAGGGTGCTAAGAGAAGATCAGAAAGAAAGACGTTGTTATGACAGCAGGGAGATGGTCGAGCTGATCAATTCAGATCCCGCAGTTCTTAATGCTCTGGTGACCTGCGATGAAAGCTGGATCTACTGCTATGACCCAGAGACCATGAGACAGAGTTCCCAGGGGAAGTATGCTGGCTCTCCCAGACTCAAGAAGTCCAGACAGAGCAAATCTACCCACAAACATTTGATGATCCCGTTTTTTGACAGCACTGGCATGATCTACATGCACTGAGTTCCCACTGGACAGACAGTCAACAAGAAATACTACGTTGAGGTTTTAAGGGAGTTCAGGAAGAGATTCCGTCGGAAGAGGCCAGCACACTTCAAATCGGGTTAGTGGCATTACCCCGAGGACAATGCACCAGTCCACAACTCCATCCTTGTTACAGACTACTTGAGCAAGATGGGTATCAAGACATTTCCTCACCCTCCCTGTAGTCCAGACCTTGCTCCCTGTGACTTTTGCTTATTTCCTAAGCCCAGAGGCTGTCGTTTTGAGACAATTTAGGAGATGAAAGAGGCTGTGACGAAGGTCATTGGCACGGTCACAGAAGAGGACTTCCATGGGGCTTTCCAGAAGGTTTTGTAACGGTGCACCAAGTGCATTGCAACCGGAGGAGATTACTTCGAAGGGGACTAGAGTTTCATGTGTGTACTATCAATAAAAGTGCCCATACGAAAAAAGTCTGGAAACTTATTGTAGGCCCCTCGTATATATATATTAGATATAAATGCTTTGTAAATACAGTTTGTTGATAACATTTTTAAATAAGTCTGAGCTCTTTTCTTTTTCATGCAGCTAAATGGCTTCAAGTATTTCTATGTAACACAAATAATTATCATCATCATCATCGTCATCATCATTTCGCGCTGTCAGCACGGATCTCCCTGACCCACTCTGGCCTCCTGTATCTATCGTCCATTGCTCCCGGGAGGTCTTCAAAGCTACATCCTGTATCGGCACATAACTGTTGTATATGGGTTCTAGCTGGTCTTCCTATCTTTGCTCGTCCATGTGAAAGGTCCCATTGGAGTAATCCACTTATGAGTTCGCTTTTACTTCTCCAGCAGTGTCCTATATGTTTGGTTCGTCTAATTTAGATAGTTTTCGTGATGAGTTCTAGGTAGCCGAACAGCTGCTGTTTTGTGGAGTGCTGCCTCAAGGACTTTTAAAATTTTGCTCGCAGCATTCTTTTGTAAGCTTTTTCTCCATACGTTTTGTTTGCGTTCTTGTAGTGCATCCATATTGCAGTATCGACACGACCGCGGCTTGGAAAAAAGCAAAAAAAAAAAAAATACGTTTTATTTTATCGGTCATGTCTGACTTCCATATGACCGATAGTCTATTGATAGTTGTCCATGCCTTTGCAAGTCGCGTGTTGATGTCTTTCTGTGTTAATAAGCCACTGCTTTCTTGGTAGGTGAACTTGCCCACTAGCTTCATAGAGCAGCCATTTAGTGTGGAGATATTACCTCTTTGATTAAAGCACATGTATTCCGTCTTGTTGGCGTAGTCATGGTGGCCTATCCTTTTTACCCCCGCCCCCACTCGGGCAGGATTTGACACAAGGTCAATTTTTTAAGCGGAGTTTAACAGGTTTGAATTCAGAGATATCCTTCTCCTAGACTAGTTGCCTAACCAAGGCTGAAGAATTCAGTCTGTCCTTCTATTTACCCATAGCTGGAGGGAGAATAATTGGATTCATACCTTTCCTAATGGTATTAGTGCTATGTGAAATGCAATCAGTCTCGTCCAGGATTTGAACTGGTGAAGTCGTGTCCATTTCCTACGACGATAACCATTACACCAAGGGCACCTCAATAGTCAAGGTGGCCTATGCCAGCAGCTGCTCATTCTAGACCATGCAATAGGCTTTCGGCTTGGGCGGGTGAATTTGCGAAAAACGCTATGTCATCGTCGTAGTCTGCATCCGTAATTGTTTGTGCTGGGTATTAAATATGAATCATTTGTTTGCATAGTTTAATAGTTTCAATTGTTCCTACGTAACACTAATAATTCTAGTCAACATTACTTATTTGTTTGCACAATATTAAATGGTTCCAATGATTGCCACTAACAATTCAATTAAACATCAGTCATTTGATTCGAGTTAAATAGTCAAAGAGTTGTATTTCTAACAACCCAGTTTAACAAAAGTCATTCATTTGCAAACAGTTTGATGTCAAGCAGTTATATTTGACCCATAGATAGGACCCTATCAAGTGCTATCACTCTAGGCAAGAGTGGACCTGGGAAGAATCGTAATATAGGGGTACACAACATTCCCCAAAACTTTAAAGCTGGAGCCTCACCATTAGATTGTTTACAGTCATATCTAGGACACTTGTTGATAGGGATCATACTATTCTGCAGATATGCAATCGGGGTATTCTACAGCCCCAGCCGACTGGTTTGAAAAAGATCGATTTGAGATCAAGTGTTTACGTGTTCAACGAGATTGTGAAAATATATTTTAGTATCACATATAATTAAAGAATACATTTTTTGAATGAATTGAATAGAAAATAATCCAATTTGGCGTCCCCTTAGCGAAGTGGCTAGCGTATTGGACTCTGACGTCATGGTAAGCGAGTTCGATCTCTAGCCACGCTATTGCGATTACTTTTGAATTAATAACCTTGAGAAAGATATAAATGATATTATTCCTCCCGCTGTGGGTTAAGTTGTACTTATACTGTTCTTCTTCAACGATGGTGTATTAACATAAAATAACACTCCAAGATTGCCATGCCTTAAAAAAAAACACACACACACACACCAAACCAGGAAATGACATACTGTATATAAACACTCAGAAATTCAAGGAAGAAAAGTTCAAAACTAATTAAAAAGATATTTTGTCTTAGTTTGGTTTGTTGGGTTTTATGGCATATCAACATTTGTAGGTTACTTTATGCCAAATCCATATTTATGTAAATAATCAGTTCTATTTAAAACAATTCAGTTTAGCATGAGTACACAGTTTAATTGTCAAAACATTTCTATTTCAAACTATTCAAGCAGTTATATATAACAATTCAGTTTAGTGTAAATACAGTTTCAATGTCAAAAAACAGTTGTATTTGAAATAATTCAGTTTAGCACAAGCAGGCAGTTCAAATGTAAGCACGGTTCAATTGTCAAAATAGAATTTCTTTTTCAAGATATCCAGTTTAGCATCAGTATGCCGGGACAGAGTGGACCTGGGAGCAATGGCAATGAAGAGGTGCTCCATATTCTCCAAAGTCCCAGCATTACTGGGACCTCACCATCAGACTGTTTAGTGTCATAACTTGGACACACGTTGGGGGGGGGGTCTTACCTATCTACAGAGGTGCAGTCAGTGTATTTATAGCCCTAGCCGACTGGGCAAAAATATGTTTTCTTTTAGTATTAAATGAATAATGAAGTTAATTTAAGGTTCACATAGTTTTACATTTTTTTCTTTAATTTTGAAAACAATGTAATATAATGGCCGAGGGATTTCGTTTTATATATCTTGCCTTTCGGTTTAGTTAGGCTGAGAACCTTTCGCTTAACGCATGGGTTAGTTAGGTGCAACATGAGCGCAGGTGTGTCATTTAGAGATGTCAAAATAAAAATCCCAGATAGGACTTGGGGATGTGAATGACGTCATGCACCAGAAGCGTACACAGAGGATTTTTGGGGATTTGAAAAAAGTCAGTTGAGTTGAGTGCTGCCTCGGGAGAAGACGGTTGACTTTCGCTTGCTCGCCGAAGCCAGGCCAGGGGCTTCTGGCGGGTGCCACACGTGTTGGGGTGGGGGGCAGATGGAAAAGCCAGGATAGAAAGATTTGCCTCTCTCCTTATGTCGAAAAACCTTTCAACTCAAAGGTAATAAAAAGTTTCGTACCTGAACTAAGAAGCTGTAAGTGTTTTCGTGTTTCGGGATTTCTATGTTCTATGTATATATGTTATGAACATTCTATGTACGTTTCACACATAGCCATATCACGACTATGGTACAACAACACATGTTTTTCTGTTTAAACGTTTTTTGTTCTATATCGTTGATGTTTAGGCAATTTTACGAAAGTACAGTACAAGTATTTAATAACGTTTATTGCAGATCTTATCCCGATCTAATCTCTAGAATTGAATTTTAAATTTTCATTCTTTTATATTGAATGCTTTTTCAAATAGAAATAATTGCAGATAACTAGGAGTATGAGTATACTTTTCTTTTTATTTATCAATTATCGCAATAAAAATGGAAAAAGTTTACAAATTAAATATACATTATCCTTAATGTTTTTCGTGTAGATATTATTTTGTATGGTCTTCATACACCCACCCACACACTCATTCCTCATGGGGGTTGAGCACTCTGGCGAAGGAATTTTCGGCCGCCGCTCGCATAATGCAAAAGCTCTTCCAAAGAATCGAGCACTCTGGTAGCCGATAGGATATAAAAATGTAAACAAACAGACGCTGCCACTGCTGTTGCTATATAATACCTTAAAAATTCCCTTAGCCAACGTGGTACATTTGTTGGCCGTGTGGTATGAGACTAATTGTAAAGTTTGACAGGTTTCGATCCCGACTTCGAGCGTCCTACGTGTCTAGCCACACTGAAGAGTTCTGATAGAACGAAACAGTCTGTCTGTGGATGACTATATAGATATATAATGTTATTATATGAGTTACACACACGTGCCAGTTTTATGAGTTGTACTCAATCATCAGACGCACTTCCATTTCAAAGTCAACCGAACATATTTTTTAAAATCTTAGCATAGTAGTATAGTTTTTTCTCTCCATATTCTGTAAAATGAAAGCACGTATTGAGTGAACGTTAAAAATATAACGATGAAAATTGTGGAAGCTTTCGAATAATATCTAAATTATCATTTTTAGGAATCGCAATATACATTTAAAAAATTTTTTTTTTTTTTTTTTAATTCCTGATGTATTTTCTGCTCCGTATACTTGTAAAAATTTAAAAGATTTCCGGATAAATTAAGACCAGTACATCTTCTCTATTTATGATTATAAGAAAGAGTAACTAAACCTTTGTTTAAAAATTCAAATTATTGGTAAAGCTTCTAATTAGCTTATCACGAGACACACAAACAAGGTCCTGGCTAAAAGTTTCTCAATACTCTTAGATTAGTAGTGAGTTACATTCCTAAAGTGCTGGTCAAATATGCAGTTAAAAACTCCAGTTGCAAGAATGTCTGAGATTTACTTGCCATGGCATTGATATTGGTCGGGAATTCGATGACTACTTTGTTCTTTTGTGCTTCATATCGAGAATTATATCAGACCTAGAAACAGAGACACTTTTCTAATAAGGCTTGCTTTCTTTGGTTAATAGTATATCAAACTTTGTGTGTTATTGTAAGGAAAAGCCATTCTTGTAGAAGAACATCTGTGATATTATTTAGCCCATAGTAAGGGAGATAAAGGCGATCATACTTACACCAGCAGTATTTGTTTGAAAGAGAAATTATTATCGCGACCGGAGGATGCAATCAAGTACTTTAGCCATTATAGGCATGAAGACTCCCATTGCACTTACGAAATAAGAATTATTCTACCTGGGGATGTATGTATTTACCAATCTCTCTTCTCGGACAGGATGCGACATAAGGTCAATTTTTAAACGGAGTTCAACAGGTTTGAGTTTCAATCACTTAACTAGGCTATATAACACGTTCTGCCATACTATTTACTTATAGCTGGAAGGAGAATAATTGGATTCATACCTTTACAAAGGCTATTAGTGATATGTGAAATTCAATCAGCCACGTCCAAGATTTGAATTCGAATCACCGTATCCATTTCCTACGATGATAACTATTACTCCACGGAGATGTAGACTTCTGATTGATAATTTTGGTTTGGCTACTTTTCTTTGTGATAATGACATATCAACTTCACCAATTTCTCTGTTAAAAAAACCTGACGCATATGTGACAAGCAAAATAACTTTCTTTGCGTTAAACTTAACCCCACATGCGTTATAACATTCACTTTCGGACTGATCCTCTAAAGAGTGGTCTGAACCCTCATATTCCCTTCCCTGGTATTAATTATAATAATACCACGTTTGTTCTGCCAGGATGGCCTTGGCTTTAAGTAACCCAGGTAAAATGCTACGGGGAATGTTGAGTACTACTTCATTGCTATTGCTCCCAGATCCACTCTGATCCAGCGTGGTAGCACCGGATAGATTCCAATCTACAGGTCAAATAAGAAAAACTTTGTGAAAACAGATAACTCACATTAAATTGTGACAGACGCATGGCAATACTTGAAATCATTTAACTGTGTGCAAAAAAAAAAGTTCAGGCTCATTAAAACTGTCATCTACAAAAAAAATATTATTAATTATTTAAAACCATGCAGCTGAGTGTAAATCATATAACATTGAAATGCTTGAAAAATAGAATAACTAACCAATACCTGAAACAATTTAACTGTGTACAAAAAAGTGATTGTTATTAAATAGAATTATTAATGTTAGATAGGAATACTTGAAACCATTAAATAGTGTGAAAATAAGTATAGACAACTCGTTAAAAAACAAATTTACCGACAAACAATCTCCTGAAAAATCTGAATTCAAACCAATTGTACTTCACTTAAAATTTGATCTTGTATGGCCTCCTACTTCGCAGCGGAGGGGTTGAGTAAATACCAGCAATAATTTAATTTTAGAAAGACAACAGAAATGACATCTATGACAAATCTTACTGGTACACGTTTCCCCACACATCATACCATAGCCAAAAAAAAAAAAAGACAAAAAAAAAACCCAACTCAAACACTTTTAGAAAAGAAATAAAAAAATAAATTCTTCGTTAATCCTTCTGATCACACACACACACACACACACACACACACACATACAAACACACACACACGCACACACACACACACACACACATATATATATATATATATATATATATATATATATATATATATATATGCATGCTCCTCCTTGTAAGCAGGTGCTCTGGCATAAACACACCCATCCATGCACGGAATTGACGCCCACGGAAATATAACGAAGTGGAACTGTAAACCTATATTTAAATTTAGTTTTCATGTAAGCTTTGCAATTTTTCATTTTTTTTTTTAGGTATAGATACTTACTTTAATCCGCCGTTATCAAACATTTAAATTCACTTGCATTCTCGCTGTTGGGCTGCAGTCTACTCCCTGCATAATAGCGTTGTGAATGTAAGACTGCATGCTTTAATAGAAAAAATTCGTTTTGCATTTGTTGGCACTTAAAACAGTCGTGAACACTGGATGATATGTAAATATATACGACTGAGAATTTCGTTTATGTTTATATATACATATATATATATATATATATATATATATATATATATATATATATATACATACTAACACACATACACACGTATATATATATATATATATGTATATATATATATATATATATATATATATATGTGTGTGTGTGTGTGTGTGTGTATTAGAATTAATGAAGCAACGAGTTTTGCAATAATAATTATTATTTTAATAATAATAAACTATGGGATATGAAGGTGACGATGATACCAGTTGTAATTGGTGCATTTGGAACAATCCCCAGAGAAGACTTATAGTCACTTAAACTCATAAGAAACACCACCATCTCATGTTAGTGTAAAACAAACTCTCTGGGAAGGAAATAATGATATTTGCCTGAAAACAAAAACATGGGATAAATGAGGGCAAAATTGTTCTCAATTGTGGCTGGTACGTTTAGAACAATCCACAAGACTGATAAAAATAAACAAAAAACTTGAGGAACTGAAAATCAGAAGAAACATGGAGACTATCTAAAGCAGAGCATTGAGATCGACTAGAATATTCAGACAAATTCCGGAGAACCTTGGAGGTTTACTGTCACTCAGACTCCTGACTAACGTTGGAGTGATGAACTCGTAAGCAGTGAAATAATAATAATGATAATAATGATAATAATAATAATCAGCATGGGAAGGTGCCTGTGGTGGAATGCTTATCGTCGTCGGAAATGGACACGGCGACACCACTTCAAATCCTGGACGAGACTGGTTGCATTTCACATAGCACTAATACCATTGGGAAAGGCATGAATCCAATTATTCTCCCCCCAACTATGGGTAAATAATCGGACTTACTAGGTTCTTCAGCTTTGGTGAGGCAACTAGTTTAAGAGAAGGAAAACTCTGACTTCAAACCTGTTAAACTCCGCTTAAAAATTGACCTTGTGTCATATCCTGCCCGAGCGGAGGGTTTGCGTCAATATGATAATCAGCATGAGAAAAGAGTTGAAAAGACTTGAAGAAGGAAAATACGCATCGATTCCCTCAGAATAACTCTCAAAAAATGCCAAATAGGTAAACTCCTGTCTATGACATATATAGATTCTTCCATCACTGACCGACTTGCTATAGAAATGAATAGATTTCTACAAGAAGCGGACGTACCCAAATGGATCACCAAAAGAAAGACCGTATTGATCCAGAAAGACTCCCCAAAAAGAACCCCCCCAAACAACTACGCGCCAACCGATGATGTGGAAAATATTACAAATAAGGGAGTTAATTTATGATTCGATAATATGCTGAAGACTTTCCACCAAGGAAGAGAAAGGATGTCGCAAGTGGAACAGAAGCACTGGAGAGCTACGATACATTGATCAACACATCCTCAGCAAGAGCAAGACGAGATGAAAAAAGCGAGCTATGGTCCAGCAAAGCTGGATAATGAACTGTCTCAAAATGTACAAGATATCAGACGAAGTCATAAACTTTATAGAGAAAACCATGGTAACATGCAGAGAGGAATTGACCGGAGGATGAAGATTACCTGTGGTTAAAATCCAGAGATATATATTCCACGGAGATGCACTATCACCACAACTAGTTATAATAGCGATGATGCTAGTAAATCACATTATCAAGAAAAGATCAATTACCCAACGTACATGGACGATATCAAAATTTTTCCCCAAAAACGAAAAAGAATTGGAAACCCTAAAACAGACTGTTAGAATATAGAGTGTAGACATGTGGATGGAATTTGGCATAGAAAATGTGCCATGCTAATAATTAAAACCGAGAAATGACACTTAATGGAAGAAATGAAATTACCAAATCAAGAAAATATTCGAACACATGGAGAAAAGGAACTGTACATATACTTGGAAATATTGGAAGCAGACACCATTAAACAAATGGAGATGAAAAAAAAAAAAAATAAAGAAAGAATATCTCAGGAAAACGAGAAAGCTACCTGAAACTAAACAAATAGCGGGAACTTTATAAAAGGGATAGATACCTAGGATTTCCCTCTTGAAAGATACTTGGTACCATTCTTTTTGGTGGACCAGTGAAAAACTTTAACAGATGGACCAGAGAACAAGAAAACTAAGACTTTTTATCTCAGAGATGAAGTTGACAGACGACACGTGTCAAGAAAACAAGGAATAAGAGGACTTGCCAGCATTGAAGATAGTTTTGATGCATCGATACAACGACTTGAAACTACACAGAAAAGCGCGGAGGAAGATTGATTACAGCCGCCCGAAACAACACTGACGACATGAGGAAGAACAGAACAGAATGACTAGAAATAAAAATGGTAAGAAAAACAACTCTATGGATATTTTAAGAGACAAACAAGTGGCATCTCACAGGAGAAAACATGGACATGGCTAAAAAAGGGAAACCTTAAGAGAGAAAAGGAATCTTTTCTGATAGCTGCTCAAAACAACGCCATAAGGACCAATTATATCAAAGCAAGAAGAGATAAGACACAAAAAAATAGCAAATGTTGGTTATGTGGTGATAGAGACGAAACGATCAATCACATAATAAGCGAATGCAGCAAACTAGCACAAAAATTGTATAAGAGTAGACACGACAGGGTGGACAAGGTGATCACAGGGAATTCTGCAAGAAGCTTAAATTCTAACTTATAACTAAATGATATATACACCACCCAGGATCCGTCCTGGAAAATGAGATGTACAAACTACTCAGGAATTTTGAGATACAGACGAAGACACTTAATGATAGTCAACAAAAAAAAAGAACTTGTAGAATTGTGGACTTTCTTGTACCAGCTGACCACAGGATATAATTGAAAGAAAGTGAAAAGAAAGATAAGTAGTTCGACCTTGTCGGGGAATTTAATAAAATGAGGAACTTGCAAGTGACGATTATACCAATTGTAATTGGTGCTCTTGGTACAGTCACCAAAGAATTGTTACTGGGACTGGAGGAATTGGAAATAAGAGGACGAGTAGAGACCATCCAAACAACAGCATTATTAAGATCGGCAAGAATACTGGGGAGAGTCCTGTAGACTTGAGTTTACTTGCTGTCATTCAAACTCCCGTGAGAAACTATCAGCTTAGGCTGGTATGAAAAGCTCTCAAAAGAGATAAATAATAATTATTCAGGGGTAACACAAAGAAAGTGAAATCGAAGAAGAGAAACCAAATCTCTACAAATAGCAGCACAAAGCAACATCCTTACGACCAATTACTTTTTGGCATAAATCGATTTGACGCAACAGAATATCAACTGTATGTTATGTGGTGGAAAAAGATGAAAGGATTAATCACATAGTAAGCAAATATAGCAAGGATTAAAAGGATTACAAGACTAAACATGACTGGTCAGGAAAGGAAATCCACTTGAAAGTGCGCAAGAGATTGTATTTTGACCATACTAACAAACGGAATATGTACAAATCAAAATCTGTCTTTAATTGGAATCATTTTGAGATGAGGCTTCTTCATCTGAGAATTATTTTTATTTATTTCACTACGTTTCGGCCAAATTTCACCTGAAATTTGGCTGAAACGTAGTGAAAGAAGAAGCAACATAAAAACTACCAAGATGAGGACAAAAAAGTCCGCAATGAATAAAAATAATTCTCAAACCAAAAGCTGTACTAAAAAATAAGACTTTAAAATTCTCTGGAAATTTGAATGGTTGGTTGTATTTTTTTTTTTTTTCGGCTTATTATCCCTTGTAGATCATCTATTGCCAAATCCTATATATATATATATATATATATATATATATATATATATATATATATATATATATATATGTTTACAAATAATTTGTCAGTAGCATTTTAAGCAAGCCAGTGGTCAATTGTTTGCACAGTTATATAATTTCAAGTATTGCTAACTAAAACAAATGTTTCTTTTTATTATCAATCATTTATTTGTTCACAGCTAAATATTTTTAAACATTGCTATTGCACAGAAATAATTTAATTCAATATTTATCATTTACACACAGTAAAATTATTTTAAGTATTTCTATATAAAACGAATAATTCTTTTAAGTTTTTATTATTTATTTGCCCTTACTTGGATGGTTTTAATGTAATTATTTTTAACGCGTTACACTTTTTAATGTTCGATTTATTTCTTAGAATTATTTTTCTTTTGATTTATTTTCAGAATTAGTCATGTTATATTCTTCATTTCCTTTTGTTTTCTAAGATATATCTGCTATAGTATTTTCTTTATTTATCAAATATAGCTGTTTTTATTTTAATCTAATTTGATTTAATTCATCTAATGCTTGTCATCACTTTGGTTACGTAGATTAAAGAGAAATGATCAAGAGTTTTTGAGAATAGTCTGCTTTTTATTTAAGTCTCAGTTACTTACATTCGTTCGCTTAACGGTGAAATATTCAGTTGGCTTGGATAAGCTAGGTAAGAGACGAGTGAATCACGGGTCTGGTTTTACATTTGACGATGCAGAAAATCGTTACAAGGACCCAGATTAAATTTCTGGGTCGGTCGAGTAACTATAGGAATACTATTGTTGGCCCAAATCACATGAACAAACACAGGTCCTAGAATTTAATGTGGCTGACATTTTTGGCTTGGTAAGTAGGAAATGGACACGGCGACACGAGTTCAAATCCTGGACGAGACAGATTGCATTTCACATAGGATTAATACCCTTGGTATGAATCCAATTATTCTCCCTCTAGCTATGGGTTAATAGTAGGGCAGACAGATTTCTTCAGCCTCGGTGAGGCAACTAGTCTAGGAGAAGGAAAAATCTGAAATCAAACCTGCTAAACTCCGCTTAAAAATTGACCCTGTGTCATATCCTGCCCTAGCGGAGGGGTTGGTTAATATGGTAAGTAAAGAGATTGATTCTTTTCTACAGGTAGGCAACCCTTATTGTTAAATCAATTGTCTTAATTTTAAAAAAATCATCAATCTCCGTGAAATATCGATTAGATCTGATGAGAATTCCTATTCTGTTGCATTTTCCTTCATTCTTAGAATTAACAGAGAGACAAAAGCGGATTTTTTTATCTCCCGAAATATTTTGACCATCCCAAATTTTCTTGTGCAAACTAAAAGTCGTTTGTAATATCCATAAACCTGTGTTGACTAGTTAAATTTGTTTCTTTCGAACTGTCCTGAAGATTGACCCAGAAATTTATCTTGATTTCCGTTTTCTTGACACATAAACTAAAATCAATGGGAAGAAACCAAATATTTCTCTACTGAAAGTGAATTCTTAAAAGCATCCACAAAGTAGACATTTTCACACGTGTTAAAGTTTCCAATTAGAGTTGCCAGCCCGAAAAATAAAAAAAAAAGCCGTCTTGCTTCATTCTAGACCGACCGCATTAGTATGAATGATAAGGAAAGAGAAATCTAAGGTTGGGTTAAAAAGAAAGAAAGAAAGAAAGAAAGAAAGAAAGAAAGAAACTAATTAAATGTAATGTTTAAATGGAAGGGAAAACCAAAGCATTCTGGGTATTAGTTACTAACAAAAAGAACAGACTTCAATTTCCGACCAACAAGATGGGGAGATGGTGGGAGAATGAAGAGAATATGGGGTGGGGCGTAGGGGGCAAAATGCATGAAGTGAATGGAAGAGAACGATAGGAAGGAAACTAGACGGGATGAAAAAGAGAGTAGGAAGAACTTTTGGGAAAAAAAAAAAAAAAGAATAAGAAGAGGATGAATTTTAACATGAGAGAATCGATGTAAACAAATGCAACTAATCTGTCTTGAAGATGTGGCGGCTGTGCGTCAGCGAAAAATCCTGCTCCTCTCTTTCCTTCCCACACTCTCATTCGCTACCCCTCTCTCGTTGTTTTTTTTTTTTCTTTTTTCTTTTGTTTCTTTTCTTTTCTTTTCTTTTTTTATTTTTACTTCCTCACTCTGCCCTGATTTCGTTGCGAATGAAACATTCTATTTAATCTTTTTACTTCTTTTATTTTGTTGATATCTGTTTTTTTTGGTTTTTTGTTTGTTTTTTTTTTAATTTAATATATGTATATCTTTTTTTTCTTTTTTTAAATTTTACCCTCTTAAATGAATCGAAATATTCCGATTTCTTGAAAAGCTAGTGTGGCTTTTGTTTTCTACGAGATAAAACAGGGGCAGAAGAATGAAAGGGGTGGTTTTGGGTGGTGGGGGTGGCATTACTTTTTAATTTCTTTCTAACCGTATTTTTTCTGCATCTCAGCGATCATGCACTCGTGACCAGAATATGTGTGCATATGT
Source organism: Sepioteuthis lessoniana (assembly GCA_963585895.1). Taxonomy (NCBI): domain Eukaryota; kingdom Metazoa; phylum Mollusca; class Cephalopoda; order Myopsida; family Loliginidae; genus Sepioteuthis; species Sepioteuthis lessoniana. Next base: position 16,089,904 of record OY757912.1, on the reverse strand, counting down.
CTCTATGAGTGCATATGAATGTGTACATATGTGTGCATACGTGTTTATGTGTTCATATGTGATTATATGTGCATATGTGTATATATGCACATGTATGTATACATACGTACGTGTGCATGTATGCATATATGTTTGCATTTATGAAAAAAGGATTCCTAATTAACAGATATATATATATATATATATATATATATATATATTACAAAAATTATCTTTGTACATACATATATATATATATATATATATATATATATATATATATATATATATATACGTGTATGGATCTTTTACCCGAACTAGAAAATGGAAAGTCGTAAATAGATTTTTATTAGAGCAACACATTTAGCTTACTCATATAAAAAGATAAGGTAATTTCGAACTTAAAACTGAATTCCAATCTTATGATATCAACAATTCAAATGGGCGTTATTTTTTCATTCTATCTATCTATCTATCTTAATAAAATTCTGATAAACATATAGATATAGATATATATTGCAATAGAAACAGTTAATTACATAATGCAGTAAGTTAATACAGAAAATATAAGATGAAACGCGAATGGATAGGAAAGGTGATCAACCGGGAATTGTGCAAGAAATTAAATTTGAACCTCCCAACAAGTGGTATATTCACAACCCTTAATAAGTCCTGGAGAATGAGACGCACAGAATTCTTTTGGATTTTGAGATACAAACAGAATACCTAATCTCATTCAGACGACCTGACCTAGGGATACTCAACTGGCCAAATCGTGAACTTTGCCGTCCTGGTGACCAGAGATAAAAATTAAAAGAAAGCGAAAAGAGATATAAGTATCTAGACCTTGCGAGAGAACTAAAAACTATTGAAAATGAAGATGACTTGATACCAATTGTAATTGGTGCGCTCTGAACAATTCCAAATGTCTTCGTAAGGGGATTGGAAGGCTTTGAAACCAGAGGCTAAGTGGTGACCATCCAAACTATAGCTTTATTAAGATCGGTCAAAATACTAAAAAGAATCCTGGAGACTTAAGAAAACTTGCTGTCACTCTAAATCCAGTGAAAAACCATCAGTTAACACCGGAAGAAAAACTCTCAAAAAAGTAAAATAAAAAGAATTGTAGGTTAAGTGATGACAAAAACGAAGCCATTAATAACATAGCGAATTTACCAAACTAGTACCAATGGAGTACAAGAGTTGGTATGACTGGGTGGAAATGGATATATATTGAGAATTGTCTGAGGAACTGAAATTGACCATAGTGCTAAATTTTATAAGCCCAAACCGGAAACTGCTCCAGAGAATGAGGCACATAAACTACTTTGAGATAAAATGGGTTCTTCTATTTCCGCCCAGAAGACAAGATCAAGGGTGAATCAACAAGAAAAAAAAAGTGCCGTCTTGTGGACTTTGACATTCCAGTGGACCACGTCGTGGAAAAGAAAAATAACCAAAAAAAAAAAAAAAATCGATAAATACTTGGACCTTGTGAGAGAAATTAAAAAGTTAGGGAACATGATGGAAACGCTGATAGCAATTGTAGTTAGAGCGTTTGGAACAGCCTTCAAAAGCTTATAAAGAAGAATAGAAAAAATTAGAAATCGGAGGAACCATCCAACCTACAGAATCATTGAGATAGTCAGAATTCTCAGAAGAGTACAAGGAGACTTGCAGTTACTCAGACTCAAGTGAAAACCATCAGTTAACGCTCCTATGAAAAATTCGCATTGATTGAAATGACAACTAAAAGAGCTAATAATAATAATAATAATAATAAAGAGAGACAAGAACTTATACCTTGCCAGATACCTAAACCTATTGAATATGAAAATAACGGTGATACTGATCGTAATTGGTGCGATTGGAACGAACGCAAAAGGCTTCGAAGTGGGGGCTGGAAGAGTTGAAAATCGGACGACAAGCAGAGACCATTCAAACTAACGTATTGCTAAGATAAGCCACCATACTGAGAAGAGTCCTGGATACTTGAGGATACTTGGTCTTGTTCAGACTCCATATACAAATGGTGTATGTACAAACCAGAATCCCTTGTAGAAAATGAGACACACAAAATTTTCTGCGATTTTGAGATACAAACGGATCACCTAATCTCGGCCAGATAACCAGATGACCAGATCTAGAGATAATCAACAAAAAAGAAAAAAAGAAAGAAAAAAGAGAACATGCCGAGGAGTGGACTTTGCCGTTTCTGGTGACAGCAGAGTAAAACTGAAAGCAAAAAGAGAGATCAATACACAGACCTTCCAAGTGAACTGAAAAAAAAATGAAACATGAAACTGACGGTGATACCAATTGTAACTGGTGTACTTGGTACATTCACCAAAGGTTTAGTAGAGGGACTGGAGGACTTGGAAATAAGCGGACGAGTGGGGACCATCGAAACTACAGCATTGTTGAGATCAGCCAGAATACTGAGAAAAGTCCTGGAGACATGAGGAGAATTGCTGTCTCACAGACTTCAGTAAAAAAAATATATCGATTAAAGCTGTCATGAAAAACTCTCAATGGAGAAATAATAATAATAATAATAATAATAATAATAATAATAATAATAAAGGATTATTAAAGGACCTGGAAGATTTGGACGTTGGCGGCCGAGTGGAGACCATCTAAACAACAGCATCATTGAAAACGACCAGAATACTGAGAAGAGTCCTGTAGACTTGGGGAGACTTGCTGTCACTCAATCTCCAGTGAAAAACTTTAATAATAATAATAATAATAATGTATACTTCACACGACAAACTGTGGAGATTGAACCCGGGTTAACCTTGGAATGGCTTAAAAGGGAAAACCGCTGTTGATAAAGTGAATCTTTTTTAATAGATGCGCAAAATGATACCATTTGGACAAAATCTATAATAGCGAAAATTCAACATATAAAACAGAATAACAAATATCGATTATGTGGAAACAGATGAAATGGTTAATCATATATTTAGCGAAAGCAGCAAAGTAGCACAAAACTATTTGCTGACACGTAGAATATGAATAAATATAAAAAAAGGAAACATGTATAAAATAATCGATGCTATTATGGCAAAGCACATATAAAAAATAAAATTATGTATAATTGAAGCGAGTTACTTGGGTTTCAAATGTTTAAATAAATGCTTGAATCTTGCTGATTTGCGTCGGCTGACACCATCTTAATTAATCCAGGTTGTCGGTGGGGTTTGAAAGACGCTGACTTTGTCACCTATAGACTGGTGCTGAGGCTCCTCTTGCAGAACACTACATTTTCATTATTCCCAGGTCTACACTGGAGTGGTAGTAGCATTCAAGGTCACATCGATCTTACAAAAAGATCTGTTTGAAAATTATTCGTATTAGATAGGAATACTTGATATATAACCATGAGCAAAATATTTCTTAAGAAACAATACCCAAAGATGTAAATATGACCAGACAACGTACGCAATTCTTTAACCTCTAGACATAACATAATGCTACGCAAGTTTAAAAGCCTTTAAGATCAATCAATCAATCAATCTAAAATAATGTTCATTAGCATGAAAGTAATCTAACCATAGGACTATGTTTGCACGTCCGTATCTTTAGTGGAAAATGAACAAGTAACCATGAACTAAAAAAAATGATTAAAGCACTGGAGTGGTTGTTTCTCATTGGGTGCCCCATTCATGCGGCCTAGTGCCACATCTAAGCAAAAAAAGCTTAGTAAATTAAAAGCACTGGAGTAGCTGTGCAGTTCTTAATTATTTTGAATAGTACTGACTTACAAATTCCGTGACAATAAGCAGCTGCACAAATTACAGATTTTGTCTGTTTCCAGTCATGAATTAAAGTTTGCTTTCACAGAGACGGACATTTTAAAAAAGAATTGTTGTCATTTGGCTTAGAATTTAGAAATAAAAAAAAGGAGAGACACCTCCACACTAAATAGGGGTTCTCTGAAACTAGTGGACAAATTCATCTACCAAGGAAACAGCGTCACATACACGGAAAATGACATTAATACTTGACTAGTGAAAGCATGGTCAGCTATCGATATGTTATCAGTTGTGGACGTGCCCGTGGTGTAATGGTTATCGTTGTAGGAAATGGACACGGCGACACGAGTTCCAATCCTGGACCAGACTGATTGCATTTCACATTGCACTAATACCCTTGGGAAAGTTTGAGTTAGAGTTGTTTGAATAAACTGAATAGCTTGAAATAGAAATGTTTTGGACAAATAAACTGAGTACTTATGCTAAACTGAACTGTTTGAAATAGAACTGCTTGTATAAAAATGGATTTTGCATTAAATAGCCTCCAAAGGTTGATATGCCATAAAACCCAAGCAAATAAACAAACAAGAAATATATCAATTCAGATATAAACCCCTTAAACTTTTCTATATTTAATAAACTTTTAAACTTATTTCCGTTTTTCATTTTCTTTGGTTTGGTTTGGTTCGTAAGTATTTCAAAATTTTGGGGTTATTTTATGACACACCCATCCTTGTAGAAAAACAGCAATGACCCTAATTAATCCGTAGCTCGGAGGATTAGGGGTTAAAACCTTTACCAACGATATTGGTCCGAAAAAAAAAAGCGCGATGGCGGGACTGGAGTTCGAACTCGTTAGCTTCGAATAGCAACACTTTCACTATTTGTGATATTTTCTGCACTTCTTCTTGTTCAAAAGCCCGTATACAATAGTTGCCTTGTTCGTATTTTAACAATCGTATATCTTGCAAGAACGGAAATAAAACTTTTCTGACTTTCGTCCATTTTAAAATCGATATTGGTTTCTTCTAACATTTTCGAAATGGAGTTAGATAGACTAACATATTTGGTTTTAATTTTGTAGTGGATTACTATTAACGCGAATGCGAAAACCAAACTATATGAAACACGGGGAAAAAAAGAAAATTTATGTCCCATTTTGTCGTAATAGATATAAGATAACAAATCTTATTTAACAAATGAGAATTGAACTCCTCTGTAAAAACTTGTGAAACTAGCTTGACTATCAGCATTATTTTGTTATTGAAAATGAATAGAGATGATGAAGATTTGGTTTAGTTAAGTAATTTGGTCGCATTTGTAGGGAAAATATTTATCTTATTTTTTTAAAGAAAAAAAATTAAAAAGGGTTAATAAGGGTTGTATTTCAAGTTTGTTGAAAGGTAAAATTTGATAACACTATTATTCCAGAATTGATAGTTAGAAAAATAAGGGTCAAATAGAACTAAACTGCGTACTTTTGCTAAACTTAATAGCTTGAAATAGAAGTGTTTTTGACATTTAAACTATGTACTTATACTAAACTAATTGGTTTGAAATATAAAAATATAAAAAATGGTTATCAAAATTAAATATGAAAATAGAATGATCAACTACAGTTATACTTTTTCGAATATATTTTTTTTAATGATATCTTTTATTTTTTAAAATTGTTTAAGCAAAATATAAATTTTAACTAACCTCCGTATAAAATTTCTTTATCATGGTCAATTTATATAGATACTTACTCAGAAACTTGGTTGCGACGAGAATAAGCGGTTGTTTGATGACAATTTTATGTACCCAGATTAAACCTAGATGAACGAACAGATAGACAAGATAACTTCATTTATATATTGGTAAAGTTTGGGAGTCGTTCTTAAATTGCACAAAATTTACTGTGTTCAGTGGACAAAAATACAGGGGAACATCGCAATATTCTTTTAAATAAAAAAACACAGTAGAATCTCACAACGCAGACCACCACGATTTCGATTCTCCGGTAAGCCAGCTTTCAAAACTGAATTGTTATTCTGATTTATATCTTTCTTTGTATTGGAAATAATAATAATAATAATAATAATAATAATAATAATAACCTCGACCTTACTACGGATTTGAAATGACTATGGAGCATAAAGGTGACAATTATACCAATTGTGATTGGTGCTTTTGGTACTGTAACATAAGAATAACTAAATGGGACTGGAGGATTTGGAAATTGGAGGACTAGTGGAGACTATCCAAACTACAGCATTATTGAGAACGGACAGAATACTGAGAACAGTACTGGACACTTAAAGAGACTTCTCCCAAACTCCAGTGAAAGACCATCAGCTTAAATTTATATGAAAAACTCTAATTGATAAATAATAATAATAATAATAATAATAATAATAATAATAATAATAATAAGAAGAAGAAGAAGAAGAAGAAGAAGAAGAACAACAACAACAACAAGAACAAGAACAAGAACAAGAACAAGAACAAGAAGCGAATGCAGTAAATTAGCGCAAAGTGTGTAAAGACAAGGTGAGTGGGTAAGGTGATCCACTGGGAATTGTGCAAAAGTTTAAATTTTAACATACAAATAAGTGGTATAGGCACAATTTAGAATTCGTCCACGAAAATGACACACAACTTTCTTTGGGATTTTGAATTACAACGGATCAACTTTCAAGGAAACTTAAAAAAAAAACAGACTATGAAACATGAAGGTGATAGTGATGTCTTGTAATTGGTGCAGTCAGTGAAATCACTAAAGAATTGGTACGGGGGCTGGAAGACTTGGAAATAAGAGGACGAATCGAGACAATCCAAACTATAATATTGTTGAGATAGGCCAGAATACTAAGAAGAGTTCAGGAGACTTAAGGACTATTTGACTTTCAGACTCCAGTAGAAAACCATCGGGTAACACGCCGATGTGATTAACTCTCAAATGAGTAAAATAAAATATATATATATATATATATATATATATATATATATATATATATATGAAAGCAGAAAAAACATAATCCAAATAGATGAATATATTATGATGTAAAGTCGACGTTAACGTTTCGGTTTCAGTAACCATCTTCAGGTCATAGATGAGGGTTACTGAAACCGAAATGTTATCGTTGATTTTACATCATAATATATTCACCTATTTGGATTATGTTTTTTGCTGCTACCTTCATACCGTCGGATTTCATTCCATATTTATTTTCATATATATATATATATATATATATATATATATATATATATATATATATATATATACTGTGCACTGTTTAGCAAAGAACGAAACACTGTTGTTAAGTAATTATAGTTATAAGAAAATGGTGCATTTCCATGTTTCCTAAATAGCTTAATAAACTCCAGTCTTTACAATATAAAGCAAAAAAGATTTGAACGAAAAATAAACATGACTAGTGTAAAATGAATTCTTCATTTCTCTTATGTGCCGAGTTTTTATTGCATCGAAATAAAAACACTCGTCAACTTGATTATACAAAATAGACGTTCTTCCTTTTTGTCAGCTCATCAAATGTTGTAAACTGAAGAAAAAATATCGATTTTTTTTTTTTGCGTTTTGTAAGTCAACAAGTTCAGATATTTACCTTCCATTACTTAACCAAGAATCTAAAATATAACACGCATGTGAGATTTTATTACAATGATTATATTCGAGAATTATATTTTTCTACTTCAGGTTGACATATCTCTCTACATAAGACAAAGCTGTGTTCCTCGGGTGATGTAATGGTTAGCACGCTAGACGATCAAATTTTAACGATTGAGTTCAAGTTTCATTAAGCGCCCCATTCATATGTCTTTGTGCCTTATCTCACCAAAAAGCTTAATAAATTAATAAATAAGACCCAGCTTATAATTGTATAATTAGCTTTTCCGTAGCAAAAAATCCAAAGCTTTTATACGATGATCAAATTCAAATTTAGCTACTGCCCATTGAATTGCTACAACAGTATTGGTCACTGAATCAGCGAGGCAAACAAGCTTCCTGTTGGATGGTTGTTTGAGTTTTATGGCATGACAACCTTTGTAGGTTATATAATGCAAAATCCATTTTAAAACAAATAATTAGTTCTATTTCAAACAATTCAGTTTAGAATGAGTACTCAGTTTAATTGTCAAAAACATTTCTATTTCAAGCCCTTCAGTTTAGTCAAACAGTTCTAATTCAGTTAAGTCAGTGTAGTATAATTATAGATTTTGTTTACACGCAGTTGAATGTCAAAATATTTCTATATTAAAAAATTCAGTTTAGCCTAAGTACAGTTTCAATGTCAAAAACAGTTTCATTTCAAAAAATTCTGTTTAGTATAAGTACGCAGATTAAATGTAAGTACACAGTTTAATTGTCAAAAACATTTCTATTTCAAGCTATTCAGTTTAGTCAAACTGTTCAAATTCAAACGATTCAATATAGCATAAGTATGCAGTTTAGTTCTGTTAAACCCATATATGGGGCCCTATCAGGTGTTACCATTCCGGGACTGAGTGGACCTGAGAGCAATAGCAATGAAGGGGTGTTTAGCATTCCCCAAAATCCCAGCATTACTGGAACCTAACCAACAGATTGCTTAGTGTCATATCCAGGACACTCACGTGAGGGGGGCTTACCACTTTGCAGAGGTGCAGTTGGTGTATTCTACCGCCCTAGCCGACAGGGCAATACGCAAAGTTGAATATCAAAACAGTTTAGCATAAGTACACAGTTTGTATGCCAAAATAATTCTATTTCAAGCAATTCAGTTTAGCATAAGTATACAGTTTAAATGTCAAAACAGTTCTATTTTAAACAATTCAGTTTAGCATAAATAAGCAGTTTAAATGCAAAAAACAGTAAAGTTAAGAAACCACAGTTTAGTTCTATTTAAACCATAGATAGGACCCTTATCAGGTGCTACTACTCCTGACCAGTGAGAACCTGGGAGCGATGGCAATAAAGGGGTCCTCCGTAATCCCTAAAGCTCCAGCATTACTAGAACCTCACTATGAGATTGTTTAGTGTCAATACAGGATACTCATTAAGGTGGGTCTTACCCCTCTGCAGAGAAGCAGTCGCTGTATTCTACAGCCCTAGCCGACTGGGCAAGGCCATGAAGGATTATACCACATTCATAAAATCTCCAACATTCCTTGAGATCAGAACGTTCAGTGTTGCATCTAGAATACTAGTTAGTGGCGGGTGTCTTACCCCTTCTGCAGAGGTGTACTCGGTGTATTCTACAGCCCCCTTCTCCAGCCAACCGGCAACACAAGCTTCTTGTGCACGAGGACATGAATTATCTGTATGTCATTTGAGACTGCAAATCACGCTCTAAAATTTTGTTTTTATTTCAACAGTTGTGACATAGACTGGAACTCGAGCCTCACCCTCAGAGGTAGTTCAGTGTTATACCCAGAACACATCCAGATTATTGTTACCTAAATGAGATTAGCAGTAAATGCTATTTACAGATTACTTTTATCTTTTTCATTATTTATTTGCAATTAATTGTTATGGTCGTTGAAGGTGGTCCTCAAGCAAATATAAAAAAAACGTAATTACATGGTTTTGATTGGTTTGGTTTTATATAATATTAATCATTGTAGGTTATTTGATTCCAAATCCATTTTTATACATACAAACAATTCTATTTCAGTCAATTCAGTTTTGCTGGTTAGTTGCTTGTTTTATTTTACGGCATATCAACTCTTTTTGGATCAATTAACGCCGAATTGTCAATCTGGTAAAGTTTTTAAATAATTCAGCTGATTATGAAAATTGATTTTTTTACTCAAAGTTAAATGTCAAAAACAGTTATATTTCAAACGATTCAGTTTAGCATAAGAACAGAGTTTAGTTTTATTAAACACATAGATAGGATCCTGTCAGGTGTTGCAACTCCGGGTCGGAGTGGATCTGGGAGTGATCGCAATAAAGAGGTACTTCTTATTCCCCAAAACTCCAGCATTACTGAAGTCTCACCATCAGATTGTTTAGGGTCATATCCAGGACACTCGTTGGGGGAGTATTACTCCTCTGCAGATATGCAGTCGGTGTATTCTACAGCCCCAGCCGACAGTGCCAGCTAATTTATGATTGTTTATTAAGCTTAGTCTGGTATTAGGCCAAAATAGAAGAGCACCAGTAACAAGTCAACCCATTGAATTAGGCTGTGAAACTTATGCGTTATAAAACCAGAATTTGTTCAATTTTACAAAATGCTACAAGTCTTGGACTGATTCTAGCTTCTTAAATATTTCCTTATAACAGTGATTTCCAATGTGGTGGTAATTATTCTCCAAAGGGTAATTTAAAGTTTTTTTTAGGGGGAGAATAATGATATCTCAGGAAGTGCGAGTGGCATAATTATTATCATCCTCAGAAATCGACTTGTATAGAGGTTAGGGAATCGCAGTCGTTGTACATTTACTTATATATATTTTTTTGGCGTAGTTGTTTTTTAGTACGTTTTTTCCTTTGACATTTTGGTATGAATCCAATTATTCTCCCTCCAGCTATGGGTAAATAGTAGGACAGACTAGGTTCTTCAGCCTTGGCGAGGCAACTAGTCTAGGAGAAGGAAAACTCTGAATTCAAACCTGTTAAACTCCGCTTAAAAACTGACCTTGTGTCATATCCTGCCCGAGCGGAGGGGTTGGTAAATATGATGATACCAATAATTCCCAATACAAATAATTAGCTCACTGTTGTTTACGGAAAGTTTATCATCACGCTAATCCTTAGTAAGCAATTATAGCCTAAAGTAACCGTTTTAATAGAAATAATTTACTTATACGATAGAAAGCATCGGTAGATGTATGTTATTGGGTAATTAGTAATTATAATCCTTTATAAACAATTTTAACTTCACGTAACTATTTTAAAAATATTCTTAATATCAATGATCTGCAAACAGATCTATTTTACCTGTTAAGTGACTGACTTGGTGCGGGTTTTATGTCATATCAACCATTTTTGGTTATTTAATGCAAAATTCGGATTTACATTTATCACATATATAATATGTAAACACATTTTGTAGATGCACACAGTTAAAAGATTAAACATTTTATTGCTAACAATTCAATCAAGCGTATGTCAATAAGGATAAATGGTTCCAAGCATTCCTATGTATCACTAAAAATTAAATCAAACGTCAGCCATTTGTTTAAAAACAGTTAAATGATCAAACATTCAAAACAATTTTAGAATAAATCAAGAAACATAAATGGTTTCAAGTATTGTTATGTATCACAAACAATTCAATTATACATCAGTCATTTGTGTTTCACACAGATGATCTAACATTTCTATTTCAAGCAATAATGTTTAGCAAAAGTCATTTGTTTACACTCAGTTTAAATGTCAAACAGTTCTATTTTACCTATAGATAAGACCCTTTCAGGTGCTACCACTCAGGACCGGAGGGAAACTGGGAGCGATGAAAACGAAGGGACACTCCACATTCCCCAAATCTCCAGCATTACTGGAGCCTCATCATGAGATTGTTTCGTTGGGGGCTGGTGTCACCCCTCTGCAGAGATGCAGTCGGAGTATTCAACCACTGCAGCGTACTGGGCATCCCATACTATTAATCTGGCTCAGAGTGAACCTATATTTCATGGCAGTGAAGAATTACTCCTTAGATCTTCGGAACTGCAGCCTAACAAAAGATATAGTTTTGTGCCATATCCAGGACACTAATTTAAGTTTGGAAATACCCCACTTCAAGAGAAACAGACAGTAAATTATAAGTCCGACCGAAAAGACTTCCGAGATAAAAAAAAAAAATGGGTGGGGTTCACGTATTGTATTGGCAAACGTAGTGAACTCTAACTTCTTGGTAAGCTAGTTTGAACCCCGGTCGCTGTATTATTTACATTTTCGGACTGATAACCTCGAGAAATGTATTAATTCTTTTATCTCAAAAATATGGATACATTAGTACAACTACTGTTCTTCTATAAGGATGAATTTAGAATTGAATATCCATTGAAAGTTGATATGCCATTAAAAAAAGGAAAGGAAACCAAAATAAAATACACACACACACACACACATGTATATATATATATATATATATATATATATATGTCGGTATGAGACTCTCTGATGATCCGTTAAGGTGAAACTTTAGTAGGAGAATTCCGACGCGCGATTTAAGTTAATTCTTTAATTGGCTCCACTCGTGTTGAGCACTCTTGTAATTGTAGCATTGCAGCGTTGACGGTGGGTTTTATTTTTCTTTTGACCAACTGACTGCATATTTTTTTCAACTGGTATGACGGGGTTGGCCTTTTCTTTCTTTTTGTCCAATGATATTTTTTCTTTTTCCCCCGGGTGGTGATTCGAGATATTTTTATCTCTTGTTCCTGGCGGGGTTTTCTTTCTTTTTTTCTGGTAACCGTGAATGCTGGTAGATAGTAGATTAGTAAATATATATATGTATATATATACACACACACAAACACACACACACATATATATATACACACACACTCACACACACACACATATATATATACATATATATATATTACAATTGGTTGTCTATTTCATTGGACATTAGCCAAGACATCTATTCATTACCCTTTTTTGTATAAGTTGCTAAGCTATGAACTCACTTTTACACGCAGAGGATTAATAATTCCTGTGGCAAAACGGTTTATATGCTAGACTATGATACCTTGATAAGTAATTTCAAATTCATACTTTTACGTTCACTTTCAGTCTGCTAACGTTGGGAAAGTTTGCGCCTCTTTATCCTCTAGTTCTGAGTTAAATAGTGCTACCAATGTAATTCAACAATGGTAGATGCGACTTTAAATACCCTACGATGGTTGATATGCCGTTAAATAGAGAACGAAAGCAATCATCTTCATATTAATATTAGAATTAAAAGACTAATACTTCCATTTCACTACTTTTATAACCCTTAATTTTTTTTTTAAATCCCTTAGTTTTCATAATAAAAAAGCATATTCCTCAGCAAATATATATATATATATATATATATATATATATATATATATATATATATATATGAAGTAAGGTAGCAAGATACGATGGAAAGAATCAAAAGGTTTGAATTTGAAATCAGGATGTGGAGTCCCTCATATAATACGATGTTGTATTCATCTTATATCACACAACTTTGTGACAACACTGATATAGAATTGCTTCCCATTTTGTCCTTCCTTTTTATATGAAATATTTGTCTCTGCTTCCCACCAGAGAGGATTTGACACAAGGTGAATGACCCACAGGTCTGCTTAAAGTGGGGATTATGGGGTAGGGGGTCAGACACAAGCCGAGGCTCGAGCCCTGTTGGTCTATGCTTGTCATCGGTCGACTTATAGCAATGTGGGCCTGATGAGCCTAGCTGGACTTGGACCCAAATCTGGGTCCAGGCACGTATGCCTGATTATAGCTTGAACTGGACAGCAAGGTCCAGTGCTATACAAGGGGGATAAAGGTTTCAATGTTGCAGCTCGGCCACCTTTGGGGGCCTTTCGGCCTTGATTCTGCCATTGGTTTCTCTACCCCGTCCGGCACGAATGCCAGACGGCCCAGCTGATGCCGGGTGAATAAATTCCGGTAAGAATTAAAAGTTTCGCATCATTAGAAACAGTCCGCCTTTTGTTCAACCTTTCTCAAGCGTGTATCGAAATCAATGCATTGAACCAAAGTCCCGACAAATCAGATTACAAAATTAACCCTTTTGAGTTTTATAAGAAAAAGAAAGTTACAAAAATTAAATTGGTATCCACATGGTACCAGGAAAATAGAATTCTATTATGTTGAATGATGCCGGGGTAGATTTTAGTCGAGTGATATTTATTTTTGTATCACTCAATGACGACGATTATGTCTGTTAGATAAAATCCATGTGCGTTAATCATATAGTTGGAAGTTAGGTGAATTCTTGTTCGTTTTGATATAAAACAATCTACTCTATAATGTATGTATCATAAGATCTCTTCAACTTTATTTAAGATTTCAACTATTTCACTAACGATGTAGATGTCGAATATTTCTTATATTACTTATTCTCTCTCTCTCTCTCTATATATATATATATATATATATATAAGAGAAGGGAAAAAGTCCGATGGCATGTAAAATTAAGCATTATGAAAAAGCAAAATAATGATAAAACTTTTATGTTTTGTTAATTTTTTTAAGAAATGCTTTTAGATTAGTGTAAGAATACGTCGTGATAATGCATTATCCGATTTTGCTAACTAAAGCTTAAAGATTTAGTTGCCTGTATAGTCAATGATACTTTTTTTTGATATTAAGGGGTTTCGGATCCTTTTAACATCATACATCCCGCTAAAATGACCCAGCCGAAATTGGTCATGTCTCAGCCTGCATCCATCCAATTTAGTTATTCGACAGCACTTAATGTGTTCTTCTTCATCTATCAAATGATTTCGGGATTCGTCCTTTATAATTATGGTCCTGATGCTATTAGATCAACGAACAATTATTTCCGTTCTTCCAAGCAAGTTATTCTCCTATGAATATGTTGTTTGTTTGTGTATTAGTTTCGGACTCCTTTGCACGAGCTGATACTTAACACTTACATTTAAGGTATCTCGTGACGGATTGTTCTTAGCGCCATTTTAATTTTTCATACACTGTCTATTTTGTGCCACAGCCACTTTGTGGCTATTTCAACCTTTCCTGTTATTTTTCGTATGGCATTCCTTTTTTTCTTATTTCCTGTTAGGCCTAATTTTATAAATATTTTACTTAAAGATTGGTCGATAAAACAACATCATGTCGTTTTGAATAAATCCTGGAAGCAGCAGCCAAAACAATAACGGCAGTAAAGCCACTTACCTCCTATTTCACGAACCGTTCCAAACTCGAAATATGGTATATGTTAGTTGGTTGGTTGGGTTTTATGGCATATCAACCTTTCAAGGTGATTTAACGCCAGATCCATTTTTATGTAAATAATCAGTTCTATTTAAAACACTTCAGTTTAACATGAGTATACAGTTCAATTGTCAAAAACATTTCTATTTCCAACTATTCAGTTTATTCAAACAGTTACGTATTGTAATTCAGTTTTGTGTAAGTACAGTTTCAATGTCAAAAACAGTTCAATTTCAAACAATTCAGTTTAGCATAAGCACGCAGTTTAAATGTAAGTACAGTTTAACTGTGAAAGATATTTCTATTTCTTGCAATTCAGTTTAGTCAAGCAGTTCTTAATCCATTAAGTATGAGTACATGTTTTGTTTACACACAGTTAAATGTCAAAACAGTTCTATGTTAAACAATTCAGTTTAGGGTAAATACAGTTTTAATCTCAAAAAACAGTTCTATTTCAAATAATTCAGTTTAGCAGAAGCATGCAGTTTAAATGTAAATACGGTTTCAGTTTCGAATAAGTACGCACTTTAAATGTAAGTACGGTTTAATTGTTAAAAATATTTCTATTTCAAGCAATTCAGTTTAGTCAAGCAATTCAGTTTAGCATAAGTATGCCGATAGTTCTATCTAACCCATAGATAGGGCCCTATAAGGTGCTACCACGCCGGGTCAGAGTGGACCTGGAAGCAATTGCAATGAAGGGGTACTCCGTATTCCCCAAAGCCCCAGCATCACTGGAACCTCACCATCAGATTGTTTAGTGTCATATGCAGGACACTCGTTGGTGGGGGTTACCCCTCTGCAGAGAAGCAGTCGGTGTATTCTACAGCCCCGAGCCGACTGGGCAAGAGCATGATATATAAGAACTTACTCATAATTGATATTCTCTAATGGACTACCACGCATTGGCACACAAGTCTTGGCCAATCAGGAAAAACCGACATTCACCAGTTCTGTGGTGACACTGGATTCCGTCTAGTGTACTTATCAAGTGTGATGGCTGATCAGAACTGATGGCGAAAGGCAGTCAAATGAATCTGTGCAGTCGGCACGCTTTGGTAATGATAATAATTTTAATGCTTCTACGTATGCTGGTAGTATTGAAGGTTCGTTTATGTCTATATTAGCTGATATATTTTATAATGTTTGTCAGCTTTGATTAAGTGAAGGCAACACTCTACGTTTGTGCCAATAAATGAACAGATGTCTATTACCAGCTACGTGTATGAACCTGTAGGATTGCGTTTGTATCAGTGTTATTGAAAATAAAAATTATATGAGCCTAATGCAGTGCCTTGTGTTTGTGTATACTATTTGATTCTTGTCAGGGAATACGTCAAAGAAGAGACAATTACTTAAAAAGGAGAGATATTGAAGAAGAGCTGGAAAACTAAAACTATTGAGAGTTAACAAGGGAGAAGGTAAATGTATGTATTAGAGAGAGATCGTCAGCGAGAGAGAGAGAGAGAGAGAGAGAGAGAGAGTGTGTATGTGTGTGTGTATGAGAGATTGATAGATAGATAGATAGAGAGAGAGAGAGAGAGAGAGAGAGAGAGAGAGAGAGAGAGAACATGAAGCGGAAAGTCATTCAAACGACGTCAAAAAACTCCGGAAGAACAAAAAGCGGGTAGGGTGGAAATGTTCATTCAATGGGGACTTTCTTTTTCTCGATTTTTGTTTTTATTTTGAATTTCTGTTGACAAAAATGAGTGACTCGGAAAGAAAAAAATGCGGAGACATTCCTTACGTTCGCTGATGGATGGGCCGTTGATTAAAATGAGGAATCGCTTCGATAGAGTCCTACAATACCTGATAGGAATGAGTCTAAATGACATTTGGGGCAATGGAATTAAAAAAAAAATAAAATAAAATAAAACGAAGGCAGTGCTAGGAGACATCCTAGAAGAAACGAGTGATAACTGAGACCAAATGAGAAAGGATGAAGAAAGATAATCCAAGAAAGAGTTGGTTAGTGAGAGAGAGAGAGAGAGAGAGAGAGAGCAGGGGGTGATATGAAAAGGAAGACGTAAGAGAGATTAAGATGAAGAGCAGTACAGACAGAAATAATGTCAAGTGCGTTTGGCAGAGAAAAATTGAGGAAAAGAAAACATAATCTATTAAAAGAATAAAAGATAGATTCAAGAAAAGATGATTAAGGATAAGCGAAAAGTTATATATATATATATATACAGAGAGAGAGAGAGAGAGAGAGAGAGAGAGATTTTTTGTTGGTCAAAAGAGAGAAAAAAGTAAATGTTTTAAAATTAGTAGGTCCACAGAGATGTTTATTTTTTAAAATTATTTATTTTACTCCAACACGTATTTCTAGCTTTTTTTTGTTATTAGAGAGCGTTTAATGACTTCGTGGGAGTTATCTTTAATTTTTATAGTGGCAACCACTTTGATAGAATTGCTGGTCGTTTTTAATTTTGTGATAGATTTTCGCTTCTGCAGATTTTGGTTCCTTTTTTTTTCTCTTTCTTCTTTTTTCTTTTAAAAGGGCGCGTTCTCTGAGTTTGTGTGGGTGTACTTACTTTCTCCCTAATTAATCTTTGATATTTGATATGCTATAAAGTTAATTAGTTATCTACTCTGGGTCATTGTGTGTGTGTATGTGAGTGTAAGTGTATGTTGGGGAAGTCTTTCTCTGTATACGAATTGCTTTGTTGTGTCTAATGTTGTTGTATTCTAAAATTTAACACCCCTCTTACTTTCTTCTCTTTGAGTGAGTGTGTATGTGTGTGTGTCTTCCTGCCTCTTTGTGTGTAGAGTGGTTATGACATAAAGTTTATTAGCAGTTTTCTCTGGGTCATTGTGTATGTGCTCACGTTAATGTGTGTATGTCTGAGTGTTGGCGAAGTGTTCTGTGATGGTTAATCTGCCAAAAAATTCAAAAGACAACTACTTTTTTAGTGTGGGTTTGTGTTTTTCTTTGTATGTGTATAGTTTAGATCTGTTTAATGCTGCCGTGCTTTAAAATTCAACTGCTTTCTACTTTTTTTCATCGCACGCGCGTATGTGTGTGTGTGTTTGTTTATCTCTTTTTGTGTGTGTGATTGTTTATCTCTTTTTATGTGTGTGTTTGTCTCTGTGTGTGTGTTTGTCTTTGTGTGTGTATGGTGTATGTTCTGTTTAGTGTAGGGTTGATTTTTCTGTGAACTTTTTTTCTTTTATTTAAATTATTGTATTGTCGTCAGTTTACTATATTGGCATACTTTTCAACAACCCATTGCTACATTGGTATCGGTGTTTTGACATATTTAGTTTTCCAATTTCTGGCAATTTAATATTGCTTTTTGGAGAGATATTCTGGTATTGAGATCTTGTGTAGATCCTATGTATATTTTGTTACATTCGTTGCATTCGATTATGTAGCCGATGGTTTTTGCATTGTTACTTAAATTTCTATTTATTTTGAAAGTTGCTTTTGAGTTTTGGAAAGTATAGGGTTTTCCTTCTATAAGTATATTACACACACCTCATCTTTTATTCTTTAATTTTGTGACTCCATGTGTTGTGTCTTTCCCGAATGTAGAAGAAACGATTATTTTTACAGATTTTTGGCTTGTCTCTAGCTTTTATCATTGTTCATAAGTTCTTCGAGATTTGTTATTATTTCTGTGAATTGTTCTGGGTTGTTTTTATTGTAGGTTTGCGGAGAATGCTTAGGGTTTTCCAGATCTTTTTTGAGGTTCTTTGTTCTGCTAATTCGTATCCCTTATTTATTAATGTTGTTGGGTATCCTCTCTGGTGGAGTGTGGTGCGTACCTATTTAAGGCAACCTTGTCTGATGATTTTGCTATTTTGGTTTTTAATGAAGATGTCTAAAAATGTAAGTTAAGCTGTATTCCATAGCGGATTTTATTTTGGGGCGTAAGTTTAGGAGTATGTTTTGAAAGTCGCTACTGTTTCCAGAATAGGAAGCTGTCATCAAAGTATCTTTTACATGGCTTAGTGAGTTCTCTTTTTTATATTATCATTATTTATATTCAAAGAATATATGTATATATATATATTAAGTAGTTAGTAAAGTTGGCGACCTTAGTCGAGGGTGACCCCAAGGCTCCCTTTTCAATGGCTACAACACTCAGGTGCAGGACAGAGCGTGACTCCATTCCCCGGATTACTCCACTTTAACCTTGATCCCCAGCTTATAGTGCTGAGTACTAAAGAAGGCAGCATCAAATACCATTTTTTGAGTCTTTGGTGTAACTCGACGTGGGATTGAACCCCGGTCTCCCGGACCATTTCCGAAACTACTCATTAGGCCAATATATATATATATATATATATGATAATTCATATTAAAAGAATATATACATATTAAAAGAATATATATATATATATATATATATATATATTATAACCGTGTTGATTGTCAATAAATCATTTTGTGGGTTTGTGTCGAACCAAGTGCAATATAATAGGGGCAGTGCTTAGTATCTAAGATAGCGTTATTATATAATGATAATAAATAAATACATATTAGATATATATATATATATATATATATATATATATATATATTTAATTCATAGAATTTACACTGCGACCTCTGGGTTTCATCGAGTTTTGTTGTTTTGCAAAAAACTCCATGACACCCATGGGTCGCAGTCTAAATTCCATGAATTATATATATATATATATATAAAATAGGGGCAGTGTATTTGAAGTACCGGTAATGGATCAAGGCACACCCTTGGATGAAGTACATTCTTTTCCAGCTAAACTTTGTTGGCAGTCGCATTGAAAAATAATTTTCTTTTAACAACCTAAGGAATAAATTGAAGAAAGACGCTCTTAGCTCAGTAGTAGGATAATTTTTATTTTTACGGTCTAATTCACTTAAACTTTTGCGAGTGTTTGTACGCAACTACCTATCTACAGGTAATCTAAGTCTGAGTCAGTTAACCTTACCTTAGTTAGATACATTTCAAATCTAGACATACAAGGCTTACAAAAGTGTCTGACTACTTTACAGACAGTCTACGTATCAGTCTATCATTTGCTGTAATCTTAAATCAGTACGGGACACGAATAAATAACACATTATAGTTGTTGCATTCCAATTACGTAGATTGGTTAGTTCTATTTCATGGAATATCGACTCTTGAATGTTATCCAATGGCAAATTATATATATATATATATATATATATATATATATATATATATTAAATGTATATGAACTTTAAGCGAATATTTTGTAAGTAGACCGGTAGAATACGTCCACTGCACCTTTGCAAAGGATGTTTGGTTGGTTGGGTAGATTGGGTTTATGGCATTTCAACCATTGTGGGTTATTTAATGTCAAATCCACTTTATACATACATAAATATATGATTTGTAAAGACATTTTGTTGATAACATTTTTAAATGAGCTTGGGCTCTTTCTTTTAACACAGTCGAATCGTTTCAATTATTTCTATCTCACACGAATAATTCTATTCATAATTATTCATTTGTTTGGGCTAATTGAAGTGTTTACAAGTATTGCTATTTAACACTAATTCATCTATTCATTATAACTTATTCATACGTCTCATTGGGTGCCCAATTCATTCGGGCTTGTGCCACATCGAAGCGATGAGCTTCGTAAACTACTATTCGTAAGCATGAAATCAAAACTTTCAAAGTATTGCTTTGTATCACAAACAATTCAATCAATCATCCGTCACAGAGTTAAACTGACAAAGCGTTCTATTTCTAACTATCCAATTTAACATAAGTCATTTGTTTGCGCACAGTTAAAATGTCTAATTGCTATATTTGGTCCACAGATAGTACTCTATCAGATGCTATCACTCCGAGTCTGTGTGGACCTGAGGTCAATGGCTATGAATGGGTACTCTGCATTCCACAAAGCTGAAAGACTGCAGAATTACCATTAGGCGATTTAAGGTCGTATCTAGGACTCTCTTTGGGGGAATTCTACCCTTCTGCAGAGTTCCACTTGGTATATTCTATAGCCCTTGTGGAGTGGGCTTTCTGCAGAGGAGTAAGACCCCCACCCACAAATGTCCTGATTATGAAATTAAACCATCAGATGGTAAGGTTCCAGTTCTGGAGTTTGGGGAATGTAGAGAGACCCTTTATTTCCATTACTCCCGAGTCCACTTTGAATCGGATAGGTAGTACATGCTTGGGTCTCATCTATGTATAAAATAAAAATATCTAATCCTTTTCTATTTTTGAAACCATTTAACTATGTGCAAGCAAATGACTATAAATAAATTGAATCGCATTACATAGCAGTACTTGGAGACATTTACCAGTGTGTAAACGAATGAATAATGTTAAATTGAATTACTTGAAGGGCTGCCAACAAACTCTTCGTTTACTAATCGTATATTTAGTATATACGTATAAATGAATGTGGTAGTATATAACAGTTTGATATGCCAAAATATACATTCAACCAGCTTTTATTTTTGAACGAGTCCATTCATTTGCACTCATATAAAGGGTTTAAATTATCGCTATCAAATACGAATAATTTTATTTGATATTAATCTTGCACAGTCGGCTGAGGCTGTAGAATACACCGACTGCTTCTCTGCAGAAGGGTAAGACCACCCCCTTGACGAGTGTCCTGCATATGACACTAAACAATTTGATGGTGAGTTTCCTGTGATGCTGGGGCTTTGGGGAATGCGGAGCACCCCTTCATTGCCATTGCTCCCAGGTCCATTCTGGCCCGGAATGGTAGCACCTGATAGAGCTCTATCTATGGGTTAAATAGAACTGCATACTTATGCTAAACTGAATTGTTTGAAATAGAACTGTTTGACTAAACTGAATAGCTTAAATAGTTATGATTCTGGCAATTAAACTATGTACTTACATTTAAACAGCGTACTTATGCTAAACTGAATTGTTTGAAATGAACAAGTTTTGATATTGAAACTCTATTTACACTAAATTGAATTGTTTTTTATAGAACTGTTTTGACATTTAACTGTGTATAAACAAAATCTGTGCCTATACTAAATTGAATTAGTTGATTTAGAACTGTTTTGACAATTAAACTGTATACTCATGCTAAACTGAATTGATTGAAATAAGACCTGGGTTCAATCTTAGGTTGCATCATACCAACGACTTTAAAAGTCGTACTTGATACCTCCTTCCTTAACTCTCAGCAATAAAATGTACGTATCAAGAGTAAAGCGGAGCAATGCAGGAAAGGAGTAGCGCCCTTCCCTACACTTCGGTGTAGTAGCTATTGAAAAAGGAGCCTTCTGGTCGCCATCGACTACGATTGCCAACTTTACTTATTACTCTACATTCTCCAAACTTCAAAATTGGATCTTTACCTCCAGATGAAGTTTGTTTAGTTTCTTTTTTTTTTAAATCAGCCTTTTAATTTTTATCAACATAAGCAGGTTATTTAAAGCCAAAACAGCAGGGATAATATTTCACACTTAACTGGAGTGATATGGGAGGGGTTGATAATTTTGCCATGGCTATTTGTCTGAAAGTGAACGTAATAGAACAAGTTGAGTTCCAAATTGGTTACTTCCAGTTCTCAATGCAGCTCTTTAGCCATTTCGCTACGAGGAATCCCCTCTCAGATGTAGTTTCATGTAATACCCATGACTCGCAATTATTTACACTTTTTTAAAAACCTCTCAGGCTAATGTCCCCTTCTTTGCTTCTTATATTCCATTCGTTTCAGCTGCAGTATCCTCCGGCTTTCTTAAGATGTCTTTTGTTGAAGTTGATAAGCTACAGGGGATTTCGGGCCGAACCCTTTATTCAATCCAAAGTGGCAGACTGTTCATCCACTATCTATAACAAAAGACACCTGAATAAGGCTGGAAGACACTGCAGCTGAAACCTTGGGGATATAACAACCAAGAGGAGGATAATATTCCGAGACCAGTGGATTGAGTAAATAATATCAACTTCTTATCATGTGATAAGATTTCGATTGATATTTTTTCATGTGAGTTGTTGGATAGTATATTTTATTTTAGTTTGGTTTGATTTTTTGGCATATCAACCATTGTAGGTTATTCTATACCAAATCCTGTTTTTAAATATGTATCAAATATTTGATTTGTAAACACATTTTGTTGATACATTTTAATAATAATTCAGTTCTATTGTTAACAATCCAAATGAGAATGATTCAAATTTAAATGGTGCCATTTTAGGTTGTTTAATGCCAAATCCTAGTTTATTCATATATATAATAAGATACATCATTTGTAAACATAAGTAATCAAAGTAAATAGTTCCAAGTATTGCTATGTATTACTAACTATTCAATTAAACATCAGTCATTTCTTTATATAGATTTAAATGATAGAACAGTTCTATTTCTAACTGCAATTTTGCATAAGTCATTTGTTTTCACACTTTAAATGTCATACAGTCCTATTTAACCCATAGATAGGACCCTATTAAATGTTACCACTCAGGAACAAAGTGCGCTTAGGAGCAATGGCAAAAGAGGGATACTCCTAATTCCTAAAATTACTAGAGCCGCACCATCAAATTGTTTAATGTTAGTTGAACTAATATCGAACAATTGCGTGAATGATAACAAGTGATAATAACATTAGTTGAATCAGTGAATATTTCTGAAACTATTTGAACGAACACAAAAAATGTGAACACAATTTCCTATTCTCTGTGCATAGAATAACCCCTGATGAGTTGAAATGCCATTAAAATCAATCAAACATTTCTCAGGAATATTAGAACACAATAAACTCAAACAACCACGACGAAAAAATTAAGCTCGGTTTTCCTATGACATTATTCGTGCAGATAACTATTATACCTCCTAAACATCCATATATGTATGTAATAAACACATACACGCACAAAAAATATGAAAATGTGTATGAACCAACACACTTATAAGTGGTTTAGTAGTAATAGTTCGTTCTTTATTCCAAGTAGAAATTATTTCTTAAATGAAGAACGAAATATTTCTACTAAACGCGAAGTAAGTATTTTGGCTTATACACTTTTCCACTTATTTTTATCATCTTGTCGGATTTACTAAAACTTACCATTACTCCACACACACATACACACACACATATATATATATATATATATATATATATATATATATATATATATACCGGTCCAATGGCTAGTAAAGACTCAAAAAATGTTACCTAATGCTTCCTTGCTTAACACTCAGCATTATAAGGTATGGATTAAGGGTAAAGTGGAGCAATCCAGAAAAAGGAGTAGCTCCCTTCCTTACCCCTTGGTGTAGTAGCTATTGAAAAGGGAGCCTTCAGGTCACCCTCGACTATGGTCACCAACTTTATATATATATATATATAAGGCGCGAGGGCAGAACTGATTTCCCAGACTCTACCTCTGTTTCGATACATTCCTATCATTCATCGGTCCCTGCAGGTCTTCCAAAATACATCCTGATATAAATAATGTTTTACTGATCAGCCAACACTGGCATGTCCATGTGTGCGGGTCCATCATAGCACGTCACTTATGAGTTTGTCCTCGCTTCAACAACCGTGTCTACCATCTCTAGTTCGTTTTACTTGAATAGGAAGGTAAGTAACCGAGCAGCTGTTGTTTCTTAGGGTGTTGCATTTTTAAATTTGTTTAAAATAGTTTGTAACATTTTTATGTAATTCCCATCTATATTTTCCTCTACAATTTATATTAGCGTCCATCTGGTGCATCCATACAGTAATATTGATATACACAGCTTGGAAGAAATCTCATTTTATTCTATCAGATAGATTAAACTTGCATATGATAGATTAACTATCAATAGTAGTCCACGCCTTCGTTAACAGTGTATTAACATCACTTTCAGTAGATGAGATATTACCACCGATGTATGAGAATTTTTCAACCAATTTTTAGAGGCCTGACACTTAGAGTGCAGATGGTTCCTTCCCGTTTAAAAAACAAGAATCCTGTTTTATTTGCGTTCACAAGGAGGTAAATGCCTCCTGCTGTTTGCTCCACGCAGTCGGTATTCGGCTTGGGTATGTATATTTGTAAGAAGCGCTAGATCATTGGCATAGTCTGCATATGTTATACTTTCTGCAGGATATTGCCTGCTTCTTGCCTAATCTATCAATGTATCTATCTATAACCTATAATTAATAATTGTTAAATCAATTTTCTATGGCACTTATATCACTGCCAGTTTAATATACTTTAAAAGAATCCTATCATCTGATGAGATTTGTGAATAGAGGGACAAAATAAGTGAATACTCAGTGTTTTCTACACGATGCAAAAAATGACTGCATTGCAGAGGTGAGGAAGGAGGAAAGTGCTGATATGAGAAAGAGTACATTAAAAAACATTTTCTAAGAGATGTATAAATGTATTCTCTCGAAATATCATTATTTTTGCTGGGGGTGGTTGTTAGTTTTGAACTTTACAGTCACAAGTCCAGGTTTCTTATTGACACTTTCCACAAATAGAAATTATGAATTTATCATAAATCAATACTATAAATAAGAATGTCTTAAATAGGTGATAGATTAATTCCATTATTATAGTTAGACTCTATAAAAAGTAGAAAATGACGACGTTGAAGCTTCAGTTGTTTGGTTGGGTGTAGTTTTATGGCATATCAAACATTGTATGTTACTTTATACTAAATCCATTTTTACTTCATAAACAGTTCTATTTCTAACAATTCAATTTAGCATGAAAACAATATTTTGTTTACACACAGTTAAATTTCAAAACAGTTTTATTTTAAACAATTCAGTTTAACATAATTACAGTTTAAATATAAAAAAACAGTTCTATTTTAACCAATTCAATTTAGCATAAGTACAATTTTTCTTTACACAGTTAAATGTGAAAAATATATATTCCAAACAATTCAATTTACCATAAGTACAGTTTAAATGTCAAACGGTTCTATTTGACCCATAGATAGGACCCTATGAGGTGCTACCAATCCTTAGCCAGAGTAGACCAGGAAGCGATGACAATAAAGACGTACACTACATTCCCCAAAGCGCTAACATTACTAGAGCCTCACTGTCAAATTGTTTCGTGACATATATATATATATATATATATATATATATATATATATATATAGAGAGAGAGAGAGAGCCCAGTCGATTTGGGCTGCAGAGTACACCGACTGCATCTATGCAGAGAGGTAAGATTCTGTCAACTAGTATCCTGGATATAGCACTAAACAATCTAATGGTGAGGCTTCAGTGATGCTGGCGCTTTGGGGAATGTGGAATATCCCTTTAACACCTGATAGGACCCTATTAATGGGTCAAATAGAACTAAACAGTGCACTTATGCTAAACTAGATTGTTTGAAATAGAACTGTTTTGTCATTTAACGGGATAAACAAAAAACTCTACTTATGCTAAGCTGAATTGGTGGAAATATAACTGTTTTTATGTATAAAGATGGATTTGGCATTAAATAACCTACAACGGTTCATATGCCATAAAACCAAAGCAAACCAAACCAGAGAGAGAGAGAGAGTGTGGTGCGAGAGACAGAGAAAGACATAATGACAGGTTTTGATCGATAAGTAGATCAAGTGAGAGAAAGGGGTGTTCAGAAATAAATATACGTTCATTTCTAGCTATTAACCCAAGTGACTTCGGGTTAAATTTCTCTTTTTGTAATTTGCATATCCCTACCAACTTTGGAGTAAGGAGCATACCCGACACAGCGTCTAAGATGGGACATTAAACCTCTTGTCTTAGTTGTCTTAATTATCGCTATATTCAGTTCTACAACATCGATTCAATGATTAAATGAAAAAAATGGAAAATGAGTCTGAATCTGGCGAAACAGAAGTTTAAAAGAAAAGAAGGAAAAAGAAAGAAAGAAATGTATTTCTGTTTTCGAATAATTAATTATCTCGTTCATCACGTGACTGTTAACATGTGACGAGGCCGACTGACAAGTGAGCATTACCATTTGTTAATGAGTCATTTTCGATTTGTGATGCTGAATGCTCGTATAAGACGGATAAAATTTGCATTTTAGATGTGTGTGCATATGTATATATATGTGAATGATTGAACGTATAGAGACATTCTAGGTATGTCTAATCTGAGTGCGTGAGAGGGGCTTGAACTTGTCTCTGTTTCTATGTATGTGTGCATCCATATTTTGCATGTTTAAGCTATATGGGTGTATGCGTGTGTGTGTCAATGTGTGTGTCAATGTGTGTGTGTGTGTGTGTGCTTTAACTTTTCTCTGTGTATGTAAAGTGTATGTGTGCACATGTCGATCCACATTTTGTTTCTTTAGTAATATAAGGGTTGGGTGTTTTGCCACGAGTATGTGGCAGCGTGTGCATATATCCATGAAAATACTAGCATATAAGAGGGAGTGTATCGTTATTTCTATGTCTGTGTACGCTGGTGTGGGTCGTTATTTGCCCGTCTATGTTTGTTTTTTGTTTGTCTGTTTAGGTTTTATGGCACATCAACCTTTGTAGGTTTTTTTATGCCGAATTCATTTTATAGAAATAAACAGCTTTATTTCAAACAATTCAGTTAAATATAAGTACACCGTTTAATTGTTAAAAATATTTCTATTTCAAGCTATTCAGTTTATTCCTTAGTTCTAATTCAGGAAAATTCAGTTTAGTATAAGTATAGATTTTGTCTACACACAGTTAACTGTCAAAACAGTTCTTTATAAACAATTCAATTTTGTATAAGTACAGATTCAATGTCAAAAACAGTTCCATTTCAAACAATTCAGTTTAGCATAAGTACAGAGTTTAATTGTCAAAAGCATTTCTATTTCAAGCTATTCCGTTTAGTCTATCAGTTCTAATTAGAACAGTTCAGTTTTGTATAAGTATACTTTTGGGTTACATACAGGTAATTTCAAAACAGCTCTATTTCAAGCAATTCAGTTTAGTTTTATTCGACCCATAGATAGGACCCTATCAGGTGCTACCCCTCCTTGACCGAGTGGACTTGGGAGCGATGGCATTCTGCATTTCCCAATGACCAGCATTACTAGAACTTTACAATGAGATTGTTTAGATTTATATACAGGACACTCGTTTGGGAAGTCTTACCCTCGGCAGATGTGCATTCGGTGTATTCTACTGCCCTAGCCGACTGGATAATGTCTATGTTTGTGTGCACATACGTTCAAATGTCTGTGTGTGTACCTATGTGTATCAGCGGACGTATGTCGCTAGACATACTTACATACGCGTTCTCACACACAAACACACATACAGATACAGAAGAAAAAAAACCTTGCAAATATATACATGTGTATTACGTTATTTTGTGAGAGGGAGAGAGGAATAAAGAGAAGGAGAGAGATAGTTTGAATGCCTATTTAAACTACCCTGTGATGGATATTGTATCGTTTTTCTCTTTGGTGCTGGTGTTCAGTGTTCGAGCCCAAATACAAGTCAATGTTTCAAAGCAAATATTTGCTTCCAAATTTGCAGTTTTTAAGGTGCTGTTATAATTTATTTTCACTACTAATCCTATTTCTCCCGATAGCATGTGAATCAACAACTTACTGTCGGCTGCTTTCGTTGATTTCACGCAAATATTATTGAGGAATGCATGACTCAATGTCTTTTAAACCCAGCTATGGGTAAAATAGCCTTTGTAGGGCAACTAGATTAGAAAGAGCCCTGAATTCAAAGCATAAGGAATGATTTTGGAGAGGAAAGGTAACACGTTTTTGTACTATTCCTCTGTTATCATCATCATCATCTTCTTTTTCTTCTAATGCCATCAGCACGGATACCCCTGACCATCTCTTGTCACCCCTCCCTATCGTTTCTCGCTTCCGGCAGGTCTTCAGGAATACACCCCGTATCTACACAGAGCTGTTTATGTAGCTTCAAGCTGGTCACCCTACCTTTGCTTGGCCATGTGAAGGGGTCAACAGGAGTACATCACTTTTGAACTCGTCCCTACTTCTCCAGCAGTGTCCTGCATGCCGGGTTCGTCTAATTTTGATAGTTTTCGTGATGGGTGGTAAGTGGCCGTATAGTTGCTGCTTTGTAGGGTGTTGCCTCCAGGACCTGTTCAATATTGCTCGCAGCATTCTTGTGTAGTTGCCGTCAAGTTTTTTCTCGATCCGTTTAGTTAGCGTCCATGTAGTGCATCCATATAGCAGCATCGACACGACTACTGCTGGGAAGAAACTGCGTTTCCTTTCATCGGTCAGGTCTGACTTCCATATGACAGATCGCCTATTGATAGCTGTCCATGCCTTTACTAGTCGTTATCAGCTTATCAAAAAGTATGTCTGTTAACAGAAGCCTTCACTACGATAAAAAATATCACTTGTGTCGCTTAGAAACGGTTTTCATTTTTAACTGAAAAATTTGTTCCCAAAACGCCGAGATCTACAGGAAAGTCTATAACACACACACACACACACACACACACACACATTTATACATGTAGTTTCTTTCATTAACTTAAATTTTCCTACTTTGTTTTAACAGTCATTTCGCCAAAGACAACAGCAATTTTTCTTTTCAGAGAGAATGAGAAAAATATTTTCTGCCATGAAATATACGTGTGTTAATTACTTCTA
Source organism: Sepioteuthis lessoniana (assembly GCA_963585895.1). Classification (NCBI taxonomy): domain Eukaryota; kingdom Metazoa; phylum Mollusca; class Cephalopoda; order Myopsida; family Loliginidae; genus Sepioteuthis; species Sepioteuthis lessoniana. The sequence goes on along the minus strand of OY757912.1, from coordinate 16,060,739 downwards.
TCTCTAATGACCAACACACACAGAGACAAACACACACGTATATATATATATATATATATATATATATATATGTGTGTGTGTGTGTGTGTGTGTGTGTGTGTGTGTGCGTATATATATGTGTGTGTGTGTGTGTGTGTTTGTGTAAAATCAAGCGTTTAATTTTTTTAAACCATTAAAACCGATGTATAATCTATTTAAAAAATATGTGCAACACTGCATTCTATTATAATATCTTTCTATCAATTCATTGGGGCCCATTTGATGTTACTTTTATGATTGGAAAAATGGAATCTACACTAAGTAAAGGCATGAATCCATTTCTTATCACCACTTACGAGTTGAATAGTGTGGCCGACTAGGCCTTTAAGCCTTGTCACGACAATCGTTTCAATAGAAGAAAAACTGATATCAAAGCACCCGTATACTCCATGAGTAATTGACCATGTGTCGCATCGTACCTGTGGGGGAAATTTGGGATGAATAATGATATTTCTACTTGTTCTCGCGAATTTAGTTTGATAGCTTCCAGCTTTGTATAGCATTCTCTTCCATAATAAGAAAGTTTTTCTTACAGCATCAAATTGACACACAGATTAATTTACTTCATCCATTTTAAATAATCTGAGAGTAATTTAGCTTTAAAATAAAAAGTAATAATTTGATTAAAACCAGAGGAATAAAAACGTTAACTAAAACTTTATAATATAGTTTCCGATCCTTCGTAAATTTATCGATATATCCAAATGTACTGAAGAAATAGATGTATACAAACATGTTTTCGTCTAACGTGATGCCTAGCCCCTAAGAGGCATATATATATATATATTGGTTGGTTTGGTTTCTTTGTTTTAATGGCATATCAACCTTTTGTAGGTTATTTAATACCAAAGCCATTCTCTTAGAAGAACAGTAGTGGTACTATTTAACCCATAGCTGGGAGGATAAGGGGATTCTTAACTTTCCCAAGAGTATTTGCCCGAAAGTGAATGTAATAGCTCCACTGGAGTACGATTCCGCAGTCCATCGCTTTAACCATAACACCACGAGGACACACCCCTATATATATTGGAAGGGGGAAAATATATATGTGACGTTTCTCCAGTTACTGTGACTTGGGAGGGCGAGTCGTTTTGTCGACAGTGCACGAATATGTGGCAGTTGTCCATTACTCACTCAAAATGAATTGGGTGGAACTTTCGTCGAATACATTTTCGTCCACATCTCACAGATTTGATTTTTGCTTTGCCATAAAAAAAACTTAAATACAATATCGAATTTTATATTGTTATTTTCAAAAACATTTGCCAATAATACAGCGAAAAAAAATTTGTATTTTTTCAAAATTATACTTATACTAAACTGGATTGTTTTAATTAGACCTGTTTGGCTAAACTGAATAGCTTAAAAAAGAAATGTTTTTGATTATTAAAGTATGAACTGATGCTAAACTGAATTGTTTGAAATAGAAAAATGTATTTGTATAAAAATGGAATGGGCATTAAATAACTTAAAAACGTTGATATGCCTTAAAAAACTAACCAACCAACCAAACAAACAAACAAACAATATACTTCTGCTACTTTAACTGATGTATATTAGATTAACTGAATCTTTTATTTGGCATGAAGTGTAGATGACGTAAAAAGACTTAAATGGTGGTCCCAAAAGCGGAAACTGTTAATGTCAATTGAGTTTAATTTACTGGTAATGACCTTTAAGGACAGTTGAACGTTTGGCTGTCATTGGAGGATTGTAAAGACTGGTGAATAAATTCCTTGAAGTTAGAATTCAATTTGAATTAGTAAACCCAAAGCAGTTGAAGGCTCCACACCTATTCCCCACTGTTCTCCAAATAGTGTCCCCGAATTCCGTACGAAGAAGGTTATATCATCGAAAATGAATGTGCACACAGAAAATGTCCCGGTCATTCATACCAGTAAAGAGCGTTGAACTGCGAAGTAGAGTAGCGCGACAACCGAGCGAAGGAAACAGGAAGAACAAGATGGCGATACAACATAACCCCCACGCAGAAAGGTAATCGCCACTTGTTTGTAAAATTTCCAGTATTCTAATATGCAAAGCTTGTATAGCAATCGTCAAAAAGAGAAAGAAACATTGATATGGTTAAGCAAGTACGCATACACACAATTATGTGAACTATTTTGTTGATATTAACTGGTTTAAGTCAGTAAATTACTTTGGAGTAAATTTATACAACCTCTCTAACATATGCAGGATCTGACACAAGGTCAATTTCCGATTGGAGTAAAGTTGGTTTTAATTCAGAGCTTTGGTTCTAGACTGCTTTGCTAACTAAAGTTAAAGGAACTCGTCGTCTCTACTATTTAACTATAGCTGTTGGGCAGATTGTGACATTATATATGGACTTAATTCTATGTCAGAACAAGTTTGTGTGCGTTTGTGTGTGTGTGTGTGTGTGTGTGTGTGTGTGCAGACATATGAGTGTGTATGGTTGTGGTTTGGCTATGGGTATGTATATGTCTATGCGTGTATATGTGTGTGTCCTTATAGGGGCCGAGACATATTTACGTGAGAATCACTGATTCTTACGTTCTAATACAAAACGCATGAAGAAGCTTCAACAAGTTTAATAAAATTATTATCACACCTTTTAAGCGTCTCCTGGCGTCTCGTTGTCAGCATTTTGGGTGGCTTGGTGTCCGAATATAGGAATGTTCGCCTTTCTATTTATACTGATGGTCAATCAGAGGACAGTCGGAAGAGGAAGTCTGTTACTAGTGGAGCCAAGAGACAGACTCAAAGGCCTGTCATAGTAGAGACTCGAACAGTACTGAGAGAAGTCAGTCTCCTACTGGACGCAGAAGGATTAGACTAAAGAAACAGACATATTGTCCACAGAGTCAAAGATGGACTGACAACAGATACAGAAAAGATGAGGGAAGCCAGATAATAGAGAACACAAGAGAAGGGGGGACTAGATAATGAAGAAAAGAAGGGATAGGGGGGAACAAATAATGGAGAACAGAGGAGATGGGTTGGGGGAAACAGATAATAGAGAACATCGACAAACACGCAGATAGGCTGACAAGTTTGTTTTTTTTTTAGTTATGGAATTTCGTTACGAAAGTTTACACGATCTTCTCTCCCAAACCATTTATTCAACCTTTTGTCTTTTCGCCTTATTTTTTTTCTTTTAATTGTCCCGGACATGAATTTCAATTTGCAGAGAAAACAACGAGGGTCAGAAGGTTTCCATTCTGTCGAAGTGCATGCTCTGGTCGTATATTCGCACAAGATTGATTTATGACTTTTGTAAGGGTATTAGCGCAAAACTCAAATATTCTTGTCCGAGATTTAAACTGACTACTCTATCCTTGTCAGTTGTTGGCGACCGTAGCCGGGGGTGACCAGAAGGTTCCATAGCTACTACACCGAGGAGTAGAGGAGGGTGCTACTCATTTCCCTGGATTGCTTCACTTTACCCTTGATACGTACCTTATATTGCTGAGTGTTAAGCAAAGAGGTATCAAGAACCATTTTTAAAGTCTTTGGTATGACATGACTTGTGATTGAACTCAGGTCTCCCGGGCCATTGGCGAACACTGTATCCTTGTACCAGTCCGATAATAGATTGAAATAAGAATCTAATGTAGTTTATAAAAGTAATCAGTGTGATATAAATATATAATGGGATATAAAATTACAGGGATGAAAAAGAAAAATGCATCTATTTTAAGAAAAAAATAACGACATTAAAAACAGAACCGCATTTTACAAATTAAAAGAAAAATATGACGAACGAGACTCGGAAAAAAACAAAAAAACAAAAAAACAAAAACAAAACAAAACAAAACAAAAGAAGTAATTTTATTGCAATTTTCAAGATTTTGTTTAAACAAGAATTATTCCTTCTCCTATGTTCGTTGCTTAACCAAGGCTAAAAACCAGTCTGTCTGATCATTTTCTCCAAGCTGGGGGAAGAAAAGATTAATCCGTGCGTTTCCAAAGAGCACTAGCGTTAAATGAAACGTAAACAGCCCCATCCAGTACTTGAACTCCTATCAAGAATCCCATTTTCCCAAAACGATAACATTTACGCTAAACTTCAAACTATTGGTTCGAAGGCTAGACTAGCACACTATTGTTAGCGAGTTCAATTCTCAGTAGGTGCTCCATACTTTCGGCCCTGTACTAAGCTAAGCTTACGAATTGATAATAATTGCTTAATCTATTTATCTCTATCATTGTCTGATATCGACCTCAATCAGCTTCATACTTTTTTTTTTCTCTTCTTAGTCAAAACATAATTTAAACTTGTATCCTCGGGTTGTCAATCCAATTCTTTTACCATTTGGCCATCCCGTTTCTTTTATGCTCTTACGCATACGTGGTTGAAAAAAGTTGACAAGCTGATAAAATATGCAATGTCAAAGCCTGATGTCGCTATAAACATATTTTGACACGAGATTTATATTTTCACAGGTAAATTGAGATATAAAGAGTCAAAAGATAAGTGTCGAGAACTCTTCAACCCAAAGTTCATATCTAATGAATATGAATGGAATTAATGGCGCGAAAATAGTAAAAAGGAAGTTGGAAAGTCGATGAAATTATGCAAAGGGCCTGTCAAGATGGCCGCAGATAACAACCAAACAAAATATTTAGTCGAAAAAGAATAAAGCAACGAATGGGCCCTTCAAAATTTATACCTCCGGTTTATTTCCAACAAAGATAAGAAAACCCAAAAATAACTTTGGATATAAGTTTTTTTGGTTTCTTTTGTTTATTTGTTAAATGCGAAACATTTTTTTCAATTTCATCACTGGATTTTCGAGAGGAATAAAGAGGAGCCGATATGTCCATCTCGTTAAATATCTGTGCAAGTGGTGGCGACCTATGTTTTTACTGCAACGATGATAAAGAAACTCTTTTCCCATAATTCATCAACCCTGTCGCCCAGATTAGAATACACTTTCTCTGTCCCCTGCATAAGTAACCCCTCCACTAAACGAAATGTTGTCTCCGGTAGGACATTAAACTGCACCAGGTACCAGTTCTAGATTTTTGGGTAATGTGAAGTACTCCTTAATTGCCACTACTCTCCGATCGACTCTAACTCGGAGGAGTAGTAACACTTATCCATGTGTCAAATTAATCTGTTTGCAAATTATTCGTTGATGATAAGAGTACTTGATATCATATAATTTTGTGAAAAAAATCAAAACTACCTAGAAAGGAAAGTATAAAGTAAAGTAAAGTTGGCGAACGTAGTCGAGGGTGACCCCAAGTCTCTTTTTTCGATAGCTACTACAACAATGTATAGGGGAAGGCGCTATTCTTTTCCCTTTATTGCTCCACCTTACCCTTGATCCGTACCTTATAATGCTGAGTATTAAGCAAGGAGGCATCAAGTACCGTTTTTAAGTATTTGGTATGACTAGATCCGGGATTGATCTCAGGAAACTTATAATATTACTCAATTTATGGAGGTGCCCGTGGTGTAATGGTTATCGTCGTAGGAAATGGACACGGCGACACGAGTTCAAATCCTGGACAAGAGTGATTGCATTTCACATAGCACTAATACCCTTGGGAAAGGTATGAATCCAATTATTTTCCCTCCAGCTATGGGTAAATAGTAGGGTGAACTGGGTTCTTAAGCCTTGGTGAAGCAACTAGTCTAGGAGAAGGAAAACTCTGAATTCAAACCTGTTAAACTCTACTTAAAAATTGACGTTGTGTCATATCCTGCCCGAGCGGAGGGGTTGGTAAATATGATAATATTACTCAATTCCCTACTCTCTAAGCAGAAAATAAGCCTAGAGCTTGAGTTAAAAAATATGTTTTCTAGACGCTGCAAAATGCGATATCAGATAATTTCTTTATATCTAAACCCGATCATACTGATAAGATAGACCACATATTAGATGTTTCGAAATTTTCCATAATATATTTTATTTGTGATTTTTCTTTCACTCATGAAAAATAGTAAAGGTGAGTCTCTGTTGTGTAGTTTCTAAAATACTGGATGACGAGATTGTAATTAGCGATTTCGGACACCAATCATGTTATTACATTCCCTTTCGGACTTATAACGTTGGGAAAGGCATAAACCCTCTTATTCCCCTAGCTATGGGTTCTATAGTATGACAACTGTATTTGTATTGCGCCTCATATACGCGCAAGAATTGCACAAGGCCTTTTTTAATGTAGGTACCAGGTGCGGACACGCACGGCAGCTAAAAAAAAAGCCTCAAGCCCCGTCAGCATTCCCAAAAAGAGGTACATCAGGCGCTAGGCAATAAACATAGACATTCTGAGAAGGGTTAGAAACTTGGGAGAACGTCCTCTGAGGCTAGAGGAATATGTCAGTGTCGGCTGCGTCTGGCGGCCTCGACCGACTACCATTGCTAGAGACACGAAATACATAATCAGATCTGCGGCGCCACGGCCGTTCAAAGTGTGTCATGTTCATGATAGCAACTTAATAGTACCACAACTGTTGTTTTAAAAGATGGCTTTGACATTAAAAAGCCCACGAGGGTTGATCTGCCATTTAATCAAACTAACCTAACCTCACTGAAAATAGTAAAAGAGTTTTTTATGAGTTCACCGTAATTGTGTATCCCATTTAGTTTTAAAAACATCAGCCTCATTCAGAATTTGAATTCGCGTCCCCGTGTCCATTTTTTACGAAAATAACCATTGCACTACGAGCAGCTCCTATAGGTTGTATGTATTTATCAGATTCCTCTGCCAAGGACTGGATGTGACAAGATCAATTTCTAAGCGGTTTATTGTGGATTAAATTCATAATTTTCTTTCTCCACGATTGGTTATCTCTGCAATCGGAAATATCCGATTCAACCCTATAATTTATCCAAAACTGGGAGTTAGAGCAGATATATTCATGATTTTTTTAAGGGTATTAGTGCCAAGTCATACGCAAATAGCTGTGTGCTGGTGGTAGTGTTGTATACGTGACAGCAACATTACAGCTATCCAAAGGAAATGCTGATTGTCATGGAAGTTTGAAGGAATCAAAATGACTGCTTTGTTCGAAACCAAGAATTGGTAAGGTAATCTTGTCTGAGAAGAAAAAAATAAAATAATAAAAATAAATTCTTATGCATGGAATCCTTTTTATTTTTTAGAAAAAAGGGATTTCGAGATAATAAAATAAGGATACATATTGTTTTGTCTTTCTTCGAAATTCTTGAGTATCCATCGTCACTATACTTCTCCGCTCTCACTGTTTTCAAGTTCTGGGCGGTCGATATTTTTGCCGCAATCTAGAAATTCATTTACTCAAACAGCTTAAGTCCCTATTTTCGGATCGTAATTACCTTAACACAATAAAGCCAATTACGTACTTCAATAACAGACAACAACATTTTATATTTTTCGTAATTTCTTTTATGTCAGGAGTTTGAGCATGAGGTATTTCGAAGTACTTTTAAATAAGGATATATATATATATATATATATATATATATATATATATATATATATATATATTTAATTGTTCGTTTGGAACTTAGTCATCTCTTTAACAGTCAACGGATATGCTTACCCTTCCGTTTGACTCTTACCCAATATTCATAAGCTCTGAAATCTCATCTCTGGGTTTGTCACTGTTTCTGCCTATTTGTTCTGAGGCTTTGTACTTCCCATAATTTTTTTTTTATATCTATGTATAGCTATTTAATAGAAATAAAGTTTCAAACTCAGTCTACTGTCTCCAAAAAAAATCTGAAAGTTCTCAATCATACTCCTCTTCTTGCCGACATGCTACCTGAGCTGACTTATTTGAATCGTGACCTGATAATATGTCAATATATTTCAGATATTGGCTTTGTTTCTTTGGCTTGGCTTTATGGCATATCAACCATAAATGGTTATATAGTACCTAATCCTGTTGATATATATATATATATATATATATAATGATTTCAAAAAAGATTTTTTGATAACATTTTTAAACGAGAGTGAGCTCATTCTTTGCACACAGTTAAATGACATTAAATAATGCAATCAAAAGAAACAATTCTGTTTACTGCTCAGCATTTATTTGCACACAGTTAAATAGTTTCAAGTGTTGCTATGTAACAATCACAAATTGACACCAGTCATTTGTTTGCACATATCCACATAGATATATCTGATTTTAAAAGGACTAGTTTGTCGGTAATTTCTTTCTAAATGTGTTAAAACTAATTTGTTTGCACACTAGTATTGTTATTGTTTCTATACGGATAAATGGTTTTAAGTATTGCTATCTGACACCTATTATTCGATTCAATATTGATCATTTTGATTACAATAATTCCTATTTAACACTAAAAATTCGATTCAACATTACTCATTCGTTTTGCACTCAGTTAAATGTTTCCAAGTATTGTTATGTATCACTGACAATTTAATTAAACATCAGTCATCTCTTTACACCCAGTTGAATGATCAAACAGTTCTATTTCTAGAAACTGAATTGAGTTGAAGTCATTTGTTTGCACTCAGTTGAAATGTAAAACAGTTACATCTAACACATTGTGGCAGCATTTTCAGGTGCTACCACTCTCGGTGAGGCTGAATCTGAAAAAAATGGGAATGAACGAGTACTCCATATACCCCAAAAGCTCAAGCAGTACTAGAGCCTCACCATCAAATTGTTTAATGTCATATCCTGGAGACTCGTAGGAGAAGTCTTATCCCTCTGCAAAGATGTAGTCGGAGCAATCTACGGCCATAGCCGACTGGGCTGCGTAATCGATTATAGGAATTAATTCTAAACATAAGTATACCAGCTTACTGTGTCACCTGTCAATAAGGTAACTTTGCAAAACTTAGACTTTTTCAGGTGTTTGTCGAACACGGGAACCTTCACGGACTTTCGAACTACGTCTTTTATTGAATCTACGGGGTCGCCTATTCTGATTTCGTTAGCCATAATCGGGTACAAGCGTTAAGTATTCCTGTATTGTTACTCGCCTGCCGTCAGGATTGAACCTGCAACCTTCAGATGATTGTCTCCTTAGAAGCTTAGGAAACCAATACCTATAACCGTTATGCTATGTGTCCTGCTGATTATTGTTTGTTTTAGTTTGGTTTGGTTTTATAGCATATCAACCATTGTAGTTTATCTAATGCCAAATCCATTTTTATACCTAAACAGTTCCATTTCAAACAATTCAGTTTAGCATGAGTACAGATTTTTATTGTTCCCATACAGTTAAATGTAAAATCAGTTCCTTTTAAAAAAATTCAGTTTAACATAAGTACGCAATTTAGATGTCAAAGCAGCTCTATTTCAAACAATTCATTTAAGCAGAAGTACGCTGTTTAAATATAAAAACAGTTCTACTTTTAAAAATTTGGTTTAACATAAGTACACAGTTTAATTCTATTTGAACAATAGAGGATATCCTATCAAGTACTACAGCTCCGGGCCAGAGTGAACCTGGGAGCGATGGCAGTAAAAAAAGCATACTGCATTCCTCAAAGTTCCAATGTTACTGAAGTCTCACTAACAGATTGCTTAGTGTCATATCAAGGACACTCATTGGGGAAATCTTATCCTTCTGCAGAGATACAGTCGGTGTATTCTACAGTCTTAGCTAACTGGGCCAGCTGAGTATTGAGTCGTTGTTGGTGTTGGCGGTGGTAATGTGTGTGTGTGTGTATGGCTATTAATCTTAAACGTTTGCTGTTTAGCACACGAGTATTGCAAGTAATTGTTCTATATATATCACTTAACCATAGTATAACGTCGTCACAAATCACGTTAACAATCTCATTATACAAGTTGTTTCTAAGAATCTAATATATTTGGAGATGTTAAGCGTATTTCATAAAAAAAGTGATAACATTTCAAATGTTCATAGCTGGACAAATTCTCGTTCAAATCATCTGAATCATTAACAGTATGTATAGAAATAACATCTTTTATTTATTTATTTTCTTTCGGCTGCTTGTCCAGTCGGCTGAGACTGTAGAATACACTGACTAAGACACCTCCACCCAACGAGTGTCCTAGACTAAACAGTCTGATTGTGAGGTCACAGTAATACTGGAGCTTTGGGGAATACGGAGCACCCCTTCATTGCAATTGCTCCCAGGTTCATCTGGCCCGTAGTGGTAGCACCTGATAGGGCCCTATCTATGGGTTAAATAGAACTAACGGCATATTTATGCTAAACTGAATTGTTTGATTAAACTGAATAGCTTGAAATAGAAATGCTTTTGACAATTAAACTGTACTTCAATTTAAACTACGTGCTGATGCTAAACCGAATCATTTGAAACAGAACTGTTTTTGACATTGAAACTGTATTTACACTAAACTGAATTGTTTAACATAGAACTGTTTTGACATTTAACTGTGTGTAAACAAAATCTGTACTCATACTAAACTGAATAAGAACTGCTTGACTAAACTGAATAGCAAGAAATAGAAATAATTCTCACAATTAAACTGAACTTAGATTTAAACTGCTTGCTTATGCTAAACTGAATTATTTGAAATTGAACTGTTTTTCACATTGAAACTGTACTTACACTAAACTGAATTGTTATATATAACTGCTTGAATAGTTTGAAATAGAAATGTTTTTGACAATTAAACTGTGTACTTATGTTAAACTGAATTCTTTTAAATAGAACAGATTATTTACATAAAAATGGATTTGGCGTTAAATAACCTACAAAGGTTCATATGACATAAAACCCACCAAACCTCTTTTGGCTGCAATAAAAAACAGTATTTGTTCGGAAAGAAAAGACATATAAACATTAAACACAAAATTATTTATAATTTCTACACATGCAGTTAAAATTTGGGATCATTTGAACAAGAAGTAGTCATCTAATTAGTTCAGGAAATGATTTCATTTTTTCTGAAACACCTTGTATTATAATTCTAGCGAGTAAATTAAACGATTGGCATGGTGATATGTTGCCCAATTAGGGCCTTGTGTCAGACTGATATATTCTTATTCGTTACCTGTGACACACAAGAATAATAAAACTTAATTATTCAGTTTATTTTTCCCTTGGTATTGAAATAAATTTTGGTGTAAATAACCGCATGTGTACATTTGCTTATCAACGCATGCACTTTCGAAGATCGCGTGGTAATTTCAATTTGCTTCGTTAGCACATCTGAGTTTTATGCACGCTTACGTATCAGATTCACAGCACGGGATGAAGATAGTCGTGAAGGATGAGGGGCGACATGGCAATGATGGCTGCTCTTGTGGTGAAGGAAGAAACAGGTGAGAAAGAAAAAAAAAAAGAAAGATATGAACACCTGCCGAGGTTTCTTCATTTAATGCCCATAACACCAGGAAGATGATTCGTGGTTCAGACGATATACCACAGATTGACCAGGTGAGGAGGAATAAAAGACAGACAGACAGACAGACAGAATGAGATGGATGGGGTAAGATATATGTAAGATGAAGCTGAAGGCTATGTTCATAGAACACCATGTGAGCAATTACTTGTAATACTGTTGTGCTGAACAACATTCAGCAGATGTTCAAGATACCTAGATATCTGATTAGGTATCAGATTCATATACATACACATTTGTACTTATGAAGGCGCACAGCACATACTCACACAAAAAACACACTTACAGAATATATATATATACACACACACACACACAAATAAATATGGATCCAAATCTGACATTATGAAGATAGCAGAAAAGCATAATCCAAAAAAGTGAATTTATTATGATGTAAAGTCGACGTTGAACGTTTCGGTTTCAGAAACCATCATCAGGACTTGGATATCGGAATAGTTCACATAGCGATGGATGCTTGCTGAGATAACAGGAGCAAATGAAAAGTATACAACGAAAAGAAACGAACGTGCACACAGTGTTCATAATTCTGATATCCATGTCCTGATGATGGTTACTGAAACCGAAACGTTCAATATCGACTTTACATCATGATATATTCACCTATTTGGATATTTTTTTCTGCTATTGTCATACTATCAAATTTTGATCCATATTTACTTTGATATATATATATATATATATATTCACAATGAAAGAGGAAAACGACAATACGTTAACCTTTCTTGAGGAGGTTGTTGAGAAGGGCATATTTGTCTCAGCCTCCCACCAGACAGGACATGACACAAGGTCAATGACCCGAAGGACATATTCTAGTGGGGATTTAGAGGAGAGAAAGGTCGCGCACGAGCCGAGGCTCGAGCCCTGCTGGTCTTTGCTGGTCAGGAGCCCACTTAGTGCAATTTGGGCCAAATAAGCCTAACTGGACTTGGACAGAAATCTGGGTCCAGGCACGTATACCTGATTGTAGCTAACACAGGACAGCAAGGTCCAGAGCTATACAAGGGTGACAATGTTGAAAGTATGTTCTCCAGATAGAGACACAGACTACTTCGACGTTGCAGCAGGAGTACTACAAGGGGGCACACTAGCCCCATACCTCTTTATCATCTGTCTACACTACGTGCTTAGAACATCGATTGATAAAATCAAAGAAAACGGTTTCGAGCTGACAAAGAAAAGAAGCAGAACGTACCCCGCAAAAACAATTATCGACGCCGACTCTGCCGATGACTTAGCAATCCTGGCAAATGCACTCCCCCAAGCCGAAACACTACTGCACAGTTTGGAACGAGCCGCCGCAGGCATTGGCCTCTATGTCAATGCACACAGAATTGTATACATGTGCTTTAATCAAACGAGCGACATCTCCACACTAGGTTGTAGCTCTCTGAAACTAACTGATAAGTTCACCTACATAGGAAACAGTGTCTCATCGAGACATCGACATGTGACTAGCAAAGGCATGGACACCTATCAATAGGCTATCGATCCAATGGAAGTCAGACCTGACCGATAAAATAAAATGCAGCTTCTTCCAAGCAGCGGTCGTGTCGATACTGCTATATGGATGCACTACATGGACGCTGACTCTACTGATGGAGAAAAAGCTTGACGGCAACCACACAAGAATGTTGCGAGCAATTTTGAACACGTCCTGGAGGCAACACCCCACAAAGCACCACCTGTACGGCCACCTACCTCCCATCACGAAAACTATCAAAATGAGACAAACCAGACATGCAGGACACTGCTGGAGAAGCAGGGACGAGCTCATAAGGGATGTTCTCCTATGGACCCCACACATGGCCGAGCAAAAACACGGTGACCAGCTCGAACCTACATGCAGCAGCTCTGTGAGAATATGGGATGTAGCCCTGAGGACCTGCCAGAAGCGATGAAAGATAGGGAGGAATGGCGAGATAGGGTCAGAGATATCCATGCTGGAGGTACGACAAGATGATGATGACTTAATTTGGGACTCTTTTATCCCAGAATTTAGGAAGATTAACCTTGTCAAATGTTTAACTTATTGGGCACTGTTGATTTATTCCTAAAGTGGAAATTTCATAAAAAAATCACTGAGATGTTTCTGAGGAATGGATACCCAGACAATGTCTTTTCTAGTTGTATTGGATCAACGATATCCAAGATTTAATTCCATCAAATCGCTTTGTCCTTGAAAATGTCCTGTATATATAAAGATAACTTGGACTGGGTCCGTTTGCCAGTTTTTTTGCTGATAAAACGTCTGGGTCGGTTTTTCTTTTTTCCAACTCTGTTAAGTTGATAACCATCATAACCATTAGACATGCATTTCAGTCTTTTAAAAAACAATGCTTTACCTCTACTGCAACAAAAAAGACTGTTTCTAAATTTCTGTCAGTGTAATGCCGACTATATAGGTAGCCCTATTCGAAGGCTGAGAGTCAGAGTTAAACAGCACGTCCTACGGGGGTTATTAACACAGCTTCAATATGCTACATCTGGGTTTTCCTTGATACAAGTGTTGTTCATTGGTGATCATATGGCTGGTCACTATATACGCAGGAACCAAATATTCTTGTAACTGTTTCTCTGTTTTGTACAAGGTTCGGTCGATGCGACATCTTGCCTTTTTAGAGGCTATAACTATTGCGCTTTATTGCACTATCTGTTTGCTTGCTGACAAGCTAATTTGATATACATTGCCTGTTCGGAGAATTTTTTGCTAAGTTGTTCCATTGAATCCCACCCTTGTAATTTCGTGTATTTACTTTAAATCAATTCCGGTGCATTTTGGTGAAAACGCAGGGGACGAAAGGGTCACTTTAATCTGTTTATTATCTTGATAAATGAAATATGCTTCAGTACTTTGCGTCCAATATATATATATATCTATATATAGATATATATATACATTCGATCTTTGATCCGTCTTTATTTTCCACGAGCCATTTGATTTTTTGATTTTTAGAAAGCGACATACATTTCTCGTGTATTATCAAACGAGAATTCGTAAATGCATCAAACGAGAATTCGTAAATACGAAGTCTCTGTCCTACTTAATGAAACATATAAATTTATATATATATATATATATATATATATATATGAAATGAACTAGGACAGACATTCATGTCTCTCGATTATATACATTTTTATATATAGATATACTGGACAGACTCTGACACTCTAGGTTTCATGCCTTCTATATTCTTTAGAGTGAAGATTTAAAAAAAGATTAATATGGTTAATTTTTTGTTTGAAAAATGGGGGTTATTTTTGTGTAAATAAGCGTAAGTTTGTGTTCTATTGAATGCCATTATGTATGTGTATGTGTGTGGGGTTGCTCGCGTGTACATATGTACGTATATTTGTGTAGGTAATGCCATGTGTCTTTACATATATACACATATTTCCGCTGTCTGTTGATGGGAACTAGTGATACAATGGAAGAGAGTGTGACAAGGGAACCATGGGTGGGTTGGGGAAATGAATTATTGTAATCAGAATACTGCAACATTTAGTCCTTCATTAACTTATCAAGTGAACCAGTAAGAACCATAAACCTCTTATATATATATATATATATATATATATATATATATATATATATATATATATATATCATCATCATCATGACGTGCGTCTAGCACGGATATCCCTGACCCTCTCTCTCCACGTCTCCCTATCATTCATCGCCTTCGGCAGGTCTTAAGGGTTACATCCCGTATCATCACATAGCTGCTGTATGAATGTTCGAGCTGGTCGTCCTGCTTTTGATTGGCCATATGCGGGGGTCCACAGGAGCACATTATTTACGATCTCGTCTTTGCTTCTCCAGCAGTGTCCGGCATGTCTAATTCGTCTAGCTTGTATAGTTTTCGTGATAGGTGGTAGGTGGCCGTATATCAGCCGTGTGGGGTGTTGCTGCCAGGACCTGTTCAATGTTGCTCCCAACATTCTTGTATAATTGCCGGCGAGCTTCTTCTCCAACCGTTTAGTTAGCGTCCAAGTAGTGCATCCATACAGCAGTATCGACACGACCGCATCCTGAAAGAAACTGCGTTTCCTTTTATCGGTCAGGTTTGATTTCCATATGATCGAAAGCCTATCGATAGCTGTCTATGCCTTCGTTAGCCGTGCGTCGAAGTCTTTTTCGGTTGATGAGATACTACTTCCTAGGTAGGTGAATTTGTCAACCAGTTTCAGGGAGGTTCCGTCTAGTGTGGAGATGTCGCCTTTCTGATTAAAGCACATAAATTCAGTTTTGTGTGCATTGACATGGAGTCCAATGCCTGCAGCGGCTCGTTCCAAACTATGCAGTAATGTTTCGGCTAGGTTGGGTGTATTGGCCAGTAGCGCTATGTCGTCGGCGTAGTCGGCGTCGGTAATTGTTTTTGCGGGGTACCTTCTGCTTCTTTTCTTTGTCAGCTCAAAGCCGTTTTCCCTAATGTTATCGATCGAAGTCCTAAGTACGTAGTCTAGACAGATGACAAAGAGGTATGGGGCAGGCGTGACCCCTTGTAGTACTCCTGCTACAATGGTGAAGTAATCTGTGTCTCCATCCGGTGAACGCACTTTCATTTTGGTGTTTCTGTAGAGAATCATTATTGCTGCTACGGTTTCTTCTGGTAGGCCGTATGCTAGTAGTATTTGTTCCATCTTCTCTATGTGAATGGAATCGAAGGCCTTGGTAAAATCGATAAATAGTAATGTCGCCTGTTAGTTTTTTGCCCTCACGCCTTCTAGGATTCTACGAATGGTCAATATTTGTGAAGTCGTGGACCTGTTTCTTTTGAAGCCATTTTGGTTTTTCCTCAGGATTTTGTCGATTTGGGATACTATGCGGTTTCGTAGTAGGGCATTGTAGATTTTGGCTGCTATGGATGTGAGTGTTATACCTCTCTAGTTCTTGGCTAATCCGAGGTCGCCCTTCTTAGGGAAGGGGAGGATGCATCCCTTCGTCCATCTGTCTATCGGATTTTGGTTATAAACTGCGTTGCAGTGTCGGAGCAGTATGTCGTCGAATTGTCTCGTCTTCCACACTTCTGGGGGAATCTCGTCAAGTCCTGCAGATTTTCTTTTTTAATTTTTCTAAGAACCAAGTCGAGTTCTTCTTTAGTGAACGGTCCTAGTTTAATGTCTAATTGCTTACTGATAATTCTGGTGATCGGTTCCTGCGTAATGTTCGGAGGGTTTGCTATTAGATTTTCAAAATGTTGTTCCCACAGTTTAATTCTTTCTTGATGGTTTGCCGCTTTCAGTTTTGCTTTGGCTGTGCTTTTCCTTCCACTCACTTCGTTTATTGTTTGCCAGGCTATCCTAGATTGTCTATCCTCCACCGAGTATCTAATCTTATCTATCTTATTTTGTATGAATTCCGTTTGTTCTTTTAGATATATGCCTGCTAATTGATATTTTACCTTCTTTAGTATCCGGGCATTATATATATATATATATATACATTGCTCATTCAAAATGTTCTAAGATTTTAGATTTATTCTATACCTTTTACTTGTGTATTTTTACGTTCATAATTGGCATTTCTTTTTAAAAAGTTGTTCAGATAAAGTATTTTTATATTAAATTCAAAGATCTAAACGTATTTGCCGCAACTGCGAGTGTTATGTTTCCATGATTTTCTTAGATTGATTGGAGCTTTTCTCGCTCTCAAAATCAATACATCTATTAATGAACACTGAGGCTAAGAAAAAGCCTTCATTATCCTTTGATCATTATAGAAACATGAACCTGAGAGTTTCGATTAATTGGCTTGAATGTCAATATATATATATATATATATATATATAGTAAGGTAATGTTGGTGACCGTAGCCGAGGACAACCCAAAGGCCCCTTTTTCAATAGCTACTACACCAAGGTATAGTGGAGGGTTCTACTCCTTTCCTTGGATTGCTACACTTGATCCATACCTTATAATACTGAGTGTTAAACAAAGAGGGACCAAGTACCATTTTTTGAGATTTTGTTATGACTTGATCTTGGATTGAACCCCAGTCTCCCGGACTAATCTAACCATTATGCCATTATATATATACGACGTATATATAATTCCTTCCTTTTACTCCAATAAAGATCACAAGAGATACTACAAGGACAGGAGTATTATTGAATTAAGCAATTTTTCCGCTAGGCAATATTATATTTTCACCTAGCCAAATCGACTGGCGATGAACAAGTTCCTGCATATCGCATTCATTTGTAGGTCTTATAGTAATTCCTCACAACGGCATTGATAAATGATACTGGTCTTGAAGTTAGCGTGAAATAATCCTACTAATTAACAACAGTTAAGTTCGGAATTTATTCACCCTATCACGTTCACTTTCGGACAAATACCCTTGGAAAATTCATGAACACCTTCATCCACTCAGCTGTCGTTTACATAACATCACTGATGTTCCACAAGAATGAAATTAGCTTTACATGACCCATGAAAGGTTATGTCATTAAAGTATGTAAGCAAACCTAAACATCCTATATACTTTTTAAACATAAGAATAATGGAAAAAAATTAAATGTTTGTGTATGTGTTTGTGCGCGCTTGCGTATGTGCGAAGACATGCGGATTGATATCTGCATTTCAAAATAATAAATGTAGGAACATTTATATACTAAAACACATATACTATAACATACACACAGATACACACTTATGCTTTTAAATACATACACATATTCATTAATATATATATATATGTGTGTGTGTGTGTGTGTGTGTCTGTGTCTGTGTCTGTGTGTCTGTGTCTGTGTGTTGGATGGTATCAGTTATTTTTTCCTAGATATCATTCTAGTATCGTTCAGTGTTAAAATCTTAAATACCCCGTCTGTCTGTCTGTCTGTCTGTCTGTCACACACACACACACACACACACACACACACACACACACACATATATATATATATATATATATATATATATATATATATATGTTATAAATGTTTAAAAATCTAAGCTCAAAATGGTGGTTCTCTGAAATTATTTCACCTACCTCGGAAGTAGCATCTCATTTACTCAAAATGACATCAATATGTGACTAATGAAATCATGGACATCTACCGATAGATTATTGATCATATGGAAGTCAGACCAATCCGATAAACCAAAACGCAATTTCTTCGAAGCAACGGTGAGTGTCAATTCAACTATGTGGAATATAGTTGACGTGAAACTTGACTAAGCTTACAGAGAAAAGCTAGTCGGGAACTGCACAAAAATGCTAGGAGCCATATGAAACAAATCCTTCAAGCAACATCCCGTAAAACAATTGCAATACGGCGTCTTACCACACATCTCTAAAACCATCCAAATTAGACGGTCAAGTCACGTGGGCCACTGCTGGAGAAGCAAGAACGAACTCATAAGCGACGTTCTCTAATGGACTCCTTCACACAGACGTACAAGTGTTGGCCGACCAATAAGAACTTATCTACAATAGCTCGGTACGGACACATGATGTAGTTTAGAAGACCTGCTGGAAGGAAGGGAAGATAACCCCAATGGTGAGAGTGAGTAACCAAAGGCCTTTCTAAAAAGGTGACATAATGATGATGATAATGCAGATATATAAACATATTACAGCCCGGCTAGTCGACCGAAGCTGTAAAATACATTGACTGCACCTCTGTAGAGAGGTATGACCTTCCCACTTACGAGTGTCCAAGATACGAGACTAAATTGCATCCGATGGGGGAAGCAACAGTCCTGAAGTTTTGGGGAATATGGAGTACTCTTCATTGCCATAATTCACAGGTTCACTCTTGTCGGATTGGTAATACAAGAGTGGATCCCTTCTATGGAATGAATAGAACTATTTAACCATATTTACCAAACCCCTCTGCTCGAGCAGAAAATGACACAACGTCAATTTTAAAGCGAAGTTTAACACGTTTTGAATTCAGAGTTTTCCTTCTCCTAGACTAGCTGCCTCACCAAGGATGAAGAACCAAGTCTGCCCTACTATTTACCCATAGCTGCATGGAGAATAATTGGATTCATGCCTTTCCCAAGAGTATTAGTGCAATGTAATTTGAACTCGTATCGCCGTATCCATTTCCTACGACGATAACCATTACACCACGGGCACTCCCAAGAACGATTTAACAATTTAACTGTGTGTAAATTGATGGTGAATGGAATAATGGGTTACATAACAATACTTGAAAACATTTAACTGTGTGCAAACAAATGAGACCAAGCTCGTTTATAAATATTACCTGCAAACTATTCCCGCGCAAATTACACACACACAAACACACACACACACACACACATATATATATATATATATATATATGTGTGTGTGTGTGTGTGTGTGTGTGTGTGTGTGTGTGTGTGTGTGTGTGTGTGTGTGTGTGTGTGTATATAAACAGGATTTGGCATTAAAAATTCAACAACGGTTATAAGCTATGAAACACAACCAAATGAAACCTATCCCAAGCCAAAATAACACAGACGCATACACACACACACACATATATATATATATGTATATGATTACGAATGTGTAAGTGTGTGCATGCATGTCTGTATTTGTGTCTCAACATACGTATATATGTCAGCATACGCGTGTGTGTCTGCGATTGTATTAATGGATGCATGCGCGTAGTTATATATATATATATATATATAACTACGTACACTGACATATACACACACACATTTATTACTAGGTATGAATGTGTATGTGTTTGTGTATATGTGTAGGGGGCATAAGTGAGTGGGAACTCAAACATGTAGTGGAACATCCGTATAAACGTTTTATTTAAGCAACTAGAAAGCGTAATGGAAGCCGTTTCGAAAAGACGACTAAATTTTGTTAAATCAACCATGGGATTAAATAGCCGATCTGCTGGTACTGATAAAACATGAGCTGTTGTCATCCAGACTGTTGTCTCTGAGAAAGTAATATAACTCTCCACTAATGGACTTATCCACAGTAATTACTTCTTTCTGGTTAGTCATGTATATTTTCATTTATTCCTTTCTTTTTAATATTACAACGCAGTTATTTCGTTGTTGTTTAATCTTTCCTCTTTCTTTTGTCCTCGAACCGATGTAAATTGCTTTAAGACCTCGGAATTTGGAAATAACATTCATTTGTTCTATCTTTGAAAGAAACTCTGATTTATGCTTATATTTTAGTTATATTAAGTTGGAAAAAATATGAAGAGCAGGAAGAGGAGTTATTAGTATTTTATTATTCTTTAAATCCTTGCGACAAGAAAATGAGATCTATGCAAACCAGTTCAAGATTAGTTGGTTCGTTGCTTTTACATGTCAGATATTGTAGTGTAATTTGATGTCGAAGTCAGTATTTTTTGAAAGTATTGGTGGCTCGAGTATTGCGGAGGAGTGCTTATGATATACATTCAGGATGTTAAACTCATTTATTACAGCATTAATGTTTATATATTTTGCGTTTTATTTCATGTCAAACTCGGATAAATTATATCATCATCATCATCATCATCAAGACGTGCCGCCAGCACGGATATCCTTGACTATCTCTCGCCACTTTTCCCTATCGTTCATCACCTCCAGCAGGTCTTCTGGGTTACATCCTGTGTCCTCACATAGCTGCTGTATGTAAGTTCGGGCTGGTCGTCCTGCTTTTGCTTGGCCATATGTGGGGGTCCATAGTAGTACGTCACTAACGAGCTCGTCTTTGCTTCTCCAGCAGTGTCCGGCGTGTCTGGCTCGTCTGACCTGTATAGTTTTCGTGATGGGAGGTAGGTGGCCGTACAGTTGGCGTCTCGTGGGGTGTTGTCGCCAGGACTAGTTCAGTATTGCTCTCAACATTCTTGTGTAGTTGCCGTCAAGTTTCTTCTCCAGCCGTTTGGTTAGCGTCCATGTAGCGCATCCATATAGCAGTATCGATACAACTGCTGCCTGGAAGAAACTGCGCTTCATTTCATCGGTCAGGTCTGATTTCCATATTATTGAGAGCCTATCTATAGCCGTCCATGCTTTCGTCAGCCGTGTGTCTATGTCGTTTTCTGTTGATGAGACGCTACTTCCTAGGTAGGTGAATTTGTCCACTAGCCTCAGAGAGGCTCCGTCTAGAGTGGTAATGTTGCCCGTTTGGTTGTAACACATATATTCAGTTTTGTGCGCATTG
The DNA here is from genome assembly GCA_963585895.1 of Sepioteuthis lessoniana. Classification (NCBI taxonomy): domain Eukaryota; kingdom Metazoa; phylum Mollusca; class Cephalopoda; order Myopsida; family Loliginidae; genus Sepioteuthis; species Sepioteuthis lessoniana. The sequence continues at coordinate 16,039,263 of OY757912.1, read as the reverse complement.
ACATGGAGGCCAATGCCTGCTGCAGCTCGTTCCAAGCTATGCAGTAGTGTCTCTGCTTGATTAGGCGTATTCGCCAGTAACGCTAAGTCATCAGCGTAGTCGGCGTCTGTGATTGTTTTTGCGGGGTACTTTTTGCTTCTTTTCTTAGTCAGCTCGAAGCCATTTTCTCTGATTTTGTCGATCGAAGTTCTAAGCACGTAGTCTAGACAGATGATAAAGAGGTATGGGGCTAGCGTGTCTCCTTGTAGTACTCCTGCAACAATGTCGAAGTATTCCGTGTCTCCATCTGGTGAACGTACCTTTACTTTTGTGTTTTTGTAGAGAATCATTATTGCTGCTACGGTTTCTTTTGGTAGGCTGTATGCTAGTAGGATTAGTTCCATTTCCCTCTGTGGATGGAATCGAAGGCCTTGGTAAAGTCGACAAATAGTAATGTCGCCTGAAGGTTTTTTGCCCGGACGCCTTCAATGATTCTACGGATGGTCAATATTTGTGAGGTTGTGGATCTATTTCTCCGGAAGCCATTTTGGTTTTTCCTAAGGATGTTGTCTATTTTGGGTTCTATGCGGTTTCGTAGAAGGGCATTGTAGATTTTGGCTGCTATGGATGTAAGCGTTATCCCTCGGTAGTTCTTGGCTAATCCGAGGTTGCCTTTTTTAGGGAAAGGAAGGATGCATCCCTTCATCCATCTTTCTATCCTATTTTGACTATAGACAGCGTTGCATTGCCGGAGAAATATATAGTCGAATTGTCTAGTCTTCCACACTTCTGGGGGGATCTCGTCTAGCCCTGCAGCTTTCCTATTTTTAATTTTTTTTAAGAACCGAGTCGAGTTCTTCTTTGGTGAAAGGCCCTAGTTTAATGTCTAATTGCTTACTGATAATTCTGGTGATAGGTTCATCCGTTATTTTCGGTGGGCTTCCTTGTAGATTTTTGAAATGCTGTTCCCACAGTTTTACTCTTTCTTGTTGGCTTGCAGCTTTCAATTTTGCTTTGGCTGTGCTCTTCCTTCGACTTACTTCGTTTATTGTTTGCCAGGCTATCCTGGATTGTCTATCTTCCACCGAGTCTCTAATCTTATCTATCTGATTTTGTATGTATTCTGCCTGTTCTTTTAGATATATTCCTGCTAATTGATATTGTGCTTTTTCTAGTTTTCGGGCATTTGCGTTTGTTGGGTTCTTCCGATAGCTTTCGGAGGCAGTTTTCACGAGTGCACGTTTTTCTCTAACCTCTGATGTTTCCCAAGGGACTCTATATTTAGTTCTAGGTTTTGTTGGGTTACACTTTGATGCCGCTTCTAGGTGTGCTTCAACAAAGTTTTCATATTCGTCATTTGGGGTAACTTTTTCTGTCTTCTCTTGTAGTGTTTCGAATCTGTTTCTTAATTCTAAAGCATATTTGTCTCTAATGTCTCTGTTGTTAAGTAGGGCCCAGTCATGGCGCCTAGTTGTCACTGTTCGTGTGGCGTTTTTTCGTAGGCTTAGACGTATTTTGGCCGTGACTATTCGATGATCGGAGGACACGCCCTCGAAAGTGGAGTATGCCTCGCAATTCATCGCACTATTTTTCCATTTTCTGTTTATAAAAAGGTAGTCTATCTGTGCTTTACTCTTGTTCGCGTATGTGTGGGTCCATAATTTTCCCTCCCTTTTTTGAAAGTTTGTATTGAGGCATGTTAATCTATTTTCTATCATGAAATCAATTAGATGCTGTCCATTCCTGTTTGACGTGTTGTGTAGGCTGTATTTGTTGTTTCTGTTTTTCCCGATTTGTGCATTCATATCTCCGCCAATGACTAGCAGGTTGTGTTTCGGAATGCTACGTACTAGGGATTAGAGGTTTATAGTTCTTACAAGCTCTCTTGGTGAGTTAACAGAGGACCATTATTAAATAGGTCTTATATCAATAATAACATTTTTATAAATTCAGAAATATATTTTTTTCTAAACATACATAAATACATACATACATACATATATATATATATATATATATATATATATATTATGTATGTAGATATAAATATATATATTAGTATTATAATTAAATAATGATTTCATTATAATATTACATCATGCTATCCTATTATATTGCCACCCGGGTAAAGTAACACTTTTATTAGGCTTGCAGCTAAATTCACAAAAAAACTAGACCCTGTTTATTCTTTTAAAACGCATTTGTTGTTTTAGACAAAAGTTTCAAGATGTATTTATTTAATCATGGAACAGAAATAAAGTACCTAATGTCAAAGTGAGTTCTGAAAGGAAACTTGTTGAAATGGAGATTTGAACTAGAATCGAAACTGTCCTGACCGCAGCGCAACTTAAATAGGCAAGAGCACAAAGAAGAATTTTGGATATTTGAGTCGACTTACTCTCACTCAGACATCAGTGAAAAACTAAAAGTTTTATGTGGTGTAAAAAAATTGCAAATCGTAAAAGTGTACTAATTCATACCTTGAAGATCCAATACTTGTAAATATGGAAGCCTAATTCAGTAACAATGTCTCAGCGTAATCAGTTTTTGAGTCAATAGTATTGTAAACTTAGACATTTAATCAAGTTCAGTTTCGATTTTCCGTTAACTGATAATATCGAAGGAATTGGTGCTTTGTATAATTGTCTTTTTAAATTTTTTGTGACAATGAATATGAAAATTTATTTTGGAATCATTCTTCATTTATTTATTGAAAAACAAACGGAATTTCCAAATGACAAAACATCAACAAAAATTTGAAAATTATAAATAACTATCCTCTTTTAAACTTATCAACTTTAACTATCTAAAGATACTGAAAATTACTGGAATTTTGTATATGTTTAAAAAATAAGTAATTAAGAAATAACTCGTTTCATCCAGTGGACAAAAATTGTTTTACGTAGTCTTATTCAAGACATAAAAGCAAAGTTTAAATGGAATTTAACGACATATTGCTCCGACACTGTAATGCAGTATTTAATCAGAACCCTATTGACAGATGGACGAACGGATGCATCTTCCCCTTCCCTAAAAAGGGTGACCTCTGATTAGCCAAGAACTACCGAGGTATAACCCTTACATCCATAGAGGCTAAGATATACAATGCTCTACTACGCAACAGCAAAGAACCTAAAATTGAGAACATACTTAGGAAGAACCAAAATGGTTTCCGGAGGAATAGATGCACGACGTCACAAATTTTAATTATCCGTCAAATTCTTGAAGGTGTACATGCAAAAAAACCTAGACGCAACAACATTATTTGTCGACTTTACTTAGGCCTTTGATTCTATTAACAGAGGGAAAATGGAGCAAATTCTACTCGCCTACGAGCTATCAAAGGAAACCGTCGCAGCCATAATGATACTATATAGAAAAACAAAAGTAAAATCCGTTCCCCGGATGGAGACACATTCTACTTCCACATTGTTGCAAGTGTACTGCAAGGAGGACACATTAGCCCTGTACCTCTTTATCCTCAGTCTAGACTACATGCTTAGAACATCTATTGATAAAATCAAAGAAAACGGTTTCAAGCTAACAAAGGATAGAAGCAGAAGCTACCCCGCACAACAATTACCGACGCCGACTACGCTGATGATATAGCGCTTCTGGCAAATGTGAAAATCATATAGATATATTTGTACATTAAGGTAGGCTTCATTATTTCATGGGCTGAATGAGTAGAGTGTTCGCCAATGGTCCGGAAGACCGGGGTTCAATACCAGGTCGAATCATACCAAGGAATCAAAAAATAGTACTTGATTCTGCCTTGCTTAACACTCAGCACTATAAGGTAAGGATCAAGGATAAAATGGAGCAATTCAGGCAATGGAGTAGCGCCCTTCCCTACATTTAGGTGTAGTAGCTATTGAAAAAGGAACCTTCGGGTCATCCTCGACTAAGGTCGAAAACTTTATTATACACTCACTTTCAAACTTAGCGAGTAAACACTTAAAATTATTTCTTGCACAGTCGGCTGGGGCTGTAGAATACACCGACTGCTTCTCTGCAGAGGGGTAAGACCCCCCCTAACGAGTGTCCTGATAATGACACTAAACAATCTGATGGTAAGGTTCCAGCAGTGCTGGAGCTTTGGGAATACGGAGTACCCCTTCATTGCCATCGCTCCCAGGTCCACTCTGGCGCGGAATGGTAGCACCTGATAGGGCCCTATCTATGGCTTAAATATAACCAACAGCATACTTATGCTAAATTGAATTGTTTGAGTAAACTGAATAGCTTGAAATAGAAATGCTTTTGACAATTATACCGTACTTAAGCTTATGCTTAACTGAATTATTTGAAATAGGACTGTTTTTTGACTATAAAACTATATTTACACTAAATTGAACTGTTATATATAACTGCTTGAATAGTTTGAAACAGAAAGGTTTTTGACAATTAAACTGTGTACTTATGCTAAACTGAATTGTTTTAAATAGAACAGATTATTTACATAAAAATGGATTTGGCGTTAAATAACCTACAAAGGCTCAGATGCCATAAAACTCACCAAACCAAACCAAACCAAACCAAACAATAAAATTATTTCGAAGGCTTATATGCCATTAAAAAAAGCAAACCAAAACCTAAATTTTTTCGAAACTCTTTTGCGCATTGCTTTATTTGAAAAGTTGAACAAACAAACAAACAAATAAACAAAGCACATGCACAAACAAATAAAAAAAAAAGTATTTCGTTCAGCAAGAAATAAGTTGTTTAGACGACTGCGACTGCAAATTCGTCATTTTCAAAGCAAATAAATGATTTCTAAAAAGATGAAAATGTCATTCGTTAGATTTACATTTCTTACTAGTAAATATCGTATTGTCTAATCTTATACCATTCGACTGAATTTAATGAATTAATAATAAACAATTAACAGAGAAAAAATATATTTTTCTCCTAATTCAAAAAGTAAAAACTGTCGAAAGAGATTATCTGCCCATGTTTATGACCCCTCTTCTGGAAAGTAGATAATTGGTCTCTTTTACTTGGTCAGTACATCGCCGGTAAAATTATGGTATTAGCCCCAAATATTTCCCCCCTTTTTTTATCCTTATTTTCATTTTTAGCCACAAATAAACGAATTACAAGTGAGATGTAAAGTACGTTTATTTATTTAATAGCTGAACATTCTAGCTCCATAAAGTATACCCTAACATTTTGAGCCTAAATTTTCCCTCTGTCGTTTATGTGGGATCTCCGACCGGTCAACCGGCCCTACGGAATAAAAAAAAAAAAAGAAGTACTGATGTATTGGCCTTAAAGAGTTGAACGAGCGAAACTGAATCATTTAAACCAATGCTATATTTTTCAAAATTATGCAGAGAAATATATGAAATAACCCAATGTTGAGGAAAGAAAATATAGATTTGTTTAAGGTATATTCTATAAATCCTGAATATTCAGTCATCAAATGAAATTTAAAAAAATTGTGCGTCCTGTCTTTTATTAGTTAATTTACTGCTAAATACTAAGAAAAACAAAGAAACATAGACTAATTGTACAAATTCTATACTTTTGCCAGGATTAGTAATTGTGAATTAAAAGTGACGTCATTCACTAAAAGGGAACATTTTAATAATAGTGCCTAAGCGACAATCTCGGTCTACAAGTGAAATTTTTTCACAGTTATGATAGTATACAATCAAAAAAGGGAAAAGATTACGTATATTATATTTTTTCATGGTGGCTGTTTACATTGTAAATTTAAAAGTGATCATTTTTTTCCGAAACATTGCTATATAAATGACAGAAAAGAAGGAGAAGCGTAATATCTGACTCCAAATTTGTTTGTTATTAATTGTGGCGGGAATCAACTTGTTCAACGAAAGAAAAGTAGTAATATTTTTCTTAATATGGAAAGCATTTACCACCCACGTTGATTTTTAGTTTTATCTTTTTGACCATCTTTCTACCTAAGTTAGTTTTTCTTATGAAACCCAATACTATATACGTGTTTATTCACCTGGCTTATCTCTGATTACATTATGGCCTCATCAGATCTCTCTAATATTTGTCTTTAGGTGGATATCTCGACTTTGAATGAAAGACTTCTGATCAGCGTGACATATCAGGACAGTTATTAAGAGAGCGTGAAAATAGGAAATAAGTTTGTTATAACAATCCATAAATGACTCCTGACAAAGACAGGTTTATAAAAGCGTCTATTATTAGAGCACAAAAGATACGTATATATATATATATATATATATATATATATATATATATATATATATATATATGTTTGAAAAGGGTACTATATATATATATATATATATATATATATAATGAGAATAATTTAGAAGTTGACAACGCAGAAAATACAATAAAATACGGCTAATATAAAAAACACAACAAAGAAAGTAACTAAGTGTACACTTTCTGAGTTTCTTTATTGTAATTTCTGATTTTAGAAGAATACACACCACGAGACTGAATTGCTTAAGACCTCTGAAAATATTTTTATCAAGGCTGGTTTGATTCCAAACCACTGAGTTCTCTTTTAAATACTGATCTGCATGCATTTAAAAAAAGGACCACCACAGACACAATATATATATATATATATATATATATATATATATATATATATATATATATATAATGAAAACATAATAAAGATTATGTCATTTGATTTATGATCCAATGATTATAAATGTGGATATTTATCTAACGCCTTTATAGCGAACAGGATGTAAGATAAATGTAAAGAAAATTGTGAAATAGAGGAAAATAAATTTACATGGGTAACCATATACATATATATAGAGAGAGAGAAATCGGGGAAACATATATATATATATATATAGAGAGAGAGAGAGAGAGAGAGACAGACAGACAGACAGACAGATAAACAGCTTACAATGCAAAGGAAGCAAGTAAGTAAAGTTTACGACCATAGTCGAGGGCAACCAGATGGCTCCCTTTTCAATAGCTACTACACCGAGGTGTAGTGGATGGCACAACTCCTTTCCTTGGATTGCTTCACTTTACCCTTGATACGTACCTTATAATACTGAGTGTTAAGCAATGAGGTATCAAGTACTGTTTTTAAAGTCTTTGGTATGACGCGACCTGGTATTGAACCCAGGTCTCCCGGACCATTGGCAAGAATATGGATAAATTTTTTCTCTTCTATTTTCTATTTTCTGGGACATATATATATATATGTATATATATGTGTGTGTGTGTGTGTGTGTGTGTGTGTGTGTGTGTGTCAAGTAAAACTCAACAGATGTTAAGCTATTTTAAGTTTATTTTAATGATCCATCTGTACGGATTGTATCATTAAATGGCAAACAATTTAATGAAGGGTAACAGCTATTCCGGTGAAATAGGTTTCATTCTGAATTAAACATATAATATTATTCATCAATATTTATATATCAAAGAAAAAAAACTCTATTAAAGAATTTATAAGCGAATAAAATATAAACTAGTTTCAATCATGACCGGGCAATGTTCACCAATAGTCCGGGAGAAAGGGGTTCAATCCTAGATCGAGTCATATCAAAAACTAAAAAAAAACGGTACTTGATGCCGCCTTGCTTAATACTAAGCATTATGAGGTAAATATCAAGGGTAAAGGGGAGCAATCCAAGGAATGGAGTAGAACCCTCCCGTACACCTTGGTCTGGTAGCTATTGAAAAGGGAACCTTCTGTTCGACCTCGACAAAGGTCGCCAACTTGACTTTAATTATGTTAATTATTCGGAGCTTCACCAAAAAAAAAAAAGACTAATAATGTATGGTTTATGTTTTTCAGTCTCTATTAGTTTCCCATTTTTTTTAAACTTAAAAATATCTTATGGTATTATAATCTTAATATTTAAATATTTTAGTGCATCTCAGTTTATCAATCAAGAAAAAAATTATTTATTCAATTATAGTCTAGGTTTGGTTTGGTTTGGTTGGTTTTATGGCATATCAGCCTTTGTAGGTTATTTAATGCCAAATCCATTTTTATGTAAATAATCTGTTCTATTTAATACAATTCAGTTTAGCATAAGTACACAGTTTAATTGTCAAAAACCTTTGTATTTCAAACTATTCAATCAGTTATACATAACAATTCAGTTTAGTGTGAATACAGTTTTAAAGTCGAAAAACAGTTCTATTTCAAATAATTCAGTTTAGCATAAGCTTAAGTACGGTTTAATTGTTAAAAACATTTCTCTTTGAAGCCATGAGTTTACTCAAACAATTCAGTTTAGCATAAGAATGCTGTTGGTTCTATTTAAGCCAAAGATAGGGCCCTATCTGGTGCAACCACTCTGCAACAGAGTGGACCTGGGAGCGATGGCAATGAAGGGGTACTCCGTATTCCCCAAAGCTCCAACACTGCTGGAACCTCACCATCAGATTGTTTAGTGTCGTATCCAGGACACTTGTTGGGGGACGGTATTACCTTTCTGCAGAGGTGCAGTCGGTGTATTCTACACCAACCCAGCCGGTTGGGCAAAATTATAGTCTAAATATCAAATATATTAATTTTTCTCGTAAAATAATGTATCCTTATCTACATCTTAATTAATCAATTTTATGAAAAGCATCTGATGTTGTTAAATTTAATAGCCTTCAAATTAATCAGTTAATATCATAACCATTACACTACCGGAGGTGCACGTGGTGTTATGGTTATCGTCATAGGAAACGGACACGGCGACACGAGTTCAAATCCTGGGCCAGGCTAATTGCATTTCACATAGCACTAATACCCTTGGGAAAAGAATGAATCCAATTATTATCCCTCCAGCTATGGGTAAATAGTAGGACAGACTGGGTTCTTCAGCCTTGGTGAAGCAACTAGTCTAGGAGAAGGAAAACTCTGAATTCAAACCTATTAAACTCCGCTTAAAAATTGACGTTGTGTCATATCCTGCCCGAGCGGAGGGGTTGGTAAATATGGTTAATATCATAACCATTTAGTTTGATAAAATTAAAATCAGATATATCTTATATGAATTGTTCCATATAAGTCTAATTTTGATCTTAATTTTTATGTCTCTATAGATATGTTTATATAGTACTCTATCTTGAAAATGAGCAATTCGGAAAAATTACATGACCGGGTCCCTTTGGTTGTTTAAAGATGTTTGTAATATCTGTAGTGGGATATTTTTGTCCAGAGCCAGACTTATGAGATTTCATGAGAGCAAACAATCAAACGCTGATTTTACACAGGTCATGCCTCAGCAGCCTGCAAGTAATTGATGTCAATATTATGAAAAGCTATATCAAATTGCACGGATCTAATGTCAGCGACATATCTTCAGCATTTCACATACGTAGCATATATATATATATATATATATATATATTCAGAATTCAGATCTATTGCTCCCCCTTACTATATATATATATATATATATATATATATATATATATATATATATATATTTATATAGTAAGGGGGAACAATAGATCTGAATTCAGGTAGTGTGACTGATGTAAAAAAAACTAATTAAAAAGAAAAAAAAAAGAATTATTATTGAAAAAATTAAAGAACGAAAAAGAGAAAAGAAAGTTAAACTAATAAAGAAAGACAGACAGACTGAATAAAGAAATCGAAGAAAATTAGCTAAAGAAAGTCTGACTTGAAAAAAGATGAATAAAGATCTAAGATATAAAAGAAAGAAAGAAAGAAAGAAAGAAGGAAGGAATGAAAGAAATAATTATTAGATCAATGAAAACGCACGAAAGGCCAAAGAAAGGTATTTAAAAAATAAAGACACAAACTAAAAAAGAAAGAAAGAAATAAAATGAAAAAAAGAAAGAATGAAAGAAAGAAGGAAAAGACCAAAGAAGGTAAGAATACGGGAAATAATTACTTATGAAAGTCTAATCTATAAAACCTAAAAGGAAGAAAAATAGTATAATATACACCTAGAATCTTAGCATCATAATTTTGAAATTCCTATAAAACCATGAAACATTTCTTATTTTTGTGTGTTTTGATTTTTTATTAATTTTTCTCGTCTTATTTTACTAAAATTGCTGGATTTTTTTACTGATATCATCAGAAGAAATGAATCAAAATTTATTAAAATAGCAGATCTATTAGACTTTAAACAAGGTCAAATTGTTGGTGCTGGTGTGGTAGGCACTAGTGTAACAAAGCAGCTCAATTATTTGGTGTCGCAAGGAGTTCTATCTCGGAAGTAATGATAACATTTGTAAAAGAAGAAAAAAGCATCCACACTGAAGCAAAACTCCGGAAGAAAGAGAATACTATCTGATAGTATTATATAATTGTGGAAGGATGTTTTTTTATATTATCATTTTTCGTTGGTTATATCCTATCTTTCGGTTTAGTTAGGCTTAGAACTATTCGGTTTAGTGCACGGGTAGGTGCAGGTGTTCACGCTCGTGCGGTGAGGATGTGACAATCACAGATGTCATAATAAAAACCCTGGATAGGAAATGAGACTAGGGATGTGAATGACGCCATTCGGACTCCGAGCCGACAAGTCCAGAAGAATAGAGATCCGAACCTAGGCGAGTCCATTTGGGTCTACGAGATGCACCACGCGTTGTTGGGTCAGATGGAACAGTCAGCATAGTAAAAATTGCGTGTCTCTCTCCTCGTGTCGAAAAACCTAAAAGTCAAGAAGGTAATAAAAGTTTCGTACCTGAACTAAAGAAAGTCGTTAGTGTTTCGGGATTCCATATGTATATTTCACATATTCGTATCATGGCTATGTTACAATAAGAACCATCGGATTATTACGTGGTTGTTAGGAAAGATCACAAGAATACAGCTCCGAAAATTACAGCGGAGCTTAATGACCATCTCGACAACCCAGTTTCCTCAAAAACCGTTCAGGAGGGAGCTGCACAAAGCCAGATTTCACAGGAAGGCTCCAATCAGAAAACTACTTCTTTCACTAACAAATATTGCAAAGCGTTTAGAGTGGAGTAGAAATCTCCAGAACTGGTCCCTTGAACTGTTAAACAAAGTTATTTTCTCGGACAAGTCATCCTTTCTCTTATTTCCGATATCTTGTCGAGTATACCCGTAAAGACAGTCTAAGGAAGCGTATCATCCAGACTATCTTCTTCCCAACTGTTAAACTTAGAGGATGATTTGTGATGATCGGGTGGGGGGCTATATCTTGAAAATCTGCAGGCCCAAGGGTTTCCCTTTATTGCAGGATCAAAAGTCAAGACTATATAAAAATTTTATCGGATCAAATTTATCCTATAGTCGAAGAACTGTTTCCGGAGGGAGACGCAATCTTTCTGTATGATAATGCACCAATTCACACAGTTAGAATTGTGTCTGAGTGGCAAGGAAAACATTCTAGTGAAGTAGAGAATCTTATTTGGCTACCACAGTCCTTAGATCTCAATATTGTTGAAAATTTATGGCGCATTTTAAATAAACAAGTAAGGAGTCTTTATCCTCCAACATCATCACAGAAAGAACTTGGGACTGTTTTGGTTGAATAATTCCTCTAGAAACCATTCAAACTTTGTATGAGTCTATATCTCGTAGAATTCAATATTTACTTACTGCCAAAGGCGGTCTTACACCATTTTACAATAAATATGTTTGAAATTTCCACGTGTTTCTATTATTTTGTCCACCACCTGTATGTATAATTCAGAATGTAAGCAGAAATTCAGCATTCAACTATATTTATCAATACAATTCATAATATCTCTGTCCTTGTGCAGGTTGACTCTGGTGATACTTGACAACTGAAACCAAAACGATATTTACTCTTCATCTCTTGTATCTTTGAAATAAACGTCTTAGAACGAAGTCATGTGCCTTCGTCTGTTGTTACGAGAATCTTTGAAGTTAATAACTCAATGTCTGGGTCAATTGAACTCATTCCAGAGCAAAATACGTAATCAGACAGAGAAACAAACAAACACATCTGAGGACTCGAAACGTTTGGTCCCGATACCATATAATTAAATTACCCTCATATGACATGATAAATAGAAAAATGTTTTTCGGTAAAATTTACGTGTTAATTTGAAACAACAAAAAAAAATACTTTGAAAAATGGAGAGTGAAATACATTTTAGATTTTTTAAGATTGTTTTTATCATTTGAGCTAAAAATCTATTATGATTCCTGTTAGTAGAAGGATTTCATTTGTTCTTCTCGGGCTGATTTTTATGGACACGAAATAACTAGACACATAATAATTTCTTTGTCTAATTTGTATGCGTTCTAGAAAAATCATCTAAGTCAACATTTTGTGGCATGAAAAATAAACCCATACAAGTAAGTGACTTAAATTTTGTTATGATGGTTCAATTGCCCAGTCGGATGAGGCTGTAGAATACACCAATTGTACCTCAGCAGAATATCCTATATATGACACTAAACAATCTGTCAATGAGGTTCCAGAGTTGCTGGGGGTTTTGAGAATGCGGAGCACCCTTTCATTGCAATAGCACCCGGGTCCACTCTGGCTCGGAATGGTAGCACCTGATAGGGCCATACCTATGGGTTAAACTACATAGTTATGCTAAACTGAATTGTTTGACTTGGTACTGTTTGACAAAACTGAAGCGCTTGAAATAGAAATATTTTTGACGATTAAGCTGTGTACTTACATTTAAACTGTGCATTTATGCTAAACTGAATTGTATGAAATGGAACTGTTTTGACACTTAAACAGTACTTAAAATAAACTGAATTGTTTAATATAAAACTGTTTTGACATTTGTGTGCAAACAAAATCTATACTTATACTAAACTGAATTAGCGGAATTAGAACTGTTTTAGTAAACTGAATAGCTTGAAATAGAAATGTTTTTGGAGAATTAAACTGTGTACTCATACTAAACTCAATTGTTTAAAATAGAACTGATTATTTGTATAAAAATGGATGTGGCGTTAATTAACCTACAACAGTTGATATGCCATAAAACCCAACCAACCAACCAACCAACAAGACAATGAATTCGCGAAAAGCAAGGACAAATGACATGTTTTGAGCGAATTTTATTAATTTGGAAAAGATAGACCTGAGATAATACCTCTACTCCAGGAGTCGTAACTGATAAACACGACAAACATAGGATCTGGAGCCAACGTGTATTTATCAAAAAAGAAAAAAAAAACTCTTAAAATGAGTTCATTTTGTATATTTTTAAGTAAAAAATTTCATGAACTACAAAGTCATCATCATCATCATATCGTGCTGGCAGCACGGATATCCCTGACCCTCTCTCGCCACTCCTCCCTATCGTTCATCGCCCTAGGCAGGTCTTCAGGACAACAACCTGTATCCTCACATAGCTGCTGAATGTACGTTCGTGCTGGTCGTCCTGCTTTTGCGCGGCCATGTGTGGGGATCCATAAGAGTACATCTCTTATGAGTTCATCTCTACTTCTCCAGCAATTTCCTGCATGTCTGGTTCGCCTAACTTGAATAGTTTTCGTGATAGGGGGCAGGTGGCCGTACAGTTGGTGTCTTGTGGGGTGTTGCTGCCAGGACTTGTTCAGGATTGCACGCAGCATTCTTGTGTAATTGCCATCTAGTTTCTTCTCCAGCCGTTTTGTTAGCGTCCATGTAGTGCATCCATATAGCAGTATCGATGTGACCGCTGCCTGGAAGAAACTGCGTTTCATTTTATCGGTTAGGTCTGATTTCCATATAGTCGATAGCCTATTGATAGCTGTCCATGCTTTCGTTAACCTCGTTTCGATGTCCTTTTCGGTTGATTCGACGCTGCTTCCTAGGTACGTGAATTTGTCTACTAGTTTAAGAGGGGTTCCTTTTAGAATGGAGATGTCCCCCGTTTGGTTATAGCACATAGTATTTACTTATATTTTGAAAAAAAAAACCCCACAATTATTGATGAATTTCTATTGCACCATATTCTGTTTTCATCAATAAACTACAGCTTTGAGAATTCTTACCATTTTCCAAACATCTTTTGAAAAAAAACGTCTGATGATCCAAGCATTCTTCAAGTAATGAAAAATTCAACTTACTTATTGAATGACCTTCATACTTTATGACCCTTGAACTATGAGGTAATAAAAAAAGGATTCGGCGTCTGCTAAAAGACATATGATCTGTACTTTTTCGAATGTAATACAAATCCAAAATATTTGGGGGAGAACGAGGTTTGTTTATATTTTAAGTGTGTATACTCATGCGTTAACCCCCCCCCCAAATGGAATATTTACAGTAATATGCTTGCTCTACAATAAAAACAAAAGCCCTTTAATATATCCAGATGAATTTCTTTTGGAAAAAGCTGATCTGTACCAGTAAATGGCTCAAAACAAGTTTATTAAGTCAACAAGCAGGTATATTTGTTAAATTTAAACGTTTTTATGTCTAAAAGTTTTACAGTTGGCTGGTATTATCTGTACTTTTATATGTTTGCATCAGAGAATTTTTTTTTTGACAATCGAGCTATTAAATTTGCATATGTGGGTATGCAACTTGTGTGGTATTAACGTTTTCTTGATTCTTATAAACACGATAGACATGCTCTATTTCAGCGGCTAACATTCACAACAACAACGGCAACACAATTATATATATATATATATATATATATATATATATATATATATATATATATATATATATGTGTGTGTGTGTGTGTGTGTGTGTGTGTGTGTGTGTGTGTGAGTAAAGAGGAAGTGAAATATATATATATATATATATATATATATATATATATATATATATATATATATGTATACGCGTAGTCATATACGTGCAAAAGCTTACATATAGATATACAAAACAAATATCATACATTTAACAAAACATACAAATATGCACAAAGTATGCCCACAACCACACATACACATGCATGTATGTATATGTAAATACGGGGAGAGATCTATGTGTTTATATATACACATAGATAGATAGATAGATAGATGTGATATTTTAAAATTAAACCTATTCCATTATTGACAATATATATATATATATATATATATATATATATATATATATAAAATTAAAAGTGTGTGTAAAAATATCTGGTGAAATCTTTTTTTTAAAATAAGATGAGATATTTATTCAGTTGTCTGTTCTTTGGTTTATCACTTTTCCACTGACTTTTAAGATCCTGTTGCATTTACCATATCTACCATCGTTTTCCCCCGTGTCTCTCTCTCTTTATATATATATATATATATATATATATATATATATATATATATATATATATATATAATAATAAAATATATATGTGTACAATTTATATATATATATATATATATATATATATATATATATATATATATATATATATATATATATCAGTGACATTATCGATACGTCAGAACCATATATAATTGACCTGACCTACATTTCGATAAAATGTTGTCCTCTCTAATTTAGTTTGCCTTCAATGACAGTTGTTCGAGCAAAATATTCATGAGCAGCAAACGTCCCTAACAATTTTCTAGACTTTGGTTTTTGCTTATAAATAACTCTCCAAATTAAGTTCACATGTGGTTCCAGATATCAGCGTTGGGAACAAGTGGATATACAATTTTTGACTAATCAAAATGAAGGTTATCTTTAGAAAACCCGCGTCTATCCGTCACTTAGAAAATAGGAGTTGAATTGGCTCGTTACACGGTACTTCGTGGTGCAATAATTTTCGCCGATATTTTTCAAGATTTAGAACTATTTGGGGGATTCTTTAAATCTGGTCTTGTTTCAGAGTTTCTTAGCTTCAATAACAACTTGAGAGGTCAATAATTTTTCTTTATTTTAAAAACGAAATGGTGATTTGATGAAATATTTTGTATCATGGTGTTTCAATGAACTAACTGATATCATGTGAATCCCGAACCTAAAGGAATCGTAGGCATTATGAAATTATTTATCCGCAGAAACCCACCGATAAAACACTCAGTTAGCTAGAAAAGATTTTAGCAGTGAAAAGGTTCCGAGAGCAGCTGGCGGGTGCTCAAGAAGGGCAGGCCAAAGTTAAGACCCTTCCGTCAGAGAAGCAAAGATTTAAAGCCCTGAATATAGACTCACAACGTGCTTAAAATATGGTCCATATAGCAGTCCTCCATCTGTCTGCGTCTGAACCCTTCGTCTCTGTTTCTGTCTCTTTCACATTTACAGCCAATTGCAGTCATTTGAATGATAAACAGAGACATATTTTTGTAAAGAATGTGTTACGGTCTTATCATTTCTTGATTATGGTCCTTCATTCATCATAACCATACAATACACACACACACACACACACACACACACACACACACACACACACACACACATATATATATATATATATATGGCAGATATATTAATGATCCTGAGCCTTAAAACATTTGTTATGGATCGCTCTGTAAAATTTTCTTCCGTGGAGGTGCTCATGGTGTAATGGTTATCGTTGTAGGAAATGGAGCCGGTGACATGAGTTCAAATCCTGGACCAGACTGACTGCATTTCACCTAGCACTAATACCCTTGGGAAAGGTATGAATTCAATAATTTTCCCTCCATCTATGGGTAAATAGCAGGGCAGACAAGGTTCTTCAACCTTGGTGAGGTAACTAGTCTAGGAAAAGGAAAACTCTGAATTCAAACCTGTTAAAC
>OY757912.1:15773866-16022511 GCA_963585895.1 Sepioteuthis lessoniana | reverse complement strand
GTTTTATACGATACTTTTATGTCTTATTAGACAACTATCAACTATTTTGTTCTCTTTTAGTCTACAGTGTAAATCAAACAATGTTTTTCATGGAACAAATTGCCGATGGATGTCCAGTTTTAAGTAAAAGTGACATAGTAAACTAACGCCCTCATAAAGAATTAAACAGTGAACTTTTCTATAAAGACCTATTTGTAATCTGATATTTTGGTTCATCATCATTATCATCATTAAGTCATACTGAGAGTGTAAAGTTCCCTGACCTTCTCTTGTCGTCCATTTCTATCATCCATTGCTTTTTTTCGGGACTTCTTGGCTGTATCTTGGGTCTACACAAAGTTGGTATTCGTCTTTACAACCCCATTAACGCTGCTTTGTTCATATGTAGGAATCCAAAAGAAAAGGTCACAGATAATTTTGCCCTTGCTTCTCCCGCAATCTCTCCGCACACTGTTTTCGACTTGAAAGGTTTGTGAGATGGGAGGTTGGTAGCCACACAACTACGCTTTTGTAAAGTGTTGCGACCAGATTTCTTCAAGATAACATGCAGCATTCTCATGTAATGCCATCTACCTTTTGTTTGCGTCCATATGGTGCATCCATATCGTAGTACTTACAACTAAGAACAAATCCTGTTATGTTTTATCGGATAGAACAGATTTCCATTTAATCAAAAACCTGGCCATAGCATTCCATTTAATCACGAGGTGTATATTGACGTCACTTTCAGTTGATGAGATATTGCCGCTTAGGTGGGTAGCCTACTAATTTTAGAGGCTAGATTCTCACAGTTGATGTGGTTCCTTTTTAGTTTAAAACACGTATACTCAATTTTATTTATGCTCACGTAGACATGAACTATTTCAAAGATTCTTACACGATGTTATGCTGAAGAAAATTTTACTGTAGAACCATAACAATATATATATATATATATATATATATTTACTAATATAATATCTACCAGAACTCACGGTACCAGAAAAACCGTAAATTCTAAACTTTGTGGGTTTTTGGTGAATATAAGGCGGCGCTTTCTCTTTTAGCATTAGTTGGAATTAGACTTCCTGATGATCCGATAAGGTGAAACTTTAGTAGAAGATTTCCAACTCGCGATTTAAGTTAATTATATATATATATATATATATATATATATATATATATATATATATATATATTATGAGAGTGTTGGTTGTCAGTAAATCACTATGTGGTTATTTGTCGAACAAAGTGTCATATAATATTTAAAATATTTATTAATATTTATAAATATGTATTTATTTATTTTCATTGTTATTATATATATATATATATATATATAGCTGGGGCTCGATTATATCAAGGGAGAGAAAGAAGTATATATATATATATATATATATATATATATATATACAGGCACTGTGAATGCTAACAATCACGCTTACGGAAGTTTCATTGAATTGAGGGCCCGTGAAATTGTAAATTGTACTTAGAAAAAATACAACATATGTTTCACGGATCCGAATAATTTGCTAAATGCCGCCATGAAAGAAAATATTTACTTTGCAATTTGGTACCAGATTGAGCAAAGTAACTTATTATTTCAACTAATTAATAGTCACCATAAAATTATATATTTTATTATTTGAAATTTATTGTGGTATAATTTATTGTGTGTATAATCTACTGGGCTGGAGTTGCGTACGAGCTGATTAAAGTCCCCTAACCATAAAGAAAAAATATAACCAGAGAAAGTGTGATTATTTTTGTGGCGTGCACTATGCATTTAAAATTTGAATTGTCTGCTTGATAGAAAAATCTTTTTGCCAAAGATTCGTTACGACTTTTTTGATTTAAAATCTGGATGAGACATCCAGATAGAGACGGGAAAAGTTTTTTTTAAAAAAAAGTACGAAAGATTTGATAAAGTTTAAAATATCGTTTAAAATAGAAAGAAAAAACATGCCTTAATTTGCTGACAGAAAAATATGAAAGAGAAAGATTAGCAAAAGTTAAAAGATAAGTGGAGAATAATGGAAATAAAAAGGTTACACATAAAATCAAGGGAGATAATGAGTAAAAAAAAATGGAGTCTCGTCATTTTCATTTTCACTTCTTTTTTTTATTATACTTTAATCAGAATTCTACATAAAGAAAACCAATAAAGATGAAACCTTCCTTTTTTTCATTCATCAATTCAGAGTTGTTTTTTTTTAATCCCTGGATTTTTTCCCTTTTCTCTATTTAAAAAAGTTTTGAAAAAATGTTGTTTATTTTGTAATTCTATTTTCTCAAAAACCTGTTTGCATAGAAAGATTTATTCTAAGTATCTCTAACCGCTTCAAAAAAATACGTATAAATAAAGTAACATTGAAAAAATATCTTGAGATTATATATATATATATATATATATATATTTTTATACATATATACACACACACACACACACACACACACATATATATATATATATATATTCATTTTATATGCATTAAGTTTTTTTTCTTAATCCTATTTAATTTACGTCTATCTGTTTATTTGTTTGTTTATTTTGTTAAAGGGGTTCAGGATTCTTGGGAAAATCACACACGCATACTTACAAACACACACACACACACACACATGCACACACGTGTGTGCATGTGTGTGCATGTTTGTGTGTGTGTGTGTGTGTGTGTCCGTTTGAGCAGATTTAAACAACGACTAAATAAATGATAATAACTAAAATATCTAATGCAGAACACAATCAAGCCAAATATACAAAGGCAGAATGAAATTATTTTTGTTGTAATTTTTTTGTACATCAAGACACACTCATTCGCCCCAATGACAACACGAGAACACACACACACACACACACACACACACACACGAAAAAAAAAATTCCTGGAATGATTTACAGAACGAAATCGAAAACCAATATCAGGTGCCTAAGGAATTCTGGGATTACCCAACGTGCGTCTCAGTTTCGTCAAAATCACAAAAGACAACGCCAAAAAAAGAATCCATGTTGGATGGTGGAAGGTGTAGGAGGGAGAAATGGTATTATGCCTGCGTAGCAGTGGTTTCATGTGATTGTATCTTCTTCTTTATACGAAACAAAGGGAGATAATTCATGTGGCTTCTCCCTAAGGATCTGGCTTTCAATACCTAGGTGTCAGTTTTGGGCGGCGTAGGTTTTCCTCGTCAAAATCGACCAGCCTTATTAGCAAGTTCAGTTGCTCTTGCTGAGAGCGAAGTCAGCTATATACGAAAGTAAGAAGAAGGGAAGGAGAAATGGTGTAAATTGAAGAAAATGAGTGTGAAAGGAGGTTAAGAAAAGCGAAAGAAGAAAATAAAGGAATCAAAAGAAAAAAAAAACATAACTGAACAAAATGAATTTAGAGGAGGCGGAGATGTGACGAAGGATGTAAGAGACAGGAGGCACAAATAAAAAAAGAATAAAGGGTGATAAGGAAAGCTAAAAATGTTTTAAAATGTAACGAAAAGATTGAACAGAACTCACCAAATATAAAATTTCCAGACCAAAAGAGGAAATGAATAATAGTACGGACCAAAAATAAAGCAAACAAAAAAAAAACACACACACACACAAAAAAAAAAAAACGACAAATACACATCCTATTTATTTCTACAAAAATATTAGTACAGTGAGCCAAATGACATTATTGGATGGAACAAGTTTTCGGCTATGATTGCCTATTTCGAATTCGGGACGAAGCAGTTTGCCTTTCACTTAGTTGTAATGCTCTTGGGAAAGGTCTGAATTTAATTATTCTCTTCCCAGATATCGGTAAATATATGGGCTGCCCAAGTTCTTTTATCTTGGTATGACAACAGGTCTATGAGAAGGAAATCTGAATTCAAACAAGTTGTAGACCCGGAGAGGAATGGGTTCTGCCAAGGTGTTTGTCCCGAAGATACGCATGATGCAAAAGGGAAAAATACTTTTGGGAAATAAACTATAAAGTACAGGCACCTGTTTATTCAATGACACACACACACACACACACACACACACACACACACACACACACACACACACACACACATTCATATATGTGGGTATACAATGACGCACATACATATAGCTTAACGGTTATCGACCTGGAAAAGGAATCGAGATTGTTTGAGTTTCACTTCATTGTAAAACCCTTGAAAAATGTATGATTTTTCTGGAATTGGGTCTTTAATTTTATATGGTGATCAATCTAGGAGAAGAAGAAATAACTTTGAATTCAAAAATCTTGTACTCCATCAAATATTAAATTGGAGTTACATTCTGCTCTTGTGGGTTGGCTTGCATATTCATACTAATGACTATCTTCTTACATGATCAACACAATTTTCAATGCATTTTATTCGTGAACAAATGCCTATATTTTATTTAAGCAAAAATCTACAAATGTATACGTAGATGGGACCCTGAAGACAAGTCACCCGGAGAATAAAGCGAATGAAAGAATTAGTCCATATGCCAGACATTGATCATCAATTAGGAATATAGAATTGAATCAGACTGGAGAATAGAGAATGCAGACTCTGCGCCTTTAGAAGCGACACCATCAAATAAATTATTGTTAATCAGCTCTCTCTGAAGTAGTTTCATATCATGTTCAGGATACATCATATTATTTGGCCTATTACTCCACCACAAGGGTTGCAGTCATCGTATTTTAATTTATTCCGATTGAAGGAATGTATTTACCCACCCACGCACGAGGAGGATGCTACACAAGGTCATTTTTATGCGGAATTTGACATGTTTATATTCAGCTTTTTTTAGACCGTTTGCAATGCTAAGGCTTAACAATCTAGTCTGCTCCATAATTTTCTCATAGTTGGAAAGAGAATATTAGATTCATACCTTTCCCAGGGGTTTAAGCGCTATGTGAATTCCTAACAGCCTTGTCCTGGATTTGAACGCTGGATACCGTGTCCATTTGCAATTTCGATAACCATTACACCATGGCCTCTTAAAACCTGATACTGTGAATACAGAAAAGTAGTTATTTACAAGGATGAACCTAGTTTAACACAAGCCTAAAAATCCAGAGCGCAACTGAGAATAGACTCGCAAAGACTTGTTTTACTGCGTAGCTTGCTCACCATACCTTCACCATTCCAAGCTAAGCTTAGCTTTATATCAAAAATATTAACTAAATTCTCTGTAGGCTGATTGGAAAGTTTCAGTAGGAAGGAATTTATCTTTTCTGATACCATTTCCTCAATTAAAAAAATATTTCTTGGTGAAATCTAATAACTTAATAGGTTAGTTATGAATGTTAAAACTATTGTCTACTAACACTATAACATATGCTGTAAAATTAAAACTAATTTTTAGTAACACTATACCATATGCTGTAATGTTAAAACTATTACTTAGTAACACTATATCAAAGAAATGGTGTATTGTCTATCTGCTGGCCGGTGACATCGTAGAACGTGAGTTCGATCTCCAGTCACGCTATTCTGTTCACGTTCGGATTATTACACTTGGGAAAGGTATGAATCCCTTCATGCCACCAAGTTATGAGTAAAATAGTATCATTGGTTTTCTGTATGGATGATTTAGTATTAAATAATCCATGAAGACTAATATGCCCTTAAACAAAGAAACCAAACCAAACTATATTCTTTATTACGCTACTCCGTATATTGCGCGGAAGAGTATCTTTTAAGTTATGAGGATCATTAGATAAGTTTACAGACTTTTTTGGTATGGGCACTTGTATTGATAGTACACCCATGAAGCTCTAGTTCCCTTCGAAGTAATCTCCGTCGGCTGCAAAGCTCTTGAATCGTTCCAACAACTTCTGGAAAGCCCTATGGAAGTCCTCGTGTGAGCGTGTCAATGACCTTCGTCGCAGCCTCTTTCAACTCCTCAATTGTCTCATAACGACAGCCTCTGAGCATAGGGAATAACTTAAAGCCACAGGGAGCCAGGTTTTGACTATATGGAGGATGAGGAACTGTCTTGATGCCCATCTTGGTCAAATAGTCTGTAGCAAGGAAGGAGTTGTGGACTGGTGCATTGTCCTGCTGGAAATGCCACTGAGCCGATTTGAAGAGTGCTAGCCTCTTCTGATGGAATCTCTTCCTGAACTCCCTTAAAACCTCAACATAGTATTCTTGTTGACTATCTGTCCAGTGGGAACCCAGTGGATGTAGATCATGCCAGTGCTGTCAAAAAAAGTGATCATCAAAAGTTTGTGGGTGGATTTGCTCTGTCTGCTCTTCTTGGGTCTGGGAGAGCCAGCATGCTTTCACTGGGAACTCTGTCTCTTGGTCTCTAGGTCATACCAGTAGATCAAGCTTTCATTGCATGGCATTTTTTCCAAGTTTAAAACAGAATTTTATTGCATATCGTTCTTCCTCACGTCCAGATTGCATTTTTTAAATTCACCAGCTGTGACAATAGGCTTTAGTAGGTTGTATTCCAATTTCTGCTGTAGCTGTTCCTTTGCACCAGAAATCGTAAGAATTAGTCAGTCATCTCATAAGATGTCTAGCAATAACATACTGAAGTTTCAAGAGCGTACAATAATTCTAAATGCCTGTACCAAGAAAGTCTGGAAACTTATTGAAGGCACCACGCAAGAACACTCTCCCCTTAAAATGATTACGTTTTTTATTTCATTTTCGTAGTAAATTAAAAAAAAAAGATGGTAATGATAATGGTGATGATGTCGATTCTTTATTTGTCATAAATCCAATAAATCATCAGCATCTCCTTATTTATAAGTGACACTGCCTTATCTGAGAATAGAGTAAAATCCATTGTTATGGATGTATGAATGATTATTCCTGCAAACAAAAGAAATATATAAAATGATCAAAAGAAAATAAATAAATCATGTAAAGAAGACTGTCAAGAGAGAATGAGTGGGAAGGAATGAGAAAGTGAGAAAGAATACGATGTAAAAAAGAAGTGTGAAGGTTCAAATATAAAACCCTGTAGTGAGAACGAAAAAAGATTAATTGATAGACTGATTGACAGATTTTAAAGGCACGTCAACTCATCTCGAGTAATTTTCTGTCTACAGGTTAGTGAAATGCGTACATTGTACGTTTACATTCTTGTTAAGTTTCTTGAGAGATTTTCAACGCGATTATATAATATCATGTATTTCAACCCAATACAAATAATTTGTATGTTTAAATTTGAACATAAAACACCAGTTCCTTTTAAAAATGCCTCTGATGATGAAGTTTTTACTTCGAAATTATTTTGACCCGAATTATAATTTTGCATTGCAACAGCCCTCTAAATAATAACAACATATATATATATATATATATATATATATATATATATATATATGTGTGTGTGTGTGTGTGTGTGTGTGTGTGTGTGTGTGTGTGTGTGTGTGTTATTCAGTTGAGTTAAATCGAAGTCGGAAATTATTCCGTCAGCATAATTAAATTATTCAACTATGAACATTTAAATCTTCCTGGTAAAGAGTACAATGTAACTGACATCACAGAGCAACAGTTGCTTTAAGAAAAACAAAACCCGGTCACATTAGGATTATAGATTTATTTCTATTCTGCTATGGATATTATTATGAAACAATAGCACCAAATTTAATAGGATCTGAAGAAGTCCTGTTAAATTTGGTGTTATTGATTCCTATTAATACCCATAGCAGAATGGAAATAAATTTATATTCCTAATGTGACCGGCTTTTGTTTTTCTAGAAGTATATATATATATATCATGTCACGCTGGTAGCACGAATATCCCTGACCCTCTCTCGCCACTCCTCCCTATCGTTCATCGCCTCTGGCAGGTCTTCAGGACAACATCCCGTATCCTCACATAGCTGCTGAATGTATGTTCGTGCAGGTCGTCCTGCTTTTGCACGGCCATAGAGTATAACATTTTCACAGAGAAAACATTGCTTGGACTCTTTAAAAGTTGTCATTTTAAAATATTCAGAACCGAAAAAACTTACTAATGATGATTTACAATTTTTGCATTCTTACAACTGCTGAAGGAAAAAAGTGTAAGAAAGAGAGAAAGAATGAAAAATTGAAGAAAAGTGAAAACAAAGTGAAAATGAATTGATCGAAATAAGATCTAAGTTTAAAATGAAAAAAAGAGTGCTGAAAAAAAGATTTTAAAAAATCTGTTTAATAACACTGAAAATTAAAAACAACAACAACATATATTCAAATAGGTTAGAAAGAAATAATGTCGGTAAAAAGATATTGAGGTGTGTGAAAGTGAGTTAGTGACACATTAATGAAAGACTTATCGACGAAAGATGGTAGAAAAGAAGGAAAGAGAAACAGAAGCAGTAAGAGGATATTGACAGAATCGTAGAGATGAGATGCCGAACTTTTCTTTAAGAGTAGGAAAATATAACGTGAAAAAAGGAAAATTAGTGAGAATGAAAAAAAAAAACCCCAAAACAAAACAAAAAAAAAAACAAAGAGGGAATAAAAAATACTGGATTAAAAACAAAACAGCAACAATGGAAGAATAAAAATAAGATAAAATAAACGAATTAAAAAAGGCCAAGTTGACAAGGGAATAGACAAAATAAGTAGAGAAGTTGAAATGAAGAATCAAATATATATATATATATATATATATATATATTTATATTATTATATTATTATATTATTATATTATTATATATTAATATTAGAATTAAGTACATATATATATATATATATATATATATATATATATATATATATATATATATATATATATATATATATATGCAAATAACAAAACGGTACAGACGAAGAAAATGACATATTTCTCCCAAATAAAAAAATAGAAGAAAATCTTTTCGAAAATATTTCTTAAAAATGAGTAAGAGAAAGAGAATGAAAGTAAGAATGAACTTGAATCCGAAGAAAGGGCAAAAAAAAAAAAAGAATCATTAACATAGAACAAAACAATAAAAAAAGATGATTAAACAATACAAAAAAAAATGTAATAAGTAATATATTGGTAAAAGAAAATATCAAAAATATCACTTAAAAAATAGAATATTGGAGGAAAAGAACAAATATCTGAAGAAAGGTTGAAGAAAAAGATAAAAAGAAAGAAACATATAGAAAAAAAAATTGATAAAATTTAAAGAAGTAGAAGAAAAATCTTTTTAAAACTCCTGAAAACTAAATAAATAAAAAAATAAATAAGAACAGTTGAAGGAAGAAGAATAATAAATTTTAAACAAATATTAATTCATTGGTAAAAAAAAATCGTTGTAGATGAATAAATGACGGAAAAGAAAAAAAACATATGAAAAAATAAAAATGTGAATGAAAGGCAACGAACATAATAAAAACATACGGCAAATAGATAAAGCAATCTGGTCCATAGATATCATCAACCATTGCAGTGGCGTTTACATTTTTTTTCTTTTTTTTTTTTTTTTTACTTTTATATTCTTTCATTAAGAATCTTCGAACATAACTTTGGCGTGAAAAAGCCCCTCCATTTAGGTAACAAGTGTGATCTTAAAAGGCTTCCACCTCCTGTCTTCTTATTTCTACAAAATCGCTCTTATAAAAATAAATAAATAAATAAATATTTGGGCACTACAGAGCCGCCATTGTGTTAATCCAATGCGGCTATCAAAATTAGGCTTCCGGCAGACAAAGTATGTATTTAAGGTAAACCAGGCTTGTCTTTAAATTAGTTTTTTTCCCCCCAAAACATCTTTTAGATTTCATACCATTCTGCCCAAGGCGCTACACGATGTGTTTTTTTTTTTGGCTGCTGTTGAGTGTGCATCCAGGTTTTCAACATATAACTACATTATATATGTCAGAATAGTTCTGACTTACGATATGAAAATTGACCGTTTTTTGTTACCGGCTTAAGTGCTGGCTGCGACGACCATGATGATCAGTATTGAATTACATCAACTTTATAGAATTCGTATTTTAATATTTTGCAAATGAATAAATATGAGATAGTACCTTCATTAATCACTCATAGTTAAATCCCTAATGAAATTATAACGATCATGTTGAGCAGAAATATATATGATTGTTCAGTTGTAATTGGATTGGAAAGTGATATATTCTCTAAGTTACAGGAATTTGATAGAATTGCTATCAATCAATCTCAATACAATGTTCGATTTTAATGTGCTACGTTAACATACTCACACTAATTTGATCATAGTAATATTGACTAGCCCAGTTACTATAATAAATGGCAGAATAATTTACAAAAGAAAGAAAGCTCTAGTGATAAAAAGGAAAAAAAAGTTATATTGAGAATGAAAACCGTGAAAGAAAAGACAAAAAAAAAAAAAGAAAAATAATAGTGAAAATGAAGGAAAGAAAAAGAAAATTTCAAGAAAAGGGAGAAGAAAGACATATTGAGAAAGAAGGAAGAAGAAAATTAATCAAGAAAAGAATAAAAAGAGTTATTGTGAGTGTTATATAATAGCCGAAGGATTTCGGTTCATGCCTTTGAGTTTAGTTAGGCTGAGAACCTTTCGGCTCAGCACACGGGTTAGTTAGGTGCAACATTGAGGCAGGTGTTAACGTTGGCGCGCGCGGGCGGATGGAAGTGTCACTCAGATGTCAAAATAGTCCGAGACGAAACAGGGTGCGGGTGACGTCACGCACCGGAAGCGCACGGAGGTTTGTGTGAGAATTTGAAGAAAGAGAGAGTTGAGATTAGACACGGGACGAAGACGGTCGACTTTTGGAGCTCGCAGACGCGAGGCGAACATGCACCCTATGGGGGCCGCACGAGATGATGGCCAAATGAATAAGACAGCATAGAAGTTTGTGTCTCTCCTCCTCACGTCGATACCTTTGACTCAAAGTTAATAAAAAGGTTTCGTACCTGAACAATAAGTCGTTACGTGTTTTCGAATTCTGAGATTCCTATGTTCTTTATATGTTCTATCGTTTATGAACATTATATGTCCATTTCGCACATAGCGTTAATTGCAAATATGTAACATGAGGAATAAGCAGAGAAAAATAAATTTGTAATGGGAAAGAAGGCAAAAAAAAAAAGGAAAGAAAAAGATAGCATTAGTTTGATTAGAATGTTCAGTTCTCATAAGAGATTAATATTATTTACCTCTTAAGTGAATCTCTTCGTTGACTCGAGTGTATTCTTGTACTCACTAATGAGGACTACTTTACGTTATTGAACTATTCTACGTTCTCTGATGAACTCAGGTTTTTTTTCTTACTTTTGAAATCTAATATTTTGCGAAATAAAAGCATCTGAAGCGGGCCCTTCCACTTCTAAAGGGAAGTCCGGTGCTTACTCAAGCCAAATCTTTCAGTCAAGTATTCTTACACTCACTGGAGAATATACTTGCTCTCTCCCAAATAAAATAGTTCATTCGCACGAGTGCATTCTTGTCCTCACTTGAATACATTCTTACACTCTGTCGAGTGAAACGGTCAAATGTTTTGAAAATTACTTTAATTATCAGGATACTTGCTTCACCATGAAAAATGCGTGCTCTTGCACTCAATCGAACGCATTCTTGCACGCAGTCGATTTCAATGTTTCATTCATTCGAGTGTGTGCTTGCACAATCTCTTGTGTATTATTTAACTCATTCGAGTGAATTCTTTCACTTCATCGAGTGTTCTGGTGTTTGTCAATCTGAACTTAAATGTCAACCGCTAAGAATCCATAGAAGAGTTTCTCTCAAGTGAGCTTCTATACTGTATTAACATCAATCGTGTTCAGGGGATTACTCAATAAATTTAATTTCTTAATTTGGGGGCTGTGGAATACACCAATAGCACCTCTGCAGAGGGGTAACCCCCCAACGAGTGTCCAGTATATGACACAAAATAATCTAATGGTGAAGTTCCAGTAATGCTGGGGCTTTGGGGAATGCGGAGCACCCCTTCATTGGCATTGCTTCCAGGTCCACTATTGTTTAAATGGTAGGGCCCTATCTATGGGTTAAAGAAAGCTAAACTGCATTCTTATGCTAAACTGAATTGTTTGAATTAGAACTGTTTGGCTAAATTGAATAGCTTGCATTAGAAATATTTTTGTCAATTGAATTTTACAACCAGCCATCAATAAAGTAAGTGGTTTATTGATTCGATTGCATTTTTGCACTAACTTGAGTAAAATGTTTCACCCAGTCGAGTGGCATGGTTTAGCTCTTCGAAATTGTTCTTGCATTTTCTCAAGTGTATTCTAGCTCACATTCAAGTATGTTATTGTACTTAATCGAGTGAGATATTTCCCTCTTTCAAGGGAAAGAGTGTTATATAATGACTGTTGACATGTATATTGGGTTCATTCCTGGTGACCCTGTGTGCTTTGACAAGCTGTCACGTTGTGATTAGTAAAAAAGGGGGTGGCAGTGTTTCAGGGTAGGTCGGTTGAGCTGGTGTGTAACCGGAAGAAGACAACGTGGTATGAGAACCACGCGGTCAGATTTAGATTATGAGTCCAGTCAGAATCTAGAGTCGAGCCAGGGATACGCAACCGATCAGAGGCTTTGGTGTCGTCTCTGACGATACAGTTTGCGAGGGGGTGCAAGCGTTGGCACCCCCTATCTCAAGGAAGAAGATATGAGGAAGAAGAATTCCCCTCTCTGAGTATATGTCTCTCCATCTATTTCTCAAAATTACAACAAACAGGGTGCTCGTTTTGAGAATAAAATGAGAGAGATATATTTTTATAAAGAAGTGTGTTTCGTTTCGTTAATTGAAGTTCGTTCATTATCTTTGATTGTGTTCTTGGTTGGGTCTATGAGAAGTATACAACATAATGTTATTTGGTGCCGTAACCAGGATTTGGGACCTGAGTATGGTCTTTTTATGGTTTCGGGATTCTTCAAGGAATTGCAGAGGGCCCTATTATGTTTATGGAAAATGAGAGATGCTTCTAAACAACGCCATAACGACTACTCATACCAAAGGAAGAATTGATAAGATGCCACGAAACATCAAATGTAAGTTATGTGGTGATAGAGACGTAACAGTCAATCACTTAATAAGCGAATGCAATGAATTAGCGCAAAAAGAGTATAAGACTAGACATGAATGAGTGTGCAAGAGGATCCACTAGATATTGTGCAAGAAGTTTAAATTCGACCATACGGACAAATGGTATATGCACAACTCAGAATTCTTTCCGCAAAATGAGACGTACTAACTTGTTTCGGATTTTGAGATACAAACGGATCATCTAATCTCGACCAGAAGACCAGAGCTAGAGATAGACAAAAAATAGAAATAAAAAGAAAGAACCTGCTGAATTGTGGACTTTGCCTTTCAGGCTGATCACAGGGTAAGACTGAAAGAAAGCGAAAAGAAGAGAAGTTCTTAGACCTTGCTAGAGAAATTTAAAAAAACTGTGGAAAATGAAAGTGATGGTGAGACCAATTATAATCGTTGCGTTTGGTACAGTCACCAAAAGATTGATAAAAAGAGTGGAGGACTTGGAAATAAGACAACGAGAGGAGATCATCCAAACCGCTACATTATTAAGATCGGCCAGAATACTGAGAAGAGTTCCGGAGACTTGAAGAGACTTGCTGTCACATAAACTTTAATGCTGGTGTGAAAATCACTCATGATGATATTAGTAAAGAAGAAGAAGAAGAAGAAGAAGAAGAAGAAGAAGAAGAAGAAGAAGAAGAAGAAGAAGTGTTTTTTGAAACTCTGAAGAAATATAAAAGTTTTCCAAGCAAAATTTTCATATAAACATTTGAAGTAAACTTCATTATTGATATTTTTTGTAACTTGATATAAGAATATTTTTTTAAATATTCAATGTACAAATATATTTTTGAATATCTAATGTATAAATTTGACATTGTTATTAATTCTAATATATCATTCAAAATTAATTCATGAACGTAATTATTTCAAATTAGCATTATATTTTAATTATAGTTATATTTACTTTTTAGATTTTATCCATGTTGTCATTTTATTGTTAATTCAAATTAATGCGAGAAATCAGTCTGAGTGGCAAATGTTCATCCTGTTCATTCTTAATTCAAATTAATATTTCATTATTATTAAAAATAATGTCATTAAGTAAATAATTCTGTTTTATTCATGATTTAAAAAAAAAATTATAATTCATCATTATTCGGCATTTTTAATGACAAATATAATTCTTCGTAAAGACAAGTAAACGGTAGTAATTATGTGGAAATTTATTATAATTTAAAGTAAGCTTAATGTAGGACTTTTAGTATTTAATGTATAAATTTAATATAGGTTTTTATTCAAATATATCATTCTAATCTTATCCCCAAACATTATTATTTTTTATCATTATTAGCATTAAAAATGTGTTCATTACAATTTTTTTCATCCTTTTGTTTTTACTTGCGCTGGTATTCATTCAGGAAGCTATCAAAGTTTAATGCTGTTGCCGTTTATCTTAAAAAACTAAATGAATAATAAAAGAAGAAATAAAAGGCATTTAGATCTATCCTTATTGTTAATATTTAAAAACAAAACCATGAAAGCTTTTTTAAAAAATTATTTTAAATTAACCTCTTTTTAATTTATTAATTTGTGTGTGTGTGCGCGCGCTCGCGCGTGTGTGTATGCACATGCGTATGTGTAAATAAATATTATTTTTATTACTTGAAGCAAAAGGACCTTAAAATAATTTTAAGTTCTACGTAGAAGCAGAAGTTTCAGCATTATGATTTACTTTTATCTTCATCAATATATATATATATATATATATATATGTGTGTGTGTGTGTGCGTGTATCAGTTTATTTTCTTGTTTCTTTTGTCCACGGGTGTGTATAAATTTTACTTTATTTTATAATTTAAATAATTTATTCTTTAAATTTTTAATCAGTATTCAGTAAAGCAAAGAAGAATGATAAAATAAGAAAATACCATTCAATATAATTTAGAATTAAATTATTACTTTAAACTTATCTTGACAGTTATCCCATCTCACTTCCGGCGTGAAATATGATTATGTTGGAGTCTGTTATGATAAGCAAATATTTTTTCCATAAGCACTTCGAAAAAGTACGAAGAACTCTCCAAAATTTGACACGCATAAATGTATATCCTTTAACCTGAAATAATTTTTCTTTATGGATTATTGATAAATGATGATAGATTCTTTTCCCGCTGATGGTGTCAGCAAAATAAAAAGGAAACCTCTTAGCAGTAGAAATATAATACTCAAAAACCATATATGAAAAACTTTCTTTATTACACACTCCGCAATCAGTGTTCCCGCAAATGAAGAAGAACCGAGTCTCTCAATGATGGATTAGGTTGGGATCGAAAAATCAGTAACTTGAAAAAAGTCCTTTACTCCCTTCGATAGTAATTAGGGCCAGGATAATTTCAACCATGGTAGACTAACAACTAAATTACAACCAATACAAAATAAAAACACAAAACAGATTGACAAGATATAGTATAAGCATTCTTTTATACACAAACGGATGCCTATAAATTAGTGAATATGAGAAGATATATGAAAAAATAATCTCTTAAATTCGCTGAAATCGTCATCACTATATGCCGTGCTACTTGCACAGATATCCCTGATTCTCTCTTGCCACCCGTCTCTATCGTTCATCGCTCCCTGCAGGTCCTTCAGGCTACATCCTGTATCAGCATAGAGCGATTGTATATAGATTCTAGCTGGTCGTCCTGCCTTTGCTTGAACATCTGATGGGGTTCACAGGAGTACATCGCTTATGAGTTTGTCTTACTTCTCCAACGGGGTCTCGCATGTCTGGTTCGTCTAACTTGGATAGTTTTAGTGATGGGTGGTAGGTGGCCGTACAGCTTCTGTTTTTTTGGGGTATTGCCTCCAGGAGATATTCAATACAGATCGCAGCATTCTTGTGTCAAGCTTATTCTCCATACGTTTAGTTAGCACCAATGTGGTGCATCCATGTAGCAGTATTTATAGGACCGCTGCTTGGAAAAAAAACGGCGTTTTATTTTATCGGTCAGGTCTGACTTCCATATGATCAATGGCCAATTGATAAGTGTCCAAGCCTTTGCCAGTCAAGTGTTCTTCAGCCTTGGCGAGGCAACTAGTCTAGGAGAAGGAAAACTCTGAATTCAAACCTGTTAAACCCCGCTTAAAAATTGACCTTGTGTCATATCATGCCCGAGCGGAGGGGTTGGTGAATATAGCCAGTCAAGTGTTGATGTCATTTTCGGTTGATGAGACGCTACTTCCGAGATAGGTGAACTTTAATTTTTCTTATTACTAATACGAGTTCATCTTGTGTAAACTGCCCTAATTTGATGTCTAGTTGATTACTAATAATTTGTGTGATTGTTTCAACCGTAAATTTTGGAAATTTTCCAAGTAAATTCTCGAAATGTTGTTTCCACTGGTGTATTCGTTCTTCTCGGCAGCATCTGTCAATTTAGCTCTCACAGTACTCTTGCTTCTACTCACTTCATTTACTGTCTGCCATGATATTCTAGATTGTCTATTTTCAACAGAGTCTCTCATCGTATTGATCTTATTTTGAATGTATTCTGTTTGTTCTTTTTGGTATAAGTTACTTAATTCATTTTGTTCCTTCTTAAGTTTGTGAGCACGGATTTTAGTTGGATTCTTCCAGTTGCATAGGGAAGTAGCTTTTATGTCTGTACGCATTTTATCACACGCTAAATTCTCCCATGGGACTCTAGGTTTAGCTCTTTGTTTTGTTGGTATGCATCTGCTGTCGCTTTTAAGTGGGGATTGACGAACTTCTCATATTCACCATTCGGAGTACATGTTTCTGATATCTCTTGAAATAAATCAAATTTGTTTCTTAGTGTTAACGTATATTTATCCCTAATATCCCTATTGTTAATCCTATTTACCAACCCCTCCACTCGGGCAGGATATGACACAAGGTCAATTTTTAAGCGGAGTTTAACAGGTTTGAATTCAGAGTTTTCCTTCTCCTTGACTAGTTGCCTCACCAAGGCTGAAGAACCTAGTCTGCCCTGCTATTTACCCATAGCTGGAGGAAGAATAATTGGATTCATACCTTTCCCAAGGGTATTAGTGCTATGTGAAATGCAATTAGTTTCGTCCAGGATTTTAACTCGTGTCGCCGTGTCCATTTCCTATGACGATAACCATTACACCATGGGCACCTCCAATTAAATATCCCTATTGTTAATCAGGGACCAGTAATAGTGTACGGAGGTGGTTGCTCTGGCCACATTCCTGCGTAGGCTTATTCGTATCTTTGCCGTGACAATCCAGTGATCGGAGAGCACACCCTTGAAAGAAGAGTATGCCTCACAATTCAATGCACTATTATTCCATTTCTTGTCTGAGAGGATGTAGTCTATCTGTGCTTTAGCGCTATTTACGTAGATATAAGTTCATAGTTTTCCTTTTCTTTTCTTTTCTGGAATTGAGTATTAAGGCATGTTAGTTTATTTTCTAGCGTGAAATCTATTGGATGTTCCCTATTTCTGTTTGACGAGTTGTGTAAGCTGAATTTGTTGTTTCCGTTTTTACCGCTTTGGGCATTCATGTCTCCACCGATAATGAGAACGTTATGTTTCGGGATGCTACGTACAAGAGAGAATAGCTTATTATACAAGGCGATGAGGTCAGTTTCATAGCTAACATTGGAAAAGCAGTAGCAGGAGATGATTGTTGTGCTAGGGCTGCTATTAAAAGTAGCTACTATTATCCTCGGTCGTATTTTCTCGACGCAATATTGTGATTTTTAGTCCAGTGGACCGATAAGAGTTTTTCTATGCAAATGCCGAGAAAAACGTCCATCCATTGCTTGTATCGTGGTATTTTATAGCTTCACTGTCGGTATCTGTGTTTTTGTATGCATATTTTGTCTATGTTATTATCTATCGGAGGTGTCAGCTCCAGTTGTTGGTACGTTCACTTTCCGACAAGTACCCTCGGGAAATGTATGAACCACTTTATCCTCCCAGCTATGCGTTAAATAGTACCACTACTGTTCTTCTTGGAGAATGGCTTTGGCATTAAATAACCTACAAAGGTTGATATGCCATTAAACAAAGAAACCAAATCAAACCAAACCAATCCAGTAGCTGACCTATTCTATTTAAAGTTCTAACGTTGAATGTCGCTGTTTGTATTGTGCTTTTGTATTTAGGTAATTTGTGCTTAAGTTTGAGTTCTGTAGATGATTTTTCGAAAACTGCGGTCAGACCTATAACCTCAACAGGAAGCGCCTTTTTTTTTACACGCGCGAAGGGCGATGCGGTTAGGACATGTCGTTTGAGTATGAGTCATTGTAATCTTTCGATGGCAGTGTTTTATTCTCATACATAGAAGCCACTCTAAAAGATGGGCAGCAGCAATTTCACGATCGAACTATTTGATCCTGGCCGTTGACCCGTGGGGTTCGTCCGCCTAGCTCCTGGTTAGGCGTGCGTTGACCCATCATTGGGCTCATCCGCTTTTAACACGCTTCTTCCCATGGCTTCCGAAGTATATCTTGGGTGGGAAAAATCCTTTTCCTTCTCTTACTTCTTGTCCTTCTCCCCTGTACATATTATAAGTTTTAATTTCGTATAATTCCACAATTGTTTTATTTTCAAAATTTATCTGAGAATCCTTGTTTATGATTTATCGCAATCTTAGGGGCGTTCTATTTTAACAGGAATTTAGGTTTTCAAACACTCTGCAATATTTAAAAAAGAATTAAAATATTTTACCTCGTTTTTCATCGTTCAGCTGAACACTTGGATTCAGATTAAGAGTATTTTAGATTTAAATCACTGATAATATTCAGCAAATATTTTTTCACATGATAAAATCTATATCATAAGTTTAGAATAACAGTATTAAAAAGAAAAGACAAAGGCTAAGTGACCCGATAGTTGACCAGTTCTAAATACAGCGGCTACAGATTTTTGATTTTTGGCGGGTGTTTCTTAGACTTGACTCGTATTGCTGTATTAACCCATCCCCCCTAAAAAAAAACATCTACATCTGTAGCCGCTGTGTTTTGAATTAGTCAAGTAACGGGTCAGTAAGCTTTTGTCTTTTTTCTATACTTTAAGCTGAAATAGATAATATCAAAATGCAGGTAGTTGCTGATATTCACCAAAATGAACGTGCATTCTATGCAACAGATAAAACATCAAATCAATCAAGTAATGATTGTATAAAATCTGCAGAAACAAAAAAAAAATACTATAGATTAGAGAAGAGCGAAACTCAAATAGAAAAACCGGCTCATTGGTCTAGTGCGTAGAGTGTTCGCCAATGGTCTGGAAGATCTGGGTTCAGTCCCCGGTCACGTCATACCAAAGATTTTAAAGATGGTATTTGATACCGCCTTGCCTAACACTCAGCAATATAAGGTACGTCTCAGTGTAGTAGCTATTGAAAAGGAAACATTCTGGTCGCCATCGACTACGGTCGCCAAATTTACTTTCTTTTTACTTACACAGAAAATACGGTTAAACTCGACCAAATGAACGAAAATATAATCCGAAAACCTGCAACGCTAACTAATTCTAATATGAAAAAAAAAAGTATTTCTGAAAAAAAATTAAATGACAAAAACAAACTAATCTAAGTAAAGGAAACAAACTATGGCATAGAAGTTCTTCTACATGACGTTAATAATCTTACGCATTTAAATGAAATAATATACGTGATTGCTTCAGTTATAAGTACAGAAAGCCGAACACGTAAACAAAATAGCTTTAAGCAACCCTAGGGGACATATAAGATACAGAAAGAAAAAGTAGAATAAAATGAGTGTGAGAATATATCCATACTTTATGAAATGTGTTAAAGTGACAAAATGAAGTCTAGAAAAGCAAGAAAAATTAAGATAAAATATGAGATTACATCAATTGATAATTCGCTGATAATAAAAGAAAAATTAAAGCAAAAATCCAAGTAAAAGCCCAATTCAACTGAAAATAGGAAAAACAAACTTATTTAGACGCAACAAAAATTTTCGAAACGATTCAAAAATATTCTATCGTGAAATAGGAAAAGAAGAAATAAATGTAAAGGAAACCTCTACAATTGAATAATTGAAAACATGTTCAAGAATTATATGGAGCCATAGAAAAACATATAATAAAAATGCAAGATGGAAGATTGGAAATTAAAAAGACACTTATAAAAATGATGAACCATAAATGTACAAAGCTATAACAGTAGAAAAGATTATAAATACTATAAAACACAACCATAATTGAAAGTTACTAGGGATACATAAAATAAAAACTTTGCGATCCAACATTTCTCCTCCTCTCATCAACTAATTATGGAAATTATTTCAGGAATTATTTAATAACTTTAGAAATCCCTGAAACACAAAAATAGTGACATACCAAAACCCGACCAAAAATAAAGGAAACAACAAATGCCAAAAAGTAGCAACCAGTCACATGACTTCCCACATGTAAAATTATAAAATAGATCCTAAAGGATAAAATGAACACATTTATTGAATATAAAGGCATCTGTTTTTAAGTAAAATATATAAGAAAAAAAGGAATTATATAGCAGCAAAATAACTGCTTATGAACAAGCATCGGAAAAAATAAAATTATTGCTATTAACACGCTGGCAATATCAATATTTACATACAGTTATAATATAAAAGCCTAGGCGTTTGTTGAAATGAAGAAGTTACTAAATATACTAAACTTAGGAAACTAATAACCAGCCACAGAATGTATCACCCAAGAGCAGATATCAAACCTTTTATATTAAGAGAGAAAATAGTGTAAAAGACCTAATCCAATTGGGATTGGCCCGCAAAACAACCACCATACGATTTAAGAAATACGTGCACAATACCACTGAATGTATGTTACTGTTTGTAAACACACACAAGAAATAAAAAAAAAAAAACAGAGTAAAGAAAGAAATATATTCAAGAATCAGTTCAATCTCAGACCGTTGACCAGTCAGCTGGGGCTGTAGAATACAGCGACTGCACCTCTACAGAGGGGTAAGACTCCCCCTAACGAGTGTCCTGATATGACACTAAACAATCTGATGGTGAGGTTCCAGCAGTGCTGGAGATTTGGGGAATGCGGAGTACCCCTTCATTGCCATCACTCCCAGGTCCATTCTGGCCCGGAGTGGTAGCACCTGATAGGGCCCTATTTATGGATTAAATAGAACTAACAGCATACTTATGCTAAAATGAATTGAGTAAACTGAATAGCTTGAAATAGAAACGTTTTTGACAATTAAACCGTACTTACACGTAAACTGCGTGCTTATGCTTAACTGAATTATTTCAAATAGAACTGTTTTTTGACATTAAAACTGTATTTACACTTAACTGAATTATTACATATAACTGCTTGAATAGTTAGAAATGGAAATGTTTTTGACAATTAAACTGTACTTATGATAAACTAAACTGTTTTCAATAGAACAGATTATTTACATAAAAATGGATTTGGCGTTAAATAACCTACAAAGGCTGATATGCCATAAAACCCAACAAACCAAACCAAACCATATATTTCTGTTTTCTTTATTTAATGGCATATCATCCTTCAGGGGTTATTTAACACAAAAGCAATTCTTCTAGAATACATCAGTAAAACTATTTAACCCATGTAATCCTGGAGCGTTAGGGAATGCCGATAACCCATTTAATGCTATCTCTCAGTGGTCCACTTTGACTCGGAGTGGTTGAAATAGAACTGTTTTGACATCTAAACTACGTATCAGTACTAAACCGAATAGTTTGAAAAATAAATGTTTGTACATATAGCTATGTGTAAACATAAAACTGTACTTATGCTAAACTGAACTGTTTTCAATAGAACAGATTATTTACATAAAAATGGATTTGGCGTTGAATAACCTACAAAGGTTGATATGCCATAAAACCAACCAACCAACCAAACCAACCAAACAAACCCAGACCGAAATAAACAGACATAAAAAATAAATGAATAGATGTAAGCCACGTTAAGAAAGAAGCAAAAACACATGGATAAAATCAATTAAAAACGCCGAGGAAGAAAAACCTATACATGGGTGATAAGAATCAAATCAAGAAATATATATGCAGGAAAGCATGACAACTCTTGGAGAAAAGGAAAATTACAAGTACTCGGGAATATTGGAAGCGGACACAAACAGAGATGAAAAAAAAAAAAGAAAAAAATGTACCTCAGAAGAACATGAAAATTTCCCCACGCCAAGCTGTGTAGCAAAAATCTCAGCAGAGGAATAAAAACCATTGTAAAATACTCATGAACATTCTTAAAATGGACAAGGGAGAAAATCAGATGAATGGGCGCTAGGGAAATATAATTAATGACAATGCACATTCGAGATATGTCATAGATTCTATATGTCATGAAAAAAAAGAAGATAGCATTGAGGATTGCGTTAAAGTATCAATACGAGCACCAGAGAAATATATTTATAAGAGCAAAGAAAGAATAATTATAGTCGCTTATACCAGTATTAGCTACATAAGTACCAAGAGAAAAAACAACAAAACTAGTTAACAAAAACGAAAAGAAAAAAACTGTATGCATATTTCGAGCAACAAACTAACAATATTGCACTCCAGACGACGTGGATATGGCAAAGAAATTGAAATCTCAAAAGTGAAACTGAATCTCAACAAATGGCATCAAAAAACTACGTAATAAGAAACATTCATATTAAAACGAAAATCGATAACAGCAACAGAAGTGCTAGTGTAGATTTTGTGGAGAAATAAATGAAATGATTAATCACATGGTAAACGAATGTAGTAAACTAGTACAAAAAGAATACAAGACTTCGGATGACTGGGTTTGAACAGTGATTCCCAGGGAATCGTACAAGAAATTAAAATTTGACCATACAACCAAATTGTATATGCATACATCAGAATCCGTTGAGGGTGTCCTCGTGGATTAATGGTTAAACCGCTGGACTGCGGAATTGTTGTAAGAAAGTTCGAACTATTGCGTTCACTTTTGGATAAATGCCGTTGGGAAACCCCCTTTTCCTCCCAGCCTTGGGTTAAAAATACCACAACCATCCTTCTAGAACGATGGTTTTAGCATTAGATAACTCCAGAAGGTTGGTATGCCATTAAACAACGAACAAACAAATCAGAATCTGTCCTAGAGATTGAGTCAGGGAAAAATTCTAAGATTTTGTGATACAACGGGATCACCAACATCTGGCCAGAAGACTATGCCTAATATTGATTAACAAAAACTTGTCATCTCGTAGATTTTACAGTTTTGGCTGAAAACAGAATGCATATAAAAGATGGCAAAAAAAATATTAAATAATTGAAACTATCCGGTAAACTAAAAATCTGTGAAACATTAAGGTGATGGTGATCCCAATTGTAGTCGGGGCGTTTGAAACAGACCTAAAATGTTTGGAAAAAAAATCTTGAGGAATTGGAAACCAAAGTAAGAATCCAGACCATCTAGACTATATCCTTGTTGAGATCAGCTAGAATATTCTGAAGACAGTTGGAGATCTGAAGAGACATGCAATCACTCAGACTCCACTGAAAAGAAGAAAAGGCAAGAATTAAATTTATGAATTTCTGTCAAAAATATATGGGTTCTGTTTGGTTTTTTTGGCGGGGCAGGGGCACCCTATTGTAACTGGTCTCGGCCACAAGACTATATATTGAATTAATAAAAAAGTAGAAAATAATTTTTAATCAAGTGGAATTTCTCATTTCTGCTAACCATTAAGTTAAAAGAAAAGAAAGCGAAAAGATAGACAAATACTTGGCAAAGAGATGAAAAACTGTTGAACGTGAAAGTTTATTATGATGTCTGACGTAGTGAGTAGCCTTGTAATGATCTTCAAAGACCTGGAAAAGAGACAAAAGAATTAAAAATCGAGACCATCCAAACCAAAATACTGTTAAAATACAGAGAAGAGTCTTGAAGACCTGAAAAATCTAGCCATCGCTCAAACCTCAGTGGCAAACAACCTTGCAAGTCAAACCAAGATTATATATCCTCACCATGACAAGGTTTTAGATACATTATAGCGAGGTTACAAGCACAGCGAGTACTTCGTACAATAGCCAAAGTGTGAGAGTAGCAAGCTCGTCTGGAAGCGAAGCGATATCACTGCTTGAAGGACATAGCGCAACGCCACGTTTCAGTGGCAAACAACCTGTTTTAGCTGGTGGGATAAACTCGGGTAAATCAGTCTTCAAAATGTGACATATATCCAGTAGTAACTGAAATCCAAACCTGACATGCGGTAATGTTACCCTTTATGTTTCACCTGACCCCGTGGTAATTTCAACGGGATAAAAAAAAACATGCCAAAACACCCCACTACTGCGTTGATTTCGCTTATACGAAAATCTGTTTGTACCGCTGGATCATAGAAAAGAGAGTTTGAGCGAAGAAATTACTCAACCTTGTAGATAGACGGATATGTGAATTGGCTGGAGACGAAAGAGCATGACAAAAACTGTGTTATTTCTCCTCTGACAAGTCGTTCAATGCATGCATGACTTACCGTTGGCCACTCCCTTTCGGAGTCTATCTCCATCGAGATAGACTCCCTAAGGGGGTGGTCTCCTTCATATCTTCGATTCCGTTTCTTCTATCCACATCCTAAACTTAAAAATCATGCATTCATTAAATTACACATGGGCTAAATTCTTTTTAACAGGTCATTAATAAGTCCTTTACTGATATATCAATGTGTAGGCTCTTAGTGGCTCGTCATTGCTAGGGCTCAAATAACAGCTGATTCCTCACAATTGTTTTTCTTTGAATAGTAAATATTAGCTGATACTAAATCCATCTGTTCATCTTCGAATTTGCTTATCATTACATGATTGACATGTCTACTGTAAACAAAATGCCCACTCGAACCTTCACATTTACAAATGAAACTGCAAGTGTTGTATAGTACACTGCATCGTTATTAACAACGAGGAACACGTATGTATATAAAAAATATAAGATTATATTTTCATTTTCGGTGATGGTACTTGTGTGGAGCAGAGAGCAATCGCAGAGAGTTCACGCACACGGAGATGTCGGGAGACGGACAAGCCAGTGAACAACTGACTTTAGCCGAAATTCGGGAACTTACGTAGTCTACAACTCTCACGTGGCCTGCAGCAATTCCTCTTTTTCGTTAACCATGGTTATCCCCACACCTCACTTCTTTGCTTTTATTTGGTTATGTTGTCTGCTTCCCATTGGCTACTTGCCCAAGCCCGGTTCTGTGGGCGTACGCATCTGCCACTATCACCGAATTCAACGACGCCCACTATTCAGGTGATCTTCCGATATCTTCGACCGGATGCTCCTGTTTTCAACATAACAACTGTGGGCATGGTGACATTTCGGCAATCACCTTGTTGATATTATCCTTGAGTGGATATAATCCTCTCAACATCCTCTAATACACAGCTCCTGTGGACATGATGACATTTCGATGATCACACCGGTCTTATCAATCTATCTTCAACAACATCCGCCGTATTCACACCCGCAGGTCACGTTAATATATTACACAAGTTTTACTAGAAAAATAATTTACTACTCAAATAAATAATCCAAATCCTTAATTATTTTACACTCCTCCCATAAAAACTCAAGAACCTTTTCTGTGAAAAAATTCTTAACTCACTTATCGGTGCTAACTGACCATTGTATGTTTTCAATTGTTCCTACCTCTATCTTCTCTCTCCATCTCTCTCTGCGCCGACCAAAACAATACATCGACAAAACAGCACGTCTGTGCAACCATAACAAAAAATACAATTGAAAACAAAAAAGAACCCTGCATCACTTTAAATTATTCTCAGTTCATTAATGTTCGTTTTAAGGTCAATCAAGTTTTTTTTCTTTTCTTTTCTTTTTGTCTTGTTTTTGTTCCTTTTGCTTTTAAAAGTCAATACCATTAATTTTCTAGTGTCTTTCTTTTTCTCCTTTTTTGTTTTAAAGGTCAATACACTATTTTCCTTGTTTCTCTCTTATTCTTTACTTTTTTCGATTTATTTTGCCCCAACATTTTTTCCTTTTGTTTCTTTCTAAATCCTTTTTTTTTTATTGTGATTTTGTTTGAAACATTTTTTCTCCCTTTTTTTAAGAACCAATGAATTTCTTATTGTGCTAATTATCATGCTTTTTTTTCTACTGTTCATATCAACTTTTCTTCAGTTTTTCTATATACATTTTTATTATAAAACTTTTTTTTCATCCTTTTCTTGTTTTTCTGTCTTTCTCCTTTTTCCACTTTTGTTTCCCAAGTCTGCACGCATTCGTGCCTTAGTTAGTAATTCACACTAACGTATGCGAAAAAAGGGGTTTTCGGTCTAAAAGAGTTTCTTTTTCCCCTTCTCTTTTTCTGAGGAGAAACGCCACAAGACCCCACTAACCGCTAACTACTCTGTGAGATATTCTTGGACCTTTCCCGTTGACAATAACGAGAGATATTTCCCCTATACTCAATTCTGAAATGGAACTTCAACATGTAATACGACGTTTCCTCTTTCCTTTTCTTCATCTTTCTAACTTCCTCCTAAGCTTTTTTTTTTATTCCTATGGACTGTGGGCACCAAACCTTTTTTGAATTACTTATCTCTTCACTGCTCATGCAAGAATCCAAGAGATGGATCGAAGTCAAAACACCGAAGAAATCACCCACAAGCTGGCCCCTCGAAAAAATTAACAACTCTTACAAAACCCTTGGAGCAGGCATCACAGCCATTTTTTCTTTTTATTCAATCGGATCTTAGGAAACGTTCGCTACCATGGACTCAGAAAAAGCCATCGTCTTTCCCAACTTAAATGGGGCATTTTCAAAACAAGGATTCTTTCTCATGGAACGGTGGGCATTCTATAGAACTAATTTACTACTGTATGTCCATACAAAATCCCAAACACAATTTGGGTGAACTCCCTGACAATTAGGTTCAAAATCAGCATCAACATGCATGAAAAAACCCCAAAGTGATTACAGTATTAAAAAAAAGATATTACATTTTCTAATCTTTCTTTTGCCGTCTATGATATCCCTTTTACCTTCCTCCTCTTCTTTGGCCTTTCTTTTTCTTTTTCTTTT
This sequence comes from Sepioteuthis lessoniana, assembly GCA_963585895.1. NCBI lineage: Eukaryota > Metazoa > Mollusca > Cephalopoda > Myopsida > Loliginidae > Sepioteuthis > Sepioteuthis lessoniana. The sequence continues at coordinate 15,995,535 of OY757912.1, read as the reverse complement.
CTTTTCAATATCATTCCAGTACTAACCGTGAGTCTGGCATATTGACCCTTGATCGAGCCGTAAATTAGACATTTCTTTGCACAAGACGAACCTGTGTAAATAAGCGGAAGCAGTCATGGGGTTGAACTAAAATAGTGAGCGTTGTGAAATGATATCTGCAGATGCTCACGTGAGATAGCCAGTCTTGAGTCAGTCTTAGCATGCAGCCAAAAATTCAGTTAGTCTGAGGAGGGCCATTAATGGCCGAGGGCCACGCTGAGGCAGCCCTCAGTGAGTCTCCTGTTGAGGACCCCCTGCCAAAGAAGAAGATGTGCTAACCGTGGCCTTATAGATGACACAGAGCGGCTGAGTTTTCTTCAGCCTTGGAGAGACAACTAGTCTAGGAGAAGGAAAACTCTGAATTCAAACCTGTTAAACTTCGCTTAAAAATTGACCTTGTGTCATATCCTGCCTGAGTGGAGGGTTGGTAAAATTTAAAAGGAATATAGCAGTCTACCTTTGTCTCCCTCAATCTCTGTTTGTCTCCGTCCGTTCGTCTGTCTCACTCACACCTGCAGAAGTTTTGACCCCTTTCGAGTATAAAGTGTGAGAGTTATATTTTTGTAGATAAAGTGTTAAAGACATTCTTCCTCTTTGTCTGTTCATTATTCATCTTTTCATTATGCCGGCATGGCTATACAACATGAATTGGAACCAGCCAGTAGACCAACGGAAAAAACAAAACAAAAAACAAACTGTAAAAGAAGTAACTTACCTAATTCTAAATTGTAGTTTCTTTGTTCTTTAGTTTAGTTCGTTTTCTCTTAGGATTAGTTTCATTCGTCTTGTTTTTCTTGTTATTTCTTCCTTTTCTCTTCTTGCTGGTTGTTGCTGTTTCTTTTTCTTGGGGTCCATTTTCTGGCACTATCTCCCTGAAAACCAACAGATCGTTTGTATTGTATCTCTTCACTGTCATGCTGTCTTTTATTACATTTTTCTTCATCTAATGGTTATTCTTTCTTTCGTTTAATGGACAGGTGTGCAGTGGATTTTTTCTGGCCCAGGATCGAATCTAACCATGTTATGTAGAGCGTTGTCAGATCACAGTACCAGAATAAAATGGTGTAACGCTATATAGTTTAATTGAAATCCCTAATTATTTTACACTTCTTCAGTAACACCTCAAGAATCTTTTCTATGAAAAAGTTCTTAATTCACTTAATGGTGTGAACTGACCTTTGTATATTTTCCATTATTCTTATCCCTATCTTCTCTCTCCATCTCTCTCTGCACCGAACAAAACAATACATTGAAAAACAGCACGTCTGCGAAAACATAACAAAATGTACAATTAAAAAACAAAAAAAAAAACAGTATTGTAATATGTATTTTCGAATTCCAGTTGAGCTTTTACGTTCACTTTGGGACTAATAATCTTGGGAAAGGTATGAATCTACTTATCCTTCAGATACTGGTTCAAGAGTATCCCTAGTGTTCTTCAGCAAAGTTGGATTTGGCTTTTAGAATTCATGTTGGTTGATTTACCATTAAATATAAAAAGCAAATTAAACTGAACTGAAAACAGTTCAACATCTCTCCAAAAAACAATACCCATATCTAATTCTACTTCATGTAGTTAACCATTTTTTCTAGCAGAAAGATGGTCTCGTTGTCATGATAACGTTTTCCATATTTCATCCACCTAATTTGTGCAGATGAGCTGATCGAGGCACTCTTCTTTTCTTGGGTTAGAATCCGTGTTGAACTCGGGTTTTTTATTCCATCATTGACATTAAAAAAAAAAACATTTTAAAATGCTTTGCCCATCGCCTAACTATCTTCAGATTCTCTCTTTCTTTTCTCTAAAAGTTCAGCAAGTATGTTAGCGACAAAAATGTTCCTATGAAGAAATCTAATAACGCACTACGTCTTTCATGACACGCTCTATTTTAACATACTTCCGTACAGCTATTATCAGTAATTCAAAATTAAGCAGAAATGGTTCGTACAAATACTGAGGCTCTAGTTAAAATACCAGAATACCTAAAAGTTCTGATAAGGATTGAAATCATCCAGTGAAGAGCAACACTCATAATTAACAAGAATATTCAGGAAGGTCCTGGAGATCTAAGGTTGTTTCTTGCCAGATAATCTCGACTCTAATGCACTTGTTACAACAAAAAACCCAAGAAAACGAATGGTTGGTTGGTTGATATTTTATAACATATCAACACTAGCGGATTATTTAATGGTAAATCCTGTTTACACACACACACACACACACACACACACACACACACACACACACACACAGAGGAACATATATAATATGTCAAAATGAAGCTGATCCTCTGAGGATCCCATTCCTACTTTTCAACATAGTCACCATTTCTCTCAATAGCAATTTTCCAACATCGAATGAGAGCCTCGTAAAATTCTGTTGATTGTTCTTTGAGCCACTTTATCACTGCTGTTTTCATTTTCTTCCATGGGGATGACCTCATTAAAACGTTGGACAGCGGAATCGGAGTACGCGAGTTCGTACTCCAGTCGCGCTATTACGTTCACTTTAGGGCAAATACCCTTGGGAAAGGTATGAGCCCCCTTATCCTCCCAGCTATTGGTTAAATAGTACCACTACTGTTCTTCTAGGAGAATGGCTTTGGCATTTAATAACCTAAAAAGAGTTGAAATGCCATTAAACAAAAAAAAACAAACCAAACCATTTTCTTCCGTAACTACTGAATTCAAATTATAGATATACAGGGGCTGGACAAAATAATGGAAACCCATAGAACCATAATATCATAATTTTGAAACTCCTACAAAACCATCACACGTTTCTTTTTTTTTTTTATTTGTTATCTATTTTCTTCGTCTTATATTAGAAAAAATGTTGTTTTTAACTGATACCACACGAAGAAATTAATCAAAATTCATTAAAAAGGCAGATCTATCAAACTTTAAGTTTGTAAAAGTTAGCGAATTTAGTCGAGAGTGACCCGAAAGCTCCCTTTTCAATAGCCACTATACTTAGGTGTAGGGAAGGGTTCTACTTCCTGGATTATTCCACTTCATCCTTGATCCTTACATTATAGCAAGGCGGAATCTAGCAAGGCGGAATCTAGCACCATTTTTTGAGTCTTTGGTATGACTCGACCATTGACGAACACTCAAATCATTTGGCCAATTGCCCGGTTTATCGGTGTTTGTATGGTGGGCGCTAGTGTAACAAAAGAAAAAAAAAACGCAGAGTTATTTAGTGTAGCAAAGAATACTGTCTCGAAAGTAATGGCAGGATTTGAGAAAGATGGAAAAACCTGCCCATTGAAGCAAAACTTTGGAAGACTCATAAGCGGTTTGTTAGGACAGATCACAAAATGACAGCTCTGGAAATTACAGCAGAGTCTAATAAGCATCTCAAGAACTCATTCGCCTCAAAAACTGGAGGAAGAGAGTAGCACAAAGACGGCTATTACGGGAGGGCTGCAAGAAGAAACCATATTGAAATAAATTTATTTGAAATTTCCAGGTGTTTTCATTTTGTCCAACTCCGTATATGATTTGTGAGTGAATAGTTTGTTGGTGACTATAACTTTAGACAAGTAATTAGAGTTCATTTGTTTGTAATTAAATGATTCTATTTTCGGCTTCGAGCTGACAAGAAAAGAAGCAGAAGATACCCTGCAAAAACAATTACCGACGCCGACTACGCCGATGACATAGCGATACTAGCAAATACACCCAACCAAGCCGAAACACTACTGCATAATTTGGAACGAGCTGCCGCAGGCATAGGCCTTCAGGTCAATGCACACAAAACGGAATATATGTGCTACAATCAAACAGGTGACATCTCCACACTAGACGGAACCCCTCTTAAACTAGCAGACACATTCACTTACCTAGGTAGCAGCGTCTAATCAACCGAAAAGGACATCGACACGCGGCAAACGAAGGTATGGACAGCTATCAATGGGCTATCGATCACATGGAAATCAGACCTAACGGATAAAATGAAACGCAGTTTCTTCCAGGCAGACGTCGTATCGGTACAGCTGTGTGGATGCACTACATGGACGCTAACAAAACAGCTGGAGAAGAAGCTAGACGGCAATTACACAAGAATGCTGCGAGCAATACTGAACAAGTCCTAGCGGCAACACACCACAGGCACAAAATATACGGCCACCTGCCTCCCATCACGAAAACTATCCAAGTTAGACGAACCAGACATGCAGGATCCTGCTGGAGAAGCAGGGACGAGCTCATAAGTGATGTACTCCTATGGACCCCCACATATGGCCGAGCAAAAGCAGGACGACCAGCACGAACATACATTCAACAGGTATGTGAGGATACGGGATGTAGCCCTGAAGACCTGCCAGAGGCGATGAAAGATAGGGGAAAGTGGCGAGAGAGGGTCAGGGATATCCGTGCTAGTGACACATGATGATGATGATGATGATTTATTCTCCAATATTTGTTTGCTCAAAATTAAATAGCTTCAAATATTTCTATCTAACATTAGTAATTCTATAAAACAAGTAAGTAAGTAAAGTTAGCGACCATAGTCGAGGGTGACCCGAAGGCTCCCTTTTCGATAGCTACTACACCAAGGTGTAGGGGAGGGCGCTACTCCATTCCCAGGATTGCTCCACTTTACCCTTGAACCGTACCTTATAATGCTGAGTGTTAAGCAAGGTGGTATCAAGTACCATTTTTAAAGTCTTTGGTATGACTCGACCTGGGATTGAACCCAGGTCTCCCGGGCCATTGGCGAACACTCTAACCGCTGGGCCAACGGACATATATGGTTTTTGAATAACCAAGGAAATACTCAATATTACATAATTGAACAGTTCTATTTAACACATCGATGGTATTCAAACAGGTACTACCAACCAGTGTGTGAATGGATATAAGAGTAATAGCGATGAAGAGGTACTCCACATTCCCCAAAGATCTAAGACCGGAACCTCATATTATATGCAGTTTAGTGTCCTACCAAGAACAGTCTTTTCTAGTTGGCGAATTCAACATCCCCAGCCAACAAGGCCACCAAGAAAAACATTTTTTTTTCTTTTTTTAGATACTGTTATTATTATAGGAATCGTTTAAGCTATTCAAATTTCTAGCGATCAAAGCTCATAAAAGCAGAAACATGAAGAATGCTAACCTCTACCCTGTTAGCAATTCTTCAATTCTGAAATTTTTAATTTACATCCTGACCTTCCACTCACCAAATTCGCGCTCACAACAACGCCTATCCTGATTGCCCCTTGTACCCTCAGTTTCAATAATAAAAATAATAATCTAAAATATTATACAAAAAAAGAGCTATGTTTTTTTCTTTATTTAACAAAATACAGTCTTAATTCAATTGATATTTTCATTATCTACAATCTTCGGTTGATATTGGTCCAAATATTGTTTCTCTGACTCTTCTCTCCATCCCCTTTATAATTTTAAGGGCTTCCATAAATCTGACGTAAAATGCAACGCTTCTTTCCTATGTTTTCTTTCACAGCATGAACCTAAACTCGACCACAGTAATGCTATTTACGAGAAGCCTCGAATAATAATAATAATAATAATAATAATAATAATAATAATAATAAAAGTAGAGGTGAAGGTGAAAAATAATTTTTCGCAAAAGGGTGGAGACAGTAAATAGGGCAATTTGACGATCTTCAACTATAATAAAAATTATATTTTTTATAGGTGTAATTTACGCGACATTATCTTCACTGTTCTTTAACGTGTCTTTTGCTTTCACGTCTTTCCATCTTTCCTTTTGGTTGTCCCTTTTTTCCTTAGTTATTCTTATTCCATCATTTTCAGTTCTTTTTCCTTTAAATGTTTCTTTGAGTCTTCTTTATCATTTATTCATATATTGCCTTTCTAAAACCACCCGTTTTTCTTTTTAATTCAATCGTGTCTTTATCACTTATTATTCATTCTTTTCTACTCTTTAGTCTAAAGTAATGTCTTCTTGTTCTTTCTTACTTTACTCTTTTTCTTTCTTTCTTTCTTTCTTTCTTTCTTTTTTTCCTTCTTTCTTTCTTTGAATCGTTCTTTCTTTTTTCTTTCTAAAATCACCTTCACTGTTTACTTTCTATATCATTCATACATTCATATATTAATTCATTTTATTTTCATTCTTTTTCTGTCTACTCTCTTCTTATATTACATTTCTTTCTTTCTTTCTTTCTTTCTTTCCTTCTTTCTTTCTTTCTTTCTTTCTTTCCTTCTTTCTTTCTTTCTTTCTTTCCTTCTTTCTTTCTTTCTTTCTTTCTTTCTTCTCAATTTCCTTGTTTATCATATAATGCTTCTTTCTTTCGTTTTTTTCCTTCGTTCTTTTTATTCTCTCTCTTCTTTCTTATTTCTCTCCTCTATTTACTCCCTATATAATTCATTCGTTCATTCTATTTGCCTACTTGTTTGTTCAGTCTATTCCTATATCAATTTTTCTTTCTTTCTTTCTTTCTTTCTTTCTTTCTTTCTTTCTTTCTTTCTTTCTTTCCGTTATTTGAAGTTTGTTTACTTATCGTAGGTAAATTTCAATTTCCATAGAACTCGTTTTTTTTTCCTTTCGTTCATTCTTTCTGATTGATTCATACACACTTTCTTTCTTTTTCTTGAAGTCTTCTTTCTTTCTTTCTTTCTTTCTTTCCTTTCTCGCCATTCCCCCCACTCTGTATTAAAAACATTCTTCTTTTTAATTTTTGTTTTTCATTTTTCATCATTTTCTTTTTTTCCCCTTTTTATTCATTTCGATTTTCGCCAAATTTATATTAACTTTTTTTTATTATATCTTTATGTTTTTTTTTAAAAAATTCCTTTTCTTTTTTTCTTCCTTTCTCTTCTTGGAAGAATATGAACTAAATTAATTTCATCACGCCAACCAGCATTTAATTTTCCAGCCGAAAATTACATTAGAGCAAATGAAATGAAATCAAATTAAAAATATCTGTATTTCATTGAATCTGTTTCTTTCTTAATTGGCATTCCGAACTGATCGATAAATTAAGATGTTGTCATGGAATAATTAAATCTGAATACAACAGTTGGCTAATGTATTTGCTATCTCATTTTGTATGTCATAGAAAAGCTTAAAGTACTGTAAAAATAATCGAACAGAAGGAAATATCCACGATATACAATGTGTCAACCTCAACACAAAAACTTTAACAAATGTGCCAGAAATCTATTTTAACACGAGATCTCTAAAAGAATGATTCCCAAAATTGATAGCAATCATGTAATCGTAGTTTTGAAGTTATAGGTCACCACTTTTGGCGCAAATTATAGTTGAGCTTAACATTGCTTTACGCTGTTGGTGGGCTTTAGAAGAAGTGACTGTATACACGGCAGAGGGTTAAAACCTGGTACCCAGACAAAAAGGAGTCCTTGGTATGAAAATAAAGTACAATTGATGGGGAGGCTCCAGTTTTGTATATCTGGGGGAGTGTAGCGTGCTCCTTCATTGCCATTACTTCCAGTTCCATTCCGACCTGGAATGGTAGTACCTGTTAGGGTCACATCTATAGGTAATATAGAAAGGTTCAAAATTATTTGTATGCGATAGGGCCGTGTGCAAGAGAAAATATATTTTAAAGCAATCACACAAAATTGTACAATGGACGTAATTCTCTACCTTGTACGCATAGAATAATCCGAGATTGTTTGACATGACGTTAGAATCAATCAATAAATCAATCAATTAATCATAAGTTCAATAAATGTAATTAAGGATATCTAACTACAATTTATTTGTATAAAGAATATGTTTTTTTACTAAAGTTCGTTACTAGTTACAAATGTATGTATGATTATTATTAATTAGAAAAAAATTACCACAAACCATAGAATTACTAGGGTTAGTCTGAAATACTTTAAACTATACAACAGTGTGCAAAGTATTAGTATTAGAAAGGAATACTTTAAAACATATTACCGTGCGCTATAAGAGACGCAAGAAAATTTTGTGTTACACAGATTGAAGGGAAAATTCTTACGTTAGAGCTGGTTAGAAAAAATACCATTTGCTAATAGACATGGAATATCAATTCATTTTCTAAATATGAAAAAGAACTTGATATCCTTATATAAATAATAAAATCATACACCAAGGATATGTGAATGGAATTTGGCACAGAATTTATAAAAAAAGACAGAGTGGAAGAAATAGAACTGCTAAATCCGGAAAGCATTTAAACATTTGGAGAAGAGGGAAGTTAAAAGTAATTGGAGGCTATTGGATAAGGAAACAATCAGAGATGAAAATACAAATAAGAAAATAGTACTTGTGAAGGACAAGAAAACAGCTTGAAAGCGAGCTCTGCAACAGAAATCTCACCAAAGCTATGAACACCTGGGTAGTTGCCGTTGTAAGTTATTTTGAACCATTCTTAAAATGGACAAGGGAAAAACTCAGACAAATGGACGAAAAGAGAAGAAAATTAATGACGATGCTCAATGCTTTACATCCGAGAAATGACTGGGAGAGACCGTATCTACCCTAACGATACCGAATAGGCATTTGTATGTGCTCGAACATGTTAGTGGCCGTATCATAACGTCTTTAGTAGTTGTCGGACCCTTTAGTAACCCTGCCGTGGGAAAAGTTAACGCACACATCATTCTCTGCCTTAGTTCACTATAAAAAGGTTTATTCACTATTATAATTTGTAAGTAGTCGCTGGGAGAACGAAAGAGAGTATGAAAGTTGAAGCGACCGTGTTAGCTGGACAAAGAAAACATCATGAGGAAAAAGAAAGAGCAGACAAAAACCTTGAATTTTCTTATTCTTCTAGCATGCTTGTCCGCTGGTTTTGTCTTCATAGGGTTGTATCAGGTGAAAAGCCACTTATCGGAGGCAATCCCCAAAATGGGGCTCGTAAATTTGTGTATGTCCTCACACCTTCATGGCTGGTGTTCCATTGACAGTCTCTACTTCGTTACGTCTTCTAGCCCACTCCTGCAAACTGGGTCATCCCCTTACTTCCACCTGGTTTCAGAGGGTGGATCATATACGTTTCCGGTGATTCCATACCTGCACAGACAATTTAGGACCTCCAAATTTTTATAGGCATTTTTGATTTACGTAGTCATACACCCGTAACTGGCTGACCCTCAAGTGCCTTGACCCAAGTCAGAGGTTAGCTGCCCACACCCGTAGGCTCTATGTTTGACTTTTTTCTTCTTAAGATTTTTTTCTCTCTTTCTCTCCTTCTCCAGAAATTAGCCTCTCGTTCTAATTATAACTTGGACCTACCATATCACGTGTAACGAATGTATCTAGAAGAAACGAGGGTAAGAAGACGATTGAGGATTGCAGAAATCAGTTAATACAAGGACTCGATAAATATATCAAAACGAGCAAACAGAGACTGACTATAACAGCCAGTAACAGAAATGGCACCATAAGGACAAGCAGAAGAAAGCAGCAAAAACTAGAAAACAGAAATAGGATAAATGTATCTATATTTCAAATGTGAACCTGGCAATTCTGTGATCGAGAAGACCTGTACATGGCTAAGAAAGGGAAAACACAAGATAGAAACTAAATAACTTCCGACTGCAGTTCAAAACAATAGCATAAAAGTTAATTATGTTAAAATGAAAATTGAAAATACGCATCAGAATAGCAAGTGTAGGTTATGTGTGGAATTAAGCTAAATGGTTTAATACATAATATTCGCATTTGCCACTGCTTTTTGTTAGAGTAATGCTGCCACTAAAATATGTACTTAGGAAATGCACAGGATGTTACAAATTTACAAAATCTGTAAAAAAATATTAATCATCTTATATATATGGATGATACAAATGTATTGGCAAATAATAAAAAATAAGCAAAATACAAGAAACCTTGATAAAACATTAAGAAAATACAGCCAGTGTATAGAAATATAATTTGGCATTGAAAAATGAGCAATGCTCATAACTAAAAGCAGGAAAAGAAATTGTGAAAGGGATAGAACTACCAAATTAGGAAATCAAGAGAACGCTGAGATAGAGGGACATTTAAAAGTACTGAGGAATATTGGAATCTGTGGACATCAAACAAGCAGAGACGAACGAAACAATAAAAAGCAACTCGGAGTACGAATAACACTTCTTGAAGGTAAGTTCTGTTGCAGAAACCTCATCAAAGGTAAAAAAACTGACAACTGGGTAGTCCCCCTTTGACGATATTCAGCAACTTTTAAAAAAGAGACAGGGCAGGGATTCAAATGGACCAAAGGAAAATGAATTTGATGACTATGCACAAGGCTTTATATTGCATATCAACCTTTAACAGAGCAGTCATGTTCCAGCAGTGTAAACAGGAGGGTAGCAATCTGCAGGTGTAAACAAATCGCGTGGGTTGACAGTCGGAAGTGTATACGTGTCGCGAAAGGATATATGCACACACCCACAACAGTAGCGGTCAATCTTGCTGCCTGCAGTCAGAAGAGTTTAGGATAGTCAAGAAGTTCGGTGAGTGCTCAGAAGGGGGCGGTTCCCTCCGGCCGAGCAGCAAAAGAAGTGCTCAGATATACTCTGAGTATGAATATGGCACAATGTGGCTAAGAAAGTAAGGTCAATATAGCAGAGTCCAAGTCTTCTGTATCCTCCATCTGTTTTTCATTTCCCTCGCACTCACACTCGAAGTCAACTTAAGACTCTTTCGCGAAAAAAAAAATTGATGAGTTATATTTTTGTAAAGGAAAGTGTTATGGTCATTACTTATTGATTCATCATGCTATATGATATTTACACCCAAGAGATGAAAAACACAGACAGTAAAAGACGAGAAAAAATGAATATGTGGACTCGTTGAAATTCAGGACTGAGTCGATACATCAATGCAAAGACATTAAAATTGACAATGAAAGATTATTTGAAGTAGTCAATAAAAGTAGTGGTAATAGAAGTACTTTAAAAAAAGACAGTAAAAACTACGGAACAAAATTTAGAAGAAACATAATTGAATGTATATTTCGAACGATAAAATGGTGAGATTGCACATGAGAAGAACAGGAGGAAAGAAAGTATCCAGGCTTTTCAGAAAAAGTCGAATGGATAAGTTGGGAACGCTTGAAGAAAGGCCTAAGGTGAAAATACACGTCGACGCACTCACGTAAACAATTTAAAAAGTAGCAAACTGGAAAACTCCTTGCCTAGATGGCACACGCTGATTTTAGTTTAAAAAATTCACCTCCATTCACGACAGACTTGCTACCGAAATGAATATATGCATACAGAAAACTGATATACCCGAATTGATTACCAAAGGGATAACCATTCACATCCAAAAAGACCCCCTCAAAGGAACCGGCCTAAACAACTATAGACCTATAATGTACCTACCAATGATGTGAAAAATACTAACAGCACAAATTAGGGAGGGGATCTACAACTCAATGATAAGCCGTGGAATCTTCCATGACGAAGAGAAAGGATGCCGCAAGAGAACCAGAGGCACTGGAGAACTACTCTATATAGACCAATACATCCTTACCGAGAGTAAAACGAGACGGAAAAATCTATCTATGGCCTTGATTAACCACAAAAAGACTTTCAATATGGTCATCCAAAGCTGGATACTACACCGTCTCAAAACGTATTGTTTATCGAGAAGACCATGGTAACCTGGAGAATGGAATTGACAGCAGGAGGAAAAAGCATACAAGAGGTAAAGAGCCAAAGAGGCATATTCCAGGTAGATGCACTATCACCATTACTATTTGTGATAGCCATGATGTCATTCAGTCCCATCCTTAGGAAATGCACAGCCGGATACAACCTCAGTAAATCACAAGAAAATATCAACCACTTGATGCACTTGGACGACATCAAACTGTTTACCAAAAACTAAAAAGAATTGAAAACCCTAATACAGATTTTAAGAATGGAATTGGCATTGAAAAAATACGCCGTGCTTGTAAGGAAAAGTAGCAAACAATACATAAAAGAAGGAGTCAAACTACCAAATGAAGAAAACTTCAGAACGCTCGAAGAAAAGGAAACCTACAAATACTTTGGAATATTGGAAACTGACACCATCAAACAAGTAGAAATCAAAAACAAAAATTAAAATGGAGTATCTTAGAAGTACCAGAAAAGTACTCGAGTCAAAACTCTAAAGCAGGAACCTTGAAAAAGGGATGAATACCTGGGCTGAGCCCCCTCGTAAAATAATCGATACCATTCTTAAAGTGGACCAGCGAAAAACAAAAAAAAAATAGACCAGGGAACAAGAAAACTAATGACCATGTGTAAGACCTTGTATCCCAGAGATCAAGTTGACAGAATGTATATGTACAGGTAAGAGTGAGACGGCGTTGACGCATCGATACGACTCAAAGACTACTTAGAAAAGCAAAGAAGACTGATTACAGCCACCAGAAACAATACGAACGACACGAGGAACAACAGAACAACAATAAGCAGAAAACAAAAGTGGGAAGAAATACAACTGTTTAGATGCTTTAAGCTACTAACAAGCCACTTCTCACACAAGAAAACGTGAACGTGGTTAAGAAAGAGAAACCTTAAGAGAGAAACTGAATCTCTTCTTATACCAGCACAAACAACGCCATAAATAACAACCATATCAAAGCAAGAATAGATAAAACGCAACAAAACAGCAGGTGTAGGTTATGTGGTTATAGAGACGAAAGCGAATGCATCAAATCAAATCAGAAGTATAAGACTAGACACGACTGTGTAAGATTATCCACTGGGAGATGTGAAAGAAACTTTAATTTGACCATACGAACAAATGGTATATGCACAAACAAGCATCTGACCCAGAGAATGACACATAAACTCCTATGGGACTTTAAAATACAATCGGATCCCCTAATCTCGGACAGAAGACCAGGCCTTATTATAATCAACAACAACAAAAAAGAGAACTTACAAAATTGTCGAATTTACTATTGATTATAGACTAAAATTAAAGGAAAGTAAAAAGAAGGAAAGCACCTCGACCTTACTAGGGAATAGAAAAAATTATGGAACATGAAGATGACAATTATACCAACCGTGATTGGTGCTTTCAGTACAGTCACCAAAGCATTATTAAAGGGACTGGAGGACTTGGAGGTGAGAGGACGAGTGGAGACTATCCAAACTACAGCATTATTGAGAACGGTCAGAATACTGAGAAGAGTCCTGAAGATTTGAGGAGACTTGCTGTCACTAAAATTCCAGTGAAAGGCTATTAGCTAAAACGGATGTGTTCGACTTTGCTAAGGAATTGAAAAAACTGTGGAACATGCAGGTAACAATTATACCAATTGTAATTGGTGCGTTTGGAACAGTAACTAAGGGATTACTAAAGGGACTATAGGACTTGGAAGTTGGTGGACGAGTGGAGACCATCCAAACGACAGCATTATTGAGAACGGCCAGAATACTAAGAAGAGTCCAGGAGACTTGAGGAGACTTGCTGTCACTCAGACCCCATTGAAAAACAATCGGCTAACGCTGATGTGAAAAGCTCTAATGAGTGAATAATAATAATAATAATATTCCTGCCAGTGGTTAACATGAAAAGAAAGAAACATTAGGCGTCTTACCAGAAAAATATTTGAAAAAGTGAAATATCAGTTATAGTTTTGAGTATATATATATATATATATATATATTAAGAGAGAGAGAGAGAGAGAGAAAGAGATAGATTAAGTGTAATCCACATGTAAATAAACTCGTCATTTTTGAGAGGAAAGGTACAATTTTTTGTAAAATTGGGTATCGAATCTAAGTTGGTATCTCGCATAGTAAAGCTCAATCAATATCTGCCCCAAAAAATAAGTAGTCAGATGATCTTAATCACCATGTAATTACTTGTCTGTATAAATGAGCAAGTTTATTGACTCAAGTCTGAAAAAACATAACAAAACAATTTTCTCAAATGCATTTTTAGAATGGAAAAGAAAATATAATTTCATTATTACATATTTATTTCCCAAACTTTGGATATTTTACAATCATCTCTAAACACGTCTAGGAAAATAGGCGCGTCCTTTTTCGACTGACCAAAAAAAAAAAAAAAAGAAAAGAAAAAGAAATGAACATTCATTGATGTAAAGAAAAAATAACACAAATTGATTATTATCAGGAACCCAGCAAATTGAAGCTAGAAGCTAGAATTTGGCATGAGTGGTTATTTCGATTTGAAGTGGACTTCGGGTTTTTGTATATTTTTTTTCTATTTACACTATTTAAGTATTTGCTGTCACAATTTATTCCTCGTATATACATACATGAGTACACAGAACCTCAATATCTATGGTGTGATGGTTATCGTCGCGGGATATGGACACGGCGACACGAGTTCAAATCCTGGACGAGTCTGATTGCATTTCACATAGCACTAATACCATTGGGAAAGGTATGAATCCAAATATTCTCCCTCCAGCTATGGGTAAATAGTAGGGCAGACTAGGTTCTACAGCCTTGGTGAGGCAACTAGTCTAGGAGAAGGAAAACTCTGAATTCAAACCTGTTAAACTCCGCTTAAAAAAAAACTGACCTTGTGTCATATCCTGCCCGAGCGGAGGGGTTGATAAATATGATATATATATATATAGATATATATATATAGATATATATATATATATGGTGAATATGTATGAATACTTGAAGCTCCAAAAATATATGGGGTGATACATATTGCAGGGATGCGTTGTTTTTAATTTTTTGTGTTTATATGCCATAATTTCATTTCTCTTACTGGCATAAGTATCTATTTTTCAATAAATCTATCATTTCATTTCATTATGTCTATCTATTTATCTCTCTCTTTCTCTCTCTGTCTCTCTGTCTCTCCGTTCTTTCTCTCTCTCTCTCTATATATATATATATACATATATAGAAGGAAAACAATAAGTTTCCAGATTTTTTTCGTACGGGCACTTTTATTGGTAGTATACACATGAAACTCTAGTCCCCTTCGAGGTAATCTCCTCCAGCTGCAATGCACTTGTTGTACCGTTCCAACAACTTCTGGAAGGCTCCATGGAAGTACTCTTGTGTGGCCTTCGTCACAGCCCCTTTCATCTCCTTATTTGTCTCATAACGACAGCCTTTGAGCTTAGGGAATAACCAAAAGTCACAGGGAGCAAGGTCCAGACTATAGGGAGGGTAAGGAACTGTCTTGATGCCCATCTTGGTCAAATAATCTGTAACAATGATGGAGTTGTGGACTGGTGCATTGTCCTGGTGGAAATGCCTCTGAGCCAATTTGAACAGTGCTGGCTTCTTCCAACGGAATCTCTTCTTCCTGAACTCCCTTAAAACTTCAACATAGTTACCCTAACCATAACACTAACCCTTTGGCCAATCAACTCTGGTCTATTGATTTCCTTACTCCTCCTACACCTCTCACCATCCCTCATAGACTCCCTGCCTACCTCGAATCTCTTATGCCACTCAATAACTGATGCTTGATTCATGCAAGATGGTCCAAAAGCAGTCTGAAGCATTCCATACGTTTCTATGACATTTTTTCAAAGTTTAAAACATAATTTTATTGCATATCATTAATATCAGTCAAAACATTAATAGAATTTATCCCTGGTGGGCTTTCTTCTATCAATTTAACATTTCTAATAAAGATATTTCCATAGATATATAAACCTTTTTTAAAAATCAACAGTGGCTGATTCCTAGTCCGTGAAATAGTGAATACATGGTGAGTGTATGAAATTATATTATAAACGTGCTCCCTTAAGAGTCTTGATATTTTTTCGTCACCAAAAAGATAGAGAGCCCAGTTTGCTGGGACATTATACACCAACTAGATCTCTGCAGAGTGGTTAAATCCCCCGCCAACGAGAGACCGAGATATGACCCTGAACAATCTGATCATGAGGCTCCGGAAATGTTTGAGCTTTAAGGAATTCGGAGTAAACATTCATTGCCATCGCTCCCAGGTCTATGGTTAAAATAAAATTGTTTGACTTTTAAACTCAGTGCAAACGAACGAAATCTTTGAAATAGAACAGTTTTTACATTTAACTGTGTGTAAACCGATGATTAATTGAATTTTTAGGGATATATTGCAATGCTTGGAACCATTTAACAATGTTGACTTATGCTAAATTGAGTTATTTGAAATAGGACTGTTTTTACATTAAACTGTGTGTAAGCAAATGATTGATGATTGATTGAATTGTTAGTGATACCTAGCAATAGTTGCAACCATTTAACTAAGTGCAAACGATTGAGTTACGTTGAACAGAATAATTAGTGTTAAATATCAATACATGGAAGCACATCACAGAGTGAAAACTAATGATTAATATTGAATAGAATTATAACAGTCTGATAGCAATAATTAAAACCATTTAACTGTGTAGAAACAATTACAATACTAGTCTGTAAACAAATTTGTTCAACCACATTCAAAAATGAAATTACCAACAAACTAATCTCTTTCATATCAGAGTTATCTATCTAAATGTGTGCAAACAAATGACTTATGCTAAATTGTTACAGTTACATAGTAATACTTGAATCCATCTATCTATCTACAAAAAATGAACTCAGGCTCGTTTTAAAATGTCATAAAAGGACATTTAAATTTATATATAACGTTGTTTTTTGCAAAACCCCAATCGAGGGAGAGGAATTATTTCTAATGACTAATAATTCCTCTCCCTCGATTGGGGTTTTGCAAAAAACCAACGTTATATATAAATTTAAATGTCCTTTAGGAGATTGTATCTCTGATAATAATAATAATATATATGTTGGTTTAACCTCAACTACCCTGTCGAGGAGACTTACAATGCACCTTTCTGACACAAGTTCAATAGCTCAGCATTTAAAAAAACATTCATGCCCAACAACACAACTACGAAAAATTCTCACCGACAACACAACAATATTAGAACATCAAAATAATAAACAAAAACTTTAGATTCTCGAAGCACTACATATTAGAAACCTGCAAACAACACTTAATAGAATTAATTTTCAAACCAGTGCTAATGTACTTAAATGTCTTTAGCTACTGGCAATAATTATAGAATTACATTTAAAAGCAAACGTCATAATCTTCAACAGCAAAGAAGCCCTTACACAGTAGTAATATGCTAAAACAAAAGTTACATCCCTTTTGTAATAGATCCTCCCCTGATGATGGCCCAAAGTCGGGCAGAAAGTACTAGGGATGCATACAACTATGGACAATACATAAATCAATTCCCCCCGAATACGATAAAAGTAATACGGGAATTCGAACGGATCCAGAAGAAAATATGTAGACATAAAATGTCTATTATGCTTAATGAAATTCGCATATATACATATATATATACAGGCTCATTGGCCCAGGGGGTAGAGTGCTCGCCATTGGTCCGGGAGACTTGAGTTCAATGCAAGGTCGCGTCATACCAAAGACTTTAAAACTGGTACTTGATGTCTCCTTGCTCAACACTCAGCAATATAAGGTACATATCAAGGGTAAAGTGGAGCAATCAAGAGAAGGGAGTAGCACCCCCCATACACCTCGGTGTAGTAGCTATCGAAAAGGGAGCCTTCTGGTTGCCCTTGCCTAAGGTTGCCAACTTTACTTATATAGATATATATAGTAAAAATATCACAATGATGGCATTTTCTCTCAGATTTTTAAGCATACATATACGAATGAATGATAAAACGAAAAACTTTATTTCATAGCTTAACAATTCGGCTTAATAAAATATTATATCTCAAAGACTTTAAACGGCAATAAAGAACTAGCAGGGACAGTTATATATTAACTTAATATTATTTGAAACGTTTTTCTCAATGAGCTCGATGTTTTTACTAAACTTGTGTCATTCTATGATATTTTTCTTTATATGTCTTGCAAACATATTACTTCATATTAATTCAGTAAATCTAATCTAGTTTATCTAAAGCGTATTTCATAAAGACAGAATATTGATCTATTTAATAAACATAATTTGCGTCTCATTTGTTAGTATTTTCTTTACTGCTAAATTTTTTTTTTTTTTTTAGATCCTCTGATCAGTCCATACTTTTTTGCAGGTTAGATATATGTGCGTATGTATGTATGCACGTGTGTGAATAGATAGATAGATAGATAGATAGACATAACGAGAGAGAGAGAGAGAGAGAGAGAGAGAGAGAGAGAGAGAGAGAGAGAGAGAGAGAGAATGAGAAAGTGATAAAGATGAAAAGAGAATTTCTTTGCTTATTTCTTTGGGTTCCACATAAAGATATGAGCAAAAACAACGATGATTGTCACACAAATGTTATTTACCTAATCCCTGAACAACAACAAGCTTGGGCTAAATCGTTCCAACACTGATCTCGGCAAGAATGGTTTGGGAATTAAATAAACCACGAAGATTGAAATGCCATCAAATAAAGAAATCATGTCATCTTTATAAAGGCAATTATTTTTGCTACTCATGGAATTTATGTAAAATACTCATACTCATACACATACACATATTTAAATTTTGTTTTTTATCTTTCAAACATAACCTGAAGAAAATTTTTAAATACATTTACTGTATAAGGATATATTCTACAAATATGCGTATATAAACTTTGGTTACAATTAATTCTATGTAAAATTAATGTCATTTATTCATTTCCATGAGTGAAAAAAATAATTGTACAATACAACATTGAAGCAATATTTTTCTAGATTGTTCAAATAATGCTATCAGTACCCATAGTTAGCCTTCTAGAATGTTCCAATAATGTTATCAGTAACTACAATTAGTCTTAAAATCCTAACAGGAACTTTCTGGAATTTCTTGTCGTACGAGAAGATTCTGATAATGGCAAGAGTTAAAGCATTGAATAATACACAAAAAACACTGATTGTTAAGCTTTGACGAGACGGAGAAAGTTATAGAAATATTTTAAGCAACCTGAATATTTCTTTTACAGTGATAAGTTCATTCATTGCAAGGTTTAAAAGACGTAACACAGTTGAAAACAAAAAAGAACAGGTACTCCAAGGAAGATTTCTCCAAAATTATCAAGATAATTAGGACACCTAATCAAACCAAAATCCAATGTTTATGCGTGTAGACCTGCAGAAAGTTTTGCGTTCATCAGAATGTAGTGTAACCAAATGAGCAATAAGTAATGAAATACTAAAGAATGGTCAAAAGTCACGGAGGACAAAGAAAACTTCTCTCCTATTGAAACGACATAGAAATGAAAGGTTGAAATTTATAAGACAGTATAAGGAAAAGGACAATTCGTTTTGGGAAAGAGTATTATTGACAGCTGAAACTAAAATTGACTTGTTAAGTCATAAGTATCAAAATCATGTGTGGAGGCAAAATGGCGAAGCCTAATCACCAAAGAACATATTACCAACTGTCAAATTTGGCGGTGGCAATATAATGATTTGGAGATGTTTTTGAACAAATGGTGTGGAAAAAATATCATTATTAGACAGTAAAATGAATGTGTCAAAGTATAAACAGACCTTGCAAGAAAACTGAAGAATTCTGTTGGGAGTCTTGAGCTACCTTCTGATTACATTTTCAAGCCGAATAATGAGCCCTAGCATACGGCTAAATCTATGAAGTGTTTGTCCTAAAATAATGATAATGTTTCGCAATGGCCAAGTCAGTCCCCAGATTTTAATCTAATTGAGAACTTGTAACGATTTTTGAAAATTCAAATCCGAAAAAAAGCATCCTGCAAACATCAATAAACTGAAGACAACATGCTTGGAAGAATGGTACAAAATACCTACTAATTATTGCAAGAAATTAATTAAGAATTACAGAAAGAGATTAATGGCTGCTAAAGTGAATAAAGGGTATTCTTCAAAGTATTATGTGATGATAATGTTTTATTTTTTGTACTGTACAATTACTTTTTCACTCATGAAAATGAATAAGTGGCATTAATTTCTGTAAAATTAATTGTAACATAAGTTTATATACGCATATTAGTAGAATATATGCTTATACAGTAAATGTACATAAAACAAATGTGTTCAGGCTGTTTGAAAGAAAAAATATTCGTATGTACTAATATTTATTTCAACCCAATATATATATATATATATATATATATATATATATATAATTTCTTTAAGAAAAACAAAAATCGATGACATGCTCTGTGCTGTTAGTCACAATGAGCTCTTTACCAGGAAAAATTTTAAATGTTCTAATGGAATGAATTTGTCCCGACGGAATTATTCCCGACTCCGGTTTATCTGGATTGAATAATATATATATATATATGTTCATCACAAATAGGCTGTTTCGTTGCAACTCAACTCATCAGAGTTGCTTAAAACGTTAGATGTCCCGAGCTGGTATCGAAACATGGCTAACTTTACGTCAGACTGTTAACATAACACCACACCCACCAGCAGCCCCAGCGTAGGCAAGGGGATTTAACGGGGCCACAGTTACCCAATGGGAAAAAAAACTCATTTAAACATTGATTTTCTTATCATTCATATTTTCTCTCATATTTTAGTTTTGTGTTATCACGTTCATATATATATATATATATATATATATATATATATATATATATATATATATATATATATATATAATAAGTAATAAGTAATAGAATATATATATATATATATATATATATATATATATATATATATATATATATATATATATATAAATTATTACTTTGTAGATAGGAGTTTTATTCAATCATTTACCTTTTTTCGCTCTCCAGATTTGTAAATTTCATTTCTTTAAATTGAGTGAAAATTTTGCTGAAAAACAGAACTTACAAAATCTTTTTTTGTAAGTAAATGTAATATTTTTCAGAGAACAAACCTTTAATCAGAGTGTGAGGAAGATATAGGAGTAATATTGAATTTAAAATCTAAAAGGAAATATTTTGTGCGTGTAAATTATTTTTATATCCCTGTATAAAAACGTGGTGGGAGAACGACGTTTCGATGCTAATATCGGTTTGAAAGCAAAATGAAAGAATTGAAAAGCAATATATTTTTTGAAGTAGTAGTAGAAGTAGTACCAGTAGTAGTAGTATTATTATTAGTAGTAGTTGATTTATTTAAAAACAAAAAGTAGTCGTTCTATCTTAGAAAAATTAGGTGATGTTCAATTAAAATGCATGTTAAATTTTCCCTCAAAAGAAATAAATGTGAAAATATACAATTCTATATTTACTGGATAAATAATTTATTTTTTCACGTTTTAAAAGATGAGGTAGATTGGAAATTAAATTTTAAAAATTGACAATTCATCTATAATACTAAAATGCTAAATAATTGCTTCTCTGGCATTCATGTAGGGAAAAGACTTCCTAAACTATTTTAATCCTTCAATGTTTCACTGCAAATCAAATATTATTGTCAACTAAATATCAACAATTTTAAAACTAGCCCGAGAGTTCCGATTTGTTACTAAATGCAAAAAGCACAGAAAGAAAAATTACAGCTTCTCAAGCCTATATTTTTATACAAAAGGTAACATTTCTAGTTCATATATATATATATATATATATATATATATATATTAGAGAAAGAGAGAGAGAAAGAGAGAAGAAGAGGAGGAGGTGGACAGAAAGAACAAGAAAAAAGAAAATTTGGGTAAATTCAGACATTCTACGTTTAATAATGATCATGCCTACACATTAGATTATGTGTGTGTAATACAAGTACGTGATGGAGTGATTGTCAAAAAGAAAGAGAATATGTGCATAAACTTAGCATTTAAAACTTCTCTCAATGCAAACTGCATTTATATGAATAAAAAAAAAACAACATTAAATGTTTTAGAACTACTGTTTATAAAGACAGTAAATATAACAATGATAAAAAATGTACCGTTCTAACAATGTTGATATACGATTTCCGGTAGTACGATCGCCACGTTCTTTTTTATTTCAACTGATAACAAATAAACAAGTCAATAAATGAATCGAACAAACAAAAGCAGCAACAACAAAAGAAAGACAAGTGAATTATAACGGTCGATTTGATGCTTAATCTTAATGCGAGACAACAAACAAACCTTGCTTTACAACGGCAACAAACACTCGCACGGACTTGTACACATATGTGGTCGAGTTTGATCTGTCATCCGGGAGTAAATAAATTGATTACAGTGTGATTCTTTCGTCTACTGACGACGTCTCCATTATATAACCTATCCATCCCCCGTCTCAAATGCAACAAGAAAAAACAAAAACAACAATTTAAAAAACAATGAAACAGAAGAAATAAAAGAGAAGACAATACACAAAAAAAGATAGAAAACAATGGCCGTCTTTGACAGATCTAGTGTGTAATATTGCAAAATTATTTCCAAATAAACTCCTTCTGAGCTAGTCATTTATATACACATGGTTTTAGCGATTTTTTCTTTATTCTTTTTCTTATTTGTTATTTTGTTGAGGTGTGTGATGTATGGCTGCATCAGCCAATTTTATATTGTTTGAATTTAGTTTTTTTTTTCCCTCCATTTGTTTACTTTCGTTTTTATTGTATTTTATATTATTTTTATCTTTTTTTTATTTTTTTGGCGGGAGACAAATTGTCTTTTGCCTCGTTTTCAGTTGAAGTATCAAAAATGGCGACTGATGATCCTCGGCCTTCAACTTTGGCACGAGGTAGCCGAGGCTGAACGTGGAAAAATTTCCCGTCTCTTTAGTGAGGAATTCGATGGAAAAATATAATGTTAAAAAAATAACAGCAAATAAAATTCAACGAAATGGAAGAAATAAATGAATGAATATCGGATGATAAAAAGGATGAAAGAGAATGAAAAGTAAAATACATTGGTGAAGGCTTTTTTTGGGGAAGGTCAAAATATTTAAAGCTAAATGTTTTCTTGGTGTAAAGGTCTTCTTCTGGCATGTTCTTTCTTTCTCACGCACTGTATAGTCTATGTACAACCAGGCAAACATATATACAAATAGTGACATGTGAATATATATATATATATATATATATATATATATATATGCGCGTGTGCATCTAGGCATTTATAAATTTGTATATACTTTATATCAATTTATGCGTGTGGGTGTGGGTGTGGGTGTATATATGTAAGTGGACATATATAGATACACACACACACACACACACACATATATATATATATATTTGTGTATAAATACGTATATATGTATACATACTTTTAAAAGTATATGCTTATACATATACATATATTTATCCATCTTTCCATAAATGTTTATCATCTTGTCAGATTCTTTACACTCTATCTTTTCAACATATATATATATATATATACACACACCTGTATATATATATATATATATATATATGTGTGTGTGTGTGTGTGTGTGTGTGCGCGTGTATTTATATGTTTATACATATATACGATTGTATAATAACGGTAATAGAATACTGAGATTTATCTCATTTTTTTCATTAAATTTTAAATTGAACGTAATTCAGAAGATAAAACATTACATTATAACATAGCCCTGGTGATGGTTTTATTCGAAAAAAACAAAACTAGATGTTATTGTTATCAAATAGTTCAACTCGAAATAAAAGTATTTTCGGATATATATATATATATATATATATATATATATGAATGAACCTCTTTAACCAATGCGATCATCAGATCCTTGGCAAGAAACCTTTCGATATGATACCCCATTGTGTCTTCAAATACAATATCCTAAGTTTAGTTTGTTCTTATTTACCCAGCAGTACGCAGCATGTTTTGTTCGTAATACCTGGATGGTCGGAGGTGCCCGTGGAGTAATCTTTTCTCGCTGATATTTATCATTTTCTATGAATATAACAAATCATATTATATATAATACCGGCTCATTTCTAGTGGGTAGAGTGTTCGCCGATGGTCCAGGAGACTCGGGTTCAATCCCAGGTCACGTATTACCAAATACTTTTAAAATGGTACTCGATACCTCTTTACAAAACACTCAACAATATAAGGTACGTATCAAGGGTAAAATGAAACAATCCAATGAAAGGGGATGCGCCCTCCCCTTTACTTCGGTGTTGTAGCTATTGAAAAGGGAGCCTTCTGGTTGCCCTTGATATTGTCGCTCACTTTACTTACATTATATATATATATATATAGTGATGGTTTGGCTGGTATATGTATATATAAGTAAGTAGGCGACCATAGTCGAGGGTGACCCGAAGTCTCCCTTTTTGATAGCTTACTACACCAAGGTGTAGGGGAGGGCGCTACTCCCTTCCCTGTATTAATCCACTTTACCCATGATCCGTACCTTATAATGCTGAGTGTTAAGCAAGGAGGCATCAAGTACCATTTTTGGGATCGAACCCAGGTCTCCCGGGCTATTGGTGAACACTCTAACCGCTAGGCCTATATATATATATATATATAATACGTATATCCATCAAATACATATCATATTGAATAGAAACAGATATATTCAAATGCTTCCTCATACTAATTAATGCACTAAAAATACACACACACTAAGATATATATATATATATATATATATATATATATATATATATATATATAATCAACACTTCAAGCTGTGTGGTAGAGAAGTAAATGTATTCAACAACTAAAATTCATATAACTGATACAAGTGTCTGCTAGTGAGGATTAAAATTGAAAAAGACGAAGCAAACGCTATTAAGCAACATGTTTTCTTCGTAATACCAGGATGGTTTGAATGTGGCCGAGGTGTATTGGTTATCGTCGAAGAAAATGGACATAGTGACACGATTTCAAATCTTGGGCGAATCTGATTGCATTTCCCAAATCATTAATACAGTTGGGAATGATATGCATCCTATTATTCTCCTTCGAGCTTTAGGTAAATAGTTGGAGGTGTCCGTAATTGTTATCGTCGCAAGAAATGGACACGGCGATACGAGTTCAAATCTTGGACGAGACTGATTGCATTTCACATAGCTCTAATACCCTTGGGAAGGGTATGAATCCAATTATTCTCCCTCCAGCTATGGGTAAATAGTAGAACAGACTAGGTTCTTCAGCCTTAGTGGAGCAACTAGTCTAGGAGAAAGAAAACTCTGAATTCAAACCTGTTAAACTCCGCTTAAAAATAGATCTTGTGTCATATCCTGCCCGAGCGGAGGGGTTGGTAAATATGGTAAATAGTTGGTCTAACTGCGTTCTTTAGCCTTGGAGAAGGAGAACTCTGTAAATAGTAGGACAGACTAGGTTCTTCAGCCTTGGTGGGGCAACTAGTCTAGGAGAAGGAAAACTCTGAATTCAAACCTGTTAAACTCCGCTTAAAAATAGACCTTGTGTCATATCCTGCCCGAGCGGAGGGGTTGGTAAATATGGTAAATAATTGGTCTAACTGGGTTCTTTAGCCTTGGAGAAGGAGAACTCTGAATTCAAACACTGCCTAATAATTGACCTTGTGTCACATTCTGCCCGTACAGAGGTGTTAGTAAATACACACCTGGATAGTTTGTGAGATGGGTGGAAAGAGGTTGCACAGTTGCTGTTTTCTAGGATTTTCCTTCTAGGATTTGTTTAAAACAGCACGTAAAATACTTATGCTAGTAGCAATTAATTGGTAAGTATGACAGATAACAAATAAATGTATATGTATACGTAATGGTTTGTTATGGCAAACGTTATCAACATTAACTGTTACTGACAAAAGATAAATATACAATTACGAGAGGCGTTTTATTACAGAAAATAATCAAAAGAAAATACTCGCTGAGAATGGAACATGTGCCCATTAGTGTTTTAATGTGTTTAAATGACACATTCACTTGTTCCAAACGTACGCACGCACACAGTTACTCACATATCACAAGTGCATGCGTGTTTATTTGTGTGTTTAATTGTGTACGTATGAGCAGAACGTGTTAGTTTCCGTCGGGGTGTGCGCATGTACGTAATCTTTAGTAGGTTGACGCATTTAGCTATTATATGAAATGACGTTGATTGCCGAATTTCTCTTGATAGAACATAGACAAGTTTCCATCGTATTAATAGCTTTTGCTCTCAGCCTTTGTAGTTACATGCCAGTGTGCAAAGAAAGGGTCAACGTCTTCACAAAGGAAAACGCCCAATCCATTAACCCCTGATTATTGCTTCACTTTTAATGCAACTCATTCTTTCAATTTCCATTTTTATGCCCTTTCCATATAAATTCCTTCATTTCCTTCATTTTGGCTTTTATCTATTCTTTTCTTCTTTCTTATTTACTCATTTTAACACATGAAATTACTTTGTTCTCTTTTTGTTTTATTCTTTTAAAAACACATTCTATTAATCTCTGTTATATTTGCTTTCATTCTTTCTTTCTTTCTTTCTTTCTTTCTTTCTTTGGTACATTTTTTTTTTCCTTTCTGTTGTATTCTTTCTTTCTTGCTTGCTTTCTTTCTTCTCTGCGTTAATTTCTCTCTTTCTTCTCTGCGTTAATTTCTTTCTTTCTTTCTTTGGCTCATTTTTCTTTCTTTTCTGTTGTATTCTTTCTTTCTTGCTTGCTTTCTTTCTTCTCTGCGTTAATTTCTCTCTTTCTTCTCTGCGTTAATTTCTTTCTTTCTTTCTTTGGCTCATTTTTCTTTCTTTTCTGTTGTATTCTTTCTTTCTTTCTTTCTTTCTTTCTTTCTTTCTTTCTTTCTTTCTTTGGTACATTTTTTTCCTTTCTGTTGTATTCTTTCTTTCTTGCTTGCTTTCTTTCTTCTCTGCGTTAATTTCTCTCTTTCTTCTCTGCGTTAATTTCTTTCTTTCTTTCTTTGGCTCATTTTTCTTTCTTTTCTGTTGTATTCTTTCTTTCTTGCTTGCTTTCTTTCTTCTCTGCGTTAATTTCTCTCTTTCTTCTCTGCGTTAATTTCTTTCTTTCTTTCTTTGGCTCATTTTTCTTTCTTTTCTGTTGTATTCTTTCTTTCTTTCTTTCTTTCTTTCTTTCTTTCTTTCTTTCTTTGGTACATTTTTTTCCTTTCTGTTGTATTCTTTCTTTCTTGCTTGCTTTCTTTCTTCTCTGCGTTAATTTCTCTCTTTCTTCTCTGCGTTAATTTCTTTCTTTCTTTCTTTGGCTCATTTTTTCTTTCTTTTCTGTTGTATTCTTTCTTTCTTTCTTTCTTTCTTTCTTTCTTTCTTTCTTTCTTTGGTACATTTTTTTTCCTTTCTGTTGTATTCTTTCTTTCTTGCTTGCTTTCTTTCTTCTCTGCGTTAATTTCTTTCTTTCTTTCTTTGGCTCATTTTTTTTCTTCTGTTGTATTCTTTCTTTCTTTCTTTCTTTCTTTCTGTCGTGTTCTTTCTTTCTTTCTGTTGTGGTCTTTCTTTCTTTCTTTCTTTCTTTCATTCTTTCTTTCTTCTCTGCGTTAATTCCTTTCATTCTTTCTTTCTTTTGGTCATGTTTTCCTTTCTGTTGTATTGTTTCTTTCTTTTTTTTCTTCTTTTTTTCTTTCTGTTGTATTCTTTCTTTCTATCTTTCTTTAGCTCATTCACTTATTTTTAGTACTGCTTTCTTACTTTATTTTTCTTTCTTTCTTCTGTCTTTCTTTTCTTCCTTTCCCTTCCTTTCTTCTTTCTATTTTTCTTAGTATCTTTCTCCAGTTCATTGACTAATTGTCTGTACGATTCTTTCTTTTTTTACTTTCATTGTTATTTCTTTCTTCGTTTCATTCAATTTTTCCTGAACAATTTTTCTTTCTTTCCTTCTTTCTTTCTTTTTTTTCTTTTTCTTTATATTATTTTTTTTCGCTTTTTTTCGTTTTCTTCCTTTTTTTTTCCTTTAGCTCTTTCACTTATTATTACTACTATTTTCTTTCTTTTTCATTCTTCTTCCTATTTTCTGACTTCCTTCCATTTATTAATTCAGAATCACTACAAATTGTCTGTGTACTTTTTCATTTCTGTCTATCTTTTGATAATTTTCTTGTTCTCTATACTTTTTCCTTACTTCCTTTTTAAAAAGTATTTTTTATATTTTCTTCGGTTCATTCGTATATTTCATTTACTGTTTGTCATTACAAGATTAGCTAATTCATTTATTTTCTGCACTATTTTTATTTTCTCCCTTTTTACTTTTTGTCTTTTTTTTTTTCATTCACTTTCATTGTACTATTTTTTTAATTCCATTTCTTTCTATTATTCATACACTTCTTCTCTATATTATTTTTCTTTCTTCATTTTTCTTCATCTCATTCGTTTATTCTCGGTTGTATTTTTCTTTCTTTCATTCACTTTTGTTGTACCATTTTCCATTTTTTTCCTTTTTCTTCTGCTTCTTCGCTTATTTTCTGTATTATTTTTCTTTTTTTTTTCTTCCTTTCCTTTGCTTATTTTCTCTTGAATTTTTTTTCTTTCTTATTCCTTCTTAGTTACTTCATTCATTCTCTCATCTGCGTATCTTTCTTTCTTTCTTTCTTTCTTTCTTTCTTTCTTTCTTTTTAACTTTGTTTCATTCCCTTCACGTTACTGTGGCTCTTCCTTTCCTTCTTTCTCTCTTCGTCTCATTTGCTCCCTCTCAGTGATATTATATTTTTCATTCATTCATTCTTTCTTTCTTTCTTTCTTCGTTGGTACATTTATCTTCTTTTCATACCAATTATTATAGCATTGATTTTACTTCGAGTTCCTCTTCATTATTTAAATCTCCCACTTCTCTTTTTTTCTTTACATTCAAATTATATGTGCGTTTCAGAAATATATATTTGTTCATTGTTTTGCCTTCTTTCTATCCTTTGTAATTTCCATTTCTATTCCTATTTCTATCGAATTTTTAATCAGCGAATTTCATTGAAATAAACTCTTCCACGTGTAATCAGTAACCAATTTATCATTTTTCTTTCTTTTTAATTATCTTATTCCGATCCTTCCTTGATCAGATATAGATCTATCGATCTGTTTATCACTGTTTTGCATGATTTTGGGAAAGCAATGTCTTGTCCTTTTTCATAGGTCTCTCTCTCTATTTCCTAGGTCTCTCTGTCTTTTTTTATCTGACAGTCTCCTCTCTCTCTTTATATATATGTATATATATAAGGGTTGGCTGAAAAGTTCAACAGCTAAATTAAATAATCTAGTGAAATGTAACCAAATGATGTATATTTTTCAATCTAGAGAGCTACAGATGATTTGCATCAACCCTGTGACAATATTTGAGAGTGTAAGGGGTTGTTGTCAACTCGAAAGATGTTTTGACTTGTCACATATGCAGAAGGCCTCGCTAGGGAGAATATGGCCAGAGGAGTCAAATGAGTTCCAGAGGGTGTTTTTTTGTATGACAGAGAAAATAACTTTCAGTAAAAAAGTGATAAACACTATCTATCAATCTATCTATCTATCCGAAGGTCGACTGAAAGGTTCATCAATTGATCAATTTACTCTCGCAGTATGTAACCAAATAAGGGTTATTTATAACATGGTCCCATTAGTGGCTCCAACATTTCTTCCATCGATGTTGCAGTGCTCAGATTACCTGGCAAGAAAAGTTATCAACAACAGATATGACGTCAACGTATAAACTTTTCTGCTGATGAAATGTCCGCCCAATCTCGAATATATGAGAAGAAAGAATAAAATTTGCTGAATCCGATGGCTATGTATCGCTGGAAGCATAAAAGTTAAGACTGAGGGATTTTTCAAATTTATTTCGTATTCTGTCGGATTTCATTCCAACACGTAACATGCACATCCACACACATGCACATGTACGTACACACACGTGTGCATACCCGAACATACGCACACACACATGCACAACTAACCACACACACACACACACAACACACACACACACACTCATATATCTTTTTTAAAACAAACTTCACTGGAAACGATAAATTATGAATTTCAAATGTGAGGCGCATAAATATGCCGTTCGCTTTTTATCTGCTCATTAAATGTGTGGCTTTCACCACAATAAACAAAGGCAGTGTTGGTCACAAAACTGACCGTCAGTAACTTCGACGTGCACTCATATATATATATATATATATATATATATATATATATATATATATATGAAATGTATCTGATAATATAGAGAAAAATACCTGAAATGTATCTGATAATATAGAGAAAAAATGACTCACAAGGTAATACCAAGAGAAGAATTTAATGTAAAAGGCAGTCAAATTTATAACGTTTCTGTTCTAATGAACCATCATCAAGACTAAGATTGATGATATTCAGTGATATTAAATCCATAATGAATTTTCAATAAAACAGAAAACAAGAAATGTGACCAAATAATGTTTATTTTTCAACATAGCAAACGAGAGATAATTCGCGTCAATTCTCTGACAATGTATGAGAGTGTACGGGATTCTCGTCAAACATACATCATTTGCTTACATCACTCTGTATGTATACTATTTCCTCTTTTTTTTTTGTATTTCATTAAAAACCCATCGGTGATTTAACATCACTTGATATTATCCTTGCTAGTCCTAATAATTGTTACAAGAACCGAAAAGTTTTAATGTTATCTTTCTTTTATATTAAATTCTTCTCTTTGGATTACCTTGTTTTTAATTGTTGTCTATCTATCTATCTATCTTAGTCTATCTATCTATCTATCTATCTTAGTCTATCTATCTATCTATCTATCTTAGTCTATCTATCTATCTATCTATCTATCTCTATATATATATATATAAGGAAGTAAATAATGGAGTAAAATCCGCCAATATAGAGAAAAAAAATTGATAACAAGGTAATTTAAGCAGACGGAGAAATTTAATGAGAAGCGAAACCGACATTACAGTCTTCCTTCTAAAGTCCTCAATATCTAGATAAAACCAATCTAAAGATATATAGAGACCATTGATTTAGATTGATTTTTTTTAACTTTTAAAATAAACTTTTTAAAAAGTCCGAATGTATGTTTGGCGCAAACATTCCCATTTTTGTATAAGTTTTCATATGCGTAATATGTTTCCGTCTTTCTAAGATTATTACGTTTTTATAAAGGCCGAACGGGAATATTACTACCTTTATTGTAGATGTGTAAGACGAGGTATCAATGCTGTGGTTTTTAAATAAACAAAAAAATAATTACCTACTGCTCAAGAATCCGACGATCGATTTTACATCGAGAAAAATGGCTAGTGACAACCGTGGTTTTAAACTCTGTTTTTTTTTTCTGAATAATTACCCTTCTTGTCCATACATTTTTTACGAGCAATGAAAAGGGATTCTGAAAATCTGCACCAACGGAAGTGACCCACGTTTTAACAGCTACGAAGTCAGTGCTGTTGACAAAAACATATTGTCCGAGTAGATCATATTTGATAGATAGAAGTTTGCACTGACACATATATACTTGCCAACATATGCTTATGAGGACAAAATTTATAACCATTAATATGGTATATGTAAATTCCTTTCTGTATAGGTCAAGTGGTACATAGGAAAAATGGTAGGAAAATATTTGCATATCATATCGACTAACATGATTTTTGACCACGAGTAATTCGGTGAAACATTTTTAAACTTCACTGCATTGTTTCACAACTGCGCAGGAATAAAAACTGCAACGAACGGACGACGAATAAGCCCCGACCGTGGTGTACACTCAACATCCAGACTAATTGATAGAGTTTGTGAAAGAAAGCGACAAACTAGATGAGAATGAGAAGTAAAGAGAAGTTATCAAGCTTGGGGCGTTTGACAGTTGCAGTGACATTACATTACTTGTTCCGTGGATGTCTGTTTATACATTGCTTGACAAAATGGCGAAACTGTCAGAAACATTCGAAGTTTGTTTTATGGGCTTGCACCAGGGATGTGACAAGTCAAGGACAGCGACTCGGGAAATTAAGTCTTTAACATTGTGGTCAGGCAGTTAATTTAGGTCAGCGTTAATATATATATATATATACCCAAATCTTTGCGACGATCAGGATGTGACATAAGGTCAATTTTTTAAGCGGAGTTTAACAGGTTTCAAATAAGCGTTTTCCTTCTTCACTGTTAACCATATCAATGTTAAAAGCAAAGTCTGCCCAACTATTTACCTTAAGTTTCGGTGGAATTATGGGATTCATACCTTTCAAGAGTATTATCGTCATGCGAAGTTCAAACAGACTTATGTCTGATTTGAACTCGAAACGCGGTATCCATTGCTTACTGCAATAACAGTTGCACCATATGTTTAAAAAAAATGTCTTGAAGAGACCGAAGTGAGACAAAAGAGAAAAGTTCTAAAGGAGATGAGATGTGTAAATGATTGAGGAAAATATTCAGGTAATTTTAGTGGTCGATAATTGGTGAGACTGTGGTCTTTAGCCAAATGAGTTGGGTGCTTGCCTATGGTTCAGGAGACTGGGGTTCAATTCCAGTTCGAGTCATACTAAAGACTCAAAAAATGGTACATGACGCCGCCTTGCTTAACACTCAGCATTATAAGGTATAGATCAAGGGTAAAGTGGAGCAATCCAGGGAAAGGAGTAGCTCCCTCCCCCACACCTCGTTGTAGTAGCTATCGAAAGGGAAGCCTTCGGGTCACCCTCGACTAATGTCAGCAACCTTTCTTACTTATGGTCTTTTCTGTTTTTAGGTGCGGATAAGTGGACTGGTGCATATGTGTGTTGTAGTTAGTATGCCCATCTGAATAGATTTCTCTCTCTCTCTCTCTCTCTCTCTCTCTCTCTCTCTCTCTCTGTCTCTCTTAATACGCACACACACACACACACACACACACACACATATATATATATATCAGAATACATGCCCTCACCAATTGCTGGGGTGATTTCGCTTCGAATCCCCTGGTTGGTTTTGTCTTTAGATGACACGATTGATTCGCTCTCTGCCCACCTTATGTTTTTTTTTTCATGGATCCAGATAACAGATCAATCACTAATCGGAATCGCCGGTTGATGAGTAAACGGATGAGACAGCACAATTAAGAAAGTAAATAGAAAAAGGTCGTCGCCAACAAAAAGAGAACAAAACACGGCTTGCAAGAAACAAAATATTCAGTAAAAGAATATCCTGCCATGCCAGACGTGGAAAGTTTTTGTCAAAGGCCCAGTTCACAAATTAATACTTAGTCAATTCTTCGTATCAGTTATAGGCTTTTATATTCTTGCTTTTTATGGTCTGGTCCAAGGAAATCTAAAGTGGCGTTTATGTTTGCTTATTCTCAATCCTTAGTATTATTTCAAAAGTGTCGTATTACGTTAAGCCTCCTTCAATTTCTATACCCGGTGCAGTTTAGTAGAAGATTAAAAAATTCTGCTGTTAGCTGACTCGCGCTCTTCTCTTTCTGGACACATTAAGTATTGTATAGATGCATTTTCTCTCATCATCACCCAAAAGCAGACGACATTCCAAAATTAGAATTACTACTAATTGTATGCTGACATAATTTGAATCAGAAAATCATTTAGTGAAAATTTTCCATTTTCGAATTTAAAAAAAAGAGTTTGTGTGTGTGTGTGTGGGGGGGGACTCAATTAATTTCCATACTAAAAAAAGTGTTATATTTTGTGCACTATACACACGCTTATATACATGTTTATCAGTATTTTTATAATAACCAATCGGCGTATTTGTAGTACTTTCAACGTTTCGAGATAAATTCCAGACAACAATATTTGACTATCCGCTAAAAATTTGAACGATCAAAACCCTAAATTATCTTAAGATTCTTTTTTCTTCAAAAATATTAAAAACTCAATTTCTTAACTAAGTAGATTCATGTTTCAATCTTTAACTTTTCTATTTAATTTCGGGCTGACCTAAATAATTTAAGTAAGCACTGAAATAAATATTTATTCAGTAAATATGGAATTTTCTATACTTACTCAACTAATCGTAAGTAATGAATACTTTTCGGCTCATGTTTTATCATTCATAAATGTATTTCAAACTTTTTTATTTTTTTTAAATTGAATGATTTATATTTCCGTTAGAAATATTCCCCTCTTACCTGCTGATGTAATCAGCAGATCACATGCATATAGGTTAAAAACATTTTCTTTCTTTCACTAAGAAAACTAATATAAAGAGTTTTACCAACTCAAAATCTGTTCCTTTGTTTTAAGATACCAATTCCTGCAATACTTCATTTCACGAATCTTAGCAAGATATATTAAAAATCTACACTCTGCCTTATTTTAACTTTGACGACGAGAAAAGATTTTGTACATAAGCTTTTCTGCAAAACTTTTACTCAGTTTTAAGAAATAAAAATGTTAAACTTGCATATCCGACTTTTTCCTTCACTTATCCCTTAATCCGATATATATATATATATATATATATATATATATATATATATATATATATATATATATATATATATATATATATATGTATGTATGTTCTTTAAATAATCCAAGGAGGAAATTCAAGGTGTAGGAGTATCCAATATGAGTGCTCAAAACTAACTGCCATTGATGTATAATGGTAAAAGAGGTATATATATATATATATATATATATATATATATATATATATATATATATATATATATATATATATATAAGTGTGTGGGGGGGATCAAAGGTGTTAATAATTGGATATATTTTGCGTATAGTTATTTGAATTAGTTTACCATATTGAAGACCGGTACCTTGGTCTGGTGGGTAGTGTTCGCCAATGGTCCTGGAGACCTTGGTTCCATCCAAAGTTACGTTATACCAAAGACCTTAAAAAATAGCACTTAACACTCCCTTGCCTAAATATAGCATTATAAGGTATAGATCAAGGATAAAGTGGAGCAATTTAAGGAAAGGCGTTGCGCCCTCCCCTCTATCTCGGTGTAGCAGCTATTGAAAAGGGAGCCTTCAACTACTGTTGCCAACAACCATATTGAAAACTCGTAACTGTGTGCAAAAAACAAAAACAAAAACAAACTATTGATATGAGCAATTTCTGAAACCATTTGAGTAAGTCCAAACTCATCATTAATACTAGAAAGAACTATTCATTTTACAATACATCATCATCACCATCATGTCGTGTCGCCAGCACGGATACCCCTGACCCTCTCTCGCCACTTCTCCCTATTATTCATCGCCTCTGGCAGGTCTTCAGGGTTATGCAAACAAATTAGCCCAGTCTAATTTAAAAATAAGATTATGAATATCCTTATATAAGTTTCCCGACCTTTTTCGATTGAGCATTTTTATTGATAGTACACAAATGAAACGCTAGTCCCCTTCGAAGTAATCTCCTCCGGCTGCAATACACTTGTTTTGCCGTTCCAACGACATCTGTGTGAGCGTGTCAATGACCATTGTCACATCCACTTTCATCTCCTCAATTCTCTCATGACGACAGCCTCTGAGCTTTGGGAATAACCAAAAGTCACAGGGAGAACATCTGCACTACAACGAGGGTGAGGAACTGTCTTGATGCCCATCTTGGTCAAATAGTCTGTGACAAGGAAGGAGTTGTGGACTGGTGCATTGTCCTGGTGGAAATGCCACTGAGCCGATTTGAAGAGTGCTGACCCCTTCCGACGGAGTCTCTTCCTGAACTACCTTAAAACCTCAACATAGTAACCCTAACCCGAACCCTTTGGCCAATCAGCTCTGGTATATTGACTTCCTTACTTCTCTCACACCTCTCATCATCCCTGACAGTCTCCCTGCCTTCCTCGAATCTCTTATGCCACTCAAAAACTGACGCTCGATTCATGTAAGATGGTCCAAAAGCAGTCTGAAGCATTCCATACGTTTCTGTGGCATTTTTTTTCAAAGTTCAAAAGCATAATTTTATTGCATATCGGTCTTCTAAAGTGTCTTCACGTCCAGATTGTATTTTTGAAATTCACCAGCTGTGACAATCAGGCTTTAGTACGGTGTATTCCAATTGCTACTGTAGTTGTTCATTTCAACCCGAAATCATAAAATTTGGTGAGTCATCTCATAAGATGTATAGCAATAATATACTAAATTTTCAAGAGTCTACGACAATTATAAATGCCTGTTCAAAAAAGTTTGTAAACTTTTTGAATACACCACGTATCCACAGACTACTGATTTACAAATCATATGTATACCCATTTAAATGTGTGCAATCAAATGAGCTTTAACGTGTTAAAAAATGTTATCTACAACCTGCGCTTTTACAATTCATACATATGTTTGATATGCCATAAAAGCTAATGAACAACTCTTTTTTTTACACAAGAAAGCCATCTCCTCAGTTGTGCATGTGGCTTCTATGGCTATATATATATTTACTATCATCCACAGACAGACTGTTTAGTTGTATCACAATTCTTCTGTGTGGCTAGACACGTAGGACGCTTGAAGATAGAATCAAAACCAGCCGAAAGTTACGTTAAACTTGGTCTCATACCGCTCAGCCAACAAGCGAACCACGTCAGCTCGGGAATTATAAGGGATTAAGTAGTACCTTTCGTTTGTTTACATTTATACCTTATAAGTCCAACCGGTTAAATGTCCTGCCTATGTAGTCAAAAATAACAGTACAAAATAAATCACTACGGACTGATCATTCCTAAAATAGTGATTCACATCAAATCAGTGAAGTTAAGCAATTTTGTATATGTACATTACGAGCCATTGGCCAAATGAGTAGAGTGTTCGCTAGTTGTCCCAGGTCGAGTCATACCAAAGACTCAAAAAAATGGTACTTGATTTCACCTTGCTTAACACTCAGCCTTATAATGTAATGATCAATGATAATATAGAGCAATCCATATCAGCCGAAACGTTTTGAATATAAAAATAATGACGAAGACAATAGTCCGAAAAACCGGAAGAAAGAAGGCGGACATATCGGCTAAAACGGTGTGAATATAAAAATAAAGATGGAGACAACAGTCCGAAACACTTGGAGAAGCCAAGGAGACATATCGGCCGAAACATTTTGAATATAACAATAAAGACGAAGACAATAGTTCGAAAATCTGAAGAAGACCGGAGGACATATCGGCCGAAATGTTGTGAATATATCAATAAAGATGAACACAATAATCCGAAACACTTGAAGAAGGCCGGAGGATATATCGACCAAGACGTTGTGAATATAACGATACAGATGAAGACAATAGCCCGAAAACCCTGAATTATAAGTTTTCAACAAATCGATATAAGAAAAAAAGTTGATGGGAATAACACAAGGATGCAGCTTGTAGTTTTGAACAAATGATAGAAAAAAATTACCTTATGAAACAATAGCGGTACTTTCACACGCCACTTATTTCTTAGATAATCCAAGTAAGACGAGCATGACAAGCTGTGCACTGCTGGAGAGTAATGTAAGAATACATAAAAGTCCTCCAATGGGCTCCCATGTAAGGACCCACCAGTGTTTATAAACCAGAAAAGACTTATATTTATCAGTTCTGTGTGGACACTGGATTCCATCTATATGACCTACCAAGAGGGATGGAGGTGCCCATGGTGTAGTCGCTATCCTCGTAGGAAATGGACACGGCGACACGAGTTCAAATCCTGGACGAGTCTGATTGCATTTCACATAGCACTAATACCCTTAGGGAAGGTATGAATCCAATAATTCTCCCTCCAGCTATGGATAAATAGTAGGACGGACTAGGGTTTTCAGGCTTGGGGAGGCAACTAGTCTAGGAGAAGGAAAACTCTGAATTCAAACCTGTTAAACTCCACTTAAAAATTGACCTTGTGTCATATCCTGCCCGAGCGGAGGGGTTGGTAAATAGTACCAAGAGGTATGGACAATAGGGACGGACAGTAAGTAAGAATTAGGAGAATCAGTGCTTAAAGTGTGTCTTGATGATGATCTATCTATCTAGCTATCTATCCTTGTCAGTTTATCTATCTATTTATCGATTATTTGGGCAAATTGTTCACTGAATTAATTGTGTCCGTCATCGTATTTCTTTCTCAGGTAAGAACACTAAAAACGGTGTTGTTAATTCTGAGATATGATATATGAGATTAATAATATTATTTAGTGCTCAGTCGGCTGGGGCTGCAGAATACACCGACTGCAACTTTACAAAGGAGTAATACACTGCCAACGAAACTCCTAATATATGACAGAAAAAATCTGATAGTGAGTCTCCAGTAATACTGGGGTTTGGGGGAATGCAGATTACATTTTCATTACCATTGCTCCTGGGCCCATACTGGCCCGGAGTTGTAGCATCTGATAAGTTCCTATGTAAATTCTAAAAATATATTTGCTTGACGGTGTGCTGACTAATGCTAAATTAAATTATCAGAAATAGAACTGTTTTATCATTTAACTGTTTGACGATTACATTCTGTGCAAACATGAATGATGCTAAATTGAATTGTTAGAAATAGAAATGTTTGATCATTTAACAGGTTGTACACAAATGACTAACGTTTATTTGAATTGTTAATGATGCATAGCAATACTTGGACTCATTTAACTGTGGGAAAAGAACCGCAAGATCAGTCAGATTTCACAATGTTCACAATGCTTCATCTCTCTGGCCAGACCAAGATATTTGTCTATATTTTTGGTTAATCTTATTTTTATACTGTGGACCACTGCAACAGTAGAATCTTCTTGAAAACAAGATCTTCTTAGCAAACCAGTGGAGTCTTTCAGGCAATCAAACTTCAATGAAAAACTACCAGCAAACCCTGTTGTGAAAATTTTTCGTGTGGAATATTGATAATAATAATAATAATAAGTAACATCTCACCCGAGAAAACGTGGGCATGGATAAGAAAAAGAAACCTCAAGAGGGAAACTGAATCTCTTCTAATAGCCGCACAAAACAACGCCATGATGACTAACCATATCAAAACGAGAATAGATCAGACACAACAAACAATAGATGTAGGATATGAGTTGATAGAGACGAAACGGTCAGTCACATAATAAGTGAACGCAGCAAATTCG
The DNA here is from genome assembly GCA_963585895.1 of Sepioteuthis lessoniana. Lineage (NCBI taxonomy): Eukaryota > Metazoa > Mollusca > Cephalopoda > Myopsida > Loliginidae > Sepioteuthis > Sepioteuthis lessoniana. The sequence continues at coordinate 15,956,797 of OY757912.1, read as the reverse complement.
CTCAGAAAGTGTACAAAACGAAACACGACTGGGTGGGCAAGGTTATCCACTGGGAATGGTGCAAGAAACTGAAGTTTGAGCATACGAACAAATGGTATATGCACAACTCAGAATCTGCCCTTAAGAATGAGAAGCAAAAACGCCACTATGATTTTGTGATTCAAATGGACCACCAAGTCTCGGTCAAAGGACCAGATCTTATAATAATAATAATAAAAAAAGAGAACTTGCAGTATTGTGAACTTTGCTGTCTCGGTGGACTACAAAGTAAAGTTGAAAGAATGAGAAAAGAGGGATAAGTACCTCGACCTTCCAAGGGAACTGAAAAAACTGCGGAACATGAAAGTGAAAATTATACCAGTTGTAATTGGTGCTCTTGGTTCAGTCACCAAACGATTATAAAAGGACTGGAAGACATAGATATGACGGGACGGTGTGAGACTCTCCAAACTACAGCATTGTTGAGATCAGCCAGAATACTGAGAAGAGTCGTGGAGACTTGAGGTAACTTGCTGTCACTCAAACTCTAGTGAATAACCATCAGCTAACACTGATATCTCAAACTCTGAAGGAATACTCCTCGTTAGATATTCCGCGCCCTTTCTGAAGTGGAACAGAGATAAACTTAAACAAATGGACCAAAGAACAAGAAAACTTATGACCATGCGTAAAGCATTACATCCCAGAGACGACGTTGATATTCTATATGTATCAAGAAAAAAAAGAAGGAAGAGGACTTACCAGCATTAAAGACAGCGTTGACGCATCGATACAACGACTCGAAGACTTTATACAAAAACACGATGGAGGACTCATTACAGCCTTCAGAAACGATACTGATAACACTATGGACAACAGAATGACAATAACTAGGGGAAAAATAGGAAGGAAAACAACTCTATGGGCGTTTTAAATGACTAATATACAACATCTCACACGATAAAATTGGACCTGGCTAAGAAAAGGAAACTTTAAGAGAGAAACATAATCTCTCCTAATAGCAGCACAAAACAATATAACTAAGCGAGAATAGATAAGACGCAGCAAAATAGCAAATGTAGGCTATGTGGTAATATTTTATTAGTTACTGTTGTTCTTTTAGCCGTTGACATTCTTCTCACTGAGTTATTTCATCAGTATTCTGATAGGGTCCTATTTACGGGTTAACTAGAACTATTTGACGTTTTGTAAAGAATAATGTATGCGAAATTAAATAGATAGAAATAGAACTGTTTGATCATTTCACTGTTTGACATTTAAACTCTATGCAAACCAATGACTTATGTCAAAAAAGAATTGTTAGAAATAGAACTGTTTGATCATTTGAATATTTCATATTTAACCTCGATGCAAACCAATGAGCTTTGTCAAATTGAATTGTTGAATTAAAACTGTTTGACATTGTTTGTAAACAAATGACTGATATTCAATTGAATCGTTAGTGATACATAGCAATACATAAAACCAATTAACTGTGTGGAAAGAATGAGCTTAGGTTCGTTTAAAATGTTATCAACAAAACGTGTTTACAGCCATATCTTTAATATATGTGTATTGAGAGGATTTGGCATTAAGTAACCAACGAAGGTTGATATGTCATAAGACCAAACCAAACCAAACCAAATCATATAACTCAATTGTATATGCACATCAAATAATATTTTGCTAAGATAATTTTGGTCACGTTTGTTGTCTTATTACAACTCTTCAGTCGGTATATTCTCTGTCATTCTTTGGGAGATAGTTATACCTTAGAATACAGGCACTTTGTCTAAGTATGCATGAGTCATATTTGCATATCTCACGTTTGGGCCGACATCTTAAATTTTCCAGGCAATGAATCATCACGTTACTATATTTAGTGTTCCAATATATAAGAAATATTCTCGAAAAGAATTGTTTATGTCTTTAGAATTTGCTGAATTTCGAGAACGTCGATTTATTTGATACAGTATTAAATTTTCTCATAACAGTTTGTGCCAATGAAATTTTCAATGCAGAACTAATGTTAAAGAAGGCATCGTTCTGTTGACTGATAAGTGAGTTAAAGTATTTATATCTATCTATCTATCTATCTATCTATCTATCTATCTTTTATGTATACATATGAACAAATGGATAAATAGGAATACCCCAAAACATAAGATGAAAGATGCCCTACCAGACGCGCGCGCGCATACACACACGCACACACACACACACACCATATATATATATATATATATGTGTGTGTGTGTGTGTGTGTGAGGTGCATACGATGAGTTTCCAGACTTTTTTATATGGGCATTTAAAATTGTCATAGACTCTTGAAAATCCACTATGTTATTGCTATTCATCTTATCAGATGACTGACCAATTTGTAAAATTTCAGCTTAAAATAAACAGCTACAGCAGCAATTGGATAACACCGTACTAAAGCCTGATTGTCACAGCTGGTGAATTTCAAAAATGTAATCTGATACTTTAGATGAACGATATGCAATAAAATTCTGTTTTAAACTTGGAAAAATGTCACAGAAACGTATGGAATGCTTCAGACTGCTTTTGGACAATCTTGCATGAAAAAAGTCTGGAAACTTATCGTATGTACCTCGTATATATATATATATATATATATATATATATATATATATATATATATATAAACAAATATACGTATACACTCATAAGCACACACATATAGATATACGCAAACACTCACTTATATATATATATATATATATATATGAGTGAGTGTTTGCGTATATCTATCTATATATATATATATATATATAGGAGTAAATAATGAAAATGAATCCGACAGTATGGAGAAAATAGGAAAGCAAATAATCCAAAAGTGATGGATCCATTATAAAGCAAAGTTAATGTTAAAATATTTTGGTTTCAGTAAACCTTCTTTAGGGCTTTTAGATGGTAAAAGATGAGTTGCTAGAAAAATGATAGATTTTCATTTTTATTTTGGGTTTCCTTTAAAATAAATTCATCACTTTTGGATTACTTTGTTTTTCTACTTACTTAATATGAATAAATTTGTGTGTGTGTGTGTGTATTTATATTTGTGAGCCAAATATAGTCTGCGATTTGGGATCTGGATGTTTCGATGTTGCAATTTATATGATTACTGTTCACCATAGCAAACAGGTTCTATCATTGCTCAAAGATTGTGAACTGTGTAAAATGTTGAGAGAAAGAAGATAACAGGGGACGGTGGAAAAGGAGAATTCTCGGAGTGTGTTGCATAGTTATCTGAGGCAAATTTAAAAACCTAACAAGTAATAAACAAATAGATAAATAGATGAATGAATAAATAAATTGATTAATCAATTAATTGAATGTTAATAGTAATATTGACGGTGATACTAACCGGAATTGGTGCGCTCGGTATAGCCACTAAAAAATTGGTAAAGGGATTGGATGACCTGGAAATAAGAGAAAGAATGGAGACCGTCCAAACAATATTGTTTAGATCGGCCAGACTACTGAGAAGAGTCTTGGAGACTTGAGGAGACTTGCTGTCACTTAGACTCGAGTGAAAAACCTTCAGCTAACACTGATGTGAAGAAATCTCAAATGAATATAATAATATGTATATTGACGACACCATGTTGTTTACAAAAAATGAAAAATAATTTGAGATTAAAAAAAAACAAACTACGAATACGCATCTTGGATATAGGAATGGAATTTAGCTCAGCAAAAATGTGCCATACTCATAATGAAAAGTGGAAAAAGACAAATAACCCATGGATTAGAAATGGCAAGTCAAGTAAGAAGCTGAAGGCCTCGAGAAAAAGAAAATAACAAATACTTGGAAATTTTGGAAACAGATACCATCAAACAAGAGGTAATGAAAGAAAAACTAATAGTAAGTATTTCAGATGTGCAAGAAGGCTTTCTCGAAGCCAAGCTCTGGTGTAGAAATCTCAACAATGGGATAAACACCTGGGAAGTCTCCTTTATAAGATACACTGGATCATTCGTAAAAATGGACCAAGGACGAACTTAAATGAACCAGTGGACAAGAAAGTTGATGACTATGCATAAGGCCTCACACCTGAAAGATGACATAAACAGACAATAAAGAAGTAGGAAGATGTCTCGCTGGTATTGAAGATTGCGTGAATGTATCAATACGTTGACTCGAAGGCAGCATTAAAAAATAACAAAAAAAGACTGATTACAACCGCAAGTAACAACACTTACAACATAAGGAAGAACAATATTAAGTAGGAAACAGAAATTCGAAGAATAACAACTCTTTGAGTATTACAAGTTAAAATGCGGTGAAATCTCATTCAAGAAGTTATGTACATGGGTAACAAAGGGAAACCTGACGAAGAAAGTTATTCTCTTCTAACAGTAGCACAAAACAACGCCATATGGACTGATTATGTTACCGTGAAAAGTAACGCAACGCAAAAGAATTGCAAGGGTAGATTATGTGGTGATAAGAACGAAACGATTATTCAAAAAACAAGTGAGCAAACCAAATCATGAAAAGAGAATATTAGACTAGACATATCTTGGTGGGAAAAGTAATTCACAGGGAATTGTGCGAGCAAATGAAATTTATCCGCTGAAATAAACCCGAATCATACGTAGGCAATGAGACACATACAGTTCTCTGGGATTTAGAGATACAAGCAGATCACCAAATCTCGGCTAGAACAAATCAAATATTAACAAAAAAAAAAAAAAAGATTTCGGGTAGTGGATCTTGACGTCTTAACAGGCCACAGAGTGAATGTCAAAGAAAGCAAAAAATAAATTCAAGTACTTTGACCCTGCCAGAAAACTAAAAAAGCAGCTGAACATGAGCGTCATTGTGATATAATCATGATTGGTGTGCTTGAACCCGTTCCCAAAGGCTTGGAAAGTGTGATGGAGAAGCTGAAAGTCGGAGAAGGAGTCGAGACCCCCGCCAAGCAACAGCATTGTTGAGATCGGCCCGAATACTGAGGAGAGTCCTGGAGACTTAAGTTGATTTGCAGTGACTCAAACTCCAGCTAAGGCTGTTTTGAAAAACTCACAAGAAGTGTAATAATGATGCTTCCAAATCAGCCTTGATGCCTTGAATGTGCACAAGCAAGGACATTGGTGTCAAGTAAATAACGAATCACAAAAGGCTCGACGGGAAATCAGGAAGATTTATTAACAGTCGGGAAATGTGTTGATTAAATTTGTCGTCTAGAAGAGAGCGCAGCTTAGCTTGCTCAGATGGCGAATCGCATTTCGTTTCGGCCAGCATCACTCGATCAGCCACCCGAATCCGGTCTTTGCACACAGCCTTAGACACAGGCAGGCAGTTCCGTGCTGATAGGTTAAAGACATAAAGGACTGAAGCCAGTGACATCTGACAGCAACCATTCATTGTGGCCGCCTGGAAATCTTTGAAAAATCTCTTTTTGGCCGGACGCGGGAAAAGGTCTATTCTCTGAATAGTAGTTTGCGCATGCACAGTTGCATTGATACCATGTGTGTGTGTGTGCGTGTGTGTCTGTGTCTGTGTGTATGTGTGTTTGTTTGTGTGCGCGTGTGTGTGTGTGTGTGTTAACTTGTGTGTGGGGTGGATGTGTGTTTCAGTACGCCCAGTCAACTGTGTATGTATAGAAATATATGCACTGAAACCCCCGGGTCATTTCTTTGCTAAGAGTCAATGATGAAGAGCGCATTGATACGTTGTGTTTGCCACATTCTTCCAATGAAATTGCAAACGTGAATTTTGCTGGGGTAATTGGCAAGCTCGTATGCAAGCCTAAATCAATAAATTCGACGCGTGCTTAATAAACTTTTATCTAAAATTTTCCCTCTATAATCTAATGGATTCATATTCAAAATCCAATGAAATGAATTTGCAGAAAAGAAGATTATGTTGAAAATTAAATATCTTTTCACCATAACCCTGCATACCTTGTGAACCACTTACATAAATATATTGTCAGATGTTAATTAAAGAAGCAATTTCATCTATCTATCTATGTATCAAATATTCTCATTGTATCTGCGGTATTTTCCGTGGGTGTAAATATATTAAAATTCAATATGTACTGAAATCAACATCGAAGACTTTCCAATGCTGAGCTATCGATTTCTAGATGCACTGAGTTCTAGAGGAAAAAAGTTTCATTCATCTGATCATCAGGGAATAAATTTATATATATATATATATATATATATATATATATATATACAAATTTTGTTGAATTACATATTTTCTTGTTGATCCTTTAATATTGCCGTATTGATCTTATAGTATTCGGCCGAAATTGATCGAAATATCTTCCATGATTGTTTATTTCTCAAGTACTTTCTGCCCGACTTTGAGCCATCATCAGGGGAGGATGTATGACAAAAGTGATGCAACATTTGTATGTACATTACTACTTTGTAAGGAGAAGACCGTCTGTGCCGTTATAGTGTGTAGCGTTTACTTTTAAAATTGTTCTATAAATAGTGTCAGTAGCTAAAGACATTTAAGTACATTAGCACTGGTTTGAAAATTAATTCTGTTAAGTTTGGGTTGCATGTTTCTAATATGTAGTGCTTCGAGAATTTGTAGTTTTTGTTTGTTATTTTGATGTTCTACTATTGTTGTGTTTTCGGTGAGAATTTTCCGTAATACTGATGTTTGGCATGAATGTTTATTTAAATGCTTCGCCATGGAACTTGTATCAGAAAGGTGCATTGCAAGTCTCCTCTATAGGGTAGTTGAGGTTAAATCAATATATATATATTATTTTTGGAGATACAAACTCATATATATATATATATATATATATATATATATATATATATATCCAGCCAGCATCCGAAGACAACAATTAAAAACTATTACATTTTATCAAATTATTTCAGAAAAATTCTTTCTAAACTAACCCTTCTTATAATAAGTTTGTAAATTCGTAAGATTGTTTTATTAGTATAGAAATGAAGATTAAAAAAAAAAGAAAGACAATAATGAAAAAGTACATTTAAAACCGGCCCATTGGAATAATTTGTTAGTTGTTTAAGGCCAAATCTTTTTTTTTCGTAAAAGAACAGCAATAATATTATTAAAAGATTTTGTGGAGAAAGGCTTTAAAATACCTGTGGATTAGTGGCTATTTTGGTCAAATTTTGTGTAAAATTTTCATAATGGTATTCTTGTCACTTCTCGTAGAATTCAAGGCTCAGATTACATTGGTAGCTATCAAAATTGTGTAATTGAAAGATTCCGTTTTTAAAACATCTTCCTTGAAATAAAAATTCTTACCATCCAATCAAACATTTCGTTTTCCCTCTATACAAGAGACAAAATATGATTGTCAGTCTTAAACGTGTCTACAAATCTAACTCCCTAATTCATATTCATCAATTTTTTTGTTTTTCGTTTCCTTGTTGCTTAATTTATATTCAACAGTAATTTTTTTGATCTGTTTTGTTAGCTGAGCTGAACTTTAGATTGATTTTGCGAATTCTAAGCAAAGACTCGAATACGTAAGCAAATATTAAGTGCATTTAACTTATAAAATAAATATATACGTACTAACTGCAAGTATAATAAACAAAGTGAATATTTTTCGTTTTTATCAAAGTCATATCAAACCGTGTGGGATATTCAATGCCAAATCCTGTTTCCTTTTTAGATATGATTTTTAAGTGAATAGTTTTTTGGTAAATATATTTTTTTATTTAATGAATTGTTAAAGACCGAGCCAAAGTTTAGTAGACTATTTAGTTTGGGGAGTTATCTTATTTAATGGGTCATCAATACCTGTAGGCTATTTAATGCCAATTCTTGTTTTCTTTACTATCTATGATTTTACCTGAATTCATATATTGGTCAAATTAATTTTCATTAACTGTTTCTTTCGACGCGGCTGACCTTCAGCCACCGATTTCTTATGCGTTTGTTTGTTGTAAAAGAAATTTGAAAAATACGATCGGAAATTTATCATATAATTTAAAGGGCTTGATTTGACCAGCCGATTGATCAGATAGGGCCTTTCTGACAGCCCGCCTTGCCCAAGTAAGGGCCGAAGAGGAGTATTGTAGGTCACATGAGCTCAAAGTATCCGAGTCATAAACTGGTCAGTGTCCAGGATACCGTCTTCAAGCATTTCGCGTTACTACCCAAAGCCGACAACTGGCTCCATTAGAGGGTCGTATCCCTCTGCAAAAGTACATATAGCTCCCGTCTATAGGCGAAGAAAACATTTTCTGCTATGTTTTTTCTTCTTCCAACAGTAGTATATATAACTATACAGTAGTACTGATACGACAACTGGATTGAAGGATTCGTGTCTTATTTTTTCAGAGGATTCATTGTTTTGTTTTTTAGAAGTACAATTAAAAGAGGCCCGTGTAGAGACTACGAAATAGTAAGTCAATGACGTTTCAAACAATTTGAATTTGTTTAATAATCTATTTTTAAAACTATTTTAAAAAAATGATTATTTGCCCCTAGATCAATTGCATGAGACATTATGAATGGATGTACTTTTTCAATTTACATTCAATTTACAATTTGCAATTTATTTTTTGAATTATTTACAGTTCGATTTTATCCAAACTAGTGATCGTGTATTGGCGTATTTCAATTGAATTGACGATGAAGAAACGGATTTTTTTTAGATCAATGAATCAAGCCCGGTATTAATTTGCAAACTAATCTATTTATTTTAAATGCGGCCAGAACATTTAGTAAGTCAATTTATTTCATCTATTAAAAATTCTAAAATATACTATTATGAGCTTAGATATCTATTCATTACCTACATTTCTAGCATAGTTAGCTTTCACACACACACACACACACACACCTACACATATACGTATGTATTAAACCAACCGTTCCACCAAGAGCGAAAAAGGTCAGGTTTCTAAGCCACGTTTAACAGGTTTGAATGCAGAGTTTTCATACTTTTTCAAGACCGGCTGCCACATCTGAGCTAAAGAGCCCACCCAGTCTGCTTCCAGAAACTCTGCTAAGATCAGATTTTTATGAAAGAATCTGTCGAAATCTAATTAAATATATACCGAAAAATCTTATAAAAAATGTAAATAAATAAAAATAAAGCAGAAATGTATCATAATAATACTTAGCGTTTATTAGTTCTTATTTTCTATATGTTATATATATATATATATATATGTATGTATGTATATATATATATACATATGATATAATATATATATGTATAATATTATATATATATATATATATATATATAAGGTTAATTGTATACTTCCTTAATATATATATATATATATATATAAAGGAAATATACAATTTAACATTATTGAAAGAGTAACTATTTTTACTTATACGTTTTACATCTTATGGAGGTGCTCGTGGTGTAATAGTTATCGTTATAGTAAATGCACACGGCGACACGAGTTCAAATCCTGGACGAGACTGATTACATTTCACATAGCACTAATACTCTTGGGAAAGGTATGAATCCAATTATTCTCCTTCCAGCTTGGGGTAAATAGTAGGACAGTGTAGGGTCTTCATCCATGGTAAGACAAGTTGTCTATGAGAAGGAATACTCTGAATTCAAACCTGTTAAACTTCGCTTAAAATTGAGGATGTGTCATATCCTGCCGGAGCGGAGGGTTGGTAAATATATATATACGTTTTACATCTCATAGTTTTTATTAATGAATTATCTAAGTAAATACAAGAATTCACACACACACACACACACTCACATATATATATATATATATATATATATATATATATATATATATATATATTATTGTTTGTGCAAGCGTGCATGTCTTTGTATCTTCTTCTTCTTCTTCTTCTTCTTCTTCTTCTTCTTCTTCTTCTTCTTCTTCTTCTTCTTCTTCTTCTTCTTCTTCTTCTTCTTCTTCTTTATATGCATGTGTGCGTTTATATATATATATATATATATATATATATATATATATATATATATATATATTGTGGTTGTGCGTGTGAGAGATTGTATGTACTAATCTAAAAGAATCAAGAAGTCAAGTTTTATACAATTTTCCTTCAGTACATACCCGACACATACTTACTTATATATATATATATATATATAATTTGATAAGAGCATGAATGCGTGCTTATATAATTATTTGTACTTGATCACTCGAGGGTACCGATTTTAATGAAAGAACCGGGACCAACGGAGAAAAGAATATTGATTGGCCCCGACTATTGCGACGAGGAGTAGGAGTGAGCATGTCGTTTGGCCCAGTGGAATATAGATTACTTATGAAATGACCCAGCGTGAAGCAAGTAGACTGCTACAAGAACAAGAACAACAACAACCCCAACAACTAATAATAATAATAATAATAATAATGCTTATTATTATTATTATTATTGATAGACTCCACGAAAATTTTTCACAACAGCATTAAATGGTGGTTTTTCACTGAAGACTGATTGACTGCAAGAATCATGAGGTCTGCAAAGAAGAACTTGCCATCTAGTTGAGTCTGCCCTTGTAGTGGTCCACAGAGTAAAAATAAAATAAGGCAAAAATATAGATAAATATATTGATCTTGCCAAATAGATGAAACAGCTGTGAAATCTAATTGATTTTGCTGTTCCAGTGGACCATATAAGGAAGATAAAAGAAATCGAAACGATAGACAAATACTTGCCCTTTGCCAGAGGATTGAAAGAGCGATGGAACGAAAAGATGGTGGGGATACCATTTGTAGTCTTCAGAAGCCTGGAAAAGAGAGTGTGAAACGATATTTCAAAAGATGAATCAAGCCCAGCCACACCAAGGAATTAAAAATCAGCGAGAATGTTTAGAAGTGTTCTAGTGAGCTGAAGAAGCTTATTGTCTCTCATAATTCAGTGAAAAACTTAACTAGTGTGAAAAAACGGTATTGAGAGAATATACTGGGAAGAATTCACACTAGATAACCCGATCTTGGCTAAGAAGAGGAAAACTCAAAATAGAAACTGAATCTGTTTTATTAGCAGTAAAGAATGCAATAAGTATCATTTAAATTAAAACGAAAATTGATAACATGCTACATAATAATAAGTATAGATTGAAGGACAGAAATTAAACTATTAATTACATGATTACCGAATGCAGCAAACTGGCATAAAAAAGTAGAAGACGAGGCTTGATCAGGAATTAAAGGTTATTCATTGAGAATTATGTACCATAGGACCAACGTTTTGTGCTGTAAAGAAAGAAGTCCACAGAAAAAGAAATACTCAAACTCGCAGGTAAGGGAAGAAAATATAGCAGTCGTTTTTATTCAGCTATGATCACTGCAACTCGAAAAGTTCATTTTTGTTGCGTCCTTCTTCTCCCTTCCTCTCGGTGGTGACGGGGTGTGGGTGAGAGCTGGGTGTTTGACACACGCCTGTCATAGCAAATAGGTCGTAGCAGACTGCTGTAGAACGGGTTGGGGCCTTAGGAACCTTTAACGTACCCATTTTGACAACTACCTTCAACTCTGCAAAAATCTCACTACTTGTTTTCTTATTTAGAGATTTTGTGGAACAAATCGAAGATCCTCGAATATTCGATGTCACTAGTGAAACACGTGATAATACATCTGTGATTATATTAAAATCACGTCTAACTTTGCTGGTCATTCTGCCCGCATGCGCTAGTCTCGTGACACCTTCACTGATTGATGACAGCGCCCGTTTATAATATTACAATTATACAAGTGAATAAAATTTAACCATATTAAAATGAATATGAAAAAACCAGAATCCATCCAAAAAGATGAGATTCAGAAAAATATCTGGGATTTTGATATACAAACGGATCATCTAATTCCAACAGGAAGGCGAGATCAAGTGTTAATCAACTAGAAGAAACGAACTTATGTTAGACAGGCAAACCTACACGAGCGAGTTGGATTCTCATTGGTTGACCCATTCATGCGGCCTTGTGCTTCATCTAAGCAAAAAAAATCTTAGTAAATTAGAACTTGTCCTTAATTGAATTCCTCCGTTTCAATTTTCAGCAAAATGAAAATAAAGATAGCAAAAAATAAACAAATGCATCCATCTTTCTAGAAAGTTTAAAACAATTGTAGTTGGTTCACTTAAACAGTCCCCAAATGCTGGGGTTGGAGACTGAACGAATTAGAAATCAGGAGTAATAACAAAACTTTAAAGAGCGTTGTTATTATCGTCAAGATTACTTAGATAAGTCCTGGAGACGTGAGAAAACTTACCGGTACTTAAGCTTCAAAGAAAACGTACCAGTTAAACAAATGTGAAAAACTCAGAAAGAGGGAATCCTGTCCAAAAGTCCAGATCTAAATTAACTGAAAAAAAAGTGCTTGCCATAGAGTGGATTTTGACGTTCCACAACACCACAGAATGAAAATAAAAGACCGCAAAAAGATAAACAAATACATTTACTTTGACAAAGAATTAAAAAAATAAACAAGAAAAAACAAACAAACTGTGAGAAAAGAGGGTGACAATTATAACAATTACAGCTGATTTACTTGGAACGACCCTTAATGATTTAGAAAAAAGTCTGGAAAAATTGGAAATCCGAGTAAGAATAAAGACCATTCAAACCCCTGTACTGTTAAGATAGTCTAGTATTCTCAAAAGAAATCTGAAGACATGAAGAGATTTACTTACATTCACTCTTGTAAATGATAACAGCTAACAATAGTGTGAAACATTTGCAAGGACACCATAAAACAAATAGAAATGAAAGACAAAATTCAAAAAGAATATCTCTGGAGAACTAGAAAACTACTCGAGACAAAACTCTCCAGCAGAAACCTTATCAATGGAATAATACTTAGTCTGTGCCCCTCGTTAGATATTCGGAACCCTTTTTCAATGTACCAGAGATGGACTTAAACAAATGGACCCAAGAAAAAGGTAATTAATGACTATGCATAAAGCATTTCCTCCCAGAGACGACGTTGACAGACTATATCTATCTAGAAAAGAGGGAGGTAGTGGACATACTTGCATCGAAGACAGCGTTGACGTATCGATTCAACGGCTCAAGGGCAACAAAGAATAACACGAATGAGGACTAATTATAGCCATCAGAAACGATACTGACAACAGGATAGACGATAGAACGACAATAACTAGGAAAAAAAGAGGGAAAAACAATTCTATGGCCGATTTAAACGACTAATAAATACCATCTCACACCAGAAAACCTGGACCTGGCTAAGAAAAGGAAACCTTCAGAGAGCACAGGACAACGCCATAAGAACCAATCATATTAAAGCAAGATTAGATAAGTCATAATAAAATAGCAAATGAAGGCTATGCGGTGGCAGAGACGAAACGATCAATCACATAATAAGCAAATGCAGCAAATTAGCACAGGAGTATAAGAGTAGACACGACTGGTTTGGCAAAGTGATCCACATGTGCAAGAAATTAAAATTTGATCACAACAGCAAATGCTTTATGCACAACCCAGTACCTGTCCTAGAAAATAACACACATAAACTGCTATGGGACTTTGACATACATATGGATCACCTAATCTCGACCAAAAGATCAGATCTTATAATAATTAACAAAAAAACAGAACTTCCAAAATTGTTAACTTTTCTGTCCCGGCTGACCACAATAAAACTGAAAGAATGTTAAAAGAAGGATAGGTAACTCGACCTTGCTAGAAAGAATTGAAAAAGCAGTGTAACATGAAAGTGACAATTGTACCAATTGTAATTCGTGCGTTTGGAACAGTAACTAAAGGATTATTAAAGGGCCTGGAGGACTTGGAAGTTTGCGGACGAGTGGAGACCATCTAAACTACAGCATTATTGAGAACAGCCAGAATACTGAGAAGAGTTCTGGAGACTTGAGGATACTTGCGGTCCCTGAAACTCCAGTGGAAGACCATCAGCGTTAGCTTATGTGAAAAAACTACAATAATAATAATAATAATAATAATAATGAGTATGTTATGGGGTGATAGGAACGGAAACATTTATCGTATCATAAGTGAATGCAGCTTACTAGCACGAAAAGAGTACAAGGCAAGATACGACTGGTTTGGGTAGGTGGTCAAGTGGGAATTTTACAGGAAATTCAATTTTGATCATACTGCCAAATGGTCTATGCAAAACCCGAAGCATAAAATTTTCTATGATTTTGAGATACACACAAATCCCAGCAAGATGACCAGAATTCATGATAGTTAACATAAAAGAAAAAAATAGGACGTGCTACATTGGAAACTTTACCATGCCGTCCGACAAAAGAGTAGAAATCAAAGAAAACGATAAAAGAGCCAAATACTTAGACTTTGCCAAAGAAATGAAAGGCTTTGGAAAACGAAGGCTATGTTGATACCAAATGTATTTGGTGATGGCGGAATGATCCCCAAAGCTTAGTATATTGCTTGGAGGAGTTCAGAATCAGAGAACAAACAGAGACCATAGAAACAAAAGCATTGTGAAGATCTGACTGAATACGAAGAAGTGTCCTGGAGACTTGATGACACTTGCTGTCACTCAGACTCTACTGAAAGAACATCAGCTAATGGCGTAGTGAAAAATTCCCAATGAATAATACTGGAAGCTGAGTGGAAACCATCCAAACAACAGCATTATTGAGAATGGCCAGAATACCGAGAAGAATCCTGGAGACTTGAGGAGACATGCTGTCACTCAAATTTCAGTGAAAGACCATCAGCTAACGGTGATGTGAAAAACTCTAAAGGAGTAAATAATAGTAATAATAAAAGACTACGTTTCTCAATGAAACCACACCAAAGACCATAACCGTAGCCGGCTGAGAAGGAAAGATTAGCGACTGAAAAAAAAAACAATGAACTCATTTCAGAAATTATCAATACCAGGATAATCCATACCTTTAACTACCAAAATCTCGACACAAAGAATACATTTTCAGATATTTCAAGGATGATCTTCCGTGATGTACTGTCTTCATTGCCGATTTTCGGTTTTTTGCACATCATATCAACTCCAACAGCAACCCCGTTCCGCTGTGTATTTAGAGAAACTTTTCGAATAATTTCACTTAAAATGCTACAAAGTTTCGGCAAATATAAACTCAAATGAGTGAAAATCAAATCATAAACAAACACATATTTCAATGCATATTTTTCTGTAACGGCGTGAAACTCAAAAGTTTGTTAAATGAATATAACTTACTTTAAGTCATCCCGTGCCGAATAGGGTGAGGAATGTGACCCGTAAATGTTGATTATATAGTTCTTGTGTATAATGCTCATCCCAAAGTTTAGGTTGAAAATCTGGAAAAATAGCAACTACAGGGTGGAACGATAAAATTGTGACCCTAGAAAAGACGACATGATTCAATTTCTGCTTAATGAAAACCGGTTTTCCTTTATTGTTGCAAACCATCTACTAGTTGGCGAGTTGTGTACAAATCCCAAGAGCGATAGGAGCCTTCTATCATGCCTTAAGTGACACAATGTTCAATGAGCGAGTTCGGAAATGTACCGCTGTACAACCATGCTCTCTACCGATCCAAGTTAGGACAACAGGACCATTGCCAGCACCCTCAAAATGCAAATCTGGATTGCCACGAATAACAGGGACGTGCCCAGGGTGATGAAAACAAAGTTTCCGGCTACGGTTATGGTCTTTGGTGTGGTTTCAAGTGAGGGCCACAGCAGGCCACCTCACATCTTCGAAGTCGGCTTGAAAGTCAACACCAAAGTGTACCTGGATGTGCTGAAGAGTGTAGTTATCCCCAGGTGCAATCAGATGGCCGGTGGCAGACCCTGGGAGTGGCAATAGGACTCGGTGCCACCCACAAATCCAAAGAGACCCAGGCTTGGCTTCAGAAGGAGTGCAACGACTTTATATCCTTCTCTTACTGGCCCCCTCCTCCCCCGACCTGAACCCGCTGAACTAATTCGTTGGGACATACGTCTAGAAAATCACTAACATGACCTCACACAATACCAAAACCAGCTTGATCGCCGCCATCCACCGAGTATTCGCCGAGCTCCCGCCGGCGCTTGTAGAAAAGGCATGCTCCTAGTTCCGGATCCGTATCGAGGCGGCGATTGAGGCTGAAGGTAGCTACATTGAATAGATGTCTGCACTACTACATAATCCACTTACCTGAATTGATTTTTTCTATGAAAGTTTTAAAATAAATCTGTAGTGTTGTTTTCTTTAGGACGACAATTTTATCGTTCCACCTTGTATTATGCACAAATAATAAGTTTTTCGTCAACAATACCATGAATAGCACTGTGACCTTACATAATTTGAAAACATGTAAATATATAAGTTACAATTGGTCAACATTTCAAATAAAATACCAATTTTACTGATATAGTTATGGTATCTTTTCGATATTGAGAATAAGTTCCTGCTACTCCGAGGATCAAGCGTACAGTAGAGCAATCCAGGGAAAGGAGTAGCACCCTCCCCGACACCTTGGTGTAGTAGCTATCGAAACGGGAGCCTTCGGATCACCCTCGACTGCGGTCGCTAACTTTACTTCACTTACTCTGCATTGGCCTAATGAGTAGAGTGTTCACCTATGGCTCGGGAGAATGGGGTTCAATCTCAGGTCGAGTCATAACCAAAGACTCAAAAAGTTGTACTGGATGCCTCCTTGTTTAATACTCAGAGTTATAAAGTATTGATCAAGGGTAAAGAGGAGCAATTCAGGGAAAGGAGTAGCGCCCTTCCTTACCCCTCGGTGTTGTAGCTATTGAAAAGGGAGCCTTCGGGTCACCCTCAACAAAGTTCTTAACTTTACTTTTTTAGTTTTACTCTGCATGAAACTATCTTATAGCTTATAAGTACAACTTAACCACACGGTATAATGAAGTGGCTGTCTTGTACTACTAGTAACACTGGTTTCCAAGTGTAAGACCGACAGTAAAAGGTCATTCACGAAATATCTCACTGTAGGTGTGAAGAAGAGATCAAACACGAAAGTGAAGAATTTTTTAAACGACAAAGTCTGTTAGTTACGCAGACAGACAATTAACGATCGAAAATTCGGAACTAATCGAACTGTCCTCCCATAGAATGTGGGCTACAATTTTTGATAAAATAGATTCTTCTTTAATCGACTTGAAAATACGACTTCACGCGTTCCTTTATATGGGACCGGTTAACAGGGAAGTTGTATCATCGGGTATAAAGTGAGTGGAATTTTTCTGTGACAACGTGTCTGATTTTTCCGGTTTTGATATCAATAATTTCATCTCATCGAAATCTTTTCTTGTTGACTTTGTTTCTACGTCACTGCCAACTTTTTCCGTGACCCCAGTGGACAACATCTGCCTCTGTCTACACACATACACATACACACATATACATACATAAACATATTAGAATAACTTTAAATAGAGCATACATTACAAGTTCTAAAAGAGGACTTTTTCCGGTCAGATCTCCACAGAGATTTGCGTGACAAAAGCATGCAAAGAAGAAGAATGGACGTAAAGTAGTTGACAACGGGGCAGAAGAGCAAAAGGAAAGAAAAAATCCACAAAGGGGAAAAAAAAGAAAAAAAATCTACCGAATGGATTGCTAAGATTTTCCAATATATTTTTCTCAGACATGGTCAGTTTCAATTGTTGTGTAATCAGCAGGATCGAATAAAAGAACATTTTCAAATTATTTTTGCTTACAAAGAAACGGTGGTACTTAGTGATATAGAGCGGCTCTAGCTCAGACAGTTGTAAATCAGTATTAGATGACACGAGAATTGTAAACTACATAAATTTCTTCATATATATATATATATATATATAGACACTCAAGAGGCTTTAAGCTGATATCGAAACATGTCTAATTTTACGTCAGACTGATTACATATCTCTCATCCAACAGTCGACCCAACGTAAGCTCGGAAATTTAACGTACATGTATTAACTTCCGGTTGTTCACATTTTACGCTATCGGATACGAAAGTGCTTAATTCGTTGGAAGAGCTTTGCCTTACGTTAGGGGCAACCATTAATTTCTTCGCCAAAGTGCTCATCCCTCCGGGGTGATCATATATTGAGGTAGACGTAACTGAGTATCAAATATCAGCATTAAAAAAAAAAACCATGATAAAACAATGAAAAGTCAACAAAATTATCAACCCTGTCATTGAGTTTAGAATAAGTGGACAGCAACTTCTACCGAGCTACCGCGAAAAGTAAGATGTGTCCAGGGTTTGATACTAAACTGCATCTATCGATGAGGATCTAGATCTGGAGTATTAGGGTATGTGGAATACTCCTTAATTGCTATTACAACCAGACCCAGAAAGACGCAAAAGGATA
This sequence comes from Sepioteuthis lessoniana, assembly GCA_963585895.1. Lineage (NCBI taxonomy): Eukaryota > Metazoa > Mollusca > Cephalopoda > Myopsida > Loliginidae > Sepioteuthis > Sepioteuthis lessoniana. Next base: position 15,938,561 of record OY757912.1, on the reverse strand, counting down.
ATAGCTATCATGATCTAATCTATGAGTCCAAGAGATTGGTTTGAAAATTGTTTGTTTGAAATTAGAAGACACGATATCATTTACCGGTGTGCAAATATATATATATATATATATATATATATATATGCAAAAAAAAAAAAGAAAAAAAGACTAAATTAAAAATAAAATATAGTGAGACCATGAAAAGATTTGTGTTTACCCAACCCTTCTGCACGAACAGCAGGCAATACAAGGTCTCGTTTTAAGTGGAGCTTCACAAGTTTGATTTAATTCTCCTAGACTGGTTGCCATACAAATATTAAAGAACTAAGTTTTCCCTACTATTTATCCAAAGCTAGAAGGAGAATGGTTAGACTTATATCATTCACAATGTATTAGGGATATGTGAAATGCAATCAGCCACGTTCAGGATATGAACTCGAATCACCCGTTCATTTCCTATGAGGATAACTATTACATGATAAACACTTCGATCATTAAAATAATTGAATATATCTCATAAATAAAACAAAACTAACCTTCACTTAATCATTAATCAACGTGTTAGAAAGGATAAAAAAGATCTAAAAAAAAGTAGGAAAATAACATTGATTAAAACATTAGTTGAAGGGTAAACTTTTAGATTGTCTTTTTTTGTTTGTTCCGTTGCTTGGTCATTTGTTTGCTCAGTATAGCACACCTCCCAAATTGATACCCCAGGAATTTCGACGCTAAATACTAAAACTATTTTGCTGTGTTTTTAATTTTATATCATTGTGTAACATATTGGCCCTCGACCGAGCTGTCAATTAAGAGATGCACCTGTGTAAATAACAGGTGTATCTGGTCGAAGATATCGGGGTATCACCTTGACCCGTGGACATGGTTTAATTCGGTGCAATTGTGACGCCCATAGGAAGCAGTTGGAAGTCAACCAATTATATAACCAGGTGCCACCGACGTTTGAGTTAGTTGGTGTCAGTTAGTTGGAGTTCGAGTTGTAGTTCGAGGCAGTGAGAACCAGTTCAAGACAGAGGGCTTACGGCCCTCAGTGACCCCCGGTTGAGCAGCCTAGCAGAATGAGAAAGAAGTGCTGCTATCATATTTACCAACCCCTCCGCTCGGGCAGGATATGACACAAGGTAATTTTTAAGCGGAGTTTAACAGGTTTGAATTCAGAGTTTTCCTTCTCCGAGACTAGTTGCCTCACCAAGGCTGAAGAACCTAGTCTGCCCTACTATTTACCCATAGCTGGAGGGAGAATATTTGGATTCATACCTTTCCCAAGGGTATTAGTGCTATGTGAAATGCAATCAGTCAGGTCCAGGATTTTGCTATAGTCAGAGGAGCTTGGGGTCATTATGTTGCAGTCTGTTCCGTCTCCAACTCACCTCTCACACATAACCAATATCAACCCTTTCGCAACCCTTTCGAGAATAAAGTGTGAGAGGTATATTTTTCTAAAGAAGTGTGTTCGTTCGTCATTATTGTTGATTATGTTTCCGCATATATATGAATACGTATAGTTCTATCACAGCTATATAACAATTGCTTATCCAATTCCTCTAACCCCACAATCAAAGAATCTATCTATCTACAATCCTGATCTAAATCAAGTGAAAAAGCGTTTTTAATCAGTAACATATTTACAGTAACCTATGCATAAAAATTCAAACGTACCACAATTTTCCGTTTAAAATAAGCAAATGATAATCATAAAAAAGGATAAAAATCCATGATTTGGAGTTCCACGTAACTCGGCTTTGCTCGCGTTTGAAACGACTGACGTTTATTGTAATTCAACTTAATAAATATGTATTCTATTTTGGTCATTTGAATTATATGTTGTTGACAAACTCAGTCCTGGGTGCCAAATTACAGAGTAAATATTTACTTTTGTGGCGGTATTTAGTTGCCAATACCATTTATTATACTTTACCGATTGCATAAGAAAATTTCTCAGACTTCATTTTTACAAAGTAAAGGATTATTTTCATGACTTCCTTTAGCTACCAACACTGATCTTTTAATTATCAAATCCTTCCAATCTTGAAACGATATAATTTAATATTTTCTAACTAGCCAATTTTACAATTGCTCGAAACATTATTAGAAATATACATTTAAATATGTCTTAATCTGTTTATATCTATCCATCTAATTATACACACACACACACACACACACACACACACACACACGCATATATATATATATATATATATATATATATATAGGTTCGGGTGTATTTTGCCCAGTTGGTTGGGGATGTAGAATTTACTGACTGCTTTTCTGCAGAACACAACGAATGTCCTGTTTATGACACTGATGGTGAGGTTCCAGTAATACCTTCTCATTTCTATCACTCCCAGGTAGACTCTGGCTCCAAGTATTAGCACGTGATACGGTCTTGTCTATGGGTCAAATAGAACAAAACTATGTACTTATGCTCAACTGAATTGTTTGAAATAGAACTGTTTTGACATTCAATTCAGCGTTAAATGATTCGAAAAGGGTTGATACGCGGTAAAACAAAACAACCAACCAACCAATCGTGAGTATTGCTATTTTTGCGTAAATATAAATGCATATGTTTGCTGATGTTTTAGAGTATATATATATATATATATATATGTAAATATATATGTGTGTGTGCGCGTGTGTGTGTGTGTGTGTATGTGTGTGTGTGTGTGTGTGTGTGTGTGTGTGTATGTGCGGGAGAGAGAGAGAGAGAGAGAGAGAGAGAGAGAGAAAGTAGCCATTGGTTTTTGTGCATGTGCATAAGAGATAGAAAAACGGCTTTGAACGGGTATTCACGTAAATTACTTAAAAGCGATAATCAATCGTGCTTTCTCCTTTCAAAAACAAAAAAAAAGGGGGAAATAAAGGAAAGTGACTCCCATCTTAATTTGCAATGTGCCTCAAAGGTCAAAGAATGTTGCTAGCTAGATATCAGCATTGTATAACCGAGTAATGCTAGAGTTCCCGACATTCTAGAACTCTCGTTCCTTATCACCAATTCTCGTTCACAGTTCTCGTTGTCGACAATCTGCAAAGAAAATAAAAATAAACTTTCAGAAGCATCAAAAGCCATATCACAAGCGATTCAGTTGCTACACTCGACAGTTTAGTCTTTTGTGCAAATATTGTAATCTCACACCCTCAAGGAGGTGAGCAAAGACTCAGTTGATTACTGTCCACTGGCCATGCGTATTGTTTAACTGATCAAATGAAAATAATAATCACTTAAGTGCGTATGAGAAGTTGGAGGGGCATTTATTGTTCATAGCTGATGTAACAACACATCTAATTATGCATTCAGTAAGTTATATAGTTTAAAAGGAACCCAACTACATTTATAGAATCCTTAAGAAAAGTGATTATATACTATTTCTATACCATAAAACTTGTACGACAAAGTGAATGAACTAGCTTCATATGTTTCTCTGACCAAATGAAAGTATTTACAGCAGATAAATAATTTATCGTATTTCATGTCTCATAAGAGAATTTGCAAATGTACATTCGAGTAGATATTGAAAACAATGACCTTATTGACAAGGGAAGGAATGATTTAGGGCAGTTCTTCTCAACCGGGGTTCATATGGTCACGGGGCAGTTCCATGTGATATTTTTGGTGTTGACACTTGAAAAATAGTAAATTGGAGGTTGACGATAGTACTTTAGTTTTCAATGAAAACATTTTGTTTATGAAGTATTTATAGTTGTAGGCAAACTTTTGTTTCCTCTTTTCTCGGTAAATCTGGTTTTGGCCGTATCTTTAACCTACAATCAATAACTTGTATCTTTTTTAATATGTTCTTTTATATTTATCACTTATTTACGAGGGACGATTTATTTTCCATAGGATTAAGTAGCTAAAATTTAAGTGCAATAAGTTGTACTTCAACAACAAACAACATATTTAAAATGTTTTGTAAATTCGTCGTTGTTGTCGTCCTCCTTCTCAAGCCACGCTAACAGCGTAGATTTTCTTCTCTCTCTCTCTCTCTCTCTCTCTCTCTCTCTCTCTCTCTCTCTCTCTCTCTCTCCAACCGTCCCAATCATCCATTGGTGTCTGCAGGTCTTCCAAATTACACCCAGTGTCCACACAGAGCTGATGTAGATAATTTCTTAATCATCGACTAATGCTGGCACATGTATAGGGGTTCATAGAAGAATGTCTTGTTGGTCTTACTTCCATGATTTTTGAGATAGGAGGTAATTGGCCATACAGTTGTTATATCGTCTGGCGTTGCTTCCAGTATTTGTTCAAGTTAGGTTATTAACATTCTTGTCTTCCTCTATGCGTTTTGATATTGTCCATGTGGTACATCCATACAGTTGTACTGACACAGCCACAGCTTGGAGCAAATCTCGTTTTGTAATTATAAAACATACAGTAGAATCTTTTTCAATATCGAATGAATATTGGGATCCACCTAAGTAAAATAGGGGTCAAATGGGTTCATATAAAAATGTTTGAGAGCCACTGATCAAGAGTCATGAAACCTAGGGGTTATTCTACATATTTATCCCCTAATGTAGCACACACGGCCCCTAAGCTTATATAATCATTTCAAATAATTTCTGCCTTGTCGGCAACGTTTAATTCACCAAGAGAAGGATAAGACACCACTTTAGGGGCATGGAGGTGCCCATGGTGTAATGGTTATCGTCGTAGGAAATGGACATGGCTAAACGAGTTCAAATCCTGGATGAGGCTGATTGCATTTCACATAGCACTAATACCCTTAGGAGAGGTATGAATCCAATTATTTTCCCTCCAGCTATGGGTAAATAGTAGCGGAGACTGGGTTCTTCAGCTTTAGTGAGGCAACTAGTCTAGCAGAAAGAAAACTCTGAATTCAAACCTGTTAAGCTCCGCTTAAAAATTGAACTCGTGTCATATCCTGCTCGAGTGGAGGGGTTGGTAAATATGGATAAGATCCCACTTTGTGAAAAGGTGTCCTTTATATGACCGCATCCGGTAGCGTATTTCCAGTATAGGAAATTTGGGTTTTGTAGATCAACACCTTTGTTGTCATCAGCCTCATGTCTCATTGGACAAGAGTGACGATGGCTATTAAAAATTCTTCTGTGCGTCAAAAATGTATATCTTTGAGATAATAAATGATTGACTTTTTTTTTGTTTATTTGTTTATTTGTCTGTTCTATTTCAAGCAATTCAGTTTAGCAAAATTACGCTGTTTTAATGTCAAAACAGTTCTTTTTAAACGATTCAGTTTATCACAAGTAGACAGTTTAATTCTATTTGACTCATAGGTAGGATGCAATCAGGTGAAACCACTCTGTGACATAGTTGACCTGGTACGATGGTTATGATGGGGTACTCCACATTCCTCAAAGCTCCAGCATTACTAAAACCTTACCATCTGATTGTCCCATACCATTCACAAAGATATTCATTGGTGGGATCTTTCCCCTCTGCAGAGAAGCAGTCTGTGTATTCTACAGCCCCAGCCGACAGCTAAGTTACTCAAGGTCAGCAGTATACAAGAGTAAACTTATTATCACATTCTTCGATACGGTTCCATATATTTATATATTTATATACCAACATATATACACGTCTATCTCTTGGATGGTATTTTAAAGTATGCAAATATAAGCATTAAAATTATTTCGTTTCATGAAAATAAATCTTTAAAATCTGTTTGAGGATATTTTTGCACATATGGACTCACATGTGTATGCATTTGTATTTCATATTAATACATGTACATTTGCACACACACACACACACACACACATATATATATATATATATATATATATATATATATATATATTGCTTTTTGTAGCAGCATAAATAAATGCATAAAGGATATAGCCTCATGGATTTATTGATAAAAGTAATCTATTAAAATACAGGAATCAGGGGATGCCTTGCTAACCATTCTCTCTTTCTCTCTCTCTCTCTCTCTCTCTCTCTATATATATATATATATATATATATATACGTGAATTATGCTTTTATTTCATGTCTCCATCTCCTCTTCCTCTCTCTCTCTTTATATATATATATATATATATATATATATATATATATATATATATATATATAGTGACACATTCTATAATAATGACGCTAATGATCCATAAAGGTAATTATCCACTAACGTTGTAAAGCGCTTGAATTGATACTGATCTCAATGAGCCGTTGCAAGTAAATCGGCTATTAGGCCGAAAATTACAGAGAAAATTCCACAAGTTTACATACATAAAAATTGCACATTTGTGAATATGTATGGAGACGTTTACATATATAATTCTAGATTAGTGTTTGCATTAACATTTTTCATTTATGTTCGAGTGATAATGAGAAAAATATTATAGAAGAAACGTCAAGCAAAAACGTTCATGCACAAAAAAGTAATTTTTATTAAATTGTTTCACTTCGAAGAAATCGTATTTTTTTTGCGGAAGACAATATTGGCTTAAAATTATTTTTAGATTATCAATGAAAAAAAATCTTCTTCAGATCATTAATTACTTCTGGGTTTTTGTTTAAACAAATGTTGTCCCGTGATGAATGAATAGCGGCTGCAGTAAGGTAGTGTTAAACAAGAGGGTTTTGTTGATTAATTTGTTTGTGTAATAAGTTTACCCCTCATGGTCTTGTGTCAAACTTGTGTAATTTTTTCCTTTAGATTGATTATTTTAATGGCAGAATCGCATACACTTTACGTTTTTATTTACTTTCTGAGTAGTTTATCTCAGAGCTTTTTGCTTTTTTGTTGATTTTTTTCATTATTTCGTTTAATTGATATATCAGAATACAGTAGGATAGTTTTTTTTCTCATAATAATTACTTTGTACAATAACTCTTATGATTGCCTTAATAATTCATGGTATAATTTTTTTCTCTTAAGAAAATATCATTGATATTGCCATTTGCAAATTAGTCCTTCTAAGGTTAAAAAAAACTTTTTCTTATGTGAGGTAAATTTTATAAATGATATTAAATAAGGTAAATTATATTAACATGGAACCCTTTACCAATGGAGTGATTTTGATCTTAACTGTGTGTTTTAATCAGATTTAGCTAATACCTATGTTATAGCCATATTCAAGTTTTTCGGTCCAGTCTATATTAAATACAAGGTGAAAAGATAAAATTGCCGCCCTAGAAAAGATGGCATGATTCCATTTCCGTTTAATGAAAACCGGTTTTCTTTTTTTGTTGCAGACCATCTACTAGTTGGCGAGTTGTGTACAAATTCCAAGAGCGATAGGAGCCTTCTATCATGTCTGAAAGTGACACAATGTTCAACGAGCGAGATCAGAGATGCGCCGCTGTACAACCCATGCTCTATACCGATCCAAGTTATGACAACAGGACCATTGCCAGCATCCTCAAAATTCAAATTCGGACGGTCATCGGTTATGGTCTTTGGTGTGGTTTCAAGTGAGGGCCACATCATGCCACCTCACATCTTCGAAGTCGGTTTGAAAGTCAACACCAAAGTGTACCTGGATGTGCTGAAGAGAGTGGTGATCCCCTGGTGCAATCAGGTGACCGGTGGCAGACCCTGGGTGTGGAAGAAGAACTCGGTGCCGGCCCACAAGTCCAAAGAGACTCAGCCTTGGCTTCAGAAGGAATGTTACGACTTTGTACCCTTCTCCCACTTGCCCCCTCCTCCCCCCGACCTGAAACCGCTGGACTACTTCGTTTGGTCATACGTCGAGAACATCATAATGACCTCCCACGACACCAAAGCCAGCCTGATCGCCGCCATCCGTGGAAAAGACATGCTCCCAGTTCCGGATCCGTATCGAGGCGGTGATTGAGGCTGCAGGCGGCTACATTGAATAGATGTGAGTTCTATTACATAATTAGTTACCTGAATTGATTTTTTCAATAAAAGTTTTAGAATAAAGCTGTAGTGTTGTTTCATTTAGGACGATAACTTTATCGTTCGAACCTGTATATTGATATTGTTACTTTGAACTAGTATACAAGATTGAATCAATGTCATTAGCCAAAGGCCTTTTCGTTTACTAGTAAGCTTAATTTAGTCTAATACTCAGAAACCAGTTTGAATACATCACCTGCTATTACCAAGTTGTCACCTATTAACATTATGAAAACGCTAATCGTTTCTTTACTTCAGTGGTCTAGCAGGAACATACATTTTCTGAGTGATTTCACCGAAAGTCAGTTTTGCCTCTTCTTGTATTCACATTTTCCATTCACATTGATCGTATTTTCTTAAGGAGGTATACAGTTTTATATTGGCGGGAAATGCCATGTATTTTTTTTATGCGTTTATCTGCCTCTTTCTTGATCATATCCGGGTACCCTACTCTCACTGGAACGATGGTAGTTTCAAAGTGCGTCAATTTTTTTTTCCATTTCTATTTCCAAGTCGTTGCTTATTTTTTTAGAAATTCTTTTACTGATATGTTATAAGCTGGTGGAACTGATATATCAATTTGAAGGGAGTTTTTTTTTTCTTTTATAAACCTTAAACTTTACATATGGTCCGTTGTCTTTATGTTTACATCAGTTTGAATTGCAAAGTCCAAGAGAACCGAAGCTAATTTGGATTCTTTTATTGGTTCTCGTTGGTATCTCTACCATTTTTCTGATTTCACTATTCAATAGCATTTGTATTTTGTCTAATAAATATAAGTAAGTAAAGTTGGCGATCGTAATCGAGGGAGACCCGAAGACTCCCTTTTCAATAGCTACTACACTGAGGTGTAGAGGAGAGCGCTACACTTTTCCCGGGATTACTCCACTTTACACTTGATCAATACATTATAATGCTGAATGTTAAGCAAGGAGGCATCAAGTACCACTTTTGGTGTTTTTGGTATGACTCAACCTCGGATTGAACTGCGGTTAACCGGGCCTTTAGTGAACACTCTAACAATTAGGCCAATGAATATAATGTCCTAATTTATCATCTTTTTTTTAATATTCTATCCGTTAGGATTGGTTGGTTGGTTGGTTGTTTGGTTGGTTTTATGGCGTATCGGACCTTTTTCACGTTACTTAACGACGAATAAAGTCGTTTTGATAAAAGTTTCAAACAGTTCAATTCAGTCTAACTGTAGTTTTTTTTTTGTTTAAAGATGGTTAAATGTCAAAACAGTTCTATTTCAAACAATTTAGTTTAGTATAAGTACACATTCTAAATGTCAAAAACAATCCTATTTCAAACAATTCAGTTTAGCATATGTGCACCGTTTAAATATCAAAAGAATTCTATTTCAAACAATTCAGTTTAGCATGCACGCAGTTCAAACACACAGTTAAATATGAAAACACTTAGTTTCATGCCATTCAGTTTAGTATAATTACACAGTTTAGTTATATTTGACCATTATTGGAGCCTCACCATCTTAATTTTTAGTGCCATATCTAGGACACTGGTAAGGGGCTGGTCGTACACCTCTACAGAGATGCAGTCAGCTGACTGAACCACACAGTGCGAGAGTCTCACAACTCTGGAGAGATGTAGTCAGTGTATTCTGCAGCCCCAGCTGACTGAGTCACTCGTTGAGAGCGTCATATTCCTCTGTAAAAATGCAAACACTATATTCTGCCACCCCAGTAGATTGGGCCAGTCAGGATTGGAAAAATGGACATTAATAGCTAAATTGATTCAGTTTTTTGTTCGCACTATCAAGATATCAATTTCGATCAACTTTTTTTTTAAATATATATTTACACAATAGATTCGAGTTTTTAGACTCTCGTTCTGTGCGACAATTATTAACCCTTCTGTTTCCGCACCAGTTTAACTGGTGGTCTTCCATTGAAGGATGAGTAACTTCAAGTCTCTTTAGGTTTCTACGTCACTTCTAAATATTTTTAGCTCTACTTAAATGTGTAGTATTCTAGAGACTCTTTTCTTTTTTTGATCAGTAGTTTGCTGGTTTCTTTTCCACACCAATGGGAACAGTTTCAAAGACTCTGACTATATTTAGTATCACTGTCATTTTCATATGACATTGTGTTTATTCTTTCTGGCAAAATCCAAGTAGTTGTCTATCTTTTCCCTTTCTTTCATTTTATTTCGATGGTCTGTATGAACCGCTAAATTCAATAGATCAAAGATATTTTCTTTTAGTTAATTAACACTTGGTCTGATCTTCTCTTGGGATTGGGTATTCTTTTTCTTTCTCAAAGAACTAGAAATTTTCTGCGTCTAATTTTCGATGAGAGATTTTTGTTGTGCATATACTACTTCTCAATTTGGAGGTGCCCGTGGTGTAATTGTTATCGTCGTAGGAAATGAACACGGCGACACGATTTCAAATCCTGGACGAGACTGATTGCCTTTCACATAGCACTAATACCCTTGGGAAAGGTATGAATCCAAATATTCTCCCTCCAGCTATAGGTAAATAGTAGGACAGACTAGGTTCTTCAGCCTTGGTGAGGCAACTAGTCTAGGAGAAGGAAAACTCTGAATTCAAACCTGTTAAACTCCACTTAAAAAATTGACCTTGTGTCATATCCTGCCCGAGCGGAGGGGTTGGGTAAATAGGATAAATAGGATATACTACTCAGTCAGATAACATGTTCAGATCTTTTATAGATTCCTGACGATCACCTTTCTCATTTAGTCATGACTACACTTTCATTCCATTGCTGCCAATATTTAACATTCTCTTACAATGAGATTAACTATTTCATCTCTATCATTAAACTTACTATCCTTCTGTGTATAAACGATTTTAGCTGGGATAAAATTAGTTCTTATCTCCTCATAAAAATATCAGTATAGATGTATTTATTTATGTAGAAAGAAATGAGGTGAATCTAACAGAATATACGTAGAAAAGGTAAAACGGAAGAAAATATGTTTGATGTTTTTTATTTGCCAACACGTTTCGACTTCAATTTTGTTTTGAATGTAGAAGTGTTTTATCAAAATTATTTTAGTATAAGAAATAATTCTGAATGATAAATTTTGGGTCAATTTGAAGTCTTCTATGTTTTTCACATAGCAAGATCTATAAGCACTGCAACGTATTTCTGTGAATGTTACTAAAAAACTGGATTTCAAGTTACGCAAGACATTTCTTTGGGATACTTTTAATTTTTATTCACCACATGGTATTCAACTTACGACTCAGTGTAATTCTTTTCGCCTCATATACTTATATCTTGCGCGATCCTCTGGAATTGATATGAAAATATTTCGAATAAGAGTCATCCAGAAATCGGGAACGTTTAAAAAATAATTGAGGGAGTATTCGGGAGAAATAATGTTGCTAATTTACCTTTATCATAAATGTTTAGTTTTCAAGCCAAAATGAATTTATGAATAAACGCATACACGCAAACAAGTTGTCTAGATCCATGAAGTCAAATTAATATCATCTCTCAGTCAAAGGTCATGATGTTCAATTGATAACATGACAAAACTCTCTGAGCAATATATAGTTATGACTGAAGCTGAAAAGCCGTTAGGTTCCAGTTACAATAGCGGTCAATAATGACAGTGAATGTTTTAGAACAGAAATACCTCATATCCAAAATTGGAATGAATATAAAATAACATTCATAGCAAACCGTGAAACCAGCCCTGTTAGCTTTTGGGTGCAAATTGGACTAGACATATTTTTATTCAATAAGATACACTATCTTAAGTGTAGAGAGTTAAAAAGTTCTTGCCGTGACGTATCATTTTTCCAAGATTAGAGTCTCTCTTTCCTTCTTTCTCTCTCTATCTTTCTCTCTCTCTCTCTCTCTATATATATATATATATATATATCTGACACACACACATACAAACATGCACTGTGTAATGAAAATTCAACGGACGCGTTTGTGGTATAACTTTTATCGTAATTGAAAAAGGGTCTGATAAGCCGAGTTTCAAACCTGGACGAGGCTTTTTGCATTTTTTAAAAACTAATGCCTCTTGAAAAGGTGTGAATCAATTTCTTCTCCCCCTAGCTAAGGGCAAATAGTTGTTCAGACTGTGTATATTAGTCTTGGTAAGGCAATAGATCCAGAAGAACGAAAATTGGAACAAGGTGTTCTTCTCTTAAAAATTGTCCTTATGTCGCATCTTGCCTGTAGCGGACTGACAGACGGGTTGGGTAAATACTTACCTCCCCCTCTCTTTCTCTCTCTCTTTATATATATATATATATATATATATATATATATATATATATATATATATATATCAAAAGGGCTAACCGTCGTTTGTCGGGTACAAGGAAAAACATCACGTATAACAATTTTACATATTTTGCTATGATACATTTCTTCAAAACTAAGAGATTTCCCTGAAATAAAATCATTTAAAATTTAATAATATTTATTCCTGAATTAATTTTAAAAATAAAATTAATTCACTAAAGATATAATTATTAAGAAAGTATAAGCAATGATTATTATTACTATATCTATGCAGTTACCAATAAGAAACTGTTTTAAAAAAAAATTATCACACGTTTTCAAAAATCAACAATTTCAAAAGGTTAATTTTTCTTCTTTTTTTTTCTTTTTTTTTTTTTAAACAGAAATAAAAAAAATATGAAAAACAGATATATTATTGATCCTTATATTTTATAATCATTATTTGCGTTTTTTGTTGTTTTCCTTTACAAAATAATATTTATTTAAAAAAAGAAGTGAATGTTGTTTAATTCTTTCTGTTTTTTTTTAAATCTAATTTGTCATCCTTTAGCAATGTATTCTTAATTAGCAACTTCTTGATTTTAGTCTTTTGATATAAAAAGAGTAAAAACCAAGGGAGATAATTATATGCTTTGTCAACGATTTGAAAACTTTCCAAACTGGAATGTTCCAAACGTACTTTTTTAATCTGTTCCTATTAGAAGAATTGACTTGAAACTTCACTTTCATCGCCTGTAAATCCAGGGGTAGCTTATCAAGGAAAAGATATTCAAAAATGTTTTGTTTCCCCAATTATTTAGTTACAAAATAAACCAAGGCACACGCACACACACACACACATACACACACACACACACACGCATATATATATATATATATATATATATAAGGCAAAATGTAAACTCACGAAAGCTACTACATAATGCCTTATAATTCCCGAGTTGACGTATGTCGACTGGTAGCTGAGCGGTATGATCCTAAGACTAACATAATCTTGGGCGCTTTTCAATCCCAGTTTAAAGGGTCCTACGTGTCTAGCCATACTGAAGAGTTGTGATATCACGAAACAGTCTGTCTGTGGATGACAATCTATATATGTATATTCATTCAATTATTACAAAAAGTGGTATAATAGATATTTTGTTTTAAAATTATAAAAACTAATTATAGGGAACTTTTCGTCCGGCGCGTTCTCAATAATTACACCGGAAACGTTTTAAAAAGGTAATTTTTTTCGATAACGGTGAGGGGATATTAAAAAGAAAACCTCAACTGCCACGATTCCCATTAAGTTCCCCTGACAGACAAAGGGTGTCAAGTTGTCTTCTCTGCCAGAACAAGGTAAGGCAATATAGCGTGATAGCTGCTTCTAACCTCGTACAAAACAGAAACTATCATCCGAATAATTAGTTCTATATATATATATATAAAGAGAGAGAGAGAGAGAGCGAGAGCGAGAGAGAGAAAAGGACAGAGAGAAAGAGATAGATAGATAGATAGATAGATAGATCTTAATCAAATCATGCTGATTCCATGAAGTTTCTTGACTCTCGCTTTCACGATCCTTTCCTATCGTCCATTGCTCCTAGCAAGTCTCCTAAGTTGATCCAGTGTCGGTTCCGAGCTAATACTACTAAATGCTATCTGGTCGGCATGTGTAAAAGTTCATAAAAGAACGTCGTTTACAAGTCCCTCCTTGTTTCTCCAGCAGTGTCATCTTCGTCTTAATTTAGTGCTTTGTGAGATGAGAGGCAGGTGGCCGAACAACTGTTGTTTTGTGTCGTGCTGCTTCTAGGATTTGTTCAAGACAGTTAGCATTTTATGTATCTTTTATTTCTAACATTTGATGTATTCTTTTTTTGTCAGCATCTTTGTGGTGCATCTTTATAGTAGTATGGACACAGTTACAGTTTGGAAGAAATCCTGCTTCATCTTATCAAACATTAAATTTCTGCATAATCGATAACTTGGAAGTAGCATTCCACGCCTCCTCTAAAAGTATGTTAACATCAATTTCAGTAGATAAGATGTTGCTGCCCAACTACATGAACAAGTCTACAAATTCTAAATGCTTACCAGCTACAGTGGAAATTGCTCGTTCTTATTTAAAACACATGTCCTCCGTTTTTTGTGCATTCACGTCGAAACCAATGTTTTCGGCTACATGCTCTTTGCTATGCAGTTCGGATTCTGCCTGGGCCGGTGTATATTCGAGAAGTACAAGGTCATCTGCGTAGTCTGCATCTGTCATGGTTTCTGTCGAGATATCGCCTGCTTTTTTTTTTTTTAATGAAATCGCTTTCTTTTATTATATCTATAGATGTTCTAAGGGTTTAATCGAGGCCGAATATTAAACAAATATGGTCCTAATGTGAGACAGAGAGACAAAAAGACAGACAGATAAACTAAAGTGGGTGTCCTCGTCGTGTAATGGTTAAAGCGCTGGAGTGCGGAATCGTATTAAGTGAGTTCGAACTCCAGTCTCGCTATTACGTCTACTTTTGGACAAATACCCTTGGCAAATATATTTTCCCCCAAATCATCCCAGCCATGGGTTAAATACCATCACTGCTGTTTTTCTAGTAGGATGGCTTTGGTATTAAATAACCCACGAAGGTTGATATGCCATTTAACAAAGAAACCTAAAAATAAAATGAACCCCAAAACTATTGTATTCCCAAACTAGCTGGTTTCATTGAAGAATCCTCAAATAAATGAAACTATTCAATTTCAACTAATAATCGATTTTTTACAGTTTTTGTCTCGGATTGCTCCCTACTTTATTTGCATTTTTAAAAAATAATAAAGGAAGAAACGTTTTCTAAACAGAGGTGAATTCGTATCTTTTTAGAGTTTTTTTTTTTTTGGTATAATACGCATCTTTACGTGCGTGTATATGTGAATTCGTTCGAATTTTTGATTTCTCTATTTTTTTTCGTGTCTACCCTTGTATGTACGCGGATAACATTCAGGAAAGGTGCACATCTGTATGCGTACGTGCGTCTCTCTCTCTCTCTCTCTCTCTCTCTCTCTCTCTCTCTGTATTTCAAGGAAATGGCTTCCATCAATAATACAAAATGATGGCAAGATCAGTGGTTGTTGCTAAGGGAGGCACGTGATCAGTGACAGTTGCCAAGAAAGGTCACGTGATAAAGACCTGAACGAGAGGAATGTGGAGGAGGGTAGACAATGAATGTTTCAAATATCAGCCACAACGTTCTAGGACGTGGACGAAAAGAACTAGGGGAGGTCGAGCCAATTCGAAGGGAGGATACCAGTTTCTTCTGATATGAAGACTGCAAAAAGAAGGTTTTTTTTGTTGGTTTTTTTTCTCTCTCATCGGCAGCTTGACAGATTAACGATGAGAGAATAGTGCGAAGGTGCCGGCATTGTTGACATCAGAGTGGAGAGGTTGAGACAAAGGCGGGAATTTGAAGCTCAGTGGCGGGAACTCCTGCCTTGTGTGTGCCAAGATAAACCAAGAGAATAAAATTGAATAGAAATAAAATTCCAATCGCAGTTAGAGACACCCTCTTTCTCAATCACTCATCTACTTAATCGAACTGTTAGAATAACTCTCTTTTTCTCACTCTCGCTCTTTTTCTCTCCCCTCTCTCTGTCTCAATCCTTCTTTCTCTCTCATATTCTTACATGTTCGTCTGACCAAAATCTGTTAGCCTCGCGATGAAGACAATGTCTTTTTCTTTATTGAATATAACTAAATGTTTCGAAATCTTCATTCTCAAATATACGCATGATTATATAGCGCCAGTCTTATAGAGGGTAAGTGATAAAACCTAACGATAAATTTCCATTGATAGGGACGCATAATGAAGGCCTACCTCATTTCTCTTGGAATCAGGGTCAAGGCTTTTCCAAGCATTAGATTAAACTGTCAGGCATAAAGGAAGAAATGTGAAGAATCCCGTTAAGCTTAAACTGACAGAGGAAAAATTGCATCTGGATGAAGGTTTTCTATATTATGATTACTTCATAGATAAAGTGTGATTATAAATTATAAAATTATTCTTACTATTTTCACATCAACTTTACCTGATAAACTTTCACAAGAAGCTGATAAACAGTGAGTCTTCTTAAGTCTTCATGACTCTTCAGAGCGTTCTAGATTTTCAAGAAAATTCATTGGTTTGAATGATTTAGATTCTTCTTCTGATTTCCAATTCCTCGAGTCTATTTGTCAAGCCTTTGAGAAATGTTCCAAACGTACCTATAACAATTGATATTATGGTAACCCTACGTTCCACGGCTTTATTAGTTCACTGGCAAGGTTCCATTATTTGTCTATCTTTTCGCTGTCTTTTAGTTTTTACTCTGTGATCCACTGGAACGGCAAAATCGAATAGATAACGAATTTTTTTTCTTTGTTAATACTAAGTTCTGATTTTCTGACTGGAATTAAGTGATACATTTGCATTACAAAATCCTAAAGAATCTTATGCTGCTCATTATCTATGAAGGATTCTGGTAGGTTCATATACCATTTATCTGTAAGGTAAAATCTTAATCACTTGCATAATTCCCTGCAGCTCACCTTTCTCACCAAGTCGTGTCTAGTCATGTTTTTTGTGCTAGTTTACTGTAGGTCGATTATTATGATATAAACTATTTCATCTATTTATCCACACACTTTACTTTTGTTATTTTGCGGTGTATAATCAATTTTCGCTCGTATATAATTGGTCCACATGGTGTTGTATTTTGCTGCTATTAGAAGAGGTTCAGTTTCTCTTTTAAAGTTACCATTTCTTAGCCATGTCCATGTCTTCTTATGTAGAATCTCAAAAATTTTGTGCGCTTGAACTATCCATACAGTTGTTTATCTTCCCACTTCAGTTTCCTAGTTTCTGTAGTTTTTCTGTTTGTTCTTATTGCTGTTCCTGGCGGCTGTAATTAGTCTTTCTTTGCTCTTTTTAATATATTTCTCGAGTTTTTGTGTTGATATATTTACATAATCCTCAACGGTAGCTTTCCACTTTTATTTCTTGACACATTGACACTTCGTATATTATTTCTGTGGTGTAAGGACTTGTGAATAGTCATCAATTTCCTTATCCCATGATCCATTTGTCTGGGTTCCTCCTTTGTTTATTTTATTAATGTTTATTTTATTAATATTAATATCGTTCGTCTGTCGTATCCTTTTCTTCTTTTCTTTTTCATTTCTGTTTGTCAAATTGTTTTGCTCTTCCAATATTCTCAATTATTCTTTTTCTATTTTCTTATCTCCAAGCTTTACTGATTTGGCTGTTTGACACATTTTCTTGTTTCTTTTTCCCCATTTTCACTTGTTAGCATTGTGAATTTCTCTATGCCCAATTCAATTCTCATATCTTATTTTGCATATTTGTTTTGTTTGATTTATAAAAGTAAAGTAAATTTGGCAACCGTATTCGAGAGCTACCCGAAAGCTCCATTTTCAATAGCTACTACACAGAGGTGTAAGGGAGGGAGTTACTCTTTCCCTGGATTCCTCCACTTTACCCTTATTATGCCGGAGGTATTAAGTACCACTTTTGAGTCTTTGTACGACTCAACCTGAGATTGAACCTTGATCTCCCGGGCCATTGGCGAACACTCTACCACTAAGCCAATAGGCCTGTAGTCTAAAGCTCATTTTTGGCAAATAGCTTGATATCATACATATACACGAGGTGATTATCTTTTGGCTGCAATTTTGTACATTAATAACATGTGAGCATTTTCTTTGGATATTATTGAGTGGCCTCATGGCAATAACAGATTGCCATGGCGAAAGTAAGTCTTTCTGGAAGATGCAACGTTAAATTTTCAGTTCTGTTAGTGTTTGTCCTCCTTCTGATAATTTCATTTTCTTATTTTTCCTGGAATTTCGTTCTGCTGATTATGGGTCTCTGAGTAATATACTTCTTCTCTAATCTATGCGGTTAGGATTTTCTGTATCATAGGTATGCAGGTTATTGGTCGGTAGTTGCTTGGCATGGTTTCTTTTTGGTGTCTTTTAGGATCAGGTTAGTTTTTTCGATTATCATCCATTTAGGTATTCTTTTTTCTTCTAGGCATTCATTCTGTTCACGAGCCAATTTGTCGAGGATGGACGAAAACTGATCAAAACTAGAATCTATATATGACATCATTGCACTGTGTTTTCCAATTTGGTAATTTCTTTTGAGTTGCTCCAATCATGTTAAGGGGTATGTTCGTTTGTGTGTCTTCAAGTCGTTGTAATTCTTTTTTCATTGAATATAGAAATAAATATGTATATATATATATATAAAGAAATAACATAACAGAAATGACGAACATATATATATATATATATATATATATAATTTCTGTTGCGTTCTTTCTGTTCCCATATCTTCCTATAAGAAGCTGTCAACCAGTGGTGGTACTTGGGAGTAAATAAACAAGTTGAGAAATTTCAGGTGTTCAGCGAAGCTCGAGGGAAGAGAAGTGGCACTAATACCTATGTATAAAAATGGAAAGCCCAGGTATGAAAACACTGTAAACATTCGAAATTTGTTATCCCCATTGATATGTAGAAATATGTCAGGTGCATATGTTTCTAAAAGTCTATGCTGCACTATTGAAGTAAAACTTAGTCTTTCGATGAACAAAAACGAAAAAAAGTGGAAAATTTGATGATTAGTGAAAAGATAAAAGTAAAAGAAGACGAAAGAAAATTTCTTTGCCGCACCAGCAGCGTTTCCCAAATCACGTAACTGGAATTTTTTCTTCAGAAAACTGTTTACCAGTGGCGGTGGATGGGAATAAATAGAAAATTTTTTTTTTAGACTGAGGATTCTCTGAGGAATTTTAGACCTTGGGTTATAGTCTGGCATTGTAGAGTCCCCCCAAATAGCTCGTGCTTAAGTTTATAAATGTTAATATCAGTCATAAACTAAATTAAGTAACACGTTGTAGTTTAAATAAGGAGTAAAGACTTTAATTCAAAGAGTTTTAAAAAGAGATTGTTGGACTTTAACAAAGTTAATACCTAATGATTTTAAAGTCATTGGTTTTATGTGCCCTGTTGAAGTGTCCTCTTGCTAAGAAGAATACAAGCTTACATCTGTGACATGTGCACAGATGATAAACTACTCCTGGGTCTGGTATAGGCAAAATATGGTAACCATTAAAAATGATAAAACAAAATTAAAGTCTACGTAGGACTGAAATGAGAGATATGGGAGTGTTGATCGGTTGGTGCGACCTCTATAGCAGATATGAGAGACCTGGCAACATCTTGCCAATGTCAGCAATACTTTTTCAGTTATACCAAAAATATCAAGGCAACAATACATATGAGCGATAATAAAGGAAAAAATAAACTTGATAAAGTATCAAAAAATTTACTCCACTGTTTTTTAAAGCATTCATATACAAAGAGGATACAGTAAATGGATGATATAGATATGAAGATAATCCTTAAATTTAATACAACTATTAAAAGACTTGCTGACCAAACGAGGTGGATTTTAAAGAAAGGTTTGTTTTCTGACCTTGAGATAAAAGAAATATGTAAACAGATGAATAAGGAAGAATATACTCAAAGACAGTCCCCTAAAAGATGTGAAACAGTAAATATAGCAAGCCGAACCATCACGAAACCCACTACGACAACATCAATGTAAAACAAGAAAAAAAAAGTGAGGAATTAAAAAATCTCATGAATAGGCAGAAGACTACCATTCTTAAGGAATTAAGACAAATAAAAGCTTAGTTAGGGACAGAAAAGTATGGAAAATATTGTAACATATCGCAATGGACAATATTAACGAACAAGTTAATCTAAATGTTAATCAGAGATAAACTTGGTATTACCGAAGACATTTTAACAGAAATATAAAACAAGGGTGTTAAATGAAGTTAGAAGAACAAATAAGGAAACTTCAACAACAAGCGAATCTACTAAGGAATGTAAAACACAAGAATTCAGCGGAATGAAAAGATCCAGAAAGACAACAGCATACAAGTGTGAAAACGCAACTGGAAGGAATTAATAAAAAGATTGTGATGAAAGAAAAGAGATTCAAAATGTGCAGAGAAATGGTCAAGCAATACAATCAAAACAGGACCGTCCGAAATAACGAAATTAAATTCTACAAACTAGTTTGAGTTGAGGAAAGAAAAACAAGTCAACAACCGAATGCTAAAGAAACAGAACAATTTTGAAAAAAGACGTGGAAACTGAAAGAATACAGCATGGAAGCTAATGGATAAATAAAATGAAAAAAGAATTGAAGAACTTGAAGAAAGAAGGCTCCTTGATTTATTGAGTGAAAAAACTAAATTGTAAAATTCCAGGGCATACATAGATTTTGGATTTAAAGATCCATCCCCATCCAAGAAAAATTAACCCACCAAATGGCTAAAAGAAGCTAGTATATCCAAATTGGTGACGCCAGGGGAAACTACCCAGATAAAGACGGACCCCGTAAAGAGATATCCCCATCAACTACAGACCAATAATGTATTTACGTATGATGTGGAAAATCCTGACTGTAATGTATAAAGAAGAAAGCTTTCACATACGGGCTGTTTCTGGAAGAACAAAGACGATACCGGAAGGACACTAGAGGATACCGAAAGAACAAAAAAAGATACCAGAAGGACACAAGAGGATACTGGAAGAACAAAAACGATACTGGAAGGACACAAGAGGATACTGGAAGAACAAAAAAGATACCGGAAGGACACAAGAGAATATCGGAAGAACAAAAAAAGATACTGGAAAGACACAAGAGGATAAATGATCAACTATAGGTAGACTAGCACATCAAAAAAGCCAAAACAATGTAACCATTGCATGGATGTACAATAAGAAGGATTATGAAATAAAGTTTTTGAAATAGTGCAACATAAAGGACAAAGTTAAAAAGATTCATGACGAATGCCATGGAAAACTGGAGAGTTGAATGAATAACAAATAAACAAACACTAAATGAGATAAATCTCCAAGGAGAAAAAAAGGCGACCCTCTCTCTCTCTCTCTCTCTCTCTCTCACCATAGACATTTGTTATTGCAATGTGGCCTTTCAACTATATTCTTAGGGTCCTTTAAAAAACAATTAGTATATGCACAGGCAGTCTACAGGAATGGAATTTGACGATGAAAAATATGGCATTCTCATGATGAAAATGTGGGGAAAAAGTGAAAAGAAGAAAACAATTGAATCACGAAAACATTTGAATGCTTGGAGAGAAAATGAAAAGCACCTGGTAATATTGCAAATGGACACCATCAAACAATCTGACATAAAGAAAACGAAAAGAATGTCTCAAAAGAGAGAGAAACCTTTGCGAAGACAAACTATGCTGCAGAAATCTCATCAAAGGGATAAACAACTGTAAAGTACCCTTTGTCAGATACTCGGGAACATTTTCAAGTGACCAATGGAAGAACAGACTCTCACTACGGCATCTTGTCCCCAACTGCGACTGGAACTCGAACTGTGACTGCAACTCGAACTGAACTCTGCCTGCCTCGAACTCCAACTTACTGAAACCGTCTGTGGCATCTAGTTATATAATTGTTTGACGTCCACCTACTTCTTGTGGGCGTCGCATCTGCACCGAATTCAACCTGTCCACAGGTCAAGGTGATGTTCCGATGTCTTCAACAGGATGCACATATTTCTTGATTGACGGCTCGGTCAAAGGTCAATATGTTATACCTTAAATACGGTTAAATATATTGAAAAACATTCGGCTGTAACAAACCCTGTTGACAAATCTAAGAACTGAAAAAGACCCATGGGTGTCATAGTTTCTTAAAATAATCTATCTTCATTTTGCCGACAAATGCAAGTGTTTACCTGTGGATTAAATCCCCAGAAGTGCAACCCAGAAGTATCAGAAGACATACGAACCAATAATATCAATCACAAATTTCACGGCGATGACTAAGGAATTCTAAGGAGAAGTATTCGTCGCACAGCAATTGTTGTGCAGGACAGCGAGTCAGAAATCCAGTCGCGCAATAATGTTTGCTTGTTTGTTTGTTTGGTTTTTATGGCATATCAACTTTTGAAAGTTATTCAATGTCAAATCCATGTTTTATACAAATAAACAGTTCTATTTGAAACGATTTAATTTAGCACAAGTCCACAGTTTAATTGTCAAAAACACTTCATTTTCAAGCTATTAAAGACAGTGATTTTTATTTCAAACAATGCAGTTTAGCGTAAGTACAGTTACAATGTCAGAAACAATTCTATTTCAAACAATTCAGTTTAGCAGACCAAAAATGTTCCATTTATATCAATACAATTTAGCATAAGTACGCAGTTTAAATGTCAAAACAGTTCTATTTCAAGCAATTCAGTTTAGCATTAGTACACAGTTTAAATGTCAAAACAGTTTTATTTCAAACAATTCAATTAAGCATAAATACGCAATTTAGTTCTATTTGACCCTTATATAGGACCTATCAGAAGTTACCATTCCGGGACAGAGTAAACCTAGGAGCGATGGCAATGAAGGGGTACTCTGTATTCCCCAAAGCTTCTGCATACTGGAAGCTCACCATCAAATTATTTAGTGTCATATCCAAGTTATTTGTTGAGGGGAGTCTTACTCCTCTGCAGAGATGCGGTCGGTGTATTTTACAGCCCCAGCCGACTGGACAAGCAATTATGTTAAGATTTGGACTAATACCCTTGAGAAAAGTATGAACTCTCTTATTTTCCCCACCCCCGAGTTTGCTATGGGTTAAATGGTACAACTTCTTTTCTACGAGGGTTTTTTTGCATAATATAACCCATAAAGGGTGATATGCCATGAAACAAAGAAAGCAAACAAAACTAATTTTTACGCATAGATCATCAAAAAATTTATTCTACGCTCATAACTACGTGGTGCCTTCAATACGTTTCCAGACTTTTTTTTGTACAGGTATTTAAAATTGGCGTAGACTCTAAAAATTCAGTAGGTTATTGCTATACATGTTATGAGATGACTAACCAATTCTTAGGATTTCAGGTTCAAATGAACAGCTACAGCAGCAATTGGAATACACCCTACTAAAGCCTTATTGTCACAGCTGGTGAATTTCAAAAATGCAATCTGGACGTGACGACACTTTAGAAGAACGATATGCAATAAAATTCTGTTTTTAACTTGGAAAAAGTGCCACAGAAACGTATGGAAGGCTCAGACTGCTTTTAGAGCATCTTGCATGAATCAAGCATCAGTTTTTGAGTGGCATAAGAGATTCAAGGAAGGCAGGGGGTCTATCAGGGATGATGAGAGGTGTGGGAAGAGTAAGGAAGTCAATACACCAGAGTTGATTGGCCAGGAGGTTAGGGTTAGGGTTTCTATGTTGAGGTTTTAAGGGAGTTCAGGAAGAGATTTCTAGGGAAGAGTCCAGCACTGTTCAAATCGGTTCTGTGGCATTTCCAACAGAACAATACACCAGTCCACAACTCCATCCTTTTCACAGACTATTTGACCAAGATGGGCATCAAGACAGTTCCTCAGCCTCCCAATAGTCCAGACCTTGCTCACTGTGACTTGATTAATCCCTAAGCTTAGATGCTGTCGTTATGAGACAATTGAGGAGAAGAAAGATGCTGTGTCGAAGGTCATTGACACGCTCACACAAGAGGACTTCGATGGGGCCTTCCAGAAGTTTTTGGAACGGTACAATAACTGCATTGCAGTCGGAGGAGATTACTTCGAAGGGGACTAGAATTTCATGTGTGTACTATCAATAAAAATGCCCATACAAAAAAAGTCTGGAAACGTATTTAATGATCCTCGTACCTTCTCTGACGGTCGGTATTTGGTTCTGCTTGGCATATTATAATTTGGGGAGAAATTGGCTCTGACAGGAACGCTTCCAATATTGGACGTGTAAGTTCTATGGTCCTCATTAATTTCCTTCTTAAATGATAGATGACATCCTCAGTGCCTTATCACCATCATCATCATCAGGTCATGCCAATAGCACAGACTCCCTTGATACTTTCTCGACAGCCGTCCCTATTGTTCATTACTCCCTCATGACTTCTAGTCTACATCTAATATCTGCATAGAGCTGATATATATAAGTCTTTGCTGGTCGGCCGACACTGGAGTTTTCATACCTGAAAATCCATTATAGAAAGTTAGTCATGGGTTCGTCTTACTTCACCAACTGCGTGTCTTGTTCGTCTTTTAAAGTTTTTTAGATGGCACGTAAGTAAAGCTGCCATTTGATGAGGTCTTGCTTCCAGGATTTGTTCAAAGCTGAACATTGCATTCTTGAGTATTATGCATTTAGCAACGTTTCATATCCACGTTAAATGGCCAGCCACTAGAATTAGTAAACCAGTTCACATACCTCAGCAGAAATATCTCATCTACCGAAATTGATGTCTTCATACGCGTTATAAAGGCGTAGACTGCTATTGACAGGTTATCGATCATATACAAATCTGATTTCTCTGATAAAATAAAACAGAATTTTTTTTCAAGTTGTGGCCTTGACGGTACTACTGTATGGATACACCCCTGCTTCGTAATAGATAAATAAAAAACAACATAAATATGTAAGGCAAGAAATGATGATCTAAAAGAGTGAGTGAGAAACGAAAAATGAGAATGGATAATAATATTAGCAAAAGAAAAAATTGAAAAATAAATAATATAATAGAAATAGCCCTTAAAAATCACTAGTAAATAAATAGCCGATGAAAGTGCAAGAAGACGCAGGAAGAATGATTGTCAGTTTAACGACCACGTGGAAATTTGATTACGAATGAATAAAACGAGATTCCCTCCAGACTGTATTCGTGCAGTACTATCCTATGGTTACACCACAAAGATTTTAACTAAAAGCCTCCAAAAATGGAACTGAATGGGTATCACACAAGAGTTATGTTTTGAAGCAATCTTTGAAGAAGCAAGCCTACAAAACAGTCTGTACAACCATTTAGTACAATATCACCAAACAGCCAAGAAAATAAAGCCAGGCATGCAGGGTAAAACTGAAGAAATAAGGACGGACTTATAAACAATGTTCTCCAATAGACTTACATTCATCAGTTTTGTGCGGACATTGGATGCCGTCTGGAAGACTTTGCACGAGCGATTGTCGATTGGGATGAATAGCGAAAGAGAGGGCCAAGGGAATCCGTGCTGTCAGCATGAGATGATGATGATGATGATGATCGAAATCTAAAATAGCAGAAAAATTAAGAAAAAAAGTGTTATTATAAAAAACAAAAAAAAATATTTGAAAAAAAGTAGAAAATTGGAAAAGGGAAATCTTGACAAATAAGAAGAAAATCAAAAAAAAAAAAGGGAAAAAGAAAGAAAAAAAAGAAGAAAAAAAATCACCAAAACAAACAAACAAACAAAAACAAAAACAAAACAATGATGGATTGTGAAGAAGAGGTAGAAAAAGGAACGAATTGAAAGAGGGACGCCATAACTTTTTCCGCGTGCTTCGTCTCGCAGTTGGGTTCACGGGCGAAGTTATTCCATTCAAAAATAGCGTGGCAATATCCGGTGAAGCCGACCCAATGCTAGACCAGTGACAAAGCTGCATCCGGGGCCTTTCTTGAGCTCGTTTCTCTCACTGAAAAGAATGGCGCTGCTACATCGGGGTTGTCTGGTGCGAGCAGGAGAAGGTGCTTCTAAGGAGGAGATGTTGAGGGTTGGGGCTTCTGCACTGCACTAATAGGATAGTTATTACTGCCGGTAGGGGACGGGCATTTATGACAGGTGGAGTTTTAAACGCGTTTAATAACTTCTCCTGATGCCATTAGCCGTACATTACGTCATCACCTCATTAGTTATTCATTTCTTTCGATATTCCCAAAATTCTTCTAGCAGAAGAAAAATACTGTTACTACTACAATCATTGAAACGATTATTATGCTCCTTACTCAACTTCCCCCGCCCTTGTTTGCCATTCTTATATAAAGTATGACTGATAAATTTTAAAAGACTTATCAAACCGCCTAGGGTAAGTTAATGTCTAGGACTTATGGAATTGCGTATATTATACATTTATATTCACATTTTTTGTATTTTCTTAAAATTTTGAACCCGATTATATGATATCAGGAATTCCAATCTAATACAAATAATTTTTAAATAGCTCTGTTTGAGCGATAGATGGAACCCTAGCAGGCACAGCCACTCCAGGTCAGAGTAGGCCTGGGAGTAATGGCAGTAGATAGATTCTCCACACTAGTCAGAAAACTAGAGCGGGAGCCTGACTTTCAGATCCAGTTTAGTATCATTCCCGGGAGACACATAGAGGGAGGGTGTTTCCACTTTGCAAATTGTAATACTTTTTCTATTGATGTCTGCCAAGGTGTTCAATAATGTTTATTGCCCTATCCCTCTGCTGCAAGTAAGACTCGACAAGACGGCTAAAGCTAGTTTTAATTCAGATTTTTCTTTCTGAATAAAAAAATCTCCTGCCATAACCTTCAGTACCCCAAATCCTTTATACACTTTGCTAAATCTAAAGCCCTCAAAATCCACAATAAGAATCAACCTCAAACTAATAACCACTCAATATCTGATAAAACTACCCCCCACCACAGATACATTACTTTGCCAAACAATTCTTCCTCTCACAGCATAACAAACAACTTAAATAAACTCTATATCAAAACTACTTCTTTACCATCTAAAACGATCCGCGAATTAGTCCATTCTAGCCCACAACGTAACATATTTTCAGACTCCGGTGTTTATTGCATCCCTTGTAAGGATTGTAAACTTAAATACATCGGCGAAACATCTCGGAACCTTCACGTTCGCTTGAAAGAATACAAAAGAGACATAAGTATTGGTAACTCAAACAAAGAATTATTCCCACACATTTCTCAATCTAATCACAACTTTGACTTCAGTTTTGCTAAGATGCTCATTTACATCCATAATAAAAATCCATGAGGAATTTACGATGCCGCTGCTATCTCATTCTTTAATTCCTTAAATAATCGTCCTGGCTTTTACAATATTTATTCTTACTTGAGTAGATCCATTTTAAATAGCTACAATATATTCCATCTTTAGTTAATATTTTCCACATACATCATAATTTTTTATGCTTTCTAGTTTTCTTTTTGTTTTTCTTTCTTTCTTATCCTTCCTTTTAATTCGAAATCTTTCTCGATAAACAAACGTAACATACATTCTATACAATATTCCTAATAAGTCAAATGACGTAATTTAAAAGAACAAACGCTGATTCACCAATTAAACGGCCAACTTTTTATTATTATACAAATTTTCCCGTACGTTTTTGTATCTTGCATTTTTAAACATCAATTGCGGACTTAGCATCGCTAAAACCATCCCTAATTGACCTGATGAAGGTTCAGTAGAACCAAAACGCTATAATGTCGACTTCTTAATAAATCTCTCCTTCCACTTGGATTACCTTGTCATAAGTTTTTCTACACATTGTCGGATTACAATTCTTTATTTACTTTCATTTTTCTTTCTCTTAGACTGGTTGATTTCCAGTCTAAGAGAAGGATGGAGATCCCAGTCTGCTCTACTATATGCCCATAGCTCAGAAGAATAGATGAACACATGCCTTTCATTAGAGCATTTGCACAAAGTGAAACTCTAACATCATGTTTCAGTAAGTTAACCTGGATCACCAAGTCCATTTCTTACGGCGATAATCGTTTCGCTACACGCACCTAGTAGAATTTATCTTTCTTCTTCAACGTGTTTATATCATCCTACTTGAGGGACTTAGAACGCAATAACTGCATGCCCTGCACAGAGGAACCCCTCTCCTAAAAACAATTTTTTTACGTATGACTCTAATCTCTATCTGGTGGTGAGGATCTTATGTAACCCTTAAGAGTGTGGGATACTCCTTCATTGCCATTACTCCCAGGTCGTCGCACCCGGGATGATTGTACCTGTTTGGGTGTTTTCGATGGGTCCAATTGATATGTTTAGAACCTTTTGTATCGAATAGGAACGCATGAAACATATAGCTGTGACAAAAATTTATTGTTAAACAGAATTACTAATGTCAGCTTGAATTACTTGAAAGCACTATCTGTATGCATATGATTATTATTATTTTTTTTTTCACTCAGAGTTTTTCACATCAGCGTTAGCTGATGGTTCTTCACTGGAATTTGCGTGACTGCAAGTCTCCTCAAGTCTCCTGGACTCTTCTCGGTATTCTGGCCGTTCTCAATAATGCTGTAGTTTGGATGGTCTCCATTTGTCCGCCAACTTCCACGTCCTCCAGTCCCTTTAATAATTCTTTAGTTTTTGTACCAAAAGCACCAATCACGATTGGTATAATTGTCATTTTCATGTTCCATAGATTTTTCAATTCCCTTGCGAGGTACAGGTATTTATCATTCTTTTCACAAACTTTCAGTTTTATTCTGTGGTCAGCCGGGACAGAAAAGTCCACAATTTTGCAAATTCTCTCTTTTTTTTTTTTTTTCATTATTATAAGGTCTGGTCTTCTGGCCGAGATTAGGTGATCCGTTTGTATATCAAAGTCCCATGGGAGTTTATGTGCGTCATTTTTCCTGGACAACTGCTGGGTTCTGCATATACCATTTGTTGGTATGGTCAAATTTAAAATTCTTGCACATCTCCCAGTGGATCACCTTTCCCACCCAGTCGGGTCTAGTCTTATACTCCTTCTGTGCTAATTTGCTGAATTCGCTTATTATGTGATTGATGTTTTCATCTCTGTCACCGCATAGTCTTCCTTTGCTATTTTGTAGCGTCTCATCTATTCTCGCTTTGATATGATAACTGTTGGGTTTCTTTCTATGTGACAAATAGATTTACTGAAAAATTAATTGTATTAAAGAGAAATACTTGATGACTTATTTCTGTAAATTATGCACATTAAGGGGAGTTTCTAAAAGCTGCAAGTGTTTACTTAGATCACAATAAGGATCATTATAACGATCCTTACAGCTTTACAGTAGATCCATATATCTTTACATTATAAGGATCATTCTAAGAATCATTAATTGAAACTGAAATTGTAAACAAATCATAATTATTAAATAGAAATGATTACACGGCATCATATAATTGTGCATAAAATTTTAGTATAAAAAAGATACAATTTTAGAATTAAATACAATTTTTATCGGAAATATCCTATAAATAATACCCAAAACTTTGTAACTATCTGCAAAAAATCATTAAAAAAAACACACGCTGACAAACGTAAATAAAAATGCACATGTATGCGAATCCCTAAACACTAGTCACAAGATACCCTATACAGTTTCATATGCCGTTAAATTCAATCTATCAATATCTACACCACTTCATTAACTCAATATTTGAAAATATAGCATGTTTTTGTTCTATCCTTTCACTTTTGGCTGGTTACGACACATTTTTAAAGCGGAGTACAGTTGCTTTACGGTATAGGTTTCCTTCCCTAAGATAAGTTACCGTATCGCAGCATAACAGTTTATTGTCGGATGCTTGAAAAGATGGATTGGTACCTTTCCCAAGAACATTAGCGTAAACTGAAATATAAACACATTTATCCTGTATTTGAACCTTGCTCGCCTATTTCATTTTCAACACGCTCCAATATAGATACAGTATATAAAATCATTAGGGATGCCCGGATAAAAAATAGAAACATCTCTGCTCCGAATTGACCACGAGTTATAATTGGCGGAGGGAACTCAAATGGAAACGCCGTTAGGGTAGTTGGCGTGGGATAGAAAACAGTAAAGAGTTAGTAGGCAACAGAACGCAACAAGATAAAAATAGTCAGTTGAAGATGCAATATGAAAATATGAAAGCAGCCGAGATTTGCGACTGCGATTTTAAAGTGATCTCTGAAAAGGAGTCTCACACCAGATGCGCAGCTGTGGAGACGAAACCAACGAACGAGTACGTTTGAACTACACCTGAAAATCAGAAAGAAAATTTAGTGTGTCTCAGCTCTCTTTCTCCTTACGACATTTTGTTTATATTTGGTTAGCTAACGCAGTCGTCTCAGTTTTCATACTCTGTTTCTTTCTCTTCGTAGACTACTTAAAAAGTGTTGTAGTGAATTAAATTTTGTATTAGCAAACCAAGAAAGGTTTTTTTTTGTGTTAGTCAATTTTCGCACGGCGATGTTCCGACTAACACTTAAAACGCAATGCAACATACATAAACCCGTTCGCCATGTCGTGGTATGAATGGCTATGCGTATAAGTAGTAGTACATATATCTATTGTGACTGCACTAGCACGAAATTCGATTTGAACACCTTACTGTTCCAAGTCTCTATCTGTACCGTGCAATGTTACAACCGTACATTTGGTGTGTAGCAGTAGAACGTCCTGATTGGTACAGTAACACTACAATCTTCTATTTGAGACCAATAGTTGATTGGTTGGTTGGTTGGTTGGTCGGTTCCATGGCATATCAACCCTTGTGAACCATTTAACGCTAAATTCTGATTTCAAAATGAATACTTAGGTAGGTAGAATTTTCTATAAGCAGGATTCCATTTGTTTGCACAAGATTAACCAGTTTTAAGTTGTCATATATTTTGGTACAACTCTGTCTCTCTCAAGATGGACAGAATCTATAGTAGTACGAGTATCTATTTACCCAATACCTATATCAGGATCCAACACAAGATCTATTTGTTAAACGGAGTATAGCCAAGTTTTTCCTCTTTCACACTGTTTGCCTTACCAAGTCGAAAAATCTCAGTTTCTTTCTACATTTTACCCATAAAGGGAGACGAGGTGCATTCATGTTTTTTTTTCTAGTGGCATTAGGGTGAAGTGAAACGCAATCAGCCGCGCCTAAGATTTGAGCACGGGTCGCCAATACTATATTACGATAAATTCTCAGCTCAGTTCGACCCAGAGATATCAAATGGGCAGAGTTTAATTTCCTTCTACGTGACGTTTGCTAAACAATCACAAGTCACCTTAAGACTCACAGATTTAATATTTGATTTTAATGATCAACGATGTACAGTTTTTCTCAGGAAATTATTAACCTTCTGAGATGCAATATTAATTTCTACTGAGAACACCGACAACATATCCGTATTAAACGAGTCAAATTTCACAGAACGTTTCCGACCATCCATACTGCAAATAAATGCATTGTCCATTGATTACAATAACGAGCTGACCCAAATTAGATGAGCATTCCTTTGATGTCTCCTACGAATAATATTAATACATTTTTTAATTAAACCCCATTTTTATTGATATGATGGCTTTCTTTTTTCCAGTCTTTATTCTCATAATTAAAATCACCTCAAATAAAATCAGTTGACAACGAAAGAAAAAGTGTTACACAGTGGAAAATCAAAAGTAAAAAAAAATATACTATATCAAGAACGTGGGTCATTCAATTTTTTTGCAGAATTTTTTCCATAAATATGTACAAATAGGCTAAACATGAGTCTACCTCTACGAGGTACCACGTTCCAAGGATGAGGAAACGCTGACTATCTAATAAAGAAAATGTTCTGGATGGAGTTGTCAGGAAAGAAAGTCATACTGAAAATATTCTGGGACATGAAGAGACTCATCACGATTATTTACTTAAAAAAAGCTGCAATTGTAAACAAGGCTTCCTATGGCAAATTCCGTAGGTAGAAATCGCCTAATTTATTGAATCATTCGCGTGTATTGCAAATAGACAATTTTTTAAAATCCCAAATACAATACTTACGGAACAGAGTCTTAAATTGGGTAGGGTTGTAGCTTGAAGGAAAACACTTACGAGGGAGTTTGATCAGACAGACAGATTTTCCAGTTGCCGAGATATGTTTCTGATGTATGGAAAATTCAGAAAGAACGAATTCTACTCTCTAGAGTGAGCAAAATAAGTATTTTATGGGAAATCTCTAGTAACAATGAATGTAGCTTATATGAAAGTGTGAAAAAAGAGAATCAAACGAATTCAAATAATGGAATATACTATTTGTGTTTCATTTCTCCATTAGACACTTAGGAAAGGCACTGCTCCACATTTTTATCTCTCTCTATGGGTTAATATCTGGATTGACAGTAAGGCAACAAGTCTATAAGAAAGACAAGTGATTTCAAGGCAGCTTTATATTACTCCTCTTAAAAATTGATCTTGTGTTTTAAACTGTTTGTAACGGAAGGTTTGAATATATTCATTCGAGGGGCATACGATAAGTTTTCAAACTTTTTTCGTATGGGCACTTTTATTGACATGCACACATGAAACTCTAGTCCCGCTACAATGCACTTGTTTTACCGTTCTAACAACTTCTGCAAGGCCCCATGGATGTCCTCTTGTGTGAGCGTGTCAATGACCTTCGCCACAGCCTCTTTCTTCTCAATTTTCTCATCATGACAGCCTCTGAGCTTAGGGAATAACCAAAAGTTACGGGAAGCAAGGTCTAGACAATAGGGAGTGTGAGGAACTGTCTTGATCCCCATCTTGGTCAAATAGTCTGTGTCAAGGATGAAGTTGTGGACTGGTGCATTGTCCTGGTGGAAATGCCACTGAGCCAATTTGAACAGTGCTGGCCTCTTCCGACGAAATCTCTTCCTGAACTCCCTTAAAACCTCAACATAGTAACCCTAACCCTAACCCTTAGGTACAACTCTGGTGTATTGACTTCCTTACTTCTCCCACACCTCTCATCATGCCTCACAGACTCCCTGCCTTCCTTGAATCTCTTATGCCACTCAAAAACTGATACTCGATTCACGCAAGATGGTCGAAAAGCAGTCTGAAGCATTCCATACGTTTCTCTGGCATTTCTTCCAAGTTTATAACAGAATTTAATTGCATATCGTTCTTCTAAAGTGTCCTCACGTCCAGATGGCATTTTTAAAATTCACCAGCTGTGACAATCAGGAATTAGAAGGATGTATTCCAATTGCTGCTGTAGCTGTTCATTTGAACCTGAAATAAAAAAAATTGGTCGGTCATCTCATAAAATGTATTGCAATAACATACTGAATTTTCCGGTGTCTACGACAAATTTAAATGTCTGCACAAAAAAGTCTGGTAACTTATTGAATTCACCACGTATATATATATATATATATATATATATATCATTTTACTACTTGTGAGTTTTTCCCTGGAATCTGTGGGACATCAAGTCTTTTCTGCTCCCCATGACTCGTCTGGGTACTCTGACCAATCTAAACAATGTCATAGTCAGGATAATCTCGATTCTTCCTCTGATTTCCACTTCAACCAGTTTTCTTTACAAGCTTTTGTGTAAGATTACAAATATGCCAACTACCACTGGTATAACCGTCACCCTAATGTTCCTCATCTTTTTTTTGTCTCTGGCAAGTTTCAAGTACTTGTCTATCTTTTCTTTCATTTTTTAATGTTTGATTCACTGATATATAACTTTTGGTCCATTTGTAAGATCGGTTTAGTCACTAGCTCTGCCATTGAATATATTACTACATTAATATCTATTAATTTTAAGATGTATTAATTTTAATATCTATTAATTTTAAGATCTATTAAAATAGGTGGTTCCCATCAGCTTATTTTGGGAGCAGTGGCATGTTGTTAGTTTTTTTTTTACTTCCTGCACACACACACACGTATATATATATATATATATATATATATATATATATATATATATATATATATTTGTGTGTTTGTGTGTGTGTTTGTGTGTGTGAGTATATGTTTGTGAGTGGGAGTATTTGTGTATATCTATATACACATTGCATAAGTAAAATGTTCATTAAGGGTTACTGTTTCTACAAATTTTATTCTCCTATAACATATAGATGAAAACGAACCTATCCAATTTACTGCTTCCTAACACTTTAGCTCATCGCTGTCTTGTCGTAATAATTGTATATGATTACCTAAAATTTAAACCTATATTCATATCCCTATACATATTATATATACATATCTTTATATTTTAAATACTATTTATGCCTATATACATATCATTATACATATTACGTATATATATATTTCTATATATACATATCATCAATATATATATATATATATACCTATTATTATACATATTGTATACACATATATACATATCATACACATTATTTAAACATATATACATATCATATTGAAGTTGGCGACCGAAGGCTCCTTTTTCAATAGCTACTACACCGTGGTGTAGGCGAGGGTTCTACTCCTTTCCCTGGATTGGTCTACT
This sequence comes from Sepioteuthis lessoniana, assembly GCA_963585895.1. Lineage (NCBI taxonomy): Eukaryota > Metazoa > Mollusca > Cephalopoda > Myopsida > Loliginidae > Sepioteuthis > Sepioteuthis lessoniana. The sequence continues at coordinate 15,904,317 of OY757912.1, read as the reverse complement.
TTACTCTTGATATGTACCTTATATTTCTGAGTGTTAAGCAAGGAGGTATCAAGAACCATTTTTAATGCCTTTCGTAGGACAAAACCTGGGATTGAACGTAGGTTTCACGGACTATTGGCGAATATATATATATATATATATATATATATATATATATAATTTATACACATATACATATCATTATACATATCAAAAATCCTTACGCACTTGTAACCATGTGCGACTTGCAGATTATTGCTAATAATTTCAATTCAAAATGGTGGGGCCACCCTAATTTTGGCTTTTAGCTAGACTAAACTCAGCTTAGTAAATGATTACAATCATGAGAACGGAGACGTAAACTTGCGTATATTTAAAAAAATATCCTTTAATTCAAGAAGCACTAATTTAATTTGAAAACATTCTTTCTTATCAGAAATATGTACATGTGTGTTTGTGTGTTTGTGTGGTGAACGATTGAATTGAATAGTAGCTTCTCTTATCTTTATTAAAATGACCAGTGGCAAAAATCATCGTCAGTCTTCAATCAGAATTCAAGGATTATAATCCCTTGTAAAAAGAAAGCAACACTAAGATGTGGGTCTACATCACGTAAATTGATAGAGCCAAACCACAGATTGCTTGAATTGTCATCAGCGCAAAAGAAAGAGAAAAAAAAAAAACAGAAAAAAAAAACGTGTCTTCACACCTTTTGAAAATGCAATCTTTCTTTCTCTCTGTCAATATCTCCTTTGTTTCTTTTCTTTTTTCTTTCAATATCATTCTCTCTTGCATGTTTCTTGGTTATTTCCTTTTTATCCTTTTCTTCGTTTGGTATTTCTTAGCTTTAACATTATACACCAACATCACAAATAGAGGAAAATTACGTTACGATTATTGTGTGGTACCAAAACTCTCATAACAAACGAGGATGTAAACTTTTGTGATTTTAGGTTTTCGTCGTGATTTACATATATCTTTGCAACAGAAATATATCACGATATCTCTCAAAGGACAGTTACTGATAATTTATTTTTTTTTGTTCGTATGTTTGTTGGTTTGTATTAGTCCTTTTATTTCTATTTACTTACAGCTATGTGATGCTTCAATAAGTTTACGGACTTTTTTTTATACAGTCATTTAAAATTGTTGTATACTCCTGAAAATTCCGGATGTTATTTCTATACATCTTATGAGATGACTGACCAATTTTTATGATTTCAGGTTAAAATCAACAGCTACAGCAGCAATTGGAATACACCCTACTAAAGCCTGATTGTCACTGCTGGTGAATTTCAAAAACGGAATCTGACACTATAGAAGAATGATATGCAATAAATTTCTGTTTTAAACTTGGAAAAAGTGCCACAGAAACGTATGGAATGCTTCAGACTGCTTTTGGAGCATCTTGTATGAATCGAGCATCAGTTTTTTAGTGACATAAGAGATTCAAGGAAGGCAGGGAGACTGTGAGGGATGATGAGAGGTGTGTGAAGAGTATGGGAGTCAACACACCAGAGTTGATTGGCCAAAGGGTTAGGGTTAGGGTTACTATGTTGAGGTTTTAAGGGCGTTCAGGAAGAGATTCCGTCGGAAGAAGCCAGCACTGTTCAAATCGGCTCAGTGGCATTTCCACCAGGACAATGCAGCAGTTCACACCTCCATCCTTGTCACAGACTATTTTACTAAGATGGGCATCAAGACAGTTCCTCACACTCCCTATGGTCTAGACGATGGTCCCTGTGACTTTTGGTTATTCCCTAAGCTCAGAGGCTGTCGTTATGAGACAAGTGAGGAGATGAAAGAGGCTGTGACGAAGGTCATTGACGCACTCATACAATAGGACTTCGATGGGGCCTTCCAGAAGTAGTTAGAACGGTACAATTGCATTGCAGCGGGAGGAGATAACTTCGAAGGGTGCTAGAATTTCATGTGTGTACTATCAATAAAAATGCCCATACGAAAAAAGTCTGGAAACGTATTTAATGATCCTCGTATTTTTTTTACGTATTTTTCTTTTATTATTTTGAACTATTCTTATTCTTTAATCATTTCCAAATTTTTCACTCCAGTTTTAATATGGCCTAATTGACTGGGGCTGTTGAATACACCGCATCTCTGCTGAGAGTTGAGACTCCCCTCTCCCAATGAGTGTCATGGATATGCCATTAAACAATCTGATGGTGAAACTCTAGTAATACCGGAGCTTTGGGGAATGTGAAGTACCCCTTCAGTGCCCTTGCTCCCAGTTCCACTCACTCCCGGAGCGGTAGCACCTGATAGGGTCTTATCTATGGGTCAAATAGAACTGTTTGATAATTAAACTGAATGCAATAAATTACTTACGATAAAATTATTTTTTTGAAAAGGGACTGTTTGATCATTTAACTGTGATTAGACTGATGTTTAATTGAACGGTTGGTGATACATAGCAATACTTGGAAGCATTTAACTTTGTTGACTTATGCTAAATTGAATTGTAAGAAATAGAACTTCTTCACCATTTAACTGTAAATCTAAAAAATGAGTTTATCAATCATATTTAATATAGATGTAAAAATAGGATATGGCATTAAATAACCAACAAAGGTTGATATCCCCCAAAACCAAACCAAGCCATCAAGCTTTAATCGGTGGGTTTTATTTTTGAGTGAGGGACCCTAAGCATACGATTCTGTTTTCCAGGTCTTGTAAGACCGTTTAAAATCTTTCAACTACAATTAGTATAACTGTTACCTTTATGTTTTAGGGTTTATTTTTCACATTTTCGGTAAAAATTCAAGTGTTCTTCTCTTTTTTTCGCTTTTTATTCTCACTCTGTTGTCCGCTGGAATTGCAAAATCGTTCAGACGTCAAGTTCGTTTGTTCTTGTTTATTAAAACTAGGTGCCCGTGGTGTAATGGTTATCGTCCTAGGAAATGGACACTGCAACACGAGTTCAAATCCAGGACGAGACTGATTGCATTTCACATAGCACCAATACCCTTGGCAAAGGTATGAATCCAATTATTCTCCCTCCAGCTATGGGTAAATAGTCCGAGAGACAATGTTCTTCAGCCTTGTTTAGGCAACTAGTCTAGGAGAAGGACAACTCTGAATTCAAACCAGTTAAACTCCGCTTAAAAATTGACCTTGTGTCATATCCTGCCCGAGCGGAGGTAAATAGAGGTTGGTATATAGGATAGGATTAACACTAGGCTTAACCATCTCGGCGAGATTAGGAGACATCTTTGAATTGGAAATTCCCAGAGAAATTTCAGTCTCATTTTCTTGGATGGATTTTGCTTACTCTGTTACTATGGTCAAATTTTAAATTCTGGCGCAATTTCCCGTAGATAAACTTTCCCCACACAAGCAAGTCTCGTCTTGAATTTCTTTTGCAAAAGTTTACTGTCTCATCTCAGTTACCACATAACCTACATTCATAATTCTGTTGTTTATTATGAATTTTCGCTATGATATGATTAGTAATTACATTATTGATTTGAGCTGCTATAGAAAGACATACAATTTCTCTCGGAGTTTCCCATTCTCAGCCATATCCAGTACATGGCCTACGTATTTTATTCGTGTGTTGCTTAAAATATACATACAGTTGTTTTTCCTTTCCTTTTTGTTTCCTATATTTTGTTTCTTTGGGTTTTTTTGTTTTTGTTTTTTTTATTTTGTTCTTGATTTATTACAATTATTATTTCACTTCGTGCAAGTTTTTCCAAGGCAGATTTAGCTGGTGGTCTTTCAGGGGATTCTAAGTAACAGCAAGTGTCATCAGGTTAACACGACTCTTCAGAGTTTGCTGCAATGCAACTGTGTAGATGGTTTTCTTTCACCCACTTATTGCCAGTAACTATATTCGATTCTTCGGGCTCTTGGGGAACTTTCCGAGTACTCCAATTACAATTAGTATCACCTTTACTTTCATGTTCAGCAGTTTTTTTCAGTTATCTAGCAAGGTCCATGTATTCGTGTATCTTTTTACTTTTTCATATTTTCCCTCTGTTGTCCGTTGGAACAGCAAAATACACAAAATGACTAATTATCTTTTGCTTGTAAATTATCACTAGATTTTGTTTTCTGGCTGTGGTTAGGTGATCTGTTTTTATGAAAAATCCCCGATAATTGTATGGTTCTCATTCTCCAGGACTGATTCTGGTTTGGTCAAATTTCAATCTGTTGCCCAATTTCTAGTTAATTAACTTTCCACCAAGTTGTTCCTTGTTTCGCACTGCTTTTGTGCTTGTTTGCTGAATCTGTTTATTGTGTGATTAACCGTCATATCTTTATTTCCCCGTGATCTACGCTTGCTATTCCATTACGTAGTTGTTTTGCATTGATATAATTTGCCCTTAGGGTATTATTATTATTATTATTTACTCTTTGAGAGTTTCTCCCATCGGTTTTACCTGATGGTCTTTCACTGGAGTTTGAGAGACAGCAAGTCTCCTCAAGTTTCCAGGACTCTTCTCGGTATTCTGGCCGTTCGCAATAATGTTGTATTTTGGATGGTCACCACCCGTCATCCAACCTTCAAGTCCTACAGTCCCTTTAATAATCCTTTAGTTATTTTACATAAAGAACCAATCACGATTGGTATGATAGTCACCTTCATGTTCCATTTTTTTTTCAATTCCCTAACAAAGTCGAGATACTTATCATTCTTTTCACTTTCCTTAAGGTTTATTCGGTGGTCAGCCGGGGCAGTAAAGTTCACAATTTTGCAATTTCTCTAGTTTCTTTTCATTATTATAAGGTCTGGTCTTCTGGCCGAGATTAAGTGATCCGTTTGTATGTCAATGTCTCATGGGAGTTTATGCGTGTCATTCTGGGTTGTGCATATACCATTTATTCGTATGGTCAAATTTAAAATTCTAGCATATCTCCCACCCAGTCATGTTTAGTCTCATAATCCTTCTGTGCAAATTTACAGCATTTACTTATTATGGTATTGATGGTTTCGTCTCTATCACTACATGAACTATATCTGCTGTTTTGTTGCATCTTATCTATCCTTGCTTTTATATGATTGGTTCTTATGGCGTTGTTTTATGCTGCTATAAGGTTATATTTTCTTTTTCTCTAAACATTTCCTTTTCTTTGCCATGTCCAGGTTTTCTCGCGTGAGTTGTTTATTAGTGATTTAAAAACCCCATACAATTGTTTTGCTTCCGATTTTGTATCCTTGGTATTATCATTCTGTTGCCCATCATGTGCTCAGTATCGTTTCTGTTAACTGTAATCATTCTTCCTTTGTTCTTTTCTATGTAGTCCTCCAATCATTGTATTGAAGCGTCAATGCTGTATTAAATTCTGTCAAGTCCTCGACTTCCCTCCTTTCTTGATACATAGAGTTTGCAACGTCGTCTCTGGGTTGTAATGCCTTATGCATGATCATTAGTTTCCTTGTTCTTTGGTCCATTTGCTCATGTCCTTCTCTGGTGTACTTCAAAAAGGGTCCTGAATATCTAACGAAGAATACAGTCCAGGTATTTATTCCTTTGATAAGGTTTCTGCTACTGTGCTTCTTTGGCTACTGAACTTCTTTCTGGATGAGACTTGTAATTTTTTGAACGATCTCTTATATATATATGTGTGTGCGTATGTGTGTTTGTTTAAGTAAACGCTGAAATAAAATCCAACTATTTGATAACTGGAAAACAATGCATGAAATCAAGTTTACATGTTTGGCTTAATGCTTTCTGACAAAGTTATCCTCTTAACGAAAGATGACTACCTAATTTGTAGTATTGTTTTATAGTTTTCATATATATATATATATATATATATATATATATATATATATATATATATGTACATATATATAAAGATAGAAAGAGAGAGCGGGAGATAGAGATAATGCCTATTAAACATATATATATATATATATATGTTTGTATGTATATTTAGGCAGCATTTCTTCGTTAATGCAAATTTCATTAAACATAATAAACATTTTATGTCTACATATCCGTTCGAATTCCCGTATTACTTTTATCGTATTTGGGAGGAATTGATTTATGTATTGTCCATAGTTGTATGTACTAGGGATACATACAACTATGGACAATACATAAATCAATTCCCTCCGAATACGATAAAAGTAATACGGGAATTCAAACGGATCCAGAAGAAAATATGTAGACATAAAATGTCTATTAAGTTTAATGAAATTTGCATATATATATATATATATATATATATTGATGTAGAACCAAAGTCGGTACATAGAAAGAAAGCACGGAAGACGGTTTAGAGGTAAGAAATATATATAAACAAAAGTTACAAACGATAGTATCCAATATTAGTATCGTACTCCCTGTACTACTGCTACTGTTTAGGATATTAATACTCTAGTAATATAGTGCTGGAAGATTCCATGATGCCGATAAGTTTTGGTCTCACATGATCCACCTTCCAAGAATTTTCTTTTTTCTTTTGGGAAAAAAAAGACTATTAGTATTTCCCCTCTTATGATTTACGTCGAGTGGTTGCGTAAATTTTCTTTTTCTTCCCGTGCGTCGTACTTCCGGAGAGACTTGAGGCGTGTCGAGATCGAAATGATCGAATATTGCGTCGATCGGCTCTTTGCAGGTATTTTGTGGTGATTCCTCAGATTCATTCAAACGGCATTTCGTGAGCTGATTCATATGGCGTTCGTGGGTGTTTTTTGGTCTCTGGACTATATAGACCAGTTCGCCAATCCTTTGTTTGATGGTGCCTACTTCCCAGAATGTGATGTTGTTTTTGTAGGCCTTGAAAAGAACTTTATCGCCAGGATAGAAATTTTTCTTATGGAGCGTGACGGTTTTCTTGAACTTTGCTTGTTAGATAACGGCCGTTAGATATCATAGCAACCGTTTCTTGATTTTGCGTAATTACACGAGAAAGGTGGTTCCGTGTGTATAACATTCATGTTGAAATCCTTTCTATATCCGTTATCTATTGGGTTCGTTTCCTTCCATATATATATATATATATATATATATATATATATATTTCGAGAGGATTCTACGTTGGGTAATGGCTAAAAGGCTGAACTGCAACCTCGACGTAAGCGAATTCAAACTCCAGTCACTCACGACATTCACTTTCAGAGTAATACTCTTGAGGAAGGTATGATAGAAGTGGTTTGGTTTTGTGGCATAGCAACCATTGTAAGGTTATTTAATAATCAAGCATTTTTATACATAACAGTTCTATTTCAAACAATTCAGTTTAGTATGCATCATGCAGTACAAATGTCAAAACAGTTCTATTTCAATTAATTCAGTTTTCCATAAGGAGAGTTTAAGTGGGAAAAACCCCTGTTTGAGCCAAAGATAGGACCTTATTAGGTGTTATCACTCTGGGTCAGAGTGGACATGGAAATGATGGAAATAAAGGGGTACTGCACATTTCCCAAAGCTCCATCATTACTGGAGCCTCACCATTAGATTGTTTAGTGTCATATGAGGATACTCGTTGTCAGAGTTTTATCCAGAGATTCAGTCGGAGTATTCTGCAGCCCCAGCCTGCTGGGCTAGGAAGATATTATCCCTTTTACTTCTCAGTTTTTAGTTAAAAATCATCGCAACTGTTCTTCTACAAGGACGGTTTTGGCATTAATTAACACATGAATTTTGATGTGCCATTAAACATGAAATAAATAAACACAACCATATTTCGAATTCACTTTGACAATCATGAATTCCTACTTCTTCTCACTGATAGTATATTCATCGTCTTGTGAAAACTTCAATATTTAAGTTGTTCTAATTATCAATTTCCACTGACATCGGGTATTATTCGCACATGTACGTGTCGTTAAATATTTGTTCTTGGGGTAGCTGCAAGCTCCTCACTGTTTCCTCATATCATCCAGTAGCCATCAGGTCTCCGCCTTGTCAATAATTCCCTCTTCGACGCAGCTTTTCTCACCGCCAGCTAAAGTACCCGACCAATTGTTAAGTTGATGACCCAACCCTCAGTTGCCCTTGCCCTCTATGTAAACTTTCACGTTTTATGCGCAAGCCATGATATCTATGTGCTAGTTGAAGTGTTGGTTTTTCGCAGCCTAATCCCGCCGGTCTACACCCTGCCCCATCTTATGTCAAGATGGCCTTGATCCGAAAGATAGACAACAACGGATTATTATTATCATGTAGTTTTGAAACGTGATATCAGGAACGTGGTTTCGTCGATGTCATGTTCTCAAAGCGGAAATATCTGTTCACCAGATCGGTCGATTAAAATAAAAGGCTCCCATATAAACAAAGTTGATGTTGAGAGATTGACAGCTATAGTTGTGTCATTAATGTAGATTTATATATTCAATGATGTAAATATTCTTTTACAGCTACTAGCAGAAATATGCATGTGAGTCGTCTGTGTAGATTGATTTTAATACAGAATTGAAAGATAGCTAAATAGACAGATGTAGATACCAGTTTATGAAAATATTTCGCAATGAAATACACACACACACACACTCGCACACACACACACACACACACGGACGCACGCACACACATACGCACACACACACACATATATATATATGTGTGTGTGTGTGTGCGTCAGTGTATATATATATATATATATGTATTATTTAGTCCAGTTAAACCGGAGTTAGGAGTAATTCCATCAGGACAAGAAAACCTACCAGGAAATGTTTTTTCTTAATGAATACACACACACACACACACACACATATATATATATATATATATATATATATATATATATATATACGTATGTGTGTGTGTGTGTGTGTGTGTGTCTAAGTTTAAGAATAAAATAAAAAGATTCGAGGACAGAAAGACAAAAAAATTGGCATCTTTGACTTTAAGGATTTCTGACGTAGTTATTCTCATACCGAAATGTGTCGACTTAATTTTCGTTATAATCTTCCTTTATATATATATATATATATATATATATATATATATATATGTCTGTTTGTGTGTGTGTGTGAGAGTATTTATGTCTGTGTGTGCGTATGCGTGTGTGTGTGAGTGTTTGTGTTGGTGTATGTGTTTACAAGAATAGGACTGGAAATTAATTTGAATTCAGTATGTAGCTTTTATTCATTATTCAGTATACTTGTGTATCACGCGTTTTGAATATTTCAATCTTCAATATGCGTTTGAATTTTTACCCGAGTATTACGTTTGTTTATAGAAATTATTATTTTTAATAGGTTGTTTTGTTATTGCTTAAAACCATATTTGTAAGTGTTTATCGTGTTTCGAGATTCCTATGTTCTATGTATGTTATATATGAACATTATACGTACGTTACACATACTCATGTATGGCTATGGTACACCTGTAACTTTCTCATTAGATATAACTTTTCCTGAATTGTTTTTGGTTGTTTTTAGGGAACCTACTTGTTCTTTCCCTCCTTTTTACCTCAATGTAAATATTTGTCGTTATTTTTGTTTTGTTTGGTATGATGTTTTTCTTTATGCCTTTGTATATATACTGTGACGGCAAATTAAAATATTAATCCCAAGATTGGAGTTTATTTTTCGCACGTGTGAAGACGGGGCAGCCTGGCACTTGATTCCTCGTAGAATAAGTTCCAATTAATATTCCCTTTTTGGGCGTAGGGAAACTGGCATATTATGTTGGGGTTAATTTGGGACCAGACTGACCGCCGCTGGCTAGGGGTTTCCAAATTTCACGTTACACACACACCCACCAGACCACTACCTCCTCCTACCCCAAGGATAATGGAAGATATGGGCCTCTAGGTTTAGATGTAATAATATTAATTATAGTAGTCAACAATTCCGGTTTCCCGTATAATATTTTTAAAGGAAAGAATCGGACAATTTACGCGAGAATAACATGAGGCGAACGAAACTGAAAATAGAGCATGCAATTTACAACTTGACAGGCAGACAACACAATGAATAAATTTCAACACGTGGCGACATTAAAATATAACAAGGTTTTTACTACATGCGGACACACGTATTTAACGTGTCTGCTATATTATCAGCGGATAATACAGAAATTCAAATGTCTTTCTTCCTTTTTCTTTTCTTTCTTCTTTCTTTAAATTAAGAGGGAGAGTGAATATGTAATTGCAGTACTTAGCTTTTTGACGGGTTTCTTCGGAGAGTATTTTCTCTTTTACGGGCCAGCGGAGTTTTTTACATAGCTCAGCTTGAATGCGTCTGTCCTCTTGTCCAAATGCTTTCCGATTCTTCACTCAGAGTTTGGCATGAGACTCCGTTCATCGCGACCTCTGTTCCAAAATTGATATTCTTTATCCCTCTTTCCGCTGACGAAAAAGGGTGTTACTTCCGCTTTAGGATTCTAGCCAATCATTTAGCCTCTTTCTTCTTACCTCTGGTCACAGAATGCAAACATCTGTTGGCTTTCATACTGACCTGGATTTGTTACTTCGGCTACGAGGAATTGACATACGTTCTTTTCTTCCTTCAACGGCCGGCCGAAGTTGACCAACATTCCTTATTCATCTTTTAACGGCCAGTCTTTGGCGGCCTGTTAATTCAAACACGGAGGGGTAGTAGAAATTCCTTATTTCTCTCCTCTCAGTGGTAGACCACGTGACAATACGTACGTATTCTCTGTGTGTGCACACATATATAATCATATGAACACTTATATATACATACATTCGTACACTCGTATCTTTTCAAAGGCATTGGGTGGATTTAATATGAGTAACAATTTATTAGTCCCCATACATGAAAGCGTTTTTAAACAAGTCGGTATGTCAATATGCTTGTGTGTTCGTGTGTGTGAACGCGTGCATGTGCTTGTGTATGTGTGTGGGTGTGTGTGTGTGTATTATTAGGCTCCTTTTAATGTTGATTTAAATCTGTGTCTGAATGTCTTTTCTTTTTTTTTTGGAGTAGTCATAAAAAGTAAAGTTGGCGACCATAGTCGAGGGTGACCCGAAGGCTCCCTTTTCGATAGCTTACTACACCAAAGTGTAGGGGAGGGCGCGACTCCTTTCCCTGGATTGCTCCACTTTACCCTTGATCCGTACCTTATAATGCTGAGTGTTAAGCAAGGAGGCATCAAGTACCATTTTTTGAGTCTTTGGTATGACTCGACCTGGGATTAAACCCGGGTCTCCCGGGCCATTGGCGAACACTCTAACCGCTAGGCCAATGTCCGGTTGAGTAGTCATACATCAGTTATATTGGCATTATTTCAAAGTATCCCTTGCTACATTCATAAAAATATTTTGATACGTACAGTTTTCTATTTTTTTGGTTATTTAATGCATATATTTATGTATATTGAACTTCAAAATAAAATAAAAAATCGATGTATTCAAATGCAGATTGGCCGCCGCTCGCATAATGCAAAGCTCTTCGAATGAATTAAGCACTCTGGTTGCTGATAGGGTATTAAAATGTAAACAATCGGCTGCTGCTGTTACTACATAATACCTTAAAAATTCCCTTAGCCAAACGTGGTACGCTTATCGACCGAGCAGTCTGAGACTTAGTCTAACGTAAAGTTGGACGGGTTTCGATCCCGGCTTCGAGCGTCCTACGTGTCTAGCCGCACTGAAGAGTTCTGATAGAACGAAACAGTCTGTCTGTGGATGACTATATATATATATATATATATATATATATAGTTCCAGAGCCAGAAGTAATCTACCTAGGTTTCCCCTACCGGAAAATTAGAATAATTCTGAGTCGGAATAATGCTGAGGATCCGGTAGTTTCATCCAACTCAGCATTTACGTAATTTTGTAATGTTATGAAAAAATCTTAAAAACTATTTAAAACTCTCTAAAAAAACGCTCCTTATACACAAAAATAACCCATGATGATGGCCTATGAAAAGTGCGAAAGCCCTCGGGACAATTTTGTTAAATTCATCCACTAATTCCAACCTGCAATCAAGACACTTGTCTGGAAACACAAAAAGATCTTAATAAAATAATATAGACAAAATGTGTCTTTATCATTTAATCAAACATACTTAACTGAAAGACTGCTGCCCAACTATATATATATTAATTTTATGTGAAGTGGCATAATATATATATATATATATATATATATAGTATGTCACTTCATATAAAATTAACACTGACCCTGCATTTTCAAACGCTGGAAAAAAGAAAAAAAAACAATGAATGAGCAATTAATCTTATTATAAGAAAGTTACATTGAAATTTAACAGACATATTCCAGCAAGTCTTCTTTGTCCGAAGCTCAATTTATACATTGGGAAAACTTTGCCAACGTATATCTTTGAAAGTATTACTCACCCTGAAATACAAAATATAACTCACCCGAAAAGTCTACTATTGCGATACTAAAAACCTTTATAGCCCTATGTGTCTACGTGGTTACAACTTGAGGAACGCAAGAACTCTGTTAAGCAACTCAAAGGTTTTATTGACTAATCATTTGTAGGTAGTTGGCGGGAGAAAGAAAGACAGTATAGAACTGCAACGATCGCTTTACGAGACAAAATAAACAACATGGTCGTAAAGTAATAGCAGACACAGACCTTGAATTTTGTTTCCTTTGTTTGCTTGCCTGCGTATGAGCTAAAGCTCCCCTTTGGAAAGCACCCCCCAAAATTGTGGCTCGTGAATTTGAGTCTCCTTACATCTGGGTGGCTCGTTTGCTACCGACGTCTTCACCTAATCGCGTCCTGCCATCGAGTCTCGAAAGGACACAAGTTATCCCCCCACCAGCCCCTGATGTTTTGGGAGCAGAACCATCAATTCCACTCAGGCATGTGTACGAGATTTCGGAGCTCAGTTCCTTAGTCATTCATAAAGGCTTCTGACTTCTTATTCTTCGACTACTGACTACTTTATTTATTTATTTATTTATTCATTTATTAATTCTTTTCTTTTCATATGAGCCGTTTTATAACGTTATACAAGTTATTCTGCTCACTCAGTGTTTTCCTGATAATAATGAAAAAATACAGTTAAGCAATCGAAGCAATGGAGTTAAGTAATAAATTAAAGAAAATATTAGCCCTCTTTTATAATAGTTTGTACATTTACTAATGAATTATCTATATGAATGTACCACCTATTATGGGACAGTATGAGTCGAATATTATATAATCCTGGATAGAAAATAATATACAAATAGGTAAACAATTAAAACAATAGAGTAAATGATATATAAAAGAATGTATTAGTCCTAATTCATAATAGTTTATTCATTTACTGTATAAATTGTATATGAAAATGTACAAACTTTTATGGGACAGTGTTAGTTGAATATAATATTATCCTGGATAGGAAATAAGATACAAACAGGTAAGCAATTAAAACAATAGACTAAATAATACATAAAATAATGTATTAGCCCTATTTCATAATAGTTTATACATTTACTGTATAAATTACATATGGACAGTTTCAACTATTATGGGACAGTTTTAGTCGAATATTATATTATCGTGGATAGAAAATAAGATGCAAACAGTTAATCAATTACAACAATAGACTAAATAATATATGAAAGAATGTTCTAAGATAGCGCGTTTACTGCATAAATTATATATGTAAATGTAGCAATGTCAAATGCCACGAAAAGCTTGGTCTGTGAAATGTTGGAGGTGATACACAAACCATTTTTCACAAAATTTACTTATCAAAAAGTAGTGACAATTTGTCATGACTGTATACTTCTTTCGAGGCCCGTTTTATGTAAGTTACTCTGGTTGGTGTAGGTTTTCATTTAAAATTCAAATAACAAAATTCAAATAATAATAAAAAAAGATTACATTTTGGCCTTGTACGTATACAGTACTATGTAAAAGTCTTCATCAAGTAAAATCTATTGTAAATTTCTACCAATTGCCAACTTATAAGTGCATGTCTCTCATTGCGTTTTTTACAGATGATTCATTGACCATGATAAATTCATTTTGCAACCAAATATATATTTTATTGTAGGGGTTATGAATGATAAGGGAAGATAGGAGACAATACGCAAAAAATGATGAGGGGGTTTTCAGCATCCTAAGATAACATAATCAAGCTCGAGTATTTTAAAAAAGAGAAATTTTCCACTGATCATATGCAAATATTTTTCTCTAACAGCACTGAGTCTTTCTTAAATCTAGTAAAAATTCTTGCATCAAAAATCTGGGCAGAAATATTACTTCGATAACACAGGCTTGTCGCTCCTCTGGATTTCAGCGTGTGAGCCGGGCGTTTTCACAAGGTCGTTATTATTAAGCGGAATCGCCTGATCTCCGGGGGACCTTCTCTGACACTCTACCTGCATTGCAGTACTCACTTTATTGCTCGGTGGATCAGGCGCTCCAACACGGGGAATGCTAAAGGGACCAGGCACGTTCTGGAATAGCCTCACATAAGTATTGGTTTAAGCGTGGCTCATCACAGCAAAAAGTCGTTGAGTAATATATCGACTTGGTGAAAAGTCAGTTTAATGCCCATCATAATGAAAATTTCAAAAGAAATGAGAATAAGTATTGTGAAGACGGTTAAGATTATATCCTAGCGAAGAACACATAATTTTTAGAAGCAGCATCTCAGAAAGCCTCCCGATGTTTCAAAGAACGGCCATTTTGGAAGAAATTCTTGCATATATATTCCTCTCAAATTTAGGTTTGGTTTATTTGTTTAATGGCATATCAAACTTTGTAGGTTATTTAATACCAAAGCCATTCTCATAGAAGAACAATAGTGGTACTATAGCAAGGAGGATAAGGAGGTTCATACCTAGGGGTTAGAGTGTTCGCCAATGGCCCGGGAGACCTGGGTTCAATCCCAGGTCGAGTCATACCAAAGACTCAAAAAATGGTACTTGATGCTTCCTTGCTTAGCACTCAGCATTATAAGGTACGGATCAAGGGTAAAGTAGAGCAATCCAGGAAAGGAGTAGCGCCCTCCCCTACACATTGGTGTAGTAGCTATCGAAAAGGGAGCCTTCGGGTTACCCTCGACGATGGTCGCCAACTTTACTTTACTTACTTATTTGCCCGAGAGTGAACGTAATAGCGAGACTGGAGTACGAACTCGCTTACTACGATTCCGCAGTCCGTCGCTTTAACCATTACACCACGAGGACCCCACCTAAAATTTAGAAACTTGCAACAAAATATGATTACTTTGTATAGAAATTGCACCAAAAGTGACAATGATTCATCAGTAAAAAAACTCAATGGGAAGCATCAAGTTATCAGTTTGGATTTAGTAGAAATTTGCAAGAGTTTAAAAAGTCAAAATCTTTAGCATGACACGATATAAGGTATGAATCATAAGAATTTATATAAATAAGTCATTTGATTTAATTCCCTTTGAGCTAAAAGAGAAATATAGCACAAAATAAATTTGACAATTTTCTAGTTATAACCGTAACGATTAAAATACTTTATTTGTTATGATTTCTTTAGTTAATGGTATATCAATCTTCGTGGATCTTTCAGTACTATATATATATATATATATATATATATATATATATATATATATATATATATATATATATATATATATATATATATATATGAAGAAGTTCTAAAGTGATAATATTAAATCAAAAGCTGGGAGGATAAATGGGTAAATAGATTTCCCAAGTCCAAAAGTGAACATAATTGCGTTACTGGAATTCGAACTGACTTACTTAGATTCCGTTGTCCAGCATGTCAAATTAAAAAAAAAAAACAGACCCTTCAAAATGATAAATTAGTTAAAATCCACACTGTAAATTTATTTCTTCTCTAAATAAGAGCATTTTAAGCGTACTACACTAGTAAAATTCTGACGATGATGTGTAATTTTTCGAAAGTTATGGACACACACACACACACACACACACACACACACACATATATATATATATATATATATATATATATATATAAATGAGGTTTGATAGAAAATGTTGCGTCTGAATATTAATATTTGTTTAATTTGAAGTTTACATTTCATTTGAAGATCCGTGTAAAAATGAGCAACTTATATAAGAATGGGTATATATATATGTGTGGCAACAGTATTATGGCTCAAAACTTTTTGAACAGCTGATTATTTTTTTCGAAAAATCATGATTGTGAAAATGAACATTTATGCAAGAACAAGCTACTTTAAAACAAAAAAAATAACATGTGTTTCGCATAATGCTTCTTCTAAGTAATCTAATATATATATATATATATATATATATATATATATATATATATATATATTAGATTACTAATCTAGCCAGTCTAGCCACACTGAAGAGTTCTAATAAAGCGAAACAGGTCTGTTTATATATATATATATATATATTATAAGAGTGTTGCTCGTCACTAAATCACTTTGAGGGTATGTGTCGAACCAAGTGCAATATGATATGGACAGTGCTCAATATCTAGGATAGAGATATTATATAATATTATTAAATAGACATATATTGGATATATATATATTGAATATAGATATATATATATATATTTAATTCGTGGAATATATATATATATATATATATATATATATATATATATATATATATATATGAAGAGGAAAAAAAGAGTCAACAATTAATAGATCTTTCTAAATGAATTGTAAGACATTTGTCAATCAGTCAGAAAAAACAAGTTGTCTGGTTTTAATATTTAAAAAAAATGGGAAATTTGGGGTAAGGAGACATGGTCTGTAGATTATTGCAAATTTTTCGAAATATTCATTAGACGTTTCTCAACATTTCTTTGTCTGAATATTCAGATCTACTATAAAGAATAAACGGTCTGCTAAAATAAATATTATCACAAGTAAATATAAGTGATCTATAAAGGTTTTTCTTTTATATGGAATTATTTGCTCTGTACTTTATTATTATTTTACATAGAGCTCTCAATTGGATTTTCAATTAGATGGATATTGAAGAAAGTAAATCTTAAAATAGAATTGTTCCCCTCCATCGGCTGTCTTTTTTGGGATATATATATATATATATATATATATATATATATATATATATATATATATATATATATAACAGTTGGTCGAAACTTAAGAGGCTAATGGCATCATAAATGCAGTTGATGATTTCGGACAAATCAAATCCAAGCTCTGTAAAAACGAGAAAGAAAGTGATCGGACGGCCTGGGGAACTCAATTGAATAATAAACCATTTCGTCATACTCTATGAGTGTAACTTGGTCAGCCTATGAACTCTTCAGCCGAGCCTCGTACACACACACACACACACACACACACACACACACACACACACACACACATATATATATATATATATATATATATATATATATATTGCTTTTAGTATTGTTATGCAAATGTAAAACTAAGTGTCAAAACAAACATGTTTTTTTTTAATTACCCGGATTTTCAGATCATTTCCTCCTCGATTTTAACGGAAACCCACCCCATGACCCTGTTATCTCCTCCCCTCAGTCATGAAAGAAGGAAACAATATCTTTATCAGCTGGTTTATAATTACTAGTGGCGGATGTTTCTCAGTAAACAAGCCCATAAATATGTGAATCCCTCAAAGACTATTTATAGTTTATCTTTTGTTAAGGGTCCAAATGAATACGTATTGTCTTAAAGGGCTAAAGGCTAATCCATTTTTGCCATATCCATTCAACGGATGGGGTCTGCTTCGAGCTAGATAGAGAATTAATCTGTTCGGTAGTTGGAAATTCTTTTTGATGTTCGGAAATTGGGATTTAATCATAATTTCTTTGAAGTACAGAGTTCCATGTACAAAACTGTTAAGAAAGTGAATAGAAAATGTTATGAGCTGGGTGGGATGTACAGAGAAAAAAAAATAACAGAAAAAAACGTAATTGAGATGATTTTGAAGTTAAGTTGGAAATATGCCTAAATTTGGATAAAATGGAGTAAAGGAATATTGGAAAAAGAAGAAAACAAACCAGAAAAAGAAAAAAATTAAATAAATATTTAATGAAAGAAAGGATGAGAGGAATTTAACGTTCGGAATTGACGAAAGAAGAAGAAAAAGAACGAATTTAAAACGGAAAGAAAGGAAGAATAAAATGAAAAGAAAAATACAGAAAAAATGACTGTGTAAAAAATGTATTGAATGGAAAAAAAGAAAAAAATATTCGTGTTAAAAATGAAAAACAAGATGGTATATAAGATTTTTCAATAATCGAATGCTTCTAAAATAGAGAAGTATTTGAAAAAGCGAATATTAAAAAGAAAAAAAAATTAGTCGATATGTATATGAGAAAATATGGTCAAAAAAGATAATATGATCCTAAATGATTCATTTAAGTCGATGAGCCATTATATATGTATAACACACTCCGCCTAAAAAATATAAAATCAAAAGAACTGTCAAAAAAAAAAAAATAATCAATCGTTTTTCCTCCGATATTTCATACATCGTAATTTTAGCTACTTTTTACTTCCTCCATTCAGATCATTTGCCAAAAGAGTATGATCCCCCACCAAAAAAAGCGTATATTACTCTGTATTTGATAGTGAGGCTCCATATATGAACTGCTGGAAATTAGGGATTATCTCTTCATTGCCGTATCAGTTTGACTCCCATCGACGGGTAAAATATATCTGCTTAAGAAGTATTTTTATTCGATAGGGTCGTATGCAAAAAAAAAAAAAAATTATCAAATCGCTTCACGGGCTATTACAAAAAAGGCCTAAATATTGATATACAATGAACGCAATTCAGTAACCATTATTCAGAAATATTAATACCGACTCTGAATTTGTCCCGCACAAACTTAAACTTTTGCATGATATGAATGGAAAAAAATAAAAACTCAATCAGACCCAGGTACACCATTTGGCTGAAATAGACGTACACACACACACACACACACACACACACACACACACACACACATACATATTAATGTAGAGGTTTGTGAATTGCTAAAGATGACTCTGGAATTTTCTATCTCTGTCTAGGTGCATGTACAGTACATTAGATCTTCTCTTGTGACTGTTCTTGCAAGAGTGAAACAGAATTGAGGATCTCCATAGATACCAACCGGAGCTCTTTGCAGAATTAAAGAAATTGTGTTGAATGAAGATATATATATATATATATATATATATATATATATATATATATATATATATATGATTAAATAATGAAGACACATTTTGTCTATATGATTTAATTAAAATCCTTTCAAATTTCCTGATAAGGTTCTTGGTTTCAGGTTAGAATTGGTGGATAAATTTACCAAGATTGTCCCGAGCGCTTTCGGAGCTTTCATAAGGCTATCATCTGGGGTCGCTTGCATGTACAAAGAGGGTGTTTAAAGAGTTTTCATTAATAAAACGGAACAACATAACATAGATAATATCCTAAATCATAAACAATCAATAAACCTATACTAAAAAAACAATTTCATAGTAATTATAAGATAGATGAACATATATTAAAAAAAAACTCATCCAAAAAATATTCTCCCTACCGATCCTACCTAAAAAGTAAGACTTTTCATTTACTACAACAAATAGAAAACCTCCAACCTTATTATTTCTAAAAACACTTCCGCCCACGACCGAAATTCTTGATAGGACAAACGTCGTATATATGTTCAAATGTCCCTTGGGAGACTGTGTCTCCAAAAAAAAAAAAACAACAACATATGTATGTTGGTCTTATCACTACAACTCTTTTTAGACGGCTTACAATACACCTTAATGATTCTAGCACCATAGCCTTCCATCTTAAAACCCAATCTATTCCCAAATCCAAATTTCGAAAAATTCTATTTAAAACACCTCTATAAGAGCGCACGAAATAAATAAACTACGACTACAAATCTTAGATGCCCTAAAAAATAACAAACTAAAATCAATAGAATTAATTTTGGAAATTGGGACAAAGTTTTGAAATACCTTTAGATTGTTTTTTTAAATATTCCATATTTCTTGATGATATTCTATTTCCGTTGATGGCTATCTGTTTTTTTTTAATTCATCATCTACTCAGATTTATCCAACACTGTGATTGCGTAGTTTATTATGCTATAAAAACCAAAAAAGACTTTAAAAAATCTTTAAAATAACTTTGTACACATGCAAGCAACCCCTGATGATTGCATATGAAAGGTCCGAAATCGCTTAGGACAATTTTGGTAAATTCATCCACCAATTTCAAGCTGAAACCAAGGCACTTTTTAGGAAACCTGAAAGGATCCTAATCAAATGATATAGGCAAAATGTGTCTTTATTATTTAATCAAACATGCTTAATTGAAAGACTGCTGCTTAAGCACACACACACACACACACACACATATATATATATATATATATATATATATATATATATATATATATATATATATATATATATATATACCAATCTTTCTGCACGAGCAGGATATGAAACAAGGTCAATATTTAAGCAAGTTTAACAGGTTTGAATTCAATGTTTCCTTTTCCTAGGAGGGTTATCATACCAAAGTGAAAAAGCCCAGTGTACCCTACTGTGTATTCTTAGCTAGAACGAGAAATGCTGTCTTCATACATTTCCCAAGGGTGTTAGGGATATGGGAAATGCAAACAGCATCGTTCAGGAATGAAATCAAGTCGTTTTATCCATTTACATTGACGGTAACCAATCATCATCATCATCATGTAGTGTCACTAGCACGGATATCCCTGACTCTCTCTCGCTACTTCTCCCTATCATTCATCGCTTTTGGCAGGTCTTCAGGGCTATATCTCGTATCCTCACATAGCTGCTGTATGTATGTTCGAGCTGGTCGTCCTGCTTTTGCTTGGCCATATGCGGGGGTCCACTGGAGTACATCACAGATGAGTTCGTCCTTGCTTCTCCAGCTGTGTCCTGCGTGTCTGGCTAATCTAAATTGTATAGTTTTCGTGGTGGGAAGCAAGTGGCCGTCCAACTGGTGTCTTGTGGGGTGCTGCCACCAGGACTTGTTCATTATTGCTCTCAACATTCTTGTGTTATTGCCGTCTAGCTTCTTCAGCCGTTTGTTAGCGTCCAAGTAGTGCTTCCATATAGCAATATCAATACGACGGCTGCCTGGAAGAAACTGTGCTTCATTTCATCTGTCAGGTTTGATTTCCATATGATCGAGAGCCTATCGATAACTGCCCATGGTTACGTTAGTCGCGTGTCGATGTCTTTTTCGGTTGATGAGACGCTGCTACACTGCAAACATCTATATATATATATATGTATATATATATGAAACTAGATAAAGGATTGTCATCCGAAAATATATGGGGAAAATAGATAACAAGGTAATCCAAGTCGAAGGAGAGATTTATAATCAAATTAAACGGCCAACTTTTTTTATTATACAAATTTTCCCCAACATTTTTGTATTTTGCATTTCTAAACATGCATCGTTGACTTAACATCAGTAATACCACCCCTCATGTTCCTGAAGGTGGTTCAGTAGAACCGAAACGCTATAAAGTCAACTTCTCAATAAATCTCTCTTTCCAGTTGAATTACCTTGTTATCAATTTTTCCTACGCACACACACACACACACACACACACACACACATACATATATATATATATATTTATATATATATTCTTTCACACATTGTCTTGCCCCAACGTAAAAGTGAGTGTACCAACGGTAAATAGCATAGTCTTATACTGTAGAAAAACTCATCACTTTGCTATAAACTAGTTATTTATAAATCACCTTTTCAATATATATATATATATATATATATATATATGGTATAAACGGGATTTGTCGTTATATAACCTTCAAGGGTTGATATGCCATAAAAACCCATCCAACCAACTAACCAATTTTATATGGGGTTTCCTTGTCGTGTTTGACAATCTGCGTGTATTAGACACTCATGAAAGTATCTAAAATCCTGCGATTCATTGTTTATGGCTCTAAAGCAATTTGCGGTGAATTTGAGGATTAAAAGAAAGAAATAAAAGTAAAACAGTCGAAGAAAAAGCAGTTACGGATAAATAAGCAGGGATTCTTCTTAGGAGAAAAGTCCGAATATGGAATGGGGATATGGTGGACAATGACGAATAGGAAACGAACACAAACGACCACTGATTATGACAACGTTGCCAATTGCGGTTACATGTCACACACTAATGCAGTTAAACACAAAACACAGCCTCTTAACAAAAGCAGTGCTTGTAACAATGGCAATAACAACAATAACGAAAGCAATGTTAATAAAAAAAATAAAGACTGTAACAAAAAAGAAAATTTGAAGCAGTACTTCACGCCAGACATTTCCGTTAAGTACCATTGGCAGCCGAATGACGCAGACTGTAGGAGAAAGATAAGTTCCCTAAGCTATCTGCCATCCGTTTTGTTATTTATAAACAGAGGCCATTTTATGGGTCTTTACCCCGGGACTAAGCTAAAGTCCTGTCTTCGGTGGTCATTCGGCTCATTATCGTCCTGTTGGTGGGGGTCTGAATACCCTCAATCAATTCCCTACAAAAATGGGTTTTTGACACTAAAACTGCATTTGATGGTGAGTCTCCACTTCTAGATATTTCCATTATTATACGGTCTGCATGGTCTCAATTTTATCATATTTACCCAACCCCTCCGCTCGGGCAGGATGTGACACAAGGTCAATTTTTAAGCGAAGTTTAACAGGTTTTGAATTCAGAGTTTTCCTTCTCCTAGACTAGTTGCCTCACCAAGGCTGAAGAACCTAGTCTGCCCTACTATTTACCCATAGCTGGAGGGAGAATAATTGGATTCATACCTTTCCCAAGGGTATTAGTGCTATGTGAAATGAAATTAGTCTCGGCCAGGATTTGAACTCGTGTCGCCGTGTCCACTTCCTAGGACGGTAACCATTACTCCACGGGCACCTCAATTTTATACGTGGTTTACAACTCAATCAATATGTTTTCCAAGTCAGTTGCAAGTGCATTGACTAGTATCACTGTCACTTTCATGTTCCACAGCTTTTTCAGTTCTCTAAGTATTCGTCTGTTTTATCACTTTCTTTTATCTTCAGTCTATGGAACACCAGAATATCACAAATAAGACGGCAAGTCCTTTATTGTTCATAATAAGTATCGTTTAGTAGCTGGGCTTAGATGATCCTTTTCTAACAAAAAATTGCAGATAACAGTAATTTACAATTTACAACAGACTGTCATTTTTGGAGGGATTCTCGTTTGTGCATATACCATTTATTAGTGTGGTCAAACTATAATCTCTTGCGTTATTCCCAGTGTATCCCCTTTCTCATCTAATCCTGCTTAGTATTATATTCTATTTGAGTCAGTTTGCTTCATTCTCATATTATGTTTGCAGCTGATTCATCTCAATCACCATATAATGTTTACTTGCTATGAAGTTGCGAATTGTCGGTTTTTGTTTTGACTTAATTTGCTCTTACAACAATATTTTGTTCTGCTATTAAAATAGATTCAATTTCTTAAATAGGGTTTCCCTTTCGCAGCTATGTACAGGTCCTTTTGTATACCTTTTTACTTAATTTACAGCTTGAAATATCTGTACTCTTGTTTTTATTTCCTTTCTTTGTTTATGCTGTATACCCTAACAATGAACAACAATGGGTTTGTCCCATTCCTCTTAAATACGTTGGACACTTTTGTGAGGGGGTAGAATATGCTGACTAAGTAGTCACCACTAGCAGTGGGTACCTTCTTCACGCCGCTGGCAAGTATTATATATTTCCATTTCATTTCCAACCTCTTGCTTTTCATTCAGTTTACCAGATTGTGGTGATTTCCTATTTGTTCTCAATTTATTTATACTGATATTTCTTTTACTGGATGCTGTAATTCATATTTATTAGCTCTTATTTGTATATCCCTGAATTAGTGCATCTACGCAATTCTTAACGTTGGTAATCAACCAACTTCCTCTTCCTTTTCTTGACCCATACTGTTTGTCAAAGTCATCTCCTGGGAGTCAGGTTTTGTGCATCTTCATCAATTTCTTTTCTATTTGGTCCACCTGTGTGAGTCAATCCTTTGTCTATATTAAGTAGGCTACACAGTGTTTTACCTGGGGGTCTGTTCAGGTGTTATATCCTTTAATGAGATTTCTTCTGCAGGAGTTTTCTTGTTATTCTGAGGTACTCATTTCCTCCTTTTCTTTAATCTCTAAAAGGTTGACGCTGCCCGGTTTCAATATTTACAGGTACTTGTAATTTTCTTTATTATAAATCTGATGTTTTCCTTATTAAGCAATTATATTCATTGAGTTGTTTTTCTTTTTCCCCCCGTTTCCTTATCAGTATGACGCATTTTTCAATCTTACGTTCATTTCATATAACCCGTCTGTATAGTCTTATTCCTTGTATTAGAGATTCTCGTTCTGTTTATATTTTTGGTAAACGTCTTTACGTCATCTATAGACTAAGGTGGTTTAGGTTTTGCTATGAATTCATTCGGTAGCCTCCCATGCATTTGCTAAATAAATATTTTTGTGACATAACTACGATAATGTGTAGCCGCGTCGAGATTGAATCTTCGTGAATGATGATTCTTTGAATTTTCCCCTCTACTAGAGTTTGTCTTCCTGTTTCTGATCATCCTTTCCAGATTTTCATGAATTTCGTGATGAATTTTACGATTTTCTCGGACCGCCCTGGGGGCAGAGTGTTCGCCAATGATCCTGGAGACCTGGGTTCAATCCCAGGTCGTGCCATACCAAAGACTTTAAAAATAGTACTTGATACCTCTTTGCTTGACACTCGGCAATATAAGGTACGTATCGAAAGTAAAGTGAAGCAATCCAGGGAAAGGAGTAGCGGCCTCCCTTACACCTCGGTGTAGTAGCTATTGAAAAGGGAGCTTTCTAGTCGCCCTTGACTACGGTCAACGACTTTACTTACTACTTATTATCTAGGTTTGCTAGACTGTATCATAAGCAATTTAAATTTATCCATTCTGTGGCCACATTCCCCAGCTTAATATTATCTCAATGAGGATTTGCTTGCTATTATTATTATTATTATTATTATTATTAGTAGTAGTAGTAGTAGTAGTAGTAGTAGTAGATGTTGTAGAATTACTTATTCTGAACTGAATTCAATGCAAATGTTATAAGATACAAAATAGTGACTGCAAAGATTGCTATGATGGTTATTGTAGCGGTTTGGTGAAGAAAGGAAATTAATTCTTGATAAAAAAAAAATGTTGACTGATCTCCGAAAAAAATTTGAATGATGACTTGGAGATGCAAGAAATTAGAGAAAGATAAAAGAATAATAAACAAAAACAAAAACGTGATTGCTAATCAACAGAGCGTTTCACTTTTCGGTTCTGTGACTTTTTGTGGACTGAATGATTTATTGAAATAAATAAAAAGATAAAAATGAAAAGATAAGAAAAAAACAACAACACCAAATAAACTTTGAGCAGGTTCATTAACTGACCTTTGACCCGATGTTGAAGTAAAGTGTTAATTAAATTTTGCTATTGTTGTAAATTAGGCAACCGTGCAGTTGCTCGAATGGCCGTGTAAATACTACAAATGGGTTTGTCATGTGGACTCTTTTGCACATGTTCACAGATTTAGTGCGTGTAATTATGTCACTGTACGCATGCGTCTTTCTGAAATGCACACGAATATTTTGCTTCTTATAAAAAATTTTGACTGGATCCTTAATCGTACCATAATGTGTATATATTTACAATGGTTTGTGTTTATACATATGTAAATAGATACGGCCATCTATGTTCAAATCTCGGACGAGCCTGTTTGCGAATCACATTATGCTAATATTCTTGGAAAATATATGTATGCAACTATTCTCGCTTCAGCTATGGGTAAATATTAGGGCAGACTGGCACCTAAACTTGTATAGAAACCGGTCTAGGCGAGAGAAAACTCTGAATTTAAACCTGTTAAACCCTCCTAAGATAATTGGCCTTGTGTCACATCCTGCTTGAGCGGTGACCTTTGATAAATACATACACGTGTAAATTAAAAAAGAAAGAATTTTTTGAGACTTATAAAAGAAAAAGAAGAATCAATAGCGTAACCATTTTTCTACATTAACCCCATAAAATTTTTTTTTATACTTCTAAGACGAAGTTTTCGTATTTCCTGAGTGACTTGATTAAAATAGTTGCAAATTTAATCCAATATATTTTCTAGGAAATTTGGAATCAAATTTATGAATATCATCATACAGTTAATTAAGACTGTTTCTCTATCAAATCTGAAGTTCTTGAAATAATAAAAAAAAATGAGAAAAAGAGTCTGTTGGAATGAGGTAGATTATTGAAAAGAATCCTAAAGGGATCTTGGAGACTTGCTACCACGCAGATTTGAATGAGGAGGACTTGGAAATAACGGGACGGGTGGAGTATTACTGTGATCGGCCAGAATACAGAGAAGAGTCCTGAAGACTTGAAGATTCTTGCTGTCACTCAGACTCCAGTGAAAGGCCCTCAGCTGAGCCTAATTCAAAACACACTCAAGGAGTATAATAATAATAATAATAATAATAATAATAATAATAATAATAAGAAGAAGAAGAAGAAGAAGAAGAAGAAGAAGAAGAAGAAGAAGGAGAAGAAGAAGAAAAAACAGGAACGAGGACTGATTACAACCATCAGAAACGATACTGATAACACGATGGACAACAGAATGACAATAACTAGGAAACAAAAATTGGGGAAAAAAACCCAACTGTATGTTCGCTGTAAATGACTAATAAACAACATCTCGCACCAGTAAACCTGGACCTGGCTAAGAAAAGGAGACATTAAGAGAGAAACAGAATCTCTCATAATAGCAGCACAAAACAGCGCCATAAGAACCAATCGTATCAAAGCGAGAATAGATAAGAATCAACAAAATAGCAAATGCAGGCTATGTGGTGACAGAGATGAAACCATCAATCATATAATAAGCGAATGTAGTAAATTAGCACAGAAGGAGTATAAGACGAGACACGGCTGGGTCGGCAAGGTGATCCACTGGGGGATGTGCAAAAAATTTTAATTTGACCACACCAACAAATGGTATATGCATAACCCAGCACCTCTCCTAGAAAATAACACACAAACTCTTATTGGACTTTGACATACACACGGATCATCTAATCGCGACCAGAAGACCAAACCTTATAATAATCAACAAAAAAAAAGAGAATTTGCAAAATTGTCGACTTTGCTGTCCCGGCTGACCACAGAATAAAACTGAAAGAATGTAAAAAGAAGGATAAGTACCTCGACCTTGCTTGAGAATTGAAAAAGATGTGGAACATGAAAGTGACGATTTTACCAATTGTGATTGGTGCTTTTGGCACAGTAACTAAACGATTATTAAAGAGCCTGGAGGAGTTGGCGGACGAGTGGAGAATATCCAAATGACTGCAATACTGAGAACGGCCAGAATACCGGGAAGAGTCCTGGGCACTTGAGAAGGCTCGCTGCCATTCAAACACCAGTGAAAAACCATCAGCTAACACTGATGTGAAAAACTCTAAAGGAGCAAATTATAATTATAATTAGAAGAAGAAGAAGAAGAAGAAGAAGAAGAAGAAGAAGAAGAAGAAGAAGAAGAAGAAGAAGAAGAAACAGTTTTATCTTAGCAAAATTTGATTTGTTGAAGAACAGCTAGTGCAGATATCGAGATTGAAACTTGAACCTTCTAAGAAATGCTCTGTGTGCAAACTAGAATATGTCCAAGAAAATGAGACACATGAAATAGTCTGGGACACTGAGATACAAGCAAATCAACCAGTATTGTCTAGAATACTAGACAAAGTATTAATCAGCAAGAAAAAAAAATACCATCAAGTGGATTTTGACATTCCAGTGGACTACCAAGTTTAAAGGACAGAAAGCGAAACATGGACAAATAATTGGACGTTGCTTAAGGGCTGAAATCCTGTTAAACATGAGGGTGATGTTATATCAACCGTAGTGGGTGCAATTGGGACGGTCTCCAAGGCTCGCAAAAGGGACTGAAGGATTTAAAATCAGAGGAAAATTCGAGATCATCCAAACCACAGAATTTTTAAGATCTCCTCGAAGAGTAAACATCGTGTTGAAGACCTGAGAAAAAACGCTATTACTTCAAATCTTGGAAGAAAAAAAAACAGCTAGATCTGGTGCAAAAATAAACTCTCAATGATAATGATAATAATAGCAAGTGGAGGTTATTGAGTGAGAGAGACGAAACGATTAATTACATCATAAACGAATGAAGCAGATAAGCACAAAAATATTAAAGACCAGACACCACAGTACAGCAAAGATGATTCCCCATTAATTGTGAAAGAAAGTGTAACTTGACCATCATGCCAAATGGTATTTGCGCAAACAAGAATCTGCCCAGGAGAAGGAGATGCACAAAATTCTCTTGGATTTCGAGATACCAAAAAATTACGTAATCCCGGCCAGAAGAAGAGATCTAATTAACAACAAAAAAGAGAACCTACCGAATAGCGTCCCAGTGGACCACAGAGTGAAAAACAAAGAAAGTACTAGGACCTTGCCAGATAACTCAAATAGTTATAGAACAGAAAATTGATGATGATAGTAGTAATAATAGGTTAGCTCGAAACAGCCATCAAGGGCTTAGTTAGGGGATCGGAAATGCTGAAATTTGAGGAAAATTAATCATCATCATCATGACACGCTGCTAGCATGGGTAACCCTGGCCTCTCTTGCCACTTCTCCCTATCATTCATCGCCTCTGGCAGGTCTTCAGGGCTACATCCCGTATCCTCACAGGGCTGCTGTATGTATGTTCGAGCTGGTCGTTCTGCTTTTGCTCGGCCATATGTAGGGGTCCATTGGAGTAAATCACTTATGAGCTCGTCCCGGCTTCTCCAGCAGTGTCCTGCATGTCTGGTTCGTCTAACTTGTATAGTTTTCGTGATGGGAGGCAGGTGGCCGTATAGTTGGTGATTTGTAGGGTGTTGCCGCCAGGACTTGTTCAATATTGCTCGCAGCATTCTTGTGTAATTGCCGTCTAGCTTCTTCTCCAGCTATTTTGTAGGCGTCTTACTAGTGCATCCATACAGAAGTATCGATACGACCGCTGCTTCCAAGCTTCTGGAATAATAATAATAATAATAATACCCAAAAGATGGCATGAACAGATTCTCTATGTCAAGAAAAGAAGGAGGAAGTGGTCTCATCATTACTGAGGACTGCGTAGATGCATCAACCAAAGGACTCGAGGAATACATTAAAACAGCGAAGATAGACTAAATATAGCAGTCAGTAACAGAAATGGCAACATTGGAATATATGAAAAACATTAAAACTAGACAAAAGATTGGTTGATTCAAATTTTAAGGGGGTGTCCACATGGTGTAATGGTTAAAGCGCTGGACTGCAGAATCATAGTAAGCGAGTTCGAACTATGACGTTCACTTTCAGGCAATTGCCTCTGGGAAAGGTATGAACCCCTTTATCTTCCCAGCTATGAGTTAAATAGCATCACTGCTGTTCTTCTCGAACGATAACTTTGGTATTAAATAACCCATGAATGTTGATATGCCATTAAACAAAGAAACTAAACCAAACCAAACAAATTGTAATTAGATTTGGAAAGGTTCCCGAAAGCTTTGAAAAAAGACTAAAAGAATTAGAAATCATATCACTGGATTATCAAGGTCGGCTAGAATACTCAGAAAATTCCAATGGTAATTGGTGCTCTTGACAGAGTCACCAAAGGATTGACAAAAGGACTGAAGGACTTTCTTTAGAAATAAGAGGACTTCGGCCTTGTTAAGATCGGCCATAATAGTGAGAAGAGTCTCAGAGACTTGAGGAAATGTATTGTCACTCAAACTCCCGAGAGAAACCATCGGCTGGTGAGAAAAACTCGAAAAGGAATAACAATAATAATTATAAAGCAACGATCAATCACATTATAAGCGAATACAACAAATTAGCGCAAAGAGTGTATATGACCAGACACGACTGGTTGAAGAAAGGTTATCCCCTGGGAATTCTGCAAGAAGTTTGAATTTGACCACCCGAATAAATGGTATATTCACAACCAAGAATCCATCCAGGAAAATGTAGACACACGGCGGGCTCTGTGATTTTTAGATACAATCAAACCATCTAATCTCGGCCAGCCGACCAGACCTAGTGATAATAAAAAAAAAGAAAGAAAAGCAAGTGACCCAGCCGAATTGTGGACTTTACTGTTTCTGCTGATCACTGGGTAAAACTGAAAGAAATTGAAAAGTGAGATAAATACGTAGACCTTGCAAGAGAACTGAAAAAACTGTGGAACATTAAAGTGACAGTGATACCAATTGTAATTGGTGCACTTTGCACGGGCACCAAAGATTGGTACTGGGACTGGAGGACTTGCAAATAAGAGGACGAGTGGAAACCAGCCAAACTATAACATTATTTAAATTGGCCAGAATTGTAAGAGAAGTTCTGAAGACTTTAGGAGACTTGCTGTCACTCAAACTCCACTGGTAGACCAGCAGCAAACGCTGATGAAAAGAAAAACTCTCAAATGAATAAAAAAAAATGATAATAGACATTAGGACATAGAAATAAGAGGACGAGTGGGAACTATCCAAACTACAGTGATGTAAAGATCGGCTAGAATACTGAGAAGAGTCCTGGAGTGTTGCAGTCACACAGACTGCAGTGGAAAATCATCAGTTAACGCTTTGGTGAAAAATTCTCAAATGAATAAAAAATAATAATAAAATTCTTAGTGATTCTGAGGGAAAAAACGACCAAACAATTCAGCCCAGGAAACCAGATTAAGTTCAGATTAAAAAGAAGGAAATAACATTTCATCTCGCTGATTTCATCGTTTTAGTAAAGAGCAGAATAAATCTAAAAAAAAAAAAAAACAAAACAAAAAACAAGAAAAGGAGAAACTAGATAAATACATGGAACTTATCACAGATCAGAAAATATTGTGGCACATGGAATTGACAGTGAAATTAATCATTGTTGAAGCTCTTGGAATAATTCCAAAAACATTGGAAAAGAAGAATTGTTGATCAGAGGAAGAGTTAAGTCTGTTTCGAGCACGGCACTGGAGAGATCTGCAAGAATACTTAGAATAGTCCTGGGGACACGAGGAGATTTGCTGTCACTCAGACTCCAGTTAAAGACCTCCAACTATCGCGGGCGTAAAAATAAAA
The DNA here is from genome assembly GCA_963585895.1 of Sepioteuthis lessoniana. Classification (NCBI taxonomy): domain Eukaryota; kingdom Metazoa; phylum Mollusca; class Cephalopoda; order Myopsida; family Loliginidae; genus Sepioteuthis; species Sepioteuthis lessoniana. The sequence continues at coordinate 15,873,287 of OY757912.1, read as the reverse complement.
CAAATAATACTACTATTAATAAATACTTGGAACTTGCTGGGGAACTAAAAATGCAGTGGAATATGGGAGTGACGATGATACCAATTGTAATTGGCACGCTTGGAACGGTCCACAAAAACTCTGAAACGGAGCATGAAGAGTTGACGACTGGAGGACGAATCGAGACTATCCAGACAACAGCATAGTTGAGATCAGCAAAAATACTGAGAAGAGTCCTGGAGATTTGAGGAAACTTGCTGTCTCTCTGTCTCCATAGACCACAAGCTAACGCTGGAGAAAAAAAAAAGAAAAAAAAACTCACAAGGAGTAAAATAACAACTGATTATATCAACTAATACTACTGTATGGATGCACTACTTGGACGCTAACTAATCGGCTGGAGAAGAAGTTGGACGGCAATTACACAAGAATGCTGCGAGCAATAATGAAAAAGTCCTGGCCGCAACACCCAACAAGGCACCAATTATACGGCCACCTGCCTCCCATCACGAAAACTATACAAGTTAGACGAACCAGACATGCAGGACACTGCTGGAGAAGCAGGGACGAGCTCATAAGAGATTTACTCCTATGGACCCCCTCATATGGCCGGGGAAAAGCAGGACGACCAGCTCGAACATACATACAGCAGCTATGTGAGGATACGGGATGTAACCCTGAAGACCTGCCAGAGGCGATGAACGATAGGGAAGAAGTGGCGACAGATGGTCCGGGATATCCGTTCTGGTGGCACGATATGATGATGGTGATGATATTAACTAAAGTCTGCATGACAGCAATTCTCCTCATGTCTCCAAGACTCTTAAGAATATTCTTACCGATCTTTACAATGCCGTGGTCAGTAAAGTCTCAATTCTTTCTTTGATATCTCGATCGTCCAGTTTTACTAAGACTCTGGGAACAATTCCTAGTGCACCTCGTACAATTGGTACCACTATCGCAAGAGTATTTTTAGCCCTCTTGCAAGATCCAATAATAATAATAATAATAATAATAATAATAATAATAATAATTATCATTATTATTATTATAGCTATTATTCTTGTCTATATTTATATTGTGACACTGGTGGAGGTAATAGTGAAGTTGGTCTGAGGAAGCTCACTAACCTGCGTCTCCGTTCCGCTCTCCACGAGGACAAATTACAGATCGCAATGCATGAGTTGTTTTATCGATGCTGCACATCCTGCAAAATCTGTGTCATCTCCCGCATCCAACCCTGATGACAGACAGCAATTTATCCATCTGCTGGTCGATGCAGTCCTTGTGGAAAACGCCTCACTTTGTCCGGCCCTCCTCTTGACCCCGATACTTTTTCAATAGATCTCTCTACCCGCACACTGAAACATATGCATCTAATTATTTTCCGAATTGTTATTCAACTTTCTTTTTCCAAAAAAAAAAAAGAAAAGAAATCTTTGTTGTTATTTCCTTTAAATCTGTTTCCATATTTCCTTTGGCTTGTGCTAATAATTTTTATTTACAACGCCTAACACAGAAGAAGGGAAAGCAGAGATAAAATTGACGTAGAAAAAGTGGGTTTTCCAAAAATATCGCATGCGCGATTCTAGCCACTCACAACTGGCATTACTAGGAAACAGACAAGGTCTTCTTTAGCTCTTTACTTGATGCAGCTTCAATTTATATCATCATCATCCTCACTGACTGCTGATAGCATTGATTCTCTCAACTCTCACGCACACTCCATCCCTATCAGTTATTGATCTTAGTTGGTCCCCTACGCAGCATCCAGTGTGTTCATAGAACTATTTTTATGTAAGTTTGGTTTGGTTTGGTTTCTTTGTTTAATGGCATATCAACTCTTTGTAGGTTATTCAATGCCAAAGCCATTCTCGTAGAAGAACAGTAGTGGTACTATTTAACCCATAGCTGGGAGGATAAGGGGGTTCATACCTTTCCCAAGGGTACTAGCCCGAAAGTGAACGTAATAGCGCGACTGGAGTACGAACTCGCTTACTACGATTCTGCAGTCCATCGCTTTAACCATTACACCACGAGGGCACCCCCTTTATGTAAGTGTTGATTACTGGTATGTCCATATGTAGAAGTCCATAAGTAATTGTCGCTTTTGAGTTCGTCCAGACTAATCCAGCAGTGTGCAGCATATCTTGTTCTTCCTTCTTGGATAATTTGAGAGACGGGAAGTAAGTGGCCAAACAGTTGTTGTTTTGTGGGTTGCTGCTTCAATGATGCATCCCAAACAGCAAGCAGTTGCCATGAGACTTTTTCTCAAAGCGATTCGTTAAAGTCCATGTAGTGCAACCATACAATAGTCCTAACATGGCTACAATCTGGAAGAAATACCATTTTATTCTATCAGATACCTCTGATTTCCATGTGATCGATAGTCTGCCGAAGGCAATCCATGCTTTTTCTATGTGTAAATTGACATTAATTTCTGTATGAGATATTGCTGTTGAAGAATTTAAACCAGTCCACATCTTTCAGAGGCCCGCCATTTAATGTGGAGAAGTCTCCATTTAGTTTGAAACACACAAACCCATTTTTATATGAGATTACACAGAGGCCGATAATGATGATAATTAAATGGATATTTAAAAAGATATGTCGAGAAAAATAAGATATACTAAAATAGATAAAATAATGATAACAAATTCTTTAATAGCTTTTTCCCCTTCGTGCTAAAGATAAAAGAACATGAAATGTTTTTGTTTATTTGCCTATTTTTATTACCCCACTTCCAGAAAGGAGATAATCAGTCTCTTTTTTACTTGCAAAGGCCTCACTGGCCTCACTGGTGGATGTGTTTTCTGTAGTTCTCATTTGAAGTTTCGTGAAGAAAGTACAACTTTTACGCTTTTTTATCAACTCAGCACAATGGCTGCCTTGAACAAAACCAATAACTACTACGCCTCAAAGTAAACTTACTCATACACCAGATTTCATATAAAAGAGACATTAAGAACTTTCTATCCCTTAAACCTTATTAGAAAGAGTATACAGGCAGCTTTTTTTATTGCTTCTTTATCTTAAGAATGTGTTTTTATGTGAACATGCTCATTCACCAACAAGCTCTCCAAATTCTAACACCAAACGCACTCCACATAGTATCATTAGTTATTGTCCATCACATCTCATCAGGCCTTCTGCAAAGATTACGATACCTTGCAAAATGATCCAGCAATTTTTGCTCTGTTAAAAAGGAAAATATTAATACAATCAGGTAAATTCACCCATCCACATTTTCCGTCATCTTGCCAAAATGTTTTCCTCACTAAAGGTCTACATAGATAACTTTCAAAATCCCTGGTTTAAATTGTTCTGAAATCGACAATTCTATATCTCGTGAAACTAATGGTTCTGCATCTAGATTTCAGAACTGCCATGAGCAATGTCTATTTTAGTTCGGTTGGATTTTATAGTATATCAAATGATGTAGGTTATTTAATGCCAAATCCTCTTTACACGTATATATTAAATATATACGAAGTGGTTACTAATATTGCTATTTAACACAAATGATTCCGTTCAACATTATTAATTTGTTTACAAACAGTTAAATATCCAAGTATTATGTATCACTAAAAATTCAATTAAACATCATTCATTTGTTTACACACAAGTTAAATGGTCAAAACAGTTTATTTGACTCATAGATGGGACCCTATCAGGGGCTATTATTCCAGGTTATAGTGGACTGGGAGCAATGGCAATGTAGGGATGCTCCATGGTCCTCACCATCAGACGATTAAGTGCCATATCAAGACACTCGTTAGGGGTGTCTTACCTCTCGGCAGACATGCTGTCGGTGTATTCTACAGTCCCAGTCGACCTGGCTGGGAGTAAGATTCTATGAAAGATCGACATTTCGTCATGCGACAGGTCTCCAGTTTGTACAATACTTGTATTATTTGAAGGAAGGGTAAAATGCTTTACATCATGAGATTTGCATCGTCGCAGAATTAGAAATGCTGCAGCTCATCTACCAATTGCCTGACAGATTCTTTGAATATATGAAGCCCTTCCACGTTGATTAAATATCACTATTTTCGCGTAGATAACCCAGAATTAAAGAACGTCTCAAAATTATACGCTTTTTCTCTGACTTCCGCCAGTAGTAGCACCAAAGTTTTCTGTCTATTAGGGACATTGAAAAATCCTTTTCATCTCGATCAAGAAATAATTCCCTTTCTTGTTCATCATTTATTGAAATCTCTCAACCGTCATAACTTGTTTAGCTATCTTTTTGATACTACTATACACGCATCCATGTACATACATACATATATATACGATACCTACGCCCACTCAAACCCGTACAGAAACGCGAGCTCTTTACAGGCTCATATGCATAGATATATACGACGCCTTTACGCAAATATATTGATATAGAGATGCTCACACATACATCGTTATATATTATTGTACGTGAATATGTTTACCTAGGGACAGAAAAGTCTACTATATCGTATTTTACTATCTATATATATATATATATATATATATGTGTGTGTGTGTACGAGAAGAAATAGATATATAAAAAATATTTTTGCATGAACAAAGTGCCTGATGCTATTATGACAATGAACACGCCAAGCCTAATATATATATATATATCACAATTATGGGCAGTAGAACATCGTTCCTTTATATTTTGTAGGATTTACGCAATCATCTTATAGATATGTGAGAACAAGTGGCTCACATGAACTACTAAAGTCTGTAATCTAAATATTATATATATATATATATATATATATATATATATATTTATGTGTGTGTGTGTGTGTGTGTGTGTGTGTGTGTGTTTTCTGTCAGTCTCTTCCTTGTCGCTCTTCTTAAGTTAATGCCTTTACTAAGTTTGTTAGGCCATTCAGTATTTCATATCACAGCATTCATAGAAATCAAACACTTCAACGAACCTGAATGCGCCAAATATATAACGGATATAAACTAACCGCAAACACGAATATACCCAGCCAAAAACCACGACCCCCGTCAGTCCAAAAATACCCACACCCAGCCGACTAGAAACCCACCACGATCTTCTAATCTTCAATCATCCACGAACAAATAACACATCTGCGCAAAAACCTCACCCACAAAATCACAAACTCCGACACCATCAATCGTAACACTATCATTTTAATTATCTCATCCTTTCTTTCTTTCTTTCTTTCTCTCTTTCTTTCTTTCTTTCTTTCTTTCTTTCGTTGTTTCGTTTCTTCATCCGTAAAGCCCTTCATCATCACTAGGTTTTAGAACGACTGCCACTTCATCAATCATGGCCGACAGCTTCTCCACCTTCGATGTGCTTCAAACCTTTTACCGCGCAGAGGCTTATCGTCACAGCAAAGAAACTATCAGGTCACAATAGTCTGTCATTATAGCCGGCACATGTTATTTGGGGGAAAAGAAACAAGCATAATTTTATCCCAGTTCCAACCCTTCTCAACACCTTATCTTCGTCTCCACCTTCGTCTATAAATCCACCCCACTCAATAACGCTGCCTTCTCTCATTTGCTCGCGTTTTTCCCGCCATTCTAGTTTCTAAGTTTTAGTTATTCATTTTTCCGCTATTAATTTGGTTTTCTACTTTATTTATACAGTGTTTTTTGTCCGTTTTATCGGCTTTTGAGTAACTTGTTTGGGCTTCTTAGTGGTGATTTTATTTCTTCAGTGAACATTTTGTGGTTAGCTAGTTTGAGAGAAAAGAAAGAAAAGGCTACACGCCATAAAAACGTTAGAATAAACCCGGTAAATTTAGAAATCTTATTTCTTTCTCATAACATATATTGTCTTCCCAGTCGGTGGGGGTTACAATACACTGACTCCACTCCCCACAGTGTGTTGGACACTAAACTTCATCTCTTTATGAGTGTAAACAACCATTTCCTTGCAATTACTCCCGGGTCCACTTTGATCTGAAGTGTTTGCTTATGTGAAGATCCCTCCTATAGGTCAAATAGATCTGTTTAAAAATCAGTCACATTTCATAAGAATACTTGACAATATATAAAACCCTGTATGTGGGGCTTAGGATATGCTGAGTGTATCCCTGTCGAGGGGTATAATCCCACCAGAAAGGGGTTTCCGGGTATAAATGTAAACTGATCTGATGGTAAGCCACGAATTCTGCAGATTCGGGGAGAGTTATGTTCCAAATCGATGCTTTTACTCCTAGGTCCACTCTGATTCGAAATATTTCTACATGCTAAATATATATATATATATATATATATATATATATATATATATGTATTCGTTACGATCGTATGCAAAAAAAGAAACTCAAAAGAAGTAAGTATACGAAAATGTAAATATAAGTATACAATGAACTAAATTTCCAAACCTTTAGGCATGAGTTATCCCAAGACGAGTTGATATGCCGTTAAAAGCAACTAATCAATCAATCATTGAATGCATATTACGATAAATTATTTTTATTATGAATAGTTACTTGAAGATATACGTGGTGCATTCAATATGTTTACAGACTTTTTTATACAGACATTTAGAATTGTTGCAGACACTTGAAAATTCAGTATGTTATTGCTATACATCTTATGAGATGACTGGCCAATTTTTTTCTGATTTCAGGTTCAAATGAACAGCTAAATCAGGAATTGGAATACACCGTACTAAAGCCTGATTGTCACAGGTGGTGAATTTCAAAAATGCAATCTGGACGTGACGACACTTTAGAAGAACGATATGCAATAAAATTATGTTTTAAACTTGGAAAAAGTGTCAGAGAAACGTATGGAATGCTTCAGATTGCTTTTCGACCCTCTAGCATGAATAGAGAATCAGTTTTTGAGTGGCATAAGAGATTCAAAGAAAGCAGGGAGTCTGTGATGTATGATGAGAGGTGTGGGAGGAGTAGGGAAGTCAATAGACCAGAGTTGATTGGTCAAAGGGTTAGGGTTAGGGTTACTATGTTGAGGTTTTAAGGGAGTTCAAGAAGAGACTCCGTCGGAAGAGGCCAGCACTCTTCAAATCGGGTCAATGGTATTTCCACCAGGACAATGTACCAGTCCACAACTCCATTCTTGTCACAGACTATTTGAGCAAGATGAGCTTCAAGACAGTTGCTCACCCTCCCTATACTCCAGACCTTGCTCCCTGTGACTGTTGGTTATTCCCTAAGCTCAGGGGCTGTCGTTATGAGACAACTGAGGAGATGAAAGAGGCTGAGACGGAGGTCATTGACACCCTCACACAAGAAGACGTCTATGGGGCCTTGCAGAAGTTGTTGGAATGGTACAAGTGCATTGCAGCCGGAGGTGATTACTTCAAAGGAGACTAGAGTTTCATGTGTGTACTATCAACAAAAGTGCCCATATGAAAAAAGTCTGGAAACTTATTTAATGACCCTCCAAGTAATTTACTAAAGGTTATTATTATTCCTTATTTCAAATCATATAACTTTAAATTATTTGTATTAAGAATAGTTAGTTGATACTATCATTGTTTACTAAAGATTGTAATTATTCGTTACTTGAAAGCATACAAGTGAGTGCTAACAATTGATTTCTTGATAATTTTATAATTGTTGCTAACAATCGGTATTATTAGACAGAGATATTTACTAGAAATCATATAACTATCATTATTAGATAGGAATACATAAGTTTTCAAATATATTTATTTATATTATTATATAGGGATACTTCATATATAATTGTAAGCTAAAATATCAAAAGAAACCATTAAAGAAAAATTCTTATATAAATGCACAATGATGGAAATTCCCTAACATCTGTTCAGAAAATAATCCCATTAGGGTTGGCATGCCGTTATCATCAATCAACCAATGAATCAATCATATCTTACATGATTTAATTTTTAGGTAATTCTTTACAATCTTTCATAATATTAACTGAAAGTGTCGACGTTTCGTTAAATTGATCAATTTATTTTATTTCCTTTCTTGATTTTTTTTTTTCAAATTCTACCTTGTTTTCGTTTTTAATTCATTTTCTTTTAAAGTTTGGCCTGTGATTATATCTGGTCTTTTTGATAAATTCATAATTGTTGCATATCTTTCAGTGTGTTTTTTGGTTTATTTAAAAAAAAATGTTTGTCTCGCTTTGTTTTTTTATCGTCTGTATTTCTCATTTCCCTCTTTTGCTCATGTTCTTTGTTCTCCAACTAATCTTTATACACTTCTTATTTCTTTACTTTACTGTCTTTTTATATACCGAATCCTTTCCAATCGATTTTCTTTCTTTCTTTCTTTCTTTCTGTTACTTTTCTTTCTTCCTTCCTTTCGTTTTTCTTTCATAATTCATTTCTTTTTTCTGCATTTCATTTTTTTCTTTCTTTTGTTTTTCTTTCTTTTTTTCTACTGAAAGTCCTTGAGGAGTTATGGCTAAAGTACTTAACAGCAGCCACAAATTAAGCAAATTCGAACTCCAGTCACACTATTTCGTTCATTTTCGGACTAACACCATTGGGAAAGGTAGGAACCACTTCATCCGACCGGATATAGTTTACCTGTGGTTCTACCAGGGTGGCTTTGACATTAAATGACACATGTGCATTGATACACCATTAAACAAAGTAGACAAATCTTTCTTTCTTCTCTTTCTTTCTTTCTATCTTTTCTTTCTTTCTTTATTTCTTTGGGCATTGAGGCCTTCTTTCGTAAATATAATAACTTAATACGTTCTTTCCTTCCTTCTTTCTTTCTTTCTTTGAGCATTGAGGCCTTCTTTCCTGAAAATAATAATTTAATATTTTCTTTTTTTCTTTCTTTCTTTCTTTCTTTCTTTCTTTCTTTCTTTCTTTCTTTCTTTCTTTCTTTGAGCATTGAGGCCTTCTTTCCTTAATGTAATAATTCAATACTTTCTTTCTTTCTTTCTTTCGTTCTTTCTTTCTTTCTTTCTTTCTTTGAGCATTGAGTCCTTATTTCCTGAAAATAATAATTTAATATTTTCTTTCTTTCTTTCTTTCTTTCTTTCTTTCTTTCTTTCTTTCTTTGAGCATTGAGGGCTTCTTTCCTTAATGTAATAATTCAATACTTCCTTTCTTTCGTTCTTTCTTTCTTTCTTTCTTTCTTTCTTTCTTTCTTTCTTTCTTTCTTTCTTTGAGCATTGAGTCCTTATTTCCTGAAAATAATAATTTAATATTTTCTTTCTTTCTTTCTTTCTTTCTTTCTTTGAGCATTGAGGCCTTCTTTCCCTAATATAATAATTCAATACTTTCTTTCTTTCTTTTTTTCTTTCTTTCTTTGAGCATTGAGGCCTTCTTTCCTTAATATAATGATTCAATACATTCTTTCTTTCTTTCTTTCTTTCTTTCTTTCTTTCTTTCTTTCTTTTTCCACTTTTAATATCTTTTAATCTATCCTTCATACTAATCATAATATGTTTTCCTTTACTTATACTCTAACTTATTTATTTGTGTTTTCATTTTCTCTTTCTTTATATTTTCTCTTGAAAAGAAAATCTTTCTTCTCCATTTACTAAATAATTCATTCATTCATTTCATACTTTTAATCGTATTTTTAGATTTCCGTTCCTTTTACCTACTCTTCAACATGTTTTTCTTTCTACTCATCGGAATTTTCTCTCTGATCATCATTATTTCTTTCGTTTACTCTCTTTCTATTTCTTATTCCTTTGATCCATAATTTTTTTTATCTTTCAGTCTTTTTTTAATATCTGATTGATATTTCTCATCGATATTTCTCGAGTAATCAGCCTCCCTTAAACCAACAAACTCAACAATCAACCAAAAAATGCATCAGCGGAGAATTTTCGGGAAGGAAATTGATATTGCATGTTAAAATCAATTCATCATATTTGCGACTATGAATATTGATGGTTGTTTTCATCAAGAGTTTGGATGTAATTATCTCCCTTGATAATCTGGACTCGTTCCATTAGCTTCATCTAGTAAAGTTTCATTTTTTTTTACACATCTTTGATTGCTATATTGTTTCTACTGCTGTCCTTATGGTAACAGCTTTAATAATTACAAATTCTATCATCAAATCTATATTCAATAATTATCAGAGGGGAATATTTACCAAATTTTAATTAGTACAACAATTAACTCAACGTGAGGGACAATCACGAAAGATAGTCCTATTCTCCGATGTTTCTTTTTTAGTTGGTCGGTTGTGTTTAACGGCATATAAAAATTCGAGTTGTTTTTAATGCCAAATCCTGTATTATATATATATATATATATAGTCACCCACAGACAGACTGTTTCGTTGTATCACAACTCTTCAGTGTGGCTACACATGTAGGACGCTTGAAGCTAGGATCGAAACCTGCCCAACTTTACGTTAGACTTAGTATCATACCGCTCAGCCAACAAGCTAATCCCGTCAGCTCGGGAATCATAAGGCATTATATATAGCTTGAATAAATGAATGATTTGTAAGTAACAATTCACACACTTCATGACTCATTTCTTAGCTCAGAGATGGTTTTAATTATTGCTATTTAACGCTGATAATTGTCTTTGCTCACACTAAAATGGTTCGACGTATGGAAATCTAATACTGAGAGTTTTATTTAGTATCAAGTATTACTATCAAACACCAATAATTCTATTTTTTTCGGTTAAATGGTTTACAGTATAGTGAATAATTAAACCGTTTTATTTTCAATACAGATAAGACTATATAACTGGACTGGACCAGTTAGAAGCATTTACATCGTTGTTGTGTCCTCCTATAACAGGGACTGTCCACGGCGGATAATCTTGTGTCTGAGCTGGCCTATTTAGGAAAACACTGCTACCCGGACGGAGGAATGCTGATGGTTAGGGTCTTAAATTATAAGAAACGGCTGTAATCTGTGAAGGCTTTTTCTGTTGTCATGTCCTGTGTGCATGCTTGCATACATGTGTGTGTGTGTGTGTGTGTGTGTGTGTGTGTGTGTGTGTGTGTGTGTGTGTGTCTAATCATATCAAAGGGATAGCGAAAACAACTTAGGAATTTCAGGCAGATTTTCATAGACGGTAAATTAGAAAGAGAGTGATTTCTCGACTTGCATTCAAGTGTTAATAATCTAATGACCATAATAAACAGTGGCTTACGCTACTATGATTGTTGAAAGTCAGGGTGTCCTGTTTTAAAGCGGTTTAGTTTTCGGAGGTTTACGTGAGAGGAATGGGTAGTCTTTCTTGGGGACAAAAGTTCCATAAATGAAGAAATCATTAAGACTGACCAGTTGCAGTTTTTAGCTGTGAAAATGCTGATGCCTGGTCTGGCTGCCCAACACCAATTACGGTGTTTGAAAGAAAGAGACAGCGGATATAACTGACCATATGACAGTATTTAGTAGTTAGGATCATTTTTATTGTATTGTTTGATTTAATCTTATGTCAGATCAGCCATTGTTGATTATTAAATACAAAATCCTGCTTTTACGTATAAAATAAATACATGATTTGTAAACACATTTTCTAGATATATTCATTTAAATGATCAAACAATTCTATTCCTAACAATTCAGTTCGATTTCAAACAACTCAATTTAGCAAAAAGCATTCGCTTGCACTCAGTTTTAATGTCACTAAGTTCTATTTGATCCATCGATAGGAACCTATCAGCTGCTACCTCTCCGGGCCAGAGTGGACCTGAGAACGATGGAGATGAAGGAGAACTCCGCATTCCTCAAATCTCGAGCGTTACTGGAGCCTCACCATCAGACTGTTAATTGTCATATCCAAAAAACTTGTTAGTGGGGGGTTTACTCCTCAGCAGTGATGCATTCCGTGTTTTCTTCAGTCCCAGCCAACTGGGCTGTGTTACTATGATGAATCAACTCCCAACTCCATTTTTGTGAAACGCTACATGTGCTCCTTGAGCAGAAGAAAATAAAGAAATAGCAAGTATATACTTAGAATTCATTTTTTGTCGTTGTTTTTTGTTGATTTTTTTTTTCTTTCTTACCCTTTTTTGGGGGGGCTTGTGGCGTTGACTCGAGACTTGTACGGCTTCGACCAACAACAGTACTCGATAGATCTCTTTTATGGAAACAATCACACAGTAGGTAGGGGAACTTATCCTATTTACCCAACCCCTCCGCTCGGGCAGGATATGACACAAGGTCAATTTTTAAGCGGAGTTTAACAGGTTTTAATTCAGAGTTTTCCTTCTCCTAGACTAGTTGCCTAACCAAGGCTGAAGAACCTAGTCTGTCCTACTATTTACCCATAGCTGGAGGGAGAATAATTGGATTCATACCTTTCCTAAGGGTATTATTGTTATGTGAAATGCAATCAGTCTCGTCCAGGATTTGAACTCGTGTCGCCGTGTTCATTTCCTAAGACGATAACAATTACACCACGGGCACCTCTCCAACACTACGGGCACCTCCACGACCCCACGGGCACCTCCACAGTAGGGGAACATATTGACTGTCCAGAGAGATTGTTCCGAATGCGACCAAAGATTTCCACAGTATCAGTATTTTTCTTTTCTTTTCGTTATATTTTTAGATAATATTTTCCCTCAAGGTTATTTGAGGTTTTTTGTTAAGAGTTCTGGCGGGTTTATAGTAAGTTTTAAGCATTGAAGAGTTATTGTGTGTATTTTCCAAAATTAACCAAGTTTAGCCTAGAGCTTGTGATTGAAGAGTTCCAAAATTAAAGCGCTCAGTCATATAGAAATGTTGCAACGGTTATGTACAATTTCGGATTTCTTAGCAACTGTCAATAGCTAATCATCTGCAGGCAATAAAATATCCCAATCATGATCAGAAATGATCGATTGATTGATTTTAACGGCATTTTGACCTGTTTAGATATTTTCTGCCTCAAGGTTAGAGAATCTCATTTATTGATGGTTCATAATTGCAGTTTTTATGTTGTTGTTTCTTAATTTTTTTTCCTATGAAGACATATTTTGTTATCAAATAGAGATATTTTGCATATAATCCTGTGGTTTCAAGTGCCGTATTGGGTGGTTTATAAGACGATTTTTTCCAAAGTTTGACCCGGATGTAAAGTCAACTGAGATTGCGGTTGAAATCATCGGCAAACGGTCTAGGTCTAGATCAGAATAAGGTGTCGATAACACATGACCCGGCGGGCGGGACGGGGAGCGGCGAGTCAACTAATAACCATTTATTTTCACTCTGTACAGCTGCACGTGAGCGTGTTTCTACATTTATGCAGGTCTACCCGCCAGTTGTGTCACTGCACCAAAACATCACCCCTCATAACACTTCCAGTCACTTTATATACCCTTTCCCCTCATGGGACCATAAGACTTTTGGGTAGTGGTCGTTTATAGGAGCGTTTTGGGTATATGTGCGACGTACCCTGCATCTGTGGTGATAAATTCATGGCTGGTCATGATACTCTCTTACTCTGACGTGATTTTTCGTTCGGTGGAGGTTGATATTGGTCTTGATCAACCCCCATTTCTTCTGGGTTATCGGCATCCTCTCTCTCCTGCGGTTCAATATCTGAGGTTTCAAGCAGGTAGCGTGTAGTTCGCGATTTTGCGTCTTGGAGCTCTGTTGGCATTTCCGACGTATCCAAAATCGAGAGTATCCTCAGGTCATTGGTAGTACTAGTTGTCTACAATTGGGTTTATATCCTGGAGTAAGAAGTGGTTGCGTCTGATCATTCGGTTGCTCTCATCTATGCGTACCTAGTTCTGCCTGTTGCCTAGTGATTCTATCACTCTTCTAGTGCTTTTCCCCATCGACATGGGCATGGCTTTGTATATGGACTAACTTTCCAATCTCTAATTCTTGTAGTAGGTGACTGTGTATTTTGTAACTCTCCTCAATTCTCCAGTGTTTTTGGCTATTGCTTGGGTGCAAACGGGATATCGGCCGTTTTGGATTGGACGTAGTATAACATATTTGAGTGAGGTGGCAGAGACCTGAAGCGAGAGAAATCTGAATATGATTTTGATAATAGAAAAAATCGACAAAGGTTTTTGAAGCATATATTGAGTACATTGATTTTAGAAGTATGATATGTCAAAATTGAAAGCAGCTTGAAATATTGTTTAATTTTTCGTTTGGCAGAAAAAGAAAATATGTGGAATTATTACAGAGAGAGAAAGGAAAAAGAGAAAGCTGAAGTAGTTTTCCGTGTGCATCAGCATACGAGGGTAGGGTCGAGAAATTGGAAGGTAGTAGACCTAAATCTTTCACGGCAGATTCCGATTGGTAGAATTGAAACGTATTTCCTTACAAGTATATAGTTTGTTGCATCTCCCTTGATCCAGTTCTGTTGCGGGCAAACATTATCCTTTTTATATTTAGTTGGAGTTCTGTGATTCCCTGAATTCGATAAGAAGTCAGTACAAGTCTGGGTAGCCAAGAACTTTTTTGTATCTCAGGGCCATAGGAGCATTACCGTGTCTCCGTATCAGCAGTTATATGGAAGATGCGGAGGCTCTTTGATTTAATGGTAGCGTACCCGAGCACTGCATTAGCTTCCAAAATTGGGGCTGCCCCTACCGTTAGGGATGGTGAGGGATCCCTTTTGAATTTTATCCCATCCCAAGCGATGTGAGATACGACCTTTGGTTGTGCCTTCAAGTTTCCTTTTCCGGATTGCTTGGTCATCCTACGGAGGCTTTCTGTGTGTTTTCTACTGGTGAGAATATTGGACTTCCCTGTTGTCTTGCTTGGCAGATTCTCCTTTTGGTTCTTGGCATACCTTTTTCATGTGTTCGAATATTTCCCAATTAAAATATATCATCTTGGTCGCTGGACAGTCCTTACGATTCATTGATCCGCTGTGATTTGAATGCTTTCCATATCCTCAGCAGGGCTTGCCCTATTGTGGAGTTAAATTTCCAGGACTTCTGCTTTCGGTCTGGCCTCTATTTTTTGTGACATGATGCATGATGTTACAGAGATGGAGTCGACAGGTCAGTAATTTCTAGGCTGACTACATTGTCGAATTTTTGCTGCAACTTTTTTAGGGCTTCACTTTCTGGAAAATATTTTACTTTAGTGTTCAATGTTGGCGAGACTTCCCACCATTTGTCCGGCTACCATGTCACAGAAATAATCTGCCGACCACAATCTGGTTCGTTGGGGCACGTGACGACAAACCAGCAAAACATAGCCTCGCTAGGAGATTCGTTATCGACATCTCCTCCCTCTGTCTCATCAAGTGGAAATTCTGTTGATTGACTTCCTTGTGCAATCCCCTGCTTTCAACAAGCATTATGTGCCGAAACAACTGCTTTTCTGTTGCAGGGTTCTCCATCTCGGCTCCCTGTAGGTTAAAGAGCAGTCTGTTGAGTTCTGGAGTATATGCAAATCTTAGTTCTTTTTGGATTACGACCAGACCAGTTCGCTGGGACATTCCCATGTATCAACCCTATGTTTCTATAAATAAGGCCAAATCTCCGTCTTTCTGGTCTTTTTACATATGTTTTACCGTTTGGCTGGAAAAAAAAATTAATTCCTTTCGAAGTGCAATATTTTCTTGTTGCGATTCAATGATGTATTAATTGCAGGTATCGCGGAGTTAATAAACATTTCATAATTTTTGAAAGTTTCATCGTATCTTCCTGGTAAACCTATCAGCGACGACATGTAAAGTCAACTGGGATTTGTGTAGAAATAAGCGGCAAACTGTTTTGATCGAGGTCAGCATACGATGTCGATAATACACAATGTGGCGAATTGGGAAGAAGAGAATCAATAACTGATCTCTCTGTTTATGCAAATATGCAAATCTACTTGCCAGTGGTGTCATCTCACCAAAACGGCCCCCTCCTCATCACTTTTTCAGCTAATCTACAACAGAATATCTCACCAGGTCTTATAAGATCAAGAGTCAGCTTCGCCTTACTCACTAGTGGAGTACTAGTGCTGCATTGGCTTTTAAACCGCGAATATTGTTGCAAATATAGACTAGGTAATGGTTTAAAAACTGGACTGTGACATTATTATAAGGGAGTTCAAACCCCAATTGAACTTATACGTTAATTATCGATCTAATACCCTTGGAGAAAGTATAAACAGCTTATTCGCCTAGTAATGGATTAAATAGTACCTTACTATTTTTTTATTAACAAGAATGTTCAATTAAATAGCTAAAGAGAGTTGATATACCATTAAAAAAAACAACAAATAAATACCACCAGGCAGTCTAAACCTATTTACCTAATATAATTCAATAAATGTCTTGCTAAAATTGTGGTACATTTTATAAAACAAAGTGTTTTTATATGTTTGAATTTACCGAACTCCTCGACACGGACATAATGTGGCTCGATGCCAATTTTTAAGTAAAGTAATATTGGTTTTAATTAGTTGTATATACAAGTATACCTCGGGTTACGTCATTTCGATATGAGCCATTCTCCATTATACCTCGTTTGTAAAAAAATATGCGAAAAATAAAAATCAAGTTTAAGTCATTTTATTCGAATTTACATCCGTCCGACAAAAATACTGAAGTTGTAATATCACTAGAAAACCGTGAAAAGCTAATAAAATCATGTTACTGTGGAATAAATAAGAATAAAATACATAAAATCTAATAAAATTCTTACATTTACTGTAAATGTTAATATGGTCATCATAAATCCTAGAGAATACAATATGAAAACATCTGTGACTCTGTGTTGTCTTATTTATCGGTCTTTCAGAGCTCATTTTAATTTTGTAATGTCTTAACTTTGTGACAATTAATATCAGAGACAAGTAAACTCAACTTAAGTTGTTTTTCGACTTAAGTTGCCTCTCCTAGAACGAATTACCAACGTAAAATGCAGTATACCCGTACATGATGGCCTATTCCGTCGATATCGGTAAATGAGAGCCCTACAAATCAGTTAACTGATAAGACTTTGAAACATCAACATAGATGTTCATCCTGTGAGGGGAAAGTTTATGTAGAAGTAGATACACATTTTGGATGGCCTAACACCAGATGAATACAGCAATAGTGAGCCACATTTATTCGCCGAAATGTTTTATGATTCATCAAATATGGTATGTATTCACCATCTCCTCTGCAGGGGCAGGATATGACACAAGGTCGGATGTTTCAATTCAGTTTTCCTTCTCCCAGATTAGTTTCTTCCCCAAGTCTGAAAAAGTCAGTCTGTCCTAATATTTACTGGAGGGAGAATAATTGGATTCATACCTTTCCCAAGGGTATTAGTGCTATGTGAAAAATATTATTAGTTTCGACCAGGATTTGAACTCGTGTCGTTTAACGCATTTCCTACGAAGATAGCCATAACATCGTGGGCAACATCCAATAGGGTAAGTAATAAAGATAATCCAGTAAACCATCATTTCTAGATGTAACATTAATTAATACAGATAATGATAATCCAGTAAACAATTATAGCTAGATGTAACATTAATAGAGATAATGATAATCCACTGAACAATTATATCTTGAAGAAACTTTACTTAATACAGATAATGATAATCCAGTAAACAATTATAGCTAGATGAAACATTAATACAGATAATGATAATCCAGTAAACAATTATAGCTTGAAGTAACATTACTTAATACAGATAATAATAATCCAGAAAACAATTATAGCTAGATGTGACATTACTTAATACAGATAATGATAATCCAGTAAACAATTATAGCTAGATGTAACAGTAATAGAGATAATGATAATCCACTAAACAATTATATCTTGAAGAAAATTCACTTAATACAGATAATGATAATCCAGTAAACAATTATAGCTTGATGTAACATTAATACAGATAATGATAATCCAGTAAACAATTATATCTTGAAGAAACTTTACTTAATACAGATAATGATAATCCAGTAAACAATTATAGCTTGATGTAACATAAATACAGATAATGATAATCCAGTAAACAATTATAGCTTGAAGTAACTTTACTTAATACAAATAAATTACTGTTACTTTGTTTCTTTCACTCTCTGCATTTTCTATTCCCTTGGATCTTATCTATTTTAGTTTTTACATTATTGATTATGATGGCGTTCTTTTAGACAACTGTTAATGATGATTCAGTTTCCATAGACACAACGTTTCGTGTCCAATGTCTTTAGTTATTTCTCTGAAGTCTCCATGATTTTCTTTTTCTTTTCATTTTTTTTTCAAGTCTACGTTTGATTATTTCCTGTTTTCCTATCTGTCATTTCTGTTATTTTGTTTTTACTTGCTTTAGCTGACGTAAGTAATCTTTATTTGCTCTTCTTTCTAAATACTTATACTCTCTGAGTTCCCAATCCCCACATACCTTTATGATAGCGAGTCGTTTTCCTGATGATTCTTGTTTTGTAACATACAATCAATCCACTTCATCTCTTTAACGCCTTGTCTGTATTTTTGAGCTACTCTCTTGTCCAGTTTAAGAATTTTCTGGAGTATCTTACTCGGGAGACTCTATCAATTATTATTTCTTTAATTAGGGTCCCAGAGAAGAGTTTCCCTGACCTCCTGTTGTACATAATAAATGTTCCTCAATACAATGTTCTGTTCCTTAATTTCCGTTTTTTAACTAAATCTGTTTCTCATATTACCAAATATTTAAAATTTATTTTTTCCGAGTAAATTTATACTTTGCTGATTGGATAGTCCACTTCTTTACGTTGTTTCCTTTTTTTCTTTTCTTTTATTTATAACAATTTTTATGCATTTAATAATATTATTCTATTCATTTAATGATTTTCATACCTGGTATCTGTTGTTTTTTTTTTTTTGTTTTTTTACTGAAGTATAAGTGACAACATGTCTCCTCAGATTTCCAGGATTTTCCAAAGTATTCTCGCTGACTTTTACTGTGCAGTGATCTAGATGAGCACAATTTTCCTTTAATCTCCAGTTCCTCCATGTATTTTCCAGATTTTAGGGAGCTCTACGACTGATATCACCGTTACTGTCATGTTTCACAGATTTTCAGATCACTTTGAAAATCCAAATACTCTTTTATCTTTTCATGTTTTTTTTTTTTCGTTCTGTGGTTCGCGGAGAAGGCAAAATCTACTAGATGACGAGTTATTTTCTTCTTAATAATTAACACTTGTCTTGGTCATCTTGTTAGGACTGGTAGCCTTGTTTGTATTTTAAAGTCTCAGATAATTTTATTCATCTCGTTCTCTGGGACAGATTCTGGTTTGTGCATATAAGATATGTCACGTTAAAAGAAAACCCCTATAACGATGTTTATTTTATCTCAAGAACATTTGCTACACGTAGGTAATCATGGCTGAAAGACAAGTTCAATAAGTGCATTCACAGCCTCTGATAGCTAAAAGATAATCACTCTTACGGTCAATTTATTTAAAAAATAGTTACTACCGCATCGGTAATTATTTCACCAGGACACGTACATTAGGGATTCAAACAAGTTACTAAACCATTTCCAGAAGAAACATTCTGCAGAAATGTGCTATCATTCTTGCACGACAAGAAACTATCTTAAGTCTGACGTAAGGCAAAACTTATGCAGCACCTACTGACACTTCGTTTAGCCAAGCTACAATTCTAGAATACATAGTGAGGCTCGAACTCTCCACCGTAGTAAAGGCCTGCAAAACATGCATATTTACCTCTTCTCCATGTCGAGGCACTTAATTGCTTTTTTATTTTTTTATATTCTATGCCTTATCTTTATTTTATTCATTAAAATGTCAGGTAGAGGACAGTTAAAGGCCACGGTGGTATAGTTTATTAGAAGGCGCTAAAGAAAGAGACAACCTGCGGGCAAAAAGAAAAATATGTGAGAAGTGACGGTATTGTTTTCAAAAGGCAGAGCTGTCTGGAGTGTTGCGATACCATAACAACCGTATATTAGCGATTATTTGTGGCCACTCAAACGTGTAGCATTGGGAAACAAAAAAAAAATGATTGTCAAAAGGGGCCGCCAATTTATGCGAAAACCGGACGGGAGAAAAAAAAAAAAAAAGAAAATACAACGAATTTAGCCTGGCGAATTTGCGCAGGCACAGAAACACATAGGAAAATAGAAAAATGGATGAGAGAGAGAGAGAGAGAGAGAGAGAGAGAGAGAGAGAGAGAGAGATGACATTATATGAGCACACCGAAACACACACACGCGTACATATATATATATATATATATATAAATGAATAAATATATGAGTGTGTGTGAATCGCGGGAGCATATCACTCATTTATCTTTCAACTCGTATTATTATGAATTAAAATGTGAGAGGGAAGTCACGGTACTTGTTAAAAGAAAAACTCCATAACTATTAGCTGTATGTAACAAAGAGAACAGGTAGTAGTCAAGACTTATATGTTGAAAGGGTAAATATCTATTTAGTACAAGTGGGTTGAAAGATTCTCTTCCTGCAACATTGTAAACTGGAAGTTTTCAAAAAACTGAATGTAAAGAAAAGGTTAATCATAGAGAATTGTGGTAATCGGTTTCCTGTCTTGGTAAGTTTGTGAAAATTCTGTCTTTTATAGATCTTGGATGGATCAAATGTGTGTGTGTGTGTGTGTGTGTGTGTGTGTGTGTGTGTGTGTGTGTGTGTGTGTTTTCTAAATGAGCATTTGATTTATTAAGTGATTTTTTTTGTTCTCATGTCAAGATAAGAAAAAAAAAACAGCTACAGTTGTGCAGAAACTATGCACAGAACGCATGTATTTGTCACTCTAATCGAGATTTTCAAAATGAGAAAGTCCAGTTAAGTTAAAATAAAAACTTTCAAAAAACTATGTTATTACAACATACACTTTTTAACCTGCACTGTTTGAAAAAGAATGGTACAGTTACCACTAACACTGATAATCCACACCTCAATGTAACCCCTGGTAAACATACATCGTATCCAACAGTAACATGCAGATTTTGAGGTGATCACAAGTTACATTGAAACATTATCTACTGATATAAAATTATACCAGAAAAACTGCAACGTGAAAGCAGCAAATATGCGGTCAAATACCGAATGAACTTATTTGTCAAGATCATGTTTCCATCTACTCAAGTTTTCAGCAGTAAAAGATAAGAGAAAGGTCATCAGTTTAAACACCTTCGAAAATTCAGTGATGTTTGGAATTGAATCAATTTAAATTATCAGGAGTACTTGGAGGAGAACGATCACCATTTCAAACACCTGCCACAACATATATTTCATAGCACTGTCTTTGACCCTTGGTTTCATGCTTAACGCATTCGTCAGACAGACTTTATGATGAAGGCGTCAAGCATGAAAGCCAGGGGCACAAACACTACCATGATATATATATATATATATATAGGTGTATAAAAGTATTATCATTGATATTGAGCTCTTTTTAATAATACTGCAATATTTGGTTCTCAATTTACTGACCAAGAGAGCTAGTGAGAACCATAAACCTCTTCAATATATATATATATATATATATGTGTGTGTGTGTGTGTGTGTGTGTGTTTGTGTGTGTGTGTGTGTGTGTGTGTGTGTGTGTGTGTGTGTGTGTGTGTGTGTGTGTGTGAATATAAATATTGTCATCCACGCACAGACTGTCTCCAACTTTACGTTAGACTAAGTCTCAGACCACTCGGCCAACAAGCGGACCACGTTGGCTAAGGGATTTTTTAAGGTATAATCGTTGTTAAACTGGTTTGAATTCAGAGTTTTCCTTCCATTTGAACAGTTGCCATTCCATAAGTGAAGAGTCCAGTTTTCACAATCATTTTCCAATAATTGGAAGAAGAATTGTTGAATTCATACATTTCCAACACTATTAGCGCTTTGGGAAATACAAATATCATTTTTAATTCTTTACTTGTCTTTAACTTGGATTATAAAACTTTAATATATCTAAATAGATATTGTATTTTTAGTAAATAACATTGCGTACTGCTGGAGAAGCAGAGATGAACTCATAAGAGATGTACTCTTATGGATCCCCACACATGGCCGCGCAAAAGCAGGACGACCAGCACGAACATACATTCAGCAGCTATGTGAGGATACGGGATGTTGTCCTAAAAACCTACTTAGGGCGATGAACGATAGGGAGGAGTGGCGAGAGAGGGTCTGGGATATCCGTGCTACCAGCGCGATATGATGATGATGATGATATATATATATATATATATATATATATATATATATGACCATATGTTTAAGTATCACTTGAAAAACAAATGCAAATTTTGTATGATTGTAGAATAAGAAAGCCATGAGTTGATAGATATTCTTATCCATTCTTCAATATATTCAACCCTATTTTGACATGCTAATACTGATAGTCCTGTACTTAGAAGCTTCTAAGTAGTCAATCATCTGAAAGTTGCAGGTTCAATCATCACTACAGGCGAGTAACAATACAGGAATACTTAACACTTGTACCCGGTTATGGCTAACAGAATCAGAACGTGGATTCAATAAAGGACGTAGTTCGAATTTCCGTGAAGGTTCCCGAGTTCGACAAACACTTGAAGAAGGCCGGAGGACATATCGGCCGAAAAGTTGTGGAAATAACAATAAAGATGAAGATAATAGTCCGAAAATCCTTAATGATAAAAATCTACAAGCTTCGTCTCAGAAATTTAGATACCAAACACCTGAAGAAGGTCGGAGGACATATCGGCCGAAACGTTGTGGAAATAACAATAAAGATGAAAACAATAGTCCGAAAATCCTTAATGATAAAGATCAACAAGCTTCGTCTCAGAAATTTAGATACCAAACACATGAAGAAGGCCGGAGGACATATCGGCCGAAACGTTGTGGAAATAACAATAAAGATGAAGATAATAGTCCGAAAACCCTTAATGATAAAAATCAACAAGCTTTGTCTCAGAAATTTAGACAACTAATATTCAAGTATTTATTTATATATGTTAGTATTGGTCTATATCTGTTATCTTTACAGAAATCTGGCTGTAGTAGTTGTGTATTAAGTCTTTATTAAGTTGTCTCTACCAGTCCATTGGCCTAGCGGTTAGAGTATTCACCAATGGCCCGGGAGACCGAGGTTCAATCCGAGGTCGAGTCATACCAAAGACTTAAAAAATGGTTCTTGATGAATCCTTGCTTAACAGTCAGCATTATACGGTATGGATCAAGGGTAAAGTGGAGCAATCTTGGGAAAGTATAGCGCCCTACCCTACACGTTGGTGTAGTAGCTATCGAAAAGGGAGCCTTCGGTCACCATCGACTAATGTCGCCAATTTTACTTACTTATTAAGTTGTGACAAATATTTAATAGACGCCCAATTGGCATTATTACCGGCCAATTAGCATAATGGTTAGAGTGTTCACCTCTGGAGATCGGGGTTCAGTCACCTGGTCGAGTCATGCCAAAGACTGAAAAAAAGTGAACTTGATGCCTCCTTGCGTAACACTCTGCATAATCAGTACGGATCAAGAGTCAGTGAAGCAATTCCAGAAAAGGGGTGACGCTCTCCTCTACAGCTCGGTGTAGTTACAATTGAAAAGTAAGCAACAGGGTTGCTCTCGACAACGGTCGGCCAACTGGTATATATATATATATATATATATATATATATATATATTAGCATAAAAATTTGTCTTTGAGCAATCCATGGAATGGACTACATCGGTGTAGTAGCAATTGAAAACAGAGCCTTCTTGTCATCCTCCACAAGGGTTGCCAGCATTTTATAAAAGAAGAAGCAATACTATATATGATTCAGGGTTAAAAATTTTGCCCTTAAACTGGATGAAGTGAGGGTCTTCTGCAGAAAAAAATATTTGCGAATACACCATCTTGGGCTATAATAATAATAGGTCCCCAAAATATTAGAAAAAAGACTGGAGGAACTGGAAATCAAGGGAATATTCGAAATCATCCAGACTACAGCATAGTTAATTTTGCCTAAGATAGTGAGAAAAGTCCTGGAGACTCAAGGATATTTGTTGTCACTCAGACTCTAGTGAAAGACCACCAGCTAAAGCGGGTTCAAAAAACTTGCCAGGGGTAAAATAACAATAATTATTATTAAGCGAGTTTTTACAGTATCTCTAAATGTTGATCTTTTACTGCTGTCTGATTGACAACACATTTCCTCAGATATACTTAATAATAATAATAATAATAATAATAGATACTTCAAGTGACATTGAAAATTGCATATGAGATTATCTGGACATGGTTACGCAGAGAAAACTTAAAGAGAGAAACTGAATGCTTTTTAATAGCAGCGCAGAATCAAGAGATAGGGACAAATTATGTCAAATTAAAAATAGATAATACACCGAAGTATATCAAGTGTAGTCTATGTGGTGATGGAGATAGAAGGGTTAATTACATTTTAAGCGAATGCAGAAAAGTGGGATAAAAAGAATAAAAAGAATATACAAGTTTAGGTAGAAAGGGTAATCTCCTGGAAATTATTCAAGATATTGGAATTTGACTATACATAACAAATGGTATATGCACCAAACAGTAAATATTCCAGAAAACAAAGACGCATACAGTTCTCCAGGAATTTGTGAAACGAAAATCAAGGAGAAAATCAATTGATATCAAGAGGATTATGCAGTGCTAGCAGACCACAAGATAAAAGTAAATAAAAGGGGAAAAATCAAAATAAATAAACTGGATCTTGCTGGAGAACTGAAGAATCTGTGGAACATAAAAGCCTTTCTCTTAATGTCTGAAAGAATGTAGAGATGTGAAAGCCAATAATCCTAAACGCTTTGATGGTGACTGGTACTAAGATGAACCTCTCTGAAAGAGTTACAGATTTGGACAGTAATCCTCGTCTCTGGTGGCCGATCCTGGGTTCAGGCCTAAACTAATGAAATTGGCCATGGAGAATGTACAGCGGCAGATGTGATATTACAGCTTTGACTTACCACCCTCGAACAGGAAAAGTGTAATCCCATCGGATTGCTCGTTGGCTCTCTCTCTACCAACCGATTCAATTTTGAATGGCTACCCTGAGCCCTCTTCTTTTCGACATTATTTTTTCTGTTTTTATTTCTTAATTATAATTTATTGCCAAATTTGTTTGCTTTTATCCTCTTTCTTTTGGCGATCATTTTTTCTTAATTTCATTTTTTTTCTGATTTTGGTATTATACTAATTTCTTTTCTATCGCTTTTTCTTTTTTCTTTTTGCAATTGATATTATGCCTTTGGGAATATTCTTTCCTTCTTTCTCTCTTTCTTTTCGTTTGGTTTATTTACTCGGTGACCACTGAATCAGCGGTCCATGAGTATATTGAAGCTAAGCGGCTTTCCTGACATATAAGAAACATGGTATACAAAAATATCTGATCGGCTACCGCTAACTGCAGTCCTTCCAAAGTCTATAGTTGTTGATTTGAAACTTCAGTAGATGACCCTCTTGCCATACTGCTATCGAATAATACGCTCTGTGATATTGATATATAGTTATTTTAATGCTAAGTATTTGTCTAATATGCCGATTTGGATTAGTTTGGTTTCGTTTGGTTTTATCACAAATCAACCAAACCAGGATATTTAGAGCCAAATCCTATTTATTCATACGTACAAAATATTCATGATTTGTAAATACTTTTATAGATAACATTTTCATAAGTGATTGAGCTTATTGTTTGTATACAGTTAAATGGTTTCAAGGATTACTCCCTTCCACAAATATTTCTCTTTATTTTTCGTCATGTGTGAATACAATCTAATGTTTTCAAGTATTACTATCTAATACTAACTATTCTATTCAAGTCTATTTTCTTTTTTTAGTGGAGAAATTATATTATAAATTGAATTACCCTAACCAGATAATCCAGCAAACATTGCTCGTGACATACGTAAGGGACATTCTAATTCAATTTATAATTCTATTCAATATTCATCATTTGGTTTGGGTTAGGGCAGATGGTTGGGTTTTATGGCATATCAAACTTTGTAGGTTATTTAATGCACATTTGTTTGCACACATTTGAATTGATATACATATGTCATTTGTAAGTGAATCGTATGTGAGTAATTTCATTTTGAATGAGTTAGAACTAATATGTTTGCACATTTGTATCACAAATGTTTCTACACTGTTAAATGATTTCAATTATCACTATCTAGCACTTGAAATAATTCTATTCAACATTAATTATTTGTTTACCGTCAGTGAAGTGTTTACAAGTATTGCTATTTAACATTAATTATTTTATTCAACGACACTAATTCTTTTGCACGCAGTTAAAAGTTTTGCTATGTATTACAGCTAATTCAATTAGACATCAGGGATTTGTTTAAACTCAGTTGAATAGTCATATTTCTATTTCTAACAATTCGATCTAATATAAGTTAGTTGTTTGCACACTGCGTAAATGCCATACAGTTCTATTTGACCCATAGATGAGACCCTGTTAAGTGCTAGCACTCTTGATCAGAGTAGACCTGGTAGCAATTGCAAATTAAGGGGTACTCCAAATTCACCAGAGCTCCAGGACTGGAGCCTCACTAGAATATTGTTTCTTATCACATATAGGGCACTTGCTGGGAGGAAGATTCTTACCTCTCTGCAGAGATGCTGTTCGTGAATTTTTCGGTCCCTGCCAACTGAGGTCTAATATGCCGAGATATCAGAAATGCATTTATTACACTCACTTCCGACAAAATGATAATTCAGCTTCAAATTGAAATCGATATCTTTTAATCTCTAAAAAAATGTATAAGTATATCGGTATAATAATATCCTGCAATGACATTTAATTAGTTTACTGCTATATAGATTCATGTACGCATACATATAGGCATACACACACATGAAGATTATATATAAGTGAATTTTAGTCGTATCCAGGTGGATCTGTGAATAAGTTTCGCTTCATAAATATTTTCGACTTTAAATCAAACAAAGAAAGAATCATTTAGAAATTATATATATATATCTTTAAAAGGAGAATCATATTTAATAAAGTACGACTAAAATACCCCAAAAAAACCCCGAAACTATTGGCCCTTTACACCGGTGCTTTTTGAAGAGTAGAAACTGATAAAATTACCGTAAAACTTTTTTCAAAAATGGGATGATCCTATTTACCAACCCCTCCGCTCGGGCAGGATATGACACAAGGTCAATTTTTAAGCGGAGTTTAACAGGTTTGAATTCAGAGTTTTCCTTCTCCTAGACTAGTTGCCTAACCAAGGCTGAAGAACCTAGTCTGTCCTACTATTTACCCATAGCTGGAGGGAGAATAATTGGATTCATACCTTTCCCAAGGATATTAGTGCTATGTGAAATGCAATGAGTTTCGTCCAGGATTTGAACTCGTGTCGCCGAGTTCATTTCCTACGACGATAACAATTAAACCACGGGATGATAAGCAGCAAAGTCGGAGAGAGGATTGGAAACAACTATGACTCCCCAGATTACACAAATAACTTTAAAGGTTAGACGCATTTCCTCTGCATCACAGGCTAGAGTGGCATTCAATAATTGCAAGCGCTTCTAATTATACTAAATGTTTCGTACTCCAATCCTCACGCAGGGCAGAGAAACACTCATCTAAATAGCCTGTCAGGCGTAAATAATAGTCGCACAAGTGTTTATGAATGTCAAACTTATTCGAATGTGAGAGACTGGATGTTACTGACTGAGACTCCTATGTATTCCTCGTGGCGCGTGCTGCCACACATGTACCTCTACCTTCAAAATAGTCCAATCTTTATACTCAGCATCACACAGATATTGAAACTTATAGACTATCACACTTTATTGCAGTGTTGGTAGGACATCCTTTTGTGAGGACAAGAACTCAGATCTGGTCGGAAAGATGGTTCAAATCTTGATAATGTAAAAACAACGAATGCCCGATGAGGAAATTTTGTCAGGCAATACCTGAACAGATGCTGCAATCAACGGGAGCTACAGATATACTGTATATTTAGAAAGACCAAACATTTTACTGGTGTTTAATTTTGATCTCGTAGATTTTTTTATTACTTAAGAAAACCTCCTCAGGATACCCATCAAAATAATCTGTGACTTATTAAACTCTGCTTCATCCCTCCTATTAAAACAAATCATCAGTGCCTGGTCAGTGAAAGTTATGGTGACCTATGTACATGATAATGAACTCTTCTTCCTTCATGGGGTGTCCTCGTTGTGTAATGGTTAAAGCGATGGAGTGCGGAATCGTAGTAAGCAAGTTCGAACTCCAGTCGCGCTATTACGTTCACTTTCGGAATGGTATGAACCCCCTTATCCTCCCAGCTATCGGTCAAATAGTACCACTACTGTTCTTCTAGGAGAATGGCTTTGGCGTTAAATAACCTACAAAGGTACTATTTACCAACCCCTCCGCTCGGGCAGGATATGACACAAGGTCAATTTTTAAGCGGAGTTTAACAGGTTTGAATTCAGAGTTTTCCTTCTCCTAGACTAGTTGCCTCACCAAGGCTGAAGAACCTAGTCCGTCCTACTATTTACCCATAGCTGGAGGGAGAATAAGGAGGTTCATACCTTTCCCAAGGGTATTTGCCCGAAAGTGAACGTAATAGCGTGACTGGAGTACGAACTCACGTACTACGATTCCGCAGCTCATCGCTTTAACCATTACACCACGAGGACACCACCTACAAAGGTTGATATGCCATTAAACAAACCAAACCAATCTTCCTTCATAGATACTAAGCAAAGGAGAGATTTCCTCCCAACAAGATCCGGGACACACATCGAAACTGTTCAGGTGTGTCCTGGTTCCGCTGGCAGTCGGTCCAGGCCGTCCGATGGGTCCGATGTATTCATTGAGTCGCCATGCATGTCTGGGCTGCGGTCCTGCGCTCGTACCCACCTAAAAAGGCTGCACTCGTCCAGTTTGTGGGTCGTACGACAAATACCAACTTCTTCCCAACAGTCGAACCTGGCAGTTTTCTGTCGGACACTCTACCTGCTGTGGTAACGATCTTATTTTGTATATATGTTCTGTTATTAAATACAATTGTTCTATCTACTTTCTCTTATTTCGTATCTTCTTTCTAGTCCCTAACAGGCCGCAACAACTTAGCGACGAAGGATTTGCTAGGACCACCGGGATTAAAAATGAAACTCTCCTAAAACTCAGGCATACAAGTTTTTGTAAAAGGTATAACTTCAAAAGTTAGCCAGTGAAAAAAAGTAGTCGTACCCTCGCAAAACCAGAAACGTAAAACAAAAAAAAAAAAAAAGACAAAAGTGTTGCTACCGTACACTGGTCTGGAACAGAAGACTCCAAGTTACGAGAATCAGTTTCTTTTTCTAACGAAAAGAAAATTCTCGCTAAACATTTTGTAGGACAATAGTTTTGTATTTGATTCACCTCGAATAAAAGCACTCGTATTTTTTTTCTTCTCGTCCCGGATAAAGAAAATTCAAGTGTTTTTTATTACAAAAAAAAAAAAAAAAAAAAAAAAAAGTTGTTCTTTACGTTAAATTGCATATTTTTCGGTTCTTCTTCTTTCTTAAAAGACACACTTATGGAGTATTTAAAAAGTATTTTATTAGATCTCGTAAAGTATCAAAATACACAGCAATTGCGGGTCCAAGAAAGAATGGAAGAGAAGTGGCAAGAATAACTACTCTCTCAACAGAAAAAAAATAGAAAAAATACTTCTGCTTATTAGTTCTAAGAGTTGCTTTAGAAATTCGAGCGTTCTCGCTTGATTTTCTTACTGAGGAAAATCAAGCGAGATCGTTCGAATTTCTGAAGCAACTTTTAGAACTAATAAGCCGTAGTAGCCCCATCGAATAAGAATTTCCTTTTTCGCAAAATGCCATTCGAAGTGCGACAGAAAAAGTTTCAAATTCTCCCGAGGAAAACGAAACTATGACGTCTTATTTTAGAAGATATGAGGACATATATACCACAGATCGTGCAAACTGGAGTGACTCAAAACAATTCCGTCTTCTGAGGAAACTTGGCACAACTGAACACACAAAGTTCATGAATTACATTCAGTCCCGAAAGGCTAGCGAATTGACATTCACTGAAGCAGTGGAATTACTCCTGGAACTCTTCAATCCAAAGACATCCCTTTCTCATAAGAGATGGAGATGTCTTAATCTAACAAGGAAGTAAAGAGAACATGATACCACTTTAGCAGCAGAAGTAAACAAAGACCACGATGATTTCAGACTTGAGGAGCTAAGTCCAGATAACTTTAAATGCTAGATATTTGTGCAAGGGATAGTTTCTTCAAAAGATGCCAAAATTAAGCAAAAATACGAAACAAATCGGAAAAAAAACCCGAATATAACACAACATCAGTAAGCGTAAAGCAGGATTCTAAAAATAAATCGAAGAATTTGGTATTGCTCACGTCAGAAAAATACGCAACAAAAAGAAACAAAGTCTCCCACAAAAACTAATGAAACAAAGGAAACGCAAAATAATTTGCTCCCTAACCCATGTTCCGGATGTGGGGTCCTACACTGGTACAAAGATTGTACTTTCCGGTACAAGAAGTCGGGCAAAAAAGCTGGCATTGCCGATTTAAAAATAAAACCAATAGCTACATGATAATACAAAGTCAGACGAACTAGACAGTGTTAATACCAGGCAATTCATTCACGTAAAAATGTTAAACAAAAGTGTGAAATTTCAACCCGACTCGGGTTCTGATTTGACTTTAATAAACTTGCAGACATGGAAAAGATTGAGTTAGCCAACATAGATAAAATCTAGAAAGATCGGTAGCAGGGAAAAACATTAAATTCGAGCGAGAATTAATAATTAATTCAATGTTCAACAGTAAGACTCTTAAAGTGATATTGTTCGTCCTGAAAAATACTAATAATCTATTATGCACCGACTGGATGACACAATTTCAACTTTGGGACTTACCTGTAAACTCATATTGCCAAAAAATTGAAAATTTGGATGTCGAAGCTAAAGAAAAAACAAAAACAACTGAAGGAAGCCAAGTGTTTTGGTGGGTTAAGAAGGTGTCCCAAGATGATGGCAAAAATTGTGCAACAAGACTACGTCCAGCCAGCGTTTAAAAAGAAGCGAAATGGGCTCTTTGCCTAGCTGGAACAAATCAACGAGGAACTCGACATATTAGTAAAAACTGGAATTCTATCAAACCTAGAGTACAGCGAAGCACTGTCATTACCCTATTCCAAGATCAGAAGACATATTTGCAAAGCTAAATGGCGGGAAATTTTTCTCGAAAATTGACCTTAGCGACGCTTATTTGTAAATCCCGGTTGAGGAGGTGAGTTCGAGGCTATTGTGTATAAATACGCAGCGCGGGTTATATTAATTCGCATGTTTACTGTTCGGGGTCAAGGTCGCGCCAGCAACTTTTCAGCAAGTGATGGATACAATGCTGATCGGTCTTGACTTCTCAGTCGCTTATTTAGATGACATCCTGATGAATAGTAAAAGCGTGGTCGAACATTAGGATCACGTTAACAAAGTTTTTGCTAAGACACAAAACTATACTTTCAAAATTAAAGAGACCAAAGGTGATTTTTTTTTCATCGAAAAATCAAATACGTAAGACATATAATTGATAAGGATGGCAGGAGACCAGACCCTGAACTAGCTGCCGCGATTAGAGACCTGCCGGTATCCGATAACATCGCTTCGTTGCAAAGCTTCCTTGGATTAACAAATTATTACCAGGTATTCATACAAAACATGCATGAGTTACGTGTCCCTCGCCTAAATAAACTATTAAACAAAGGCAAGCCCTGGGGTATTTGTTGACCCCCCCACCTTACAGGCAAGTGTGGCACAAGGCCTTTTTTTAGGTGGGACCGGGCGCAGGGCCATAGCCCACAAGCGCCCGGAGTTCCCAAAAATGCCCTCGGCCCCGTCGGCATCCCCCTTGTTAGGGGCGCCTCAGGCCCCGGGCAATTAACCCAACCCCCCTCGAAAGGGGGTAAAAGCCTGGTGGGGAAGCCCCCTGAGGCCGAAGGAAAATATTCCAATCACCAAGCCTCACCCGGCCGGATCCGCGCCCCGATAGCACGGCCGACCGAAATGATGGGTTGGTGACCGGGGAAAAGGCAAGCCCTGGGGTTGGACTGCGGAATGCCAAGAGATATTTAAAAAATAAAGAAAATGCTGACGTCAGACTAATTTCTCACGCATTGTGACCCGGACTTGAACATCATAGTTGTCAGCGACGTTAGCTCGTATGGTGTAAGAGCATGCATTCTTCACAAAATGACTGATGTGATATTAAAACCAATAGATCACACATCAAGAGCCTTGCTTCATGAGAAAAAAAGTTATTGGCTAATCGAAAAAGAGGCACATGGGATAATATTGTAATTTACAAAGCGCTTTGCTTCGATGTGGTACAAGGCCGAATGAATTAATTCTAGTACTCCCTGGGTGGCCAGCGTGGATATCTTTCAAGATAAGCTTCAATGAGACTCGAACTCACTCGTGTAGGTTTGCTAGTCTAGTTTGCTAACCGTTACACCACCAGAGGTGCCAACATGGGATAATATTCGCAGTCTGAAAGTTCATCCGCAATATTTATAGTCGATACTTCCCTCTACAAACAGACCACAAGCCACTACTCACCATTTTTGGCTCAAAAAAGTCTCCGTACGCATACAGCCAACGGAGTGCTAGGATGAGTACAATTTTGTGAAATTACAAATTTAAAATGGAGTACTGCCATCGAAAAAATTCCTTCATGAGGACAGGTTGTTGAGACTAATTCCCAAGAACCATTGAAAGATACAGTGATCACCTCCCTTCAATCTGAAGGACAATTAAAAACTACTCTTTGTAATAAGGTTACGGAACTTCCATTGACACTTGAACAAATACAAGAGTCTCTCACGACAAGTATATCAACCAAATAAAAGCGAGAATTTTTCAAAAGGGCCAGCGAAGTACGGACGTCTTCTCTATATGCAACAAGGTGTTACTGTACAGGGTACTCGTCGTGATTTCGTCATCACCCCTGAAGCTTATCTTGAAAGATATCCACGCTTGCCACCCAGGGAGTACTAGAATTAAAAGTTTGATGCGTAGCTAAGTCCATTGGTCAAACATGGACAAAAATATAGAAAACACTGTCAAATCATACAAAGGCTGTGCCCTGGCAACCAAGCTACTGCTCATTAAATTCAACTCCAGAAGCGCAATTACTTTCACTTCTTGAATTATACCCAAGGTAAAGGTATCAAACCCCTTATCTTCTAGTTATGTGTTACATAGTATCACCCCTGCTCTTCCTGAAGAATAGCTTTGGCATTACAAAACCTGTGAACGTTGATTGCCATTAAACAACAAAAAGAAAACTAAAAATTAAGTCGTGTATCAAACTGAACAATACAAAAAATTAATATCTAATAAAACATGTTAATCCCTGATCCAATAAAACATTTTCAAACTTTTGAGACGTAAGCTTATATCTACACTCTGCCATTTGTTTGCCCTATCGGCTGGGGCTGTAGAATACAGCGACTGCTTCTCTGCAGAGGGGTAAGACCCTCCGCCCATGAGTGTCTTGCATATGATACTAAACAATCTGATGGTGAGGTTAGAGCAATGCTGGAGCTTTGGTGAATGCGGAGTACCCCTTTATTGCCATCGCTCCCAGGTCCACTCTGGCCCGGAGTGGTAGCGGTATTTGTTGACCGCCCCACCCAACGGGCAAGTATGGCACAAGGCCTTTTTTTATGGTGGGTCCGGACGCAGGGCTGTAGCCCACACGCGCCCGGCATTTCCAAAAATGCCAACGGCCCCGTCGGCATTCCCCTGATTAGGGGCGCCTCAGACGCCGGGCGATGAACCCAGCCTCCCCGAAGGGAGTAAAAGCCTGGGGGGAAGGCCCCCTGAGGCCGAAGGAAATTATCCAGCTGCCGAGACACACCCGGCCAGATCCGCGCCGCTGCCAGCACGGTCAGCCGAAGTGTGACCCAACAATTGGAGAAGCACAGTGTTAATACAGCTGCAGCTCCGGCCCGGAGTGGTAGCACCTGATGGGGCCCTATCTATGGGTTAAATAGAACTAACAGCATTCTTATGCTAAACTGAATTGTTTGATTAAACTGAATAGCTCGAAATAGAAATGCTTTTGACAAACAGTACTTACATTTGAATTGCGTGCTTATGCTTAACTGAATTATTTGAAATAGAACTGTTTTTCGACATTGAAACTGTATTTACACTTAACTGAATTGTTGCATATAACTGCTTGAATAGTTTGAAATAGAAATGTTTTTGACAATTAAAATATGTACTTATGCTAAAGTGAATTGTTTTAAATGGAACAGATTATTTACATAAAAATGGATTTAGCGTTAAATAACCTACAAAGGCTAAAATGCCATAGAACCCAACAAACCAGCCATCTGCCATTTGTTAAGATGCGGCAAAAATAAAAGTACCACCTGTATACATCCAGAAGAGGTTACATTGTTTGGTTTCTTTGATTGATTACATATCAATCTTCGTGAGTTAGTTAATGCCTATACAACCATGTGGAAGTACAGTAGTGGTTCTATTTCACCCATGGATGGAGGACAAATTAGGGGGTTCCTACATTTCCGAAAGAAATGAATTTATAAATTCACATAGTAACGTGACTGGATTTTGAACTCGCTTACGACGTTGAGACATTCAAGCCCTTTAGCCATTACGCCTCTCCTTGAAAAGGTTAAAGATGAAATAATCCCTCAAATAACTTCAGTAGATTCCACAATATTTTGATTATTGATAAATGGTTGTGTTGTTCTCTTTCCCTTTGATATATATATATATATATATATATATATAATCATTATGAGCAAGTAAAACTTACCAGATATTATAGCATTATAAATTTATTTCAACAGTTGGTTTGAACGAATCGTCTCATCAGATGGTTAACAATTTCAATGGAGAAATAATTACAATTCGGGTAAAAAAATTTTATAAATTAAACATTGCTCCGTATGAGATTTTTTCTAAATATTTTTATACACATCGATAGCCTTACGGAATATATTGGAAATTATGATATATTCTCTATATGAAATATTCTATATACAAGGAGCTCACAATAATTTTCCAGACTTTTTTTCGGATGGGAACTTTTATTGATATTACACTCATGAAACTTTAGTCCCCTTCGAAGTAATCTCCTCCGGCTGCAATTCACTTGTTCTACCGTTCGAACAACTTGTTCTACCGTTACAACCCAAGGAGGTCTTCTTGTGTGAGCGTGTCAATGAGCTTCGTCACAGTCTTTTTTTATCGTCTCATACGACAGCCTCTGAGCACCTGGTCAATATATATATATATATATATATATATATATATATATATATATATATATGTTACGTTACATATTCAATGTTTCCAGACTTTTTTTGTAAAGGAATTTAAAATTGTCAGAGACTCTTGAAAATTCTGTATGTTATTGCTATATAGCTTATGAGATGACTGACCAATTTTTATGATTTCAGGTTCAAATGAACAGCTACAGCAGGAATTGGAATACACACTATTAAAGCCTGATTGTCACAGCCCGTGAATTTCAAAAATGCATTCTGGGCGTGAGGATACTTTAGAAGAACGATATGCAATAAAATTCTGTTTTAAACTTGGAAAAAATGCCTCAGAAACAACGTATGGAATGCTTCAGACTGCTTTTGGTCCATCTTGCATGAATCGAGCATCAGTTTTTGAGTGGCATAAGAGATTCAAGGAAGGCAGTGAGTCTGTGAGAGATGATGAGAGGTGTGGGAGGAGTAAGGAAGTCCGAACACCAGAGTTGATTGGCCAAAGAGTTAGGGTTAGGGTTACTATGTTGAGGTTTTAAGGGATTTCTGGAAGAGATTCCGTCGGAAGAGGCCTGCACTCTTCAAATCGGGTCAGTAGCGTTTCCACCAGGATAATACACCAGTCCACAACTCCATCCTTGTTAAAGACTATTTGACCAATATGGGCTTCAAGACAGTCCCTCAGCCTCCCTTTACTCCAGACCTTGGTCCCTGTGATTTTGCTTATTCCCTTAGCTCAGAGACTGTCGTTATGAGATAATTGAGGAGATGAAAGAAGCTGTGACGAAGGTCATTGACATGTTCAAACAAGAGGAATTCCATGGGACCTTCCAGAAGTTGTTGGAACTGTATAAGTGCATTGCAGCCGTAGGATAATACTTCGAAGGGGATTAGAGTTTCATGCGTATACTATCAATAAAAGTGCCCATACGAAAAGTTCTGGAAACTTATCCTATGCACCTCGTAAATGATGTTTAATTGAATTGTTAGTTATACATAGCAATACTTGGAACCATTTAACTTTGCTGACACGCTAAACTGAATCGATCAAAAGAGAACTGTTTGATCTTTTAACTGTGTAAACAAATGAAAGATGTTTAATTGAAATTTTGAGTGAAACCTATGCATACTTGAAAACATTACACTATGCGCAAATAAATGATTATAAGTTAATAGAAATATTCGTATTAGATTGAAATAAGTGAAACAATTTAACTGCAAGCAAAAAATGAGCTCAGCTTCATTTAAACATGTTATGTACGAAATGTATTTAAAAATCATATATTTAATATTCATGTATAAAAGGATATTGCATTAAATAACCTACACTGATATGCCATAAAACCCATCAAAACCAAATCATATATATTTAATATATAAGTATAAAAAGGATTTGGCATTAAATAACTAACAGCGGTTAATATGCCAAATAAAACCAATCAAAATCATCTATATTCAAAATATATATCTAAAAGGGATTTGGTATTTAAAAAAAACTACAATGGTTGATATGTCATAAAAACAAATCAATCCAAATTATCTATATTCAAAATATATATCTAAAAAGGATTTGGAATTTCCAAAAAAACTACAGTGGTTGATATGTCATAAAAACAAATCAATCCAAATCATCTATATTCAAAATATATATCTAAAAAGGATTTGGTATTTACAAGAACCCTACAATGGTTGATCTCTCATCAAACCTAACCAAACCAAATCATATATATTTAAAATATATGTATAAAAAGGATTTGACATTAAATAACCTATAAGGGTTGATATGCCATAAAACCAAGCCAAACCGAACCACATCACACTTCAATTTAATCCTTTTTATGCATCTCTCATTTCAATATTTTTCTCTTTCATTTTTTATATATTCTGTCATTCTCAATGACTTACATCTTTTTTCTAATGTTTTCGACTTTTCAGTTAAATTTCCTGCCGTTCTTTCTTTCTTTCATGTTTTCTTTCTATTCTTTTATTTTCCTTTTACCCTCTTTCCTTCATAAATTTCTTTTTATTTTCTTATTTTCCACAATCTTAATTCCTATTTTATTTACTTTTTCCTTCTTGTATTAACACCTTTATTTTTTCTCTTTCCTTCCTTTTTCCT
Organism: Sepioteuthis lessoniana; assembly: GCA_963585895.1. Taxonomy (NCBI): domain Eukaryota; kingdom Metazoa; phylum Mollusca; class Cephalopoda; order Myopsida; family Loliginidae; genus Sepioteuthis; species Sepioteuthis lessoniana. The sequence continues at coordinate 15,836,091 of OY757912.1, read as the reverse complement.
TCCTCCTTCCATTCCTTCCTCCTCCTCCTATTCCTTCCTCCATTGATCCATTATCTAACATTGCTTTATTTTAATTTTTTTGTTTACACTTTCTTATATTCTGTCACTCTCGATTGCATACATCTTTTTTTCTTGACTTTTCAATTATCCTTCCTTTCTTTCAAGTATTTTTTTTTCAATTCTTGACTCTTACCTTCTTTCCTTTTTTTCTTTCTTTCCTTTTTTCCCCTTTCCTTTTGTTTACTCCACACCTGGCCTTACATTTGTAAAACCCGCGATGTCTTCCCTGTCTACGTGCAGTGTTAGCATCTATTAACATCATTCTCATACATTTAAACATGCAAACGTTTTCCTTTGAAGTATTCGCCTTAACAATCGAGTCATGCATCCTTCAAAGAAACAAGACCACAGAAACCCAAGTTCCTTAACACTGCTACTGCTGCTGCTGTCGTTGTTATTTTAAATTTACGTAAGGTTTTACTTTATTTTATTTTATCTTGTTTTTTTGGACAAATTAGCTATTCCGAATGCCACCTTCTGACGGACAATTTATTTATCAGACGAAAGGACGACCAGAATCGGATCTTTTTTTATGATCAGTTTTGGTTTGTTTGTTTGACTTTTCTTGTCTTTGCAATTAATTTACATTAATTAACACAGAATATTCAGGGGTCAAAGCTAATGCATACGAATACGTACGTAAGTGCTTACACTGACGTATAACATGGACATACGAGTTGAATATACGAAGATGTGGAGCGTAGAGTGGAAATGAAAGAAAGCAAAAAGAGAAACATATATATATATATATATATATATTACTAGTGAGCTGAAAACGTTGTAGAACATGAGGGTGAGGATGATTCCTATTGTAATTGGTGCCCTTAATGGTCTGGATAGAAAACCTGGGAATATATAGATCAAAATGAGAACCGAAACCACTCAGATCACAGCACTGTTAAGACAAGCAAGAATACTTAGTAGAGTCCAGTATACCTGGCGAGAATTGCTGTCATTCAGAATTCAGTAAAGAAAGAAGAAGAAAAGACATTAGTCAAACCTGATGTGACAAATTCATATCAAGTGAAAATAAAAGTAATTGTTGATTTTGCCGTTCCAGCGTAACACAAAATGAAAATGAATTAAAAGGAAAATACTGAGAAATATTTGAACCTTTCAAGAAAAGTAACAAAACAAGTTGTTGAATATGAGATTGATAATATCAATTGTTGGTGGGCATGAAATGATTAGGAATTAATTTTTTATTAATTGCGGACTTTTTGTCCTCATCTTAGAAGATTTTTTGTGTTGTTTATTCTTCACTACATTTTGGCCAAATTTCACCTCTGGACTTCTTCAGGTGATTTAACCGCACCCTCGGATTGGAATGCTGAGTCTTGTAACCGTGTCCCCAGTGGTTACTGCCTTCCATAGTTGTTGTCTATCGCACCACGTTTTTTGACCAAGTAAACCTCTGGCCGGCTTGGGTAGGAATTGAAACCGCTATCTTCTGACAATGCTCACCTAGTTAAATCAGAAGAAGAAACAACACACAAAAACTACCAAGATGAGGAAAAAAAGTCAGCAATAAATGAAAAATTAATTCTCAGATTCAGAAGCCTCATCTCAAAATGATTCCAATTAAAGACAAATGATTAGGAGTTTAACTGTTTCGATTCCTTGTATTCCTTCTCCCAAATTAATTGGCATACCAAGGTTAAAGGAATCAGCATCTCCTATAATTTACTCATAGCTAGACTGTTACTAATTGGATTCATGCCTTTCCCAAGTGTATTAAAGCTATGTGAAATGCCAACAACTTCGTCTAATATTTGAACTCGAGTCACCGTGTTCATATCTTACGATGGCTTTCTATACTCTACGAGCACCTGGTCAATATATACATTTATATATATGTAGATTACTTTACATATATACGTAGTGCTTTCAATACGTTTCCAGATTTTTTTTGTACAGGTATTTAGAATTGTCGTAGACTCTTGAAAATTCAATAAGTTATTGCTATACACCTTATAAGATGACTGACCAACTTTTATGATTTCAGCTGTAAATTAACAGCTACAGCTGCAATTGGAATACACCCTACTAAAGCCTGATTGTCAAAAATGCAATCTGAACGTGACGACAATTTAGAAGAACGATATGCAATAAAATTCTGTTTTAAACTTGGAAAAAAATTCCACAGTAACTTATGGGATGCTTCAGACTACTTTTCCACCATCCCGTATGAATCGAGCATAAGTTTTTGAGTGGCATAAGAGATTCAAGGAAGGCAGGGAGTCTGTGAGAAATGTAGGAAGAGTTAGAAAGTCAATAGACCAAAGTTGATTGTCCAAAGGGTCAGGGTTAGGGTTACTATGTTGAGGTATTAAGGGAGTTCAGGAAGAGATTCAGTCGGAAGAGGCCAGCACTCTTCAAATCGGGTCAGTGGCATTTCCACCAGGACAATACATCAGTCCACAACTCCATCCTTCTCACAGACTATTCGAGCCAGATGAGCATCAAGACAGTTGCTCACCCTCCCTAAAATCCATACCTTGCTTTCTGTGACTTTTCATTATTCCCTACACGCAGAGGCAGTCGTTATGAGACAATTGAAGAGATGAAAGAGGCTGTGACAAAGGTCATTGACACTCTCACACGAGAGGACTTCCATTGGGCCTTGTAGTAGTTGTTTGAACAGTACAAGTGCATTGCAACCGGAGGAGATTACTTCGAAGGGGACTAGAGTTTCATGAGTGTACTATCATTAAAAGTGCCCATACGAAAAAAGTCTGGAAACTTATTTAATGATCCTCGTATAGTATACATATATATATATATATATATATATATATATATATATATATATTTCTATATTGTCATCTACCGAAAGTATTTCTTTGTATCACAACTCATCTGTGTGGTAAGACACGAGAGATGTTTCAAACTGTGATTAAAATCTGGCTAACTTTACATCAGTCTGATAACATACGTCACAGCCATCAACAAAACGAGGGAATTTTAACACATATGTGTTGATTTTCCTTCATTTCCATTTACGCTCACGGAGACCAGAGGGCTTAATTGGTTAGAAAAGATCTGCGTTACGCGAGTGACAACAATGAATATATATATTTATAGGCTGCTTTACAAATATATATATACATATATATATAGTTGTTTATAAATATACATATATAAGTTGTTTTACAAATTTTCAAACAAAATGATCGAGCACAAATGAAAAATCACAAATGATAAAGTAATAGAAATCATATTGAAAAATAAATGGATTACATTTTAGGTACTGCGACCAATTAATCTCCAAAATAAATCTAAAATGTCAAGAGTCACCCTTGAGTACATGCTCCAGATGCCCACCGTTTAGTAAAAGGCACTGTTCAATGTAGCATGTAAAATTGTTTATAATATGTGTTCATTCCTCCTGGGTGATTGATTGAATTTCCTCAGTGATTCTGTCTTCAATGTAATAATGATGCGAAGCTTACCCTAGCTGATTTTCTCCTTGAGGAGCAACAAAAGAAAGATATCCGATGAGGTGAGGTTTCAAGTATAGCGGGTGAGGTTTCTATTCCACTTCAGCTTTGTATCTACCTTTTACAAAGACAAGCCAAGGTAAACATTAACAGTGGGAGGAGAAGCACAATCCTGCCGGAACAATTGATCTTTCTCATCAAGGTCCTTACACTACTTGAGTTACCTCCAAAACTGCTCTATCAGAGAAATGTAACTCTCCGTTATCACTGTCGCTGCGATACTCGGATCGTTTTGATAGTAATAGGGTTCTATGATGATGACCCATACCATTATCTTTTTTTAATGCAGAAAGCGATCAACGACTCTCTGATGGGGGTTTTGTTTCCCCCGAACACCTTCTTCTCAAATTTAACACGATCTTTAAATAGGAAATGGGCTTCATACAGAAGTTAGACATCATTCAAGAATTCCTTATTATCGTTCATCTTTTGCAATCCCCCACCAAAAAAATGACATATCGCTACATTTTTTCTATATCAGCTTAGGTCAGTTATTTTTTGATCAGGTTCCTTAATCATCATGTGCAGAAATGAAAGTACAGAGATTCAAAGTTCTTGACTATTACGATGCGAATATCTTGATGGAGTCTAGCCAAATGATTCTTGAAACCGGCGTGTTCGAATTGTTATCGGTGGCTCAGATGGTGAAAAATCTGTTGCCCTGCAATTTTCACAAGTGACATAAGCTCCCAGGTTCGTAAACAAATTGAAATGTGTTGAAATTAAATTTTCTTCCATATCTTTTGAAATTGAATTTTCTTCCATATCTGTTGAAATTGAATTTTCTTCCATATCTTTAGGGAGAAATCCTGAATGACATTGTTTCATAACAGTTGTTCTCACAAATGATCTGCTGTATCATCCAGGGTATAATTTTGCCATATTTGGTAAACTATGTAAAATGATATCTATTTCACAGCAATAATCTGAAAAGAGATATAAAACGAAGTCCACCGGACCATTGGCGTACACTCTGACCATTTTGCCAATTTGCCGGTACATATATAATTACGATTTTTAAACGAAAAGTTTGTTGGTCACTGAAGTTTTTAAACTCGTTGTCAGACCTCATTCTTTGAGTAGAATTAATTGGCTACAAGTATTCTTATCTAACACTAATAATTCTATTCATCAAATATTCCTGTGAAATGTAAATTTGCTCACAGCTGTAAGGTTTGAAATAACTCATTATTACAAGTATTATTATTAGTGATATCAAACCCTACAGCTGTGAGCAAATTATTGTACTACCATTATTAGTGTTTAATCATTTAAGGATTAAAGTCCTTAGTAAATGATTTAACACTTCTCTTCGACCCATAGACAAGACCATAACAAGTACTCCTGACCCTTGTTTAAGTGGACCAGGAAGTAATGGCAATAAAGAAGTATCCCATATTCCCCAAAACTCAACGACTGGAGCCTCAACATCTGATGCAGTTTAGTGTCATAACCAGGAAACTCGTTAAAAAGGGAATTACCCTTCTGAAGAGGTGCCGTCAGCGTATTCTTCTGCTCTAGCTGGTGTGTGTATGGATGTGGCTTGATATTATATTCAAACTCGACTCGGTTTAAACTGAAAAATAGCAAGGTAAGCGAGACAGGGGGTCAGTGAAACTTATAATCGTGATACAGCTGCTGCAAGGAATTTTCTGTAAGTAGTTTCAATATTTTTTTTTTTATTTTTATTAAACAAAAGTTTTTTACTGGTAGATAAATTCACCTACCTAGGAAGCAGCGTCTCATCAACCGAAAAGCACATCGACACGCAGCAAACGAAGGCATGGACAGCTATCGATAGGCTTTCGATCATATGGAAATTGGACCTGACCAATAAAATGAAACGCAGTTTTTTCTAAGCAGCGGTCGTGTCGATACTGCTATATGGATGCACTACTTGGACGCTAACTAAACGGCCGGAGAAGAAGCTAGACGGCAATTACACAAGAATGCTGGGAGCAATATTGAACAAGTCCTGGCGGCAACACCCCACAAGGCATCAACTATACGGCCACCTGCCTCCCACCACGAAAACTATCCAAGTTAGACGAACCAGACACTGCCGGAGAAGCAGGGAGGAGCTCATAAGTGATATACTCCAACGGACCCCCACATATGGCCGGGCAAAAGCAAGACAACCAGCTCAAACATACATACAGCAGCTATGTGAGGATACAGGATATAGCCCTGAAGACCGGCCAGAGGCGATGAATGATAGGGAGAAGTGGCGAGAAAGGGTCAGGGATATCCGTGCTAGCGGCAGGACATGATGATGATGATGATTAAACAAAAAAGGAAGATCTGTTCTTAAGAAGAGATGAACTCTAGAAAACCTTAGAACTTAATGATTTATTTAACTGAGGGAAATTTCAAAAATTATGACACTTTCCCTCGCTATAAAAAACGAATTAATGAGTTAAATCATTTCACACGTAAAAATAAGAACTTGAATCAGAAAATATCTTATTTCCGAGACATGTTGTCAACGATTGTGGTAAATGATAATCTATGCATGCATGTTACAAATCCGATGCTATAAACACTGAGAGATCTGGTGTAAAAAGTTCTTCAACACCTTAGAACCTGGAAATTTCCGAATCTGAGGGCAACTTAAGGCAGATGACAAACTAAGATACTTTACAGATGCAAACAAAAATGTAAAGGTTATTCATTCAATATAAAACAAGAATAAATATTTTTATCATGACTTCTATTTTTTTGCGAGGAAATTGAATCTCTGATAATTCTGTATGACAATTGAATGCAACAAAAAACATGCAGTAAACAATCAAAAAGACAGAGCGGGAGGTTCTTCGAAATTCAGCGTATTTTATGCATTTGTAATTATTAGATTATCTCTTGTTTCCTACCAGAAACTGGTCTTTGTCTATTCATTAATTACTGCAAATTGAATATAGAGAAAATTCTTTGAAGAATCTGGCTAATTTATACGGGAATCGTTCTTTTATTATGCAATACACAATAACCACTAGAGGTCACTCGAAATTATAAAAATGCAAAACAAAAAAAATCAGGGATTATTCTTCTATGATTAAATAATAATGTGAAAAATTTATGTGAATAAATCATTATCAAAAATGGTAAAAGCTGTATCGAAACGGTACAGAGAGAGAATAATAAAAGGAAAAAAATGATGAAAGAAAATATGCGAGAAAATAAATTCAGCTGTGAAGAGCACTAGGAACACCTAGGGAGGTAACAAAAAGAGATTGAGATGAAAAGAGATTGTCGAAAGAAATGTGTGGGCATAAAAAAGGAAAAACTGGAGTGAAGAAAAATAGACGGAAGATGAAAATAAGGAAGAAATAGAAGAGTGAGGAAAAGAAAAAGAATAAGGACTATGAAGGAAAGAATGAAAATGCGATTAAATGAAGAAGAAAAATATGAAAGCAATGACAACAATAGATTTATATTTTGCGATATATATATATATATATATATATATATATATATTACTTTAAGAAAAAACAAAAAAACGGTAACATTAGGATTATAAAGTTATTTCCATCCTGTTATGGGTTTTGATATAAATAAAAAACAACAAAAATAACAAGACTCCTTCTGATCTAATGGATAAAATAATTCAGAATAGACACAGGAAAGAAGGGTGAGAGGGAGTAGAAGAGGGGTGAAGCGTTTTCTCCTCATTTAGCCCACTTCCGGTTTTTTGTTTTTATTACCGGTTGGAATTATAGTAAATTCATTTTTTTATTTTTTAAATTCTAAATGCATTTTAACTTAAAACTCCAGATTTAATACTAATTTAGGAAAGTACAACATTCCTTAATAACCTTACGTAAGCATACAGTCATCATGTCGTGCCGCCAGCACGGATATCCTTGACCATCTCTCGCCACTTTTCCCTATCGTTCATCGCCTCCGGCAGGTCTATAGTTTTCGTGATGGGAGACAAGTGGCCGTACAGTTGGCGTCTCGTGGGGTGTTGTCGCCAGGACTTGTTCAATATTGCTCTCAACATTCTTGTGTAGTTGCCGTCAAGTTTCTTCTCCAGCCGTTTGATTAGCGTCCATGTAGTGCATCCATATAGCAGTATCCACACAACCGCTGCCTGGAAGAAACTGCGTTTCATTTCATCGGTCAGGTCTGATTTCCATATTATTGAGAGCCTATCTATAGCCGTCCATGCTTTCGTCAGTCGTGTGTCGATGTCGTTTTCTGTTGATGAGACGCTACTTCCTACGTAGGTGAATTTGTCCACTAGCCTCAGAGAGGCTCCGTCTAGAGTGATAATGTTGCCCGTTTGGTTGTAACACATATATTCAGTTTTGTGCGCAGTGACATGGAGGCCAATGCCTGCAGCAGCTCGTTCCAAACTATGCAGTAGTGTCTCCGCTTGATTAGGCGTGTTTGCCAGTAACGCTAAGTCATCAGCGTAGTCGGCGTCTGTGATTGTTTTTGCGGGGTACCATTTGCTTCTTTTCTTAGTCAGCTCGAAGCCATTTTCTCTGATTTTGTCGATCGAAGCTCTAAGCACGTAGTCTAGACAGATGATAAAGAGGTATGGGGCTAGCGTGTCTCCTTGGAGTACTCCTGCAACAATGTCGAAGTATTCCGTGTCTCCATCTGGTGAACGTACTTTCACTTTGGTGTTTTTGTAGAGGATCATTATTGCTGCTACGGTTTCTTTAGGTAGGCCGTATGCTAGTAGGATTAGTTCCATTTTCCCTCTGTGGATGGAATCGAAGGCCTTGGTAAAGTCGACAAATAGTAATGTCGCCTGAAGGTTTTTTGCCCGGACGCTTTCAAGGATTCTACGGATGGTCAATATTTGTGAGGTTGTGGATCTATTTCTCCGGAAGCCATTTTGGTTTTTCCTAAGGATGTTGTCTATTTTGGGTTCTATGCGATTTCGTAGTAGGGCATTGTAGATTTTGGCTGCTATGGATGTAAGTGTTATCCCTCGGTAGTTCTTGGCTAATCCGAGGTCGCCTTTTTTAGGGAAAGGAAGGATGCATCCCTTCATCCATCTTTCTATCCTATTTTGACTATAGACAGCGTTGCATTGCCGGAGCAGTATATCGTCGAATTGTCTAGTCTTCCACACTTCTGGGGGGATCTCGTCTAGCCCTGAAGCTTTCCTATTTTTAATTTTTTTAAGAACCGAGTCGAGTTCTTTGGTGAAAGGCCCTAGTTTAATGTCTAATTGCTTACTGATAATTCTGGTGAGCGGTTCATCCGTTATTTTCGGTGGGCTTCCTAGTAGATTTTTGAAATGCTGTTCCCACAGTTTTACTCTTTCTTGTTGGCCTGCAGCTTTCAGTTTTGCTTCGGTGTGCTCTTCCTTCTACTTACTTCGTTTATTGTTTGCCAGGCTATCCTGGATTGTCTATCTTCTACCGAGTTTCTAATCTTATCTATCTGATTTTGTATGTATTCTGACTGTTCTTTTAGATATATTCCTGCTAATTGATATTGTGCCTTTTCTAGTTTTCGGGCATTTGTGTTTGTTGGGTTCTTCCGATAGCTTTTGGAGGCAGTTTTCACGAGTGAACGTTTTTCTCTAACCTCTGACGTTTCCCAAGGGACTCTATATTTAGTTCTAGGTTTTGTTGGGATACATTTTGATGCCGCCTCTAGGTGTGCTTCAACAAAATTTTCATATTCGTCATTTGGTGTAACTTTTTCTGTCTTCTCTTGTAGTGTTTCGAATCTGTTTCTTAATTCTAATGCATATTTGTCTCTAATGTCTCTGTTGTTAAGTAGGGCCCAGTCATAGTGCCTAGTTGTCACTGTCCGTGTGGCGTTTTTTCATAGGCTTAGACGTATTTTGGCCGTGACTATTCGATGATCGGAGGACACACCCTCGAAAGTGGAGTATGCCTCGCAATTCATTGCAATACTTAAAATAAATCTAATTCAAAATTTAAAATTATAATTTTTAATTTCAAATTTTATTTTCGTGTCTCTTAATTCAGTTACCCTTCAATTGAAAAGTACGTACACATCACATGGTTTCTCTCATATTCTTTATCTTATTTTATTTTATTCATTTCACCTTAAATCTCAATTTAATCCTGTTTTTTATTTAAGCATTATCTATGATAATTTGTCTATATATATATATATATATATATATATATTGAGAGAGAGAGACAGAGAGAGAGAGAGAGAGAAGAAAAATTATGAAGAGATAAAAAAAGGAAGCGACAATAAAACAGGATATTAGAAAAGGAAACATCTATAGAAAAAATGAATAAATGAAAGAGAAATTAAGTCCAGGAAGACATGCATATGATCACATGACTTTGAAGAAATGAAGGTAAATGAAAAAAGAAAGAAAAAGGCTTTTGACGGAGTAAAACGTTTAAAAAATAAGTGAAAGATAATAAGAAAAAAGAAAGGAAAAAGAAAGAGAAGAAGAAAAGGTGATGCCGAAAAAAAATTTTAAAAAAGAAGTCAAAGGTTTGGAATCTCTGATCTCAGCTCAATAAAGTTAGGGACATCTACAATACGACATTAACGTCAACTTTAATTATGAATTATTCTCAACGTTATTCTATTATTTTGCCTGCAATGGCGCGAACAAGGCTAATTTTTCAAAGTGCCCCCTTATCAAAAGAAAAAAAAAACACTTACATTTTTATAATGTTTTCATATAATTTTTTTCCTTCGTTTTATAATTGCTACATGGTATAATTGGTTTATATATTTGCATTGTTTACACTGTGACATGCTGTTTCCTCTGGTGTTCACTCTTTTTCCACCCCTAAAAAAGGGGGAAAAAACTGCAAAAAACAAAAACAAAAAACAGCTCAACCACATTATCCATTCTGATGTTTCTTATTAATTTATTTTTCAACTGCTTTTTTTGTATTTTTCTTTTTGCTTAGAGCTTTTTATTTTTATTAAACATATTTGTTCAGATATGGACACGAATAATTATGTGCCTTTATTTTGGGCAACCCAGTATGAACCTCAAATGTGGTGTCTTGATCTTGTTAGATTTTTCTGCTGCCTGTCGACCGTGACGATTGGCTTGGTTATCTCCCCATAATTCTTCTTTTTTCCCGCCATTATCCAACATGCCCGCACCATCCATTATTCCCTCCAACCCCATTCAGTTTTGTTTTCTTTTCAGATCGCATATTTCTGTTATTAGCCTCATAGTCTTCACTTTTATCTTTCGGTAGACAATATCCTAAATGCTTTGTTTTTTTTGTGTGTTTTTGTTTTCTTTAATATAAAACTAATTTGTGTTTGCCTTATTTAATTCTATTGAAACATTATTAATTCGGTTACGTGAAGGATGTTGGTTGATTAATGGGAGTGGTATTAGAAAAAGGATATCTCTAATAAACCAGATTATGTGTAAATATTTGTTTTTTTTTTTTTTTAATTTATCTCTGTATCCATATTATATTAGTGTCAAACTTGTTTCGCTAATCTTCTCTGTTAGCTTTACGTTCCAAGTGAACAATAATGTACCGAAGATCTCTTTACACTACTTTCTATTTGTCTGTTAATTTTTTCTCTCTAACCACACACACACACGCACACATATACCATCAACATCATCGTCATTCTGATAACACGGAGTCCCTTGACTCTCTCACTCATCATCCGTCCCAATCAGCCATCTCTCCAGTAAGGTCCTTTAAATAGCGTCAGTTGTCCTCACAGAGCCGATGTATATAAGTCTCTCTTTATCGGCCGACACTGCTCTCGACACGAGGAGGAGTCCATAGTAGAATGTCTGTGATGAGTTCAGCATTGCTTTTTTTCAAGCAGTGTCCGGCATGCCTTGTTCATCTTTTATTTGGATGGTTTGTGAGATAAAAGGTAAGTGGCCGTACGGCTGGTTTTTTTTTTTTGTTTTTTTTTGTTTTTTTTTGAGAACGTACTGCTTCTAGGCTTGTTCAAAATCAGCACGAATAATTCTTTTGCAATTCCAATCTATTATTTTCTCTTTAGCCTTTCGATAGATTCTAGGTGGTGCAACGATACTGTATTATCCACACAGCTACTGTTTGGAAGAAATCCAGTTTTATTTTTTCTGGGGGGGTTAGATTTCAGTTTGGACGACGGTCGTCCACGCTTTCCCTATGCGTAACCTGATATAACTTTTGGTAGATCAGATATAACGGCCGATGTATGTAAAATGGTCAACTAATTTCAAAGGCTTACCACTTAGAGTGAAGAATAGCTCCATCTTGTTTAAACTATAGGAATTATGTTTTATCTACGTTTACGTAGAGGTCAGCTTAGCGAACCATTGATTTTGTGTTTTTCTAAAGAATCATTGTAAATGTTGCAGTTTCTAAGAGAATACCATTTGCAAGTAGAATTTGTTCCATCTTTCATCTGTGTATGGAATCACATGCCTTGGAGAAATAGTGTTATCACGAGATGTTTTGCACAAACTACTTGAATGGCTGGATAGATGGTAAGATTATAGCTAGTTATGAATTTCTCCGAAAGCCGTTCAGTCTTTTCATTAAAATATCCTTGATTCCAGGTTTGAAGCAGGTTATTAGAAAACGTTGTCTCTATAGTAGTATGAAGTCTGCCTCTTTAGGTTTTAATGTTTTTAAAATCGCCTTTCTTCGGGAAATAGGAAAATGCAGACTTTTGTTCATTCCTCTATTGTGCTTGTGGTAGAAACCAAGGAGTATGTCGTCAAATTTTCTAGTCTTCCATATTTTTGGAGGTATTTCCTTGAAGCTTACAGCTTTTTTACTTTTGATTTTTTAGTACTGCTATAAGTTCTTCCTTTCTAAACAGTCTTAGTTTGGTGTCAACGTGGCCATCAATGATTTCTTCACTTGTATTATTCATGATTTTAGGAGAGTTTCCAAACAGATTTTGGAATGTTCTTTCCACTGCTGATGTCACTCTTCTTGTCTGAGATCTTTTACTTTTGCCCTGGAGGTGATTTTCTTTTTACTAACTTCATTTGTTCCTTGTCATGCTGATTGTAGTAGTCTCTCTTATACCATTTTTTTTTTATTGATTTAGAACAATTATAATACATTAAAGAAAAAATAGAAATAAATCCCGTAGTTTGGTATACATCGAGAAAGTATGATATTGATTGGTTGGTTGGTTGGCTGTTTGGGTTTTATGGCATATCAACCGTTTGTGGTTATTTAACGCCAAATCCATTTTTATTCAAATCATCAGATCTTTTTCAAAGAATTCAGTTTAGCATGAATACACAGTTTAAATGTTTAAAACATTTCTATTTCAAGCTATTCAGTCTATTCAAACAGTTCTAATTCATCTAATTCAGCTTAGCAGGAGTATAGATTTTCTTTACACATGGTTTAATGTCAAATCGGTTCTATATTAAATAATTCCGTTTAGTGTAAGTAGAGTTTCAATGTCAAAAATAGTTCTATTTCAAACAATTCAGTTTAGTGTAAGTACACTGTTTAATTGTAAAAAAATACATTTCTATTTCAAGTTATTCAATTTTGTCAAACAGTTCTAATTCAAACAATTCCGTTTAGCATAAGTATACAGTTTTGTTCTATTTAACCCATAGGTAGGGCTCTAATATGTGCTACCACTCTGGGCTCGAGTGGTCGTGGGACTAATAGTAATGAAGGGGTACTCCGCATTCCCCATGTCCCCAGCATCACTGGATTCTCACTATCAGATTTTTTTCGTCTCATATCCAGGACACTCGTTAAGGGCCGGATCTTACACCTCTGCAGAAGTTCAGTCAGAGTATTCTACAGCCCTAGTCCACTGGGCAAAAATGATATTGAGAGGATATATATATATATATATATATATATATATATATATATATATATATATATATATATATATCGTTTAAAGTTTAGGTTTTTTTGTCTTTTTTTAAAACGATTTTAAATATTTTCGGTGAAATGTTTTTACATGATGTTATATCACATAAACAATTATTTTCCAATTAAAAAATTAAATTTAATAAAAGAAAAAGTTATGTTCTATTATCGTTTATAGCATGAAGTGTCAAAATGTATTTGATGCAATTTTTAGTCAAAAGTTTTCTTTATTCCTTCCTTTATTTGCTTTTTTTTTTGTATTTTATATAAAATTTTAAATATTTAAAAAAAATTCTATAACGTGTTTGTTGTAGCTTTTATAAAAGCTGAAGCCTTGTAAAAAACAAGAAACTAATTAAAATTTACATTTTCTTTTCAATTTACAAAATAAATTTCAAATTTATAAAAATAATGCTATACAATCGTCAGTAGAATACAAAAGCTGCATCTCTTCAGAAGAGTAAGACTTCCCCATCGAGTGTCCTGGATAGGATAATAAACCATGTGATGACAAGGCTCCAGTCAGTGGAACTCAAGGGAATATAGAGTATCGCTTCATTGCCATTGTTCCCCAGCACACTCTGACCCGAATTAGTAACACCTGAGAGGATCATGTCCATAGATCAAATAGAACTATTTAACAGTTAAACTGCGTGCAAACAATTGACTTACACTAAACCGAATAGTTAGAAACAGAACTGTTTGACTATTTATCTGTGTGTAAAAAAGCGACTGTTTAATTGAATTATTAGCAATACATACTTATTTACCAACCCCTCCGTTCGGGCAGGTCAGGCGGAGTTTAACAGGTTTGAATTCAGAGTTTTCCTTCTCCTAGACTAGCTGCTTCACCAAGGCTGAAGAACCTCGTCTGCCCTTCTATTTACCCATGGCTGGAGGGAGAATAATTGTATTCATACTTTTCACAAGGGTATTAGTGCTATGAGAAATACAATCAGTCATGTCCAGGATTTGAACTCGTGTCGCCGTGTCCATTTCATACGACGATAACCATTTCACCACGGGCACCTCCTCTGTAAGTCAATTGAATTTTGTTAGCAATACATAACAATAATTGAAACTCTTTAAATGCGTGCCTAAATTGAATTACCGGTACTACATAGCAAGACTTGGAATCATTTAACTGTGTGCCGATAAATGAATAATGTTGAATACTTAGAGTTAAATAGTAATGCATAATGTTAAGTAGCAAAAGTTGTAACAACTACACTGTATGAAGACAAATCATTAATATCAAATTAGATTATCAATGTTAGGGAGCAATAATTGAAACCAATTGATTGTAGAAACAATAGCAATAATAGTGTACGAACAAATTCTAATTTAAAAATGAAAATACCGTCAAACCATGTGTGTTCAGTTCTAACCATTATATACCAATATTTGAAACCATTTAAATGAGATCTAACAAAATAAGTTCAGGCTCATTTTTAAAATGTTATCACAAAAATGTGTTTACAAATCATGTATTTAATATATATGTAAAAACAGGATTTGGCATTAAATAACCTACAAGGGTTGATATGCCATAGAAACCAAACAAACTAAAGCAAACAAAAAATAAAAAATAAATAAAAAATAACGTCTCTGTGCACAGTTTAAAAAATTGGATCGATTAAAAAACGTATTTATGGACACATTTGAAATTCTAAAAACTGGTGATGATGGAAATGCTTTAATGAAACACAATGTAGAAACCTGAAATATTTTTCATTCTAATATTTATAAAATGTTTATTGGTACCTCTAATAAACATTACAGAAAGATTTTTGAATCTAGCATTGTTTCTAATTAATATAATATTAATCAGAAGCCCAGTTATTTTTTCAACTAATCTCCTTGTTTACTTAAACCCGTTAAAAAAATGCAATATCCCACGTTTAAATTATCTTTTAAACTCGTATACATCATACTTAGTTTAATAATTTCCATAGAATTTCAATTTATTTTCTAAACTGATTTTTTTTATAGCAAACAACAAACATGCCGTTTTATTTAATACATAGAAAAAATCAACAATATTTGTTTATCAAAAAGTTAAAAAATTAAAATAATTTTCTGAACGACAGCAATAGTCATTAGTTTTGAAATTTGTGCAGAATTTCTTATCGCAAAAGTTATATTTTTTGTTTAAAACTACAACAAATACGTTCACCTTCTTTTCAATTATTGTTTTTTAACAAAGAAAAAAAAAATAATGAAATCAAAAGTTAAAACTTTTCGATCACTAATTACGTCACATTCACTTGGTAATAGAATTCTGTTGACAATAATAGAACGCTAAGAATTTTCTCAGTTTTCTTTTCGTTTCATTTGTTTATTTGAAAATTATTTTTCGAATTAGGCAACATCACATTATAATATCGCACTGAATATGTTTAAAAAACTGATACGTGAAACGTAGGCAAATTGGCAAATAATACATTTACAAATTAAAGTATTGTCTGAATATCTTTTTTTTTCCATATTTACTCACACACACGCGCACACATAGATAGACTGATTGATAGATAGATCGTAGTCGAAAGACACGATTTTTTTCAAATTTGATATCAAACCAAGGTATAAAATTATTTCAAAATATTAGAGGTTTCTGCCTCCCACGTAATTTGTCTTTTTTTTCTCTTTCTTTGTCACTATTTCTTTCAGTTGTTTATTATTATTATTATTATTATTATTATTATTATTATTATTATTATTATTATTATTATTATTATTTACTCTTTTAGAGTTTTCCACATCAGTATGAGCTGATAGTTTTCACCGGAGTTTGAGTGACAGCAAGTCTCTTCAAGTCTCCAGGACTTTTCTCAGTCTTCAGGTCGTTCTCAGTAATGCTGTCATTCGGATAGTCTATACCCCTCCGCCAACTTCCAAGTCCTCCCGGCCTTTTAATAATCCTTTAGTTATTGTGCCAAAATCAACAAATTCTCTTTTTTTTTTTTTTGTTAATTATCATAAGGTCTGGTCTCCTGGCCGAGATAAGGTGATCCGTGTGTATTATTATTATTATTATTATTATTATTATTATTATTATTATTATTATTATTATTATTATAAGTGTTTTTTTAGTTCATTACTAAAGAATTCAGTCCAGCACTATATTGGTCATGCGTTGGTTAAGGTGAATCTATCTATCTATCTATCTATCTATCTATCTATCTATGTGTGTGTGTGTGTGTGTGTGTGTGTGTGTGTGCCATTTGCAATCTTACTTTTTCTTCATTTCTTTTTTTCGCCATCATCAGTTCATTCTTTTTACCGTTTTCCTTCTTTTATTTTTTTTGCTTGTTTTTATTTATTTATTATTTATTTATTTGTTTGTTTTTCTACGATTTTTTCTTCTTTTATTCTATCCATTCATATTCATTAATTTAAGAAAAACAAACATCATTTCATTTTTTGAGAATTTTTTTCACTCTACATTTATTCAGAATTCAACCCATACTCCACAAGACTCATTTTTCTTCAGATTTGTTTTACTCGGCTCTATGCCAAATCGGAGGTGGAAAATTGTGTTGCGACAACCAAATATGAAAAGTCTACCAGTCATGGAAATCTTTATGAAACATATTAATTTTTAATTAAAGTTTAAGTCTACCCCACTCACAAATTAAATAGATTTAACCAATAAACACACGTGATACACCGTCATACTTTACTTGTTTTCTCGATCGTACGTCATCAACGCAAATGCCACAGCTTTCTCTCTATCTGTTAATATAAAGTAAATCATATTATCATCTCTTTCACTAGCTTTTCCTGACAAAACTGCCATTTTATATTAGCCCCTTTAAAGATTTCTGTTTCTACGACAAAACGCACAATAAACATCAGAGTCTAATTACATCACTTACATAAACAACGAATCTGAGTAAGTGACATCCTCATGTATAAAACCACAATTTTCATTATTAGCTTCTTGGAATTCAACATCAATTCCCATTGCAGGCATCAAGCAGTCTCTACTAAGTGTTTATTTTGATGTAACCCCTCAAGCGTGGAATAATTTACGACCGTATCACTTTAGATTATTGATTGTTTGCTCTTTATATTTTTGTCAAAAGGCAGATCACTGAACGGCGTTGATATATTTCCCCAATAAAAACAACTTGACTTGCGTTTTCGAACCAGTTTTAAATGGTGATTTCATTGAAAGTTTTTGGCATTGGAATTTTCTAGGAATATTCGAAGAATATTTAGCAAATTTGCGGTCTGGATGGTCTCTGTTCTTCCTATAATATCCAGTTCAACCAGTCTTTTTCCAGACCTTTGGGAGAGTAATAAGAGTAGCAACTACAACTGACATCACTGTCACTTTCAAGTGACACATATTTTTCCGCTAATTGTCAAGATCCAAGTATGGTTCTATTTTTTTGTTTTCCTTTATTTTCATTCTATAGCCTTGGGATACATCCCTAGAATTCATACAGGACGGTCGGCGGTGAGACACTACTCTCATCGCCAATTTCGGGTTCTTGTACATCAAATTAGCTCAAGTAGCAACCCTGACCAGGATCCAGAATTCCTGGTCGCCACCCTGTAAGCTACGTGCTACTCGTCTGAACGAAAAAAAATTTAAAAAAAATAAAAAATTAAAAAAATCCGACCGTTTATATGTTGAAATCTCAGCCAGTATCAGCCAATGAGAAATCTCAACTGCCATATTCTTTGTATAAATTGCGAATTGAAATTCTTCCAGTTTCTTTTTTTTTTCATACGGCCTCTACTCTCGGTATGTACTCCTTCATTCAAGTATGTTTCTATCTTTTCATTTTCCTTTATTTTCATTCTATAATCTGCTTGATCGGCAAAATATATGAGATAACGTGATCTTTTCTCGTTAAATAATACTAGGTTTGCTTGTTTGGTCAGTGTATTATTACTATTATTATTTACTCCTTTAGAGTTTTTCACATCCGTGTTAGGTGATGGTTTTTTCACAGGAGTCTGAGTGACAGCAAGTCTCCTCAGGTCTCCAGGACTCGTCACATGATTCTAGCTGTTCTCAGCAATGCTGTCATTTGGATAGCTTCTACCCGTCTGCCAACTTCCAATTATTATTTACTCATTAGAGTTTTCCACATAAGCGTTAACTGATGGTTTTTCACTGGAGTCTGAGTGACAGCAAGTCTTCTCAAGTTTCCAGGAGTCTTCTCAGAATCCTGGCCGTTCTCAATAATGTAGTAGTTTGGATGTTCTCCATTCGTCCGCCATCTTCCAAGTCATCCAGTCCCTTCAGTAATCCTTTAGCTACTGTTCCAAACGAACCAATTACAATTGGTATAATTGTCTCCTGCATGTTCCCAATTTTTTTCAATTCCCTAACAAGGTCGAGTATTATTATTATTATTATTATTACACCTAGCAAATTTTTCACACCAGCGTTTGCTTGTAGTCTTTTCCTGAAGTCTAAATGACAGCAAGCCTCCTTAGATCTCTACGACTCGTCTAAATATTTTTGCTTATCTTAATGATGTTGTGGTCTAAATAGCCTCCGCAAGTCCATTGGATTCTATCTCCTTCGGTCTTTTTAAAACCTTTCGGGGACCGCTTCAAGAGGATCATCTACAATTATTATCACTGTCATCTTCACGTTCCACAACTTTTTTTTTAGTTTTCTTGGGAAGTTAAAACATTCAGCTTTTGGTTTGTTTTTATTTCATCCTGTAGTCGATGGAAACGGCAAAATCCACTGGACGACAGGATCTTTTTTCTTGTTAATTACCAAAAGTATAATATTCTGGCTGGAATACGGTGATTCCCAGAGAATTCAATCTGTTTCATTCTCTAGGATATATTATGGCGAATGCTCGTATCATATAGCAGTATGGTGAAATTTTAACCAATTAATCTATTCCTAGGAGATCATCTTTCATATCCAGTCAGATCAACATCTATACACCTTATGTTCTAGTTTATTACATTCGCTTCTCATGTGATTTACCGTTTAATATCTTTCACAACATAAATTACATTCGTGTGTAATATCGCCTGTTTCTTGCTTGAATTATCTGTACATTTGTTTCTCCCCTCATTTACGTTTCCTGTTTTTTGTTGTTGTTTTAATGTCGTTCTGGGCTGCTATTATCATTATTATTATTATTATTATTATTATTATTATTATTATTATTATTTACTCCTTTAGAGTTTTTCACATTAGTATTAGTTGATGGTTTTTCAGTAGAGTTTGAGTGAGAGCAACTCTCCTCAAGTCTCCAGGACTCTTCTCAGTATTCTGGAAGTTCTTAGCAATGCTGTCGTTTACTCTTCTGAGATTTTTTTACACCAGCATAGATAGTCGTTTGAATACTCCACTTGTTCTCTTATTTCCAAGTTCTCCAGTCAATGTTTCCCCCCACCCGCCAGCGTTACAAAATGGTCTTTCACAAGAGTCTGAGTGGCAATAAATCTCCTCAAATCTCCACGACTTTTCTCAGAATTTTAGATGATCTTAACAATGCTTCAGTTTGGATGTTCTGGGCTTGTCCTCCGATTTCTACCTTTCACTGTCTCCTTAACATGGGTTTGGGAATTGTTCGAAGCACACCAATTACAACAGCTATCACGCTCAGTTTCATGTTTCATTGCATTTTTCAGTTCCCTGACTAGGTCTAAGTGCTTGTGGTTTTTCGTTTTCTTTGATTTTCACGCAGTGGTCCACCGGGACGACAAAGTTTACAATTTTGCAGGTTTTCTCTTTTTTAAAATTTATTTTAGTAACTATCACGAGGTCTGGTCTTCTGGTCGTGATGCTATAGTTTGAATTGTCTCGGCACGACCTCCAATTTACAGGGCTTTCGATACCATTTACAAATCTTTTGGCGACAGTTCCGAGCGCATCATTTATAACTAGTATCACCGTCATTTCATGTTGCATATATGTTTTAGTTTTCTGGCAAAGTTCGAGTTCTTGTCACTCTTCGTTTTCTTTGATTTTCACACTGTCGTCGACTGAGACAGCCAAATCCGTAATTTGGCAGGTTTTCTTTTCTTTTTTCTTTTTTGTTAACACTCACTAGATCTGGTCTTCTGGCCGGAATTTGGTAATCTGTTCTTAGTTCCCAGAGAAATTCGTGCATCTAATTCATAGAGATAGATTCTGGTTTGTGAATATACTATTTGGCAGTGTGGTCAACATTCAATTTCTTGCACAATTCCCAATGAATCCCCCTTTCCATGCTATCGTGGCAAGTCTTATACTCTCTTCATGAAAGTTTGCTGAATTCTCTTATTATGTGAGTAATCGTCCCGCCTCTTTAACCACATAACCTACTGTTACTATTCTGATTCGTTTTTATCTATTGTTGCTTCAACAGAGTTGGTCCTTATGGCGATGTTTTGTGAACAGCACTTAGATTTTGTTTTTTCCTAAAATCATTGTGCCTAAAAGTCTCCTAATTTCTCCAGGACCCTTTAAAATTTTCTAGCTGATTCTAGCATTGCTGTGGTCTTAATTATCTTGATTCTTCTCTTAATTCCCAGCTACTTCAGTTGTTTGGTTGGTTGGTTGGGTTTTATGGCATATCAACCTTTGTAGGTTATTTAACGCCAAATCCATTTTATGTAAATAAACAGTTCTATTTAAAACAATTCAGTTTAGCATAAGCCCGCAGTCTAAATGTAAGTACAGTTTAATTGTGAAAAACATTTCTATTTCAAGCTATTCAGTTTAGTCAAGCAGTTCTAATTCGGCTAATTCTGTTTAGTATAAGTTCAGATTTTGTTTACATACAGTTAAATGTCAAAACAGTTCTATATTAAACATATCAGTTTAATGTAAGTACAGTTTCAATGTCAAAAGCATTTCTATTTCAAGCTATTCAGTTTAGTCAAACAATTCAGTTTAGCATAAGTATGCTGCTAGTTTTTTTTTAAACCCATAGACAGGGCCCTATCAGGTGCTACAACGCTGGGCCAAAGTGGACCTGGGAGAAATGGCAGTGAAGGGGTGCTCCACATTTCCCAAAGCACTAGAATCACTGGAAACTCACTATCAGACTGTTTAGAGTCATATCAGGACACTCATTGGGGGGGGAGTCTTACCCCTCTGCAGAGGTGCAGTCGCTGTATTCTATAGCCCCAGCTGACTAGGCAAAACTACTCAGTCTTTTTTTCCCTTTTTCTCTAATTATAAGAACACCAAATATGATTAATATTACAATCAACATCGTATACGACAGTTAAAAAAAGACAATCATGTAAGCTGTAGATATTTATCAGGATTTCGGGCTTCTTTGTTTTTGCTGTTTGATCTTCTGAACAGGCTAAACCTACTAACTGGCTGGTACTTTTATTCTTATCAAATAAAACTAGATCTGTTTTTTATTTATTATATTATGAGCTGTTTCATCTCTATTACCACATAAAATACACTTGCATTTTCCAGCTTATCAATTTTTGCTCCGACATAATTCATTTTAATGTCGTTATTTTGTTTGTGGAGATTAATTTTCTTGTTTTAGATTTCCTCTGTCCTGCCTCGTGCATTCCAGCTTGTGCACAATACCCTTCGTTTGTCTTTTGAAGTGACTATAAATTTGTTTCCTTTTCATTTTTCTTTTCTTGATTTAATGATTCCCGTATTTGCTTGCCTTATTTTCATTTTTGTTTTTATCGGCTTCAGTAATAAATCTCTCTTTGCTCTTCTTTGTGTTCTCCTCATATACCTGAGTTGCTGCATCTAAATAAATCCAATAACAATTTTTCCTATGAACATTTATAACGTATTTATACTGTTTTACCAAAAAAGATTGACTATTCCCTGCAAAAAACAACACCAAACGTTGAATGTCGGCTTATTGTTCCTATGAAGATTAATCAGTAGTAAGGTTGGTGACCTTAGTCGAGGCTGACTTGATGGCTCCCTTTTCAATCGCTACTACACCAAGGTGAAAGAGTGCGCTACTTCATTCGCTGGATTGCTTTACTTTAACCTTGATCCTTACCTTATAATGCTGAGCGTAAAGCAAGGTGGCATCAATTGCCATTTTCTGAGTCTTTGCTATGACTCGAACAGGGATTGAACCCCGGTTTTCAGGGTCATTATTGAACACTCTACTCATTAGACCAATATAGATTCATACAACGTTCAAATATCTTGCTGATTCATATATATATATATATAGTCATCCACAGACAGATCTGTTTCGTTCTATCAGAACTCATCAGTGTGGCTAGACATTAGCTTCCCGTAGCTGGGATCGAAACTCAGTTGACTCAAACGTCAAGCCAAACTTCTAACCATTCAGCCACGAGAAGCCATTAGCTGCGAAGTAAATTTTAAACGGTTAGGAATCACAATTACTATTGTTTACATACATCCGTTCAATGGCTACCAAGACCTCAATTCATGTATGAAGAGGCTTGCAATATAGGCTAATGCCAACACGATTACTTCTTCGCCAGAGAACTCAACCCTATGGGGGTAGGGGAGTATATATCTCAATAGTTTGTGTGTGTGGTGTGTGTGTGTATATATATATATATATATACATATATATATATGTATATATACACATACACACACTCACACACACACACACTTACACACGCATATATATATATATATATATATATATATATATATATATATATATATATATATATATATATATTACTCTATGTACAACTGTGCAGAGCAGTGGTACTGTATTTTCAACAATAAAATATGATAACAATGAGACAGGACACAGATGAAACAAGATAAAAACTCATATCATTAACTTTCACTTTATTAATCTTCAGCTGAGCCAATATCAATATCAATATATATATATATATACATATATATATATATATATATATATATAAAAATTATGATTGCATACACCATGGACAGAGTCAACATCTTCCAGTTTCTTTCAAATTTTCACCCTGGACTACATTTGGGCAACCTATATATATATATATATATATATATATGTGTGTGTGTGTGTGTGTGCGAGTGAGCTCTCTGGAACCGTACCCTGCCTGTTAATCTTTCTCCATAAGACTTTGCAAACCACTGATATAATGATGAACCTTATGTTCCTATAGTAAAATACTAATTCCTTCCGTAGGTTAGATCTCGACTTAATATCTTTTCCTTGCCGCTAATTCAACATAAGTCTGAGTGAAAACACACAACTACCTCCACATTTAAACTAGTTTACACTTTCTAATAGTTTTCTAGCTTTTTCCTTTCCTTTTTTTTTTACCAAATACGATTTTGATACTTTATATACGTATATCAATTATACTGACTTATGTACATTAATTCTTTTTGTCAGTTATTTGGTTGCTTCGTTTTTAAACGCTAAGGAAAGAAAAGCACACAAGGACAGAATGGACTGAAACATTAGAGAAAGGACAAAAGCTGATCAGAAAATGGGCAATCAAAGTAAAAATAATCATGCAAAGACATTGGCTAAAGAAGAAAGACTCGCAGATAACTGAACAGAATTAAATAATACATACAAAAGAAGACATCTTGAAATAAAGAATGCACATTCTACTAACAAGTGAACGGAAAAAGCATGAAGAAAATGAAACAACCAAATGCATCTACGACAAAACATTCTGGGAGCAAACTGTTAGAACAACATGAAAACCGAGTGGTTACTGAACATGAAACGAGAATAACATAAAATAGAAAAAGGAACAGAAGCTGCAATATACGTTGATTCTTTAAGAGTAATGCTCAATTTGACTGTAAATTGGAAACCACCAGACCTCTAAGGCAGCGGTAGATTATGGCTTACATTATTCAGGTCTATCCACAGCAGTTCAAGAAATGCACAAATGCCTTCCAGAGAGAAACATCTAAATAGAGGACAAAATGAATTGCTCTCATCTAGAAAGAGTCCGAAAAAATAATGACCTCCACTCCTACAAGCAACTACAGACCAATAAAATGTTTGTCAATGATGTGGAAAATACTAGCTGTAAAAATGAGAGGAATACATTACGTACTTCAAATCTGTGGCCTGTTTTCCGAATAACAAAAACTATTCTGCAAAGGATCTATCTATCTATCTACAATAAGGATTTTTATAACGTATAAATGGATTAGGATTAGTCAATTTATTTTTTTGATAAAGTTTAAGAGCTCAACCCTAAATTCAAGGAAGATTTTAAAATAAAGTTAGCTAGATATTTATCTTTTTTAAATGTGATCAAAATAAATGATAGGTCTATCTTTTTAATGTCTGTGTAGATTGAAGAGTAAAGAAAAAAAAAATGAAACTTGAACTATCACGCATGCGCGATCGCCCATGCGCATGCGTAAACAAAAAGAAAAACGATCGACAAACTCATCTGAGGCGTACACTCAGTCTTCTGCGATAAAATAGCGAAAATTAACGTTATCGACAGATGAAATAACCCTGACAAACAACCCTTGCCTCGCTTTCGAATTTCTCACTGTCGGCAATCATCCTCAAGAAAAATAAATAAAATAAAATAAATATTAAAACATTTACCGCTGTTTTTTTTTTCTTTTCATTCTTCATCTTTTGTTCTGTAGACGAGAAAATTTTGTCCAACTAAGTTAATAAGCATGAAGCGTGACGTCACCAACAAAAATGCCTCTTTCAGCCGACCATTAACCCCATGCACCTAATATTCCTCCGCCAGAATTGCGTGCAATCCGAAGACGAGCTCTTACATCCTGAATAAAAGAAAGAAACCTCCTTTACCCTCGCCAGTAATGCACTGTACCCTAGCGCCACTACAATTAGCTCCATCAACAATTCGAGTTGTGTATACGGAACAGGAAATT
The DNA here is from genome assembly GCA_963585895.1 of Sepioteuthis lessoniana. NCBI lineage: Eukaryota > Metazoa > Mollusca > Cephalopoda > Myopsida > Loliginidae > Sepioteuthis > Sepioteuthis lessoniana. The sequence goes on along the minus strand of OY757912.1, from coordinate 15,810,955 downwards.
TTATAAATCTCTGAGCGCACGATTTGCTATAATGTTGGTCAGGAATTAGGCTATGGGTACGGTCCTAAGTGGGGGGTTGCAAATGAGAGACAAAGATTAAGTTTTCTTTAGGTAATGTGTCACAGAAAATCTAATATGTCGTGAGCATTCATAGCACTAATATTTTGTAGGTATATGTTAGGAGATCAGACAGCTCAGTCAGCCAGAGGCGACACAAGGAAGTAAAGAAAAGTGGGAAGAAGGGAAAACACGAAAGACGGATTGAACAAGAAAAAAATGAAATGTAAAAAGGAAAGAAGAACAGTTCTTAGATGAAAACATGTTTGACACGAGGCCATTTTAAAGAAGATGCTGAACAATACAAATCAACTGGCAGACACTGAAAATTAGGAAAATATACAGAGCAAGTATATCTGCTCTTACATGAGATAAACAAAAAATAAAGCGAGAGAGTTAAAGAAAGAAAGAGTGTGAGAGAGATACAGATAGACTGAGAGACAGACAGAATGAGAAAGGAAAAATATGAGAGAAAGAGAGAGATAGAGTGGAGGTAAATAAGAGAGGGAGATAGAAGGAACAACATTTTTAAAATAGTCACAAGAGAGGAAGGAAAACGTCTTTAAAATAGTTATTGATTGAAATAATTTGGTAATATTTAATATGATATGCAGAATAATGTGAAGAAAGGTTATCTTCTATATAACGAGAGAGGTGAAGAAATACATTCACTGAGAGTGAGAGGATGGGAGACAGATAGATAGATAGACAAACAAATAAAACAAAAGAGAGAGAGAGAGAGAGAGAGAGAGAGAGAGAGAGCGGGGGGTATATACTAAATAATGTTTTAAGAATTAGCAATAACTGAAGAACAAAAACTTAGGAATGATATTCTTTGTCGGAAAAATTATTTGGCACGAGGCCATATTTAAACGATACGTAGAAAAAATACAGAAACGAAAGCGTATCTTCAATTCAATGTGAGAGACGAAGAAATACCAGATCACAAAAGGGATGGAGGGACAACATTTTGAATGTGAGAGATGGCGGGAACAAATTTTGGAAGAGAAATGTAGAAACTAAATCGCTGGAAAATCAAGGAGTAAGCATAAAATATAAAATAAAATAAATGAAATCGTAAATATCATAAAACAAATAAAACTTTTAAATAAAAAAATAAGAAAAAAAAATGTGGGAAAAACATTGAAGGGTAAAATGGCAAATAAAATGAAAAAGTGGCTGACAGATTTCGTCGGAAAGCAAAAGCGAATGGCCAGTTCGGAATCGGTCGACAAGCGCGTTATTCATAATTGAATTTATTCGCGCCTCTTTTGTGGCCACTTTTGTCGATTTGATGCGCACGGACAAAAAGTGCTTTCTTCTTTATCGCATCGTTCCTGAAAGCAATAAAAAATAAAAAAAAATAAAAATAAAAAAGTTGAAAAAATAAGTTTAAAAAATGGCAATATCGAAGTAAAGTGATGGAGTTGTCCGTTACACGTGGTTGGCTTAAGCCGCCATATTTTTTATTATTACTATTATTATTATTATTATTATTATTATTATTATCGATAATATCAGTGCAATTTTTATTACTATTTTTTCTAATTTTTATGGAAAAAATTCGTTATTCCTCAACCTTCAAATCTTCTTCTTCTTCTTCTAGCTTATGTGATTTTTGTTGTTAGTGCCACGGTTATAGTTTTTTATTGTCATATTGTTAATATGAATATTATAATCATAATCATTGCCTTCTTCAGCATCGTCATTATCATCATATATCTTTATTATTATTATTATTATTATTATTATTATTATTATTATTATTGTTTTATCATGATAACGTTGTTTGTTGTTTTAGCTTATATGATTTTATTACTGTTTTGTTTCTATGGTTATCGTGCTTCTTAATATGAATATCATTATCATTACAACAATTAGTAATCACAAATATGGTCGGTTTTATTTTACTCCTTTAAGAGTTTTTCACACCAGCATCAACTGATGGTCTTTCACTGTTTGAGTTTGAGTTACAGCAAGTGTCCTCAAGTCTCCAAGACTTTTCTTAGTATTTTGGTCGATCTTAACAATGCAATGGTTTGGATGGTCTCCACTCATCGTTGTATTTCTAAGTCATCCAGTCATTGTACCAATCCTTTGGGTTGACCAGTCGGTTGGGGCCGTAGAATGCACCGATTGTACCTCTGCAGAGAGGTGAGACCCCTCTCTCAATGAGTGTCCTGGATATGGCACAAAACAATCTGATGGTGAGGCACGAGTAATGCTAGAGCTTTTTGGAATGCAGAATACCCCTTCTTTGTCATTGCTCCCAGGTCCACTCTGGCCCGGAGTGATGAGGGACATATCTATGAGTTAAATAGAACTAAACCGTGATTTCTTGAGCTCACGGGGTTTTAATTTGCATTTAAACTGTGTATTTATGCTTAGCTGATTGTTTAAAATAGAACTGTTTTGACATTTAAACTGGTTACTTATGCTAAACTGAATTGTTTGAAATGGAACTGTTTTTGACATTGAAATTTTACTTATGCTAAACTGAATTATTTAATATAGAACTTTCTTGACATTTAACCGTGTGTAAACAAAATTTATACTCATACTAAATTGAATTAGCTGAATTAGAACTGTTTGAATGAACTGAATAGCTTAAAGTAGAAATGTTTCTGAGAATTAAACTCTGTACTTATGCCAAATTGAATTGGTTGAAATAGAACTGATTATTTGTATAAAATGGATTTAAATAGAACTAAACTACGTACTTATGCTAGACTAATTTATCTGAATAAGAACAGTTTGACTAAACTGAATAGCTTGAAATTGAAATATTTTTGACACTGAAACTACCTACTCATGCTAAACTGAATTGTTTGAAATAGAACTGACAATTTTTATAAAAATGGATTTGGCGTTAAATAACCAACAAAGGTTGATATGCCATAAAATCCAACCAACCAACCAACCAACTAACCAATATTTGGTGACTGTACAAAGAGCACCGATTACACTTGGTATCACCGTCACTTTCATGTTGCATAGTTTTTTCAGTTCCCTAGCAAGTTTTAGGTACTTATCTCTCTTTTAGCGTTCATGCAATTTTACTCTATTGTCTGCTGGTACGGCAAAGTTCACAATACGGCATGTTCTCGACCTTTCCTTTATTATTATTATTATTATTATTATAGTACTCCATTGGCCCAGCGGTTAGAGTGTTCGCCAATGGCCCGGGAGACCTGGGTTCAATCCCAGGTCGAGTCATACCAAAGACTTTAAAAATGGAACTTGATACCACCTTGCTTAACACTCAGCATTATAAGGTACGGTTCAAGGGTAAAGTGGAGCAATCCTGGGAATGGAGTAGCGCCCTCCCCTACACCTTGGTGTAGTAGCTATTGAAAAGGGAGCCTTCGGGTCACCCTCGACTATGGTCGCTAACTTTACTTTACTTACTCCTTAAAAGTCACCGTTTTTTTTAATGGATTGTGTGTATCTATATATCATTGACATAATCTATCTTTTGTCTCTACTTCAGAAATATGCTAGATGAAATTTGAATAATTCAGAAACCAAAAAACTAATTTCGACATCGTACTTAAATAAGCGAAGTTTCGTACATTATTTTACCTTAAAATTTCCTCGACAAAAATCTACTTCTTTTTTATTACAAAAATTGGTTCTATAAAATATGAATCATCTAATATACAAAACAACTTAAATAAGCGAACTTAATTTGGAAAGTAAATGTCTAAAAGAAAAAGAACTGGAAACCTTAATACACACAGAATATACAGTCAAGATATAGGAATGGAATTTGGCATAGAAAAATGTGCTATGCTTGTAATGAAAAGTTGCAAATGACATAGGACTGATGGAATACAACCATCAAATCAAGACAAGATTAGAACGCTCGGAGAAAACGACGCCTACAAATACTTGGGAATCTTGGAGGCTGATACCATCATACAAGTGCAAATGAAAGACAAAATTTAAAAAGAATATCTTAGTAGAAGTAGGAAACTACTTGAGACAAAACTCTCTAGCAGAAACTTTATCAAAGGAATAAATACTAGGTCTGTACCCCTCGTTAGATACTCGGGGCTCTTTCTGAAGGGGACCAAAGAGGCTTAAACAAATGGAACAAAGAACTAGAAAACTAATGACCGTGCCCAAGGCATTAAATCCCAGAGACAACGTTGACAGACTATATGTATCAAGAAAAGAGCGGGGAAGAGGACTTGCCAGCATCGAAAACAGCGTTGACGTTGACAACATAGAAAAACATGAAAATAGCAATCAGAAACAATACTGACAACACGATAGATAACAGAATGACAATAACCAGGAAACAAAAATGGGAAGAAAAACAACTCTATGGGCATTTTAAACGACTAATAAACATCTCATATGAAAGAACCTGAACCTGGGTAAGAAAAGGAAACTTTAAGTGAGAAACAGAATCTCTCCTAATAGCAGCACAAAACAACGTCAGAAGAACCAATCAGATCAAGGCGAGAATAGATAAAATGCAACAAAATAGCAAATGTAGGCTATGCAGTGACAGAGATTAAACCATCAATCACATAAGCGAATGCAGCAAATTAGCACAGGAAGAGTACAAGACTAGACACGACTGGGTGGGGAAGGTGATTTCCTGGGAAATGTGCAAGAAATTTAAATTTGACCATACCAACAAATGGTATATGCACAACCCAGCACCTTTTCTAGAAAATGACACACATGATCTCTTTTAGGACTTTGACATTCACACGGATCACCTTATCTCAACCAGAAGACCAGATCTTATAATAATCAAAAAAAAAAAAAAAGAAAAAAAAAGAGAATTTGCAAAATTGTCGACTTTGCTGTCCCGGCTGACCACAGAATAAAACTGAAAGAATGCAAAAAGAACAATAAGTACCTAGACCTTGCTAGAGAATTGAAGAAACTATGGAACATGAATATGACGATTGTACCAATTGTGATTGGTGCATTTGGCTCAGTGACTGAAGGATTATTAAAGGTCCTGGAGGACATAGATGTTGGCGGACGAGTGGAGACCATCCAAACTACAGCATTATTGAAGACAGCCAGAATACTCGGAAGAGTCCTGAAGATTTGAGGAAACTTGCTGTCACTTAAACACCAGTGAAAAACCATCAGCTAATGCTGACGTAATAAACTCTAAAAGAGTAAATAATAATAATAATAATAATAATAATAATGTGCTTGGTGCTTTTAGCACAGTAACTAAAAGATTATTAAAGGGCCAGGGGGATTTGGAACTTGACGGACGAGTGGAGACCATCCAAACGACATCATTATTGAAGATGGTCAGAATACTGAGAAGAGTCCAGGAAACATGAGGAGACTTGCTGTCACTCAAACTCCAGTGAAAAACCATCAGCTGACGCTGATGTGAAAAACTCTAGAATAGAAATTATTATTATTATTATTGTTGTTGTTGTTGTTGTTCCTTGAGAAGTTTTTACATCAGCGTAAGTTGAGAGTCTTTCACTGGGGTCTAAGTGACAACAATTTTCCTCTATTATTATTTTTTTTTATTAGGGAATTTTTCACTGGAATATGAGTGAGAGCAAGTCTCGTCAAGTCTCCAGGATTCTTGTCAGTATTCAAGCGAATCTCCACTCGATCTCCAAGTCCACCAGTCCCTGTACCAATCCTCTGGTAACTGTACTAGAGCTCCTGTTACATCTGGTATCACTGACAGTTTCATGTTCAATAGTCTTTTTTAAATTCTATTGTTACTTATTTCCTTTCGCCTACCTTTTACCCTGTGGTCAGCCGGAAGGGCAAAGTCCAATATTCGGCAGGTTCTCTTTTTTTTGTTGACTATCACTAAGTCAGGTCACCTGGGCAAGATTAAATGATCCATTTGTATCTCAAAATCCCAGAGAATTTTTAGCCTCTCATTTTTATGGATGGATTCTACATTGTGTATATACCATTTGTTCTTGTGGTCAGATTTAAACTTCATGCACAATTCCCAGTGGATCACCATTCCCACCCATTCGTGTCTTGTTTATACTTTCTCTGGGCTAATTTACAGCATTCGCTTATTATGTGACTGAATGTTTCGTCTCTATCACCACATAGTCTACATCTTCTATTTTGTTGCATCTTTGTCATTATTATTTTCTGTTGTTGTTGTAAATCTTTAAATTGTATCATTATAAATTGTTTCTTAAAAAACTTATTTGACTATTACAGGAAATTAATTTAGAAGATAAATCTAATAAGACTAACCATTTTTATATCTATTTTTTCCTTAATCTGGAAAGAAAATTACTTTTTTCTTCCATTTTTTTTCTTTAATAAATTTTCGGATTATTCAAATAAACGTTTGGATTAGTCAAAAATTCTCCTTTTGGACTTATTGGTTATTATGCAAAATTTCGTCGATTTTTTTCCGATTTAAATTATGCAAGTTGTCTATTTTAAATAATTCATTTGCTTTCTGAATGATATATTTCACAGAACAAACAAATTTAATGTCAAAGGCAAATACATTGAGATATTATCTTTCTTCCTTATGAGTTCTTTTTTACACCGGTTTTAATCTGTAGTTTGTTTGTTTTTTTTACTAAAGTTGAATTAAAGTGAGTTTCTTTGGTCTCCAATACTTTTCTGATTAATATAGCTTATCTTAATAATTCTGTGGTTTCACTGATCTTGATTCTTTCTCTAATCTCCAGTTTCTTCAAAATCTTTCCTTGGTTTTTGATTACCATTCCAGTGGCACCGACTACAGACAGTATCACTGTCACGTTCACGTTCCACTGGTTTTTAGCTCTCTGGCAAGTTACTGACATTTAAAAGTTGACTTTTTTTTTTTTTACTTTTTTTTTTAAATTTCGTAAAAACAGCTTTGATTGGTTTCGGTGTGATATATTGTTTTGTATAAAAATACCAGTTCACTCCAACAGAAGTTTAGCAATATGATATAAAAAGGAGGATCACGAGAAAATATATATGAGTGATTTTGTTTTCATGAAAGTCAGCACAAAAGAAAATGTTCTTTATTTTTTTAGTGTTTATAAAAGAAAAAAAAAGAGTTTGAATAAGATATATGCTGTAATAAAAGGACATTTGTGTATTCATTTTGTTAACATCGAGAAGAAACAGGAGTCTGTTTCGATATTTATAGGATAAAAAGTCAGTTAAAAGCAGAAAAATTAAATGAGAATCGAACATAATGAGATTTGGGCAGTTATAAAGTTATCTTTTATTTTTATGGCTTTCTTATGAATAAATATCAACAGAATTATTGCCTATATATATATATATATATATACTTTATTTAAGAAAAAAAAAACCGGTCACCTTAAGATTATAAATTTATTTCCATCCTGTTATGGGTTTTGATATAAATCAAAAACACCAAAAATAACAGGACTTCTTCTGATCTAATGGATAAAATAATTCAGAATAGACACAGGAAAGAATGTTGGGAGGGAGTAGAAGAGGGGTGAAGAGTTTTTTCCTCATTTATCCCACTTCCGGTTTGTTGTTTTTATTACTGGTTGGAATTATAGAAAATTATTTTTTTTATTTTTTAAATTCTAAATACCTTTCAACTTAAAACTCCAGATTTAATACTAATTTAGGGAAGTACAACATTCCTTAATAACCTTACGTAAGGATACAGTAAACTTATATTAAATTAAATTCAAAATTTAAGATTGAAATTTTTATTTTCAAATCTTATTTTCGAGCCAACTAATTCAGTTACCCTTCCATTGAAGAATACGTACACCTCACATGGTTTCTTCTCGTCTTTTTTATCTTATTTTATTTTATTCATTTCACCTTAAATCTCAATTTAATCCTATGTTGTTTTTTTTAAATTTTAGCATTATCTATGATAATTTCTCTTAAGTTTAATGTGAAAAACACGCTTAAAATATCAAAGCCATCAGTATTAGAAATGAACAACCAAAGTTCCTTGAACCAAACTTATATATATATATATATATATATATATATATATTAGAGGAAGAATCAAGATCAATAAAACCACAGAATTATTAAGATAGGCTGTATTAATCAGAAAAGTATTGGAGACCAATGGAAACTCACTTTAATTCAACTTTAGTAAAAAAAAACAAAAAAAAAACTACTGATTAAAACCGGTGTAAAAAAAAAAAACTCATAAGGAAGGAAGATAATGTCTCAATTTTGGTTGTTCATTTCTAATACTGATGGCTTTGATATTTTTAAGCGTGATTTTCAATTCCTCCAATCTGTAAATGTTTTAACAAATCCTCAAATCCATCGGTATTAAAAATAAACGACATGGGAAAATAGAATTCAACTCCGACTCTACCATATCCAGCATCTTCGAAAACACAACTGTTAACCAAAGTAAACCAACCAATAAGAAACCGTTTCAAGAAAATACATTGACAGAGAGATGCTGATAATAAATAGTTGGGACGACACTTTTAAAATTATTGCAAACAATTCATGTAAATAAATTACGATCGTTTCAGAATGAAAGTACCAGTTCCAGACGTATCACCAAAATGAAGCAATAATGGACATTTACTTTGATGGTGGGCAACTTAAGAACTATCATCATCATCATCATTATGTCGTGCTATCAGCACGGATATCCCTGACCTTCTCACGCCACCCCTCCCAATCGTCTATTGCTTCCGGCAGGTTTTCAGGGTTACATACCGCATCGGCACAGAGCTGCTGTATGTAGGTTCGAGCTGGTCGTCGTGTCTTTGCACGGTCATGTGAAGGGGTCCACAGGAATACATAACTTATGAGCTCGTCTCTACTTCTCCAGCATTTTCGCGTATGTCTAGTTTGTCAAATTTTGATAGTTTTCGTGACGGGTGGTAAGTGGCCGTACAGCTGCTGCTTTTTAGGGTGCTGTCTCCATGACTTGTTCAATATTGCTCGCAGCATTCTTGTGTACTCGCCGCCTAGCTTTTTCTCCATACGTTTAGTTAGCGTCCATGTAGTGCATCCATATAGCAGTATCGACAAGATCGCTGCTTGGAAGAAACTGCATTTCATTTTGTACCATAAAAACATGATACCTGTGGGCTAAACTAAAGAAAGCTTAGTAAATAACAAGAATAAATCAAGAATTTTGAAAACGTTGGGAAAATATTCAGGTAAGACCAGATAATTCTTTGCAAATATTTTATCAATCTCAGAAATGAATCTTTTATCATCAACTTCTTATTCAACGACATAAAAGCATTGGCAACTAAATAATCGATTTACGATATTGCTGATAGTATAAAGTAGTAACACCTAACATTTTAAATGAGTTCCTGTAAAAATCGAAGAAAAATCAAATAAAAAAATGTCAATATATTAATCGCCCAATAACCACATGAAATAAACTTTTTTTTTCTATTTCACTTTTTCGCTTTGGTTGCTAAGGTCTGAACTCGAATCAAATTACCGCTATAAATTGTACTGTGTTACTTCAAAATCAAACGCTGTTTATTTTATTTGCTATGCCGAAGCACATAACACAACGCTGGAAACATTACTTCGGTACACAAGGTTTAAAATCTTTTCTTTATTTTTCGCTCCTTATTCAGTGATTACTCGCCTTTGAAAAGTTTACTTAAAAGTGCCCAAACAACATTTATCGATTAGTTATTGATTTCTATTGAGCAGATAGATCGAACTTTACTTATTGAAAATGAATCACATTATTGTCTTGTCTCACTTTTTCTTCTTATATACTATTTTATTCATAGAAATATTGAAACGGACATATTTACGTATACAATTGATAGATTGGAAGATATCTGTATCAACAGCGAGAAAATGTCTGAAAGATCTTTTTCCGCTTGAAAATTTTCACAACAGTTCGAACTGGCGGTTTTTCACTGGAGTCTGAATGACAGCAAATCTCTTCAGTTTTCCAAGGTTCTTTTTTTACAATTCTACCTTACTGTGGTTTAGATCGTCTCGATTTTTCCTTTGATCACCGTTTTCTTTTATCACTTTTATAATCCCAAGAGGATTATTCCAAGACCGCTAATATTAATGAGTGTCAACGTCACACATGTTGTGGATAATTTTCTACTTTCTGGCAAGAGCCATGTATTTTTCTAGTTATTAGTCTTCTTTTCTTTTCAATGCGCTTGATAAGAAAAATTCACGAGAGGACAAGATCATATTTTTCTTGTTAATTTACACTAGGTTTTGTCTTTTAGCCGTGAAATTCTCATTTTTTCACACCGACTAATTTGTGTTTTTTTCGTGGAAGTCTGAGTGATATAAAATCTCCTTAGATACCCAGGACTCTTCTATGTATCTTAACCAATTTTAGCAGTGATATATGGATGATATCAATCTTCCGCTGTTCACAAAGTCACTTTTGCTTCAATCGGCTCGGGCTGCCGAATATTCTGACTGTATCTTTTCAGGGGTTTTACACATCACCTATGAGTCTTCTGAATATGGCACAAAACAATCTGATGGTGAAACTCCAGTAATGATAGAGCATCGGAGAATGTGGAATAACCCTTCATTGCCATCGTTCCCAGGTCAACAAAAAACCGGAGTAGTAGCACCTCATAGGGTCCTACCAATGGGTCAAATAGAACTGTTTGGCATGTAAACTGTGTACTTTGACATTTAAAAGGAGTGCAAACAAATGATTTATACTAATCTGAACTGCTTGAAATTAATTCTTTAATCATTTAAATTTGCGTCAACAAATAACTGATGTTTCAATGAATTGTTAGAGATACATAGCAATTCTTGAAAATATTTAATTGTGTGCAAACGAATTATTAATAGTTAATCGAATTATTCGAATTAGATGTCAAAGCAAAATCTGTATTATTCTCGTCTAACAATAAACGACACAATTATAAAACAAGATTAATCATAAATTTTAAAAAATAAACAATATAATAATAAGAAAGACTAAAAAATGTAAATTTACTCAATATGGCCACCATTTTTTTCATTTTTTGTATCCGACACCTTCGAGACGATTTGCATGCCTTCAATATAACTTCTTCTGACATTTTATTCCATTCCTCCTCAATAGCTGTTTTAAGCGAACCAATATATGGATGGGAAGTTGTATTTGTTTTGTCTTCTAAAACGCTCCATATAGTGTAATCAAGGAGACTGAGGTTCGGGCATCATGGAGGCTATAAATAATTTCCAATTATTTTGGTAATTAATTTTTGCTCTGTTTTGGCGTTAAGCAAATCGTAGTTTCTTCGTCGTTTCTTCTTTTTCTCACTCATATTGGAGCGAAATTTAATGAGAAATTGTTTGAATAATAGAGCCAATCAAGAAAATGTAGGTTTATGTCGTTTTTTACTTTTAAATTGGACTATTTAAACGAAAAAAAAAACGTTTTAAATGTTATTCCATGTTTTGCTTCGGTACCAAGTAGAAATAAGTGAAACCATTTAACCGTGTGCTGAAAAAAAAAAAATTCTGTTTCGTTTAAAAATGTTACTGGCAAAATGTGTTTCGCAATCATATATTTAAAATGAATGTATGTAAAGGATTTGGCATGAAATAACCACCTACAATGGTTGATATGCCTTAAAACCAAACCAAACTAAGGTCTCTTCTCCAGGTTATTGTTCCAAGGTCACTAACTACAATTGATATCAATATCATCTTCTCGTTCCACAACTTTTTTAGTTATTTAGCAAGGTCTATGCAATTGTCAATATTTTTGCTTTCTTTGATATTTACTATGTTGCCAAGAAAACTGAGAAATTCACTAGATGTTGAGTTTTTTATGTTACTAATTAGCACGACGTAACGTCTTATAGTCTCAGTTAGACGATCCGTTTGTTTCTCCAAGTCCTAGAGTCTTGTTTTTCGTTTTCGAGATTTCTGCTTTGTGCATATAACATTAGCATTGTAAAATTGTAATATCCTACACACCTTTGAGATGATCACCTATCAACACTAGTTGTGCTTAGTTGAATTAGTTGTGCTTAGTCGAACATGTTGTGCTTAGTCGAACATGTTCTGCTTTCTGTACAAGTTGGGCTTAGTTGTATAAGTTGTGCTTAGTCGTACATGTTTTGCTTAGTCGTACGTGTAGTGCTTAGTCGTACATGTTTTGCTAAGTTGTGCTTAGTCGTACATGTTCTGCTTAGTAGTAAAAGTTGAGCGTAGTCGTACATGTTTTGCTTAGTCGTAGATGTAGTGCTTAGTCGTACATGTTCTGCTTTGTTGTACAAGTTGTGCTTAGTCTTATATTCCTTGTGTGCAAGTTTGCTGTGTTCAATTATTATGCGATTAAACATTTTATCTCAGTTGCCACATAAAATACACCTTTTTATTCTTCTGTGTATTAACAATGTTTTCTTTGACGTTATTGATTCTTATGGCATAATTTTATGCTGTTTTTAAAAGAGATGTAGTTTCCTCTGATAAGATTTCACCTTCGTAGCCATGTTTTGGTCATTTTGCGTGCAATTTCTTTAGTTTGTAACATGAAGTATCCATACAGTCGTTTCTATCCCTATTTCTGTTTTCTAGAATTTTGTTATTGTTGTTATAATTATCATCATTATAAATTTTTTCTTGCATTTTTCTTCATTTTAATTGTAATTGCTTTCGATCGCCATTCACTCGATTTGTTATATCTGCGACACTAAGTAAAAACGATGGACTCTTGTTGCAACTCAGACTCCATCAACAAAATGATAATAATAAATAATGTATTCTGATATGTATGTGTAGTTTTCATACATATATATATATCATATAGATTAATAAATCAGTAAATATTAGACAAGTTTTTCCAGATATAAAGAATACACTTTTTGCTAACACTAAATGGATTATAACTTAAAGTAATGTTACATGGCCGGTGTTGAATTTTAAGATTCTCATTTTTCTTTCATCCTTATCGACGTGGTAACTTCCAGTCTACGAAATAAAAAGCCACTCTTTACTCTGGCTACAAGCCGTCATTCATATCCACAGTAAGTTTCTTTGAATTCCTCTGATCCCAAGGAACAAACTTGGAGCTTCTTGTTGGAAAGTGTTATTTGTTGCTAAGAATAAGTTTTTTGGTGGTCTGAGGTTATAAAGAGGAACTAGCTATTCCAACAAGGGTTGGATATTAGTAACCACTAAATTAATGGACCGGATCTCTCAAGAAACCATTTCACAATAAATGTAAATATAAATGTTCAAAAATGCGTTCCCTAAGCTCAAGTCATAAAAAACCCAAGTCAAATTGACATTTCGTTAAAGTCTAACAATTAATTAATCAATCAAACTTTACTGCATAAAAAATAGCATTCTATTTTCTTTAATTCAAATTCAAATGGTCCACTATAGATAGTGTGGAAATTTTAATGGACTCTTCGGGTCATTCAGTAAATGCGGTGAAATATTGCCACTGGAGTCAACAGTAGTAAGCACTGCTAAGAGTTGCACCCTTTTCAAAGAAATCAATAATGTTGGGTCTTTTCATGTCCCAGAAGACTGTCACTTAACTCTTTACAAACGACTACAACAGGAACTTTTTTCTTTACCAGAGAGTCAGCGTCTTTGGACTGTCTTTTTGATCCAGGCTCTTAGTGGCAATCACACGGACTCAAAAGAGTATAATGAACGGTTAATATCTAGATTTTTATTTAGACATGTGTGGTCAAGACGAGTCAGTGATTATTGGAAAAAATCTGAAGTCAACTTTCTGAACAGCAGTTTTTGTTGAAGGGCAGTCGCCTTCATTCTCACCATGCATTGATCTGTGTAACCTTTATTGTTTCCTAAACTTAAAATTCCCCTCAAATATAAGAGACCTAACATTTAAGAAAATTTGACATTAATATAAAAATTTGACCTAAAATAAATACTATAGCTCAATATCAGACCCAATAAAAAGTGAAGGGTTAGAGGTCCTTTGACCCTTGAACAATGCTCAGAAAAAAATTATTCTGTTATAACTGACGTGTTTTGAAAAAAAATTAAACGTTTCATTCTTTGTTTATTTCTATGGTAGTAAATACAGCTAAAGTTGCGATACTTTTCAACATACTTCTTATACAATGTAACCATTAAGAAACCTATTTTTAAAACAAATTCATCGCTTTTACTGCTACTCAATGACAATTGTCTCTTTCACAATCGTCGTTTCTATTCTCCATCTATCCACCTAGTGCTTTTTTACGAAACCTGAGATAGTTTTGAGCGATAACTTGAGAGCAAATGATATTTTCCCGATCTTTTATTATTTATGATCGGCAAACGTTCCCGGTTAATTTCAAATTTAGGAAGGGAAATAGTTCACAGGGAACCCATCCGTAGATTAGGGCTGTTAAAACATTAGAGATATTATATGCCTCACAAATGATTCTTAATCCGAACTTATACATAGACGGAAAAAAAGTATTTGATGGATATTAATATAGTTTCCTGGGTCAGGAGTTAATATACAGACACATATTATGTGGTGACACTTCTTTAACAAACGTTGGTGAATGAGAAGTTGATGATGAAAGATTCATAGTTGAGATTGATAAAACATTTCCCAATAAATTTTGGTCTTACCTGAGTGTTGCGTCGTCACCGTATTACTTCTGTAGTGAAAAAGTGATTGGGACTAATGGTTGTGTGCTTAAGATAGAGGAATCTTTTGCATTGGCATCGCTAGACTGCTATGTCAGTGAGCACAGAGTAGATCACTCAAAGTTCTTGACCTGTCTTTCAAACAAAGGGTGGTCGAATTCAAGTTCGTTTATTTCCTGAAAAGAAAACATGTTCGCGATTCATTTCTAGATAAAAGATATTTTGTTACATTTGTTTAACTTAGATAAACGTAAGGGGTTTGGGTTTTGGATACTGCTACTTATTTCGATTATGAAGCAGAAGTGAAAGAAGGGATATTTTGGCCCTTTGTTAAAATATTGTTGGCAACATCTAATTCTACTTTCTGTTAACGAACTTCTGTCTGACTCGGCGATTTTCTGACGACTTAGATCGCTTATTTCTGTGGTCCTATAAGTGTATGTTGCGCTGCGAGCCACTTATAGGTCGAAGTTTCTGGTGGATCTGCTTGTCCGGATTTCCGTGTCCACGTTGCGGTGTTCGACCCAAAGGAAAGTTGAGGAGGAGCTGTTTCGAACTTCTCTTGTTTCTGGCTGGGTCGGAGGACCGCCAACTTTACCGGTGCTGTTAGCTGGTCAACTACTTCAATAACTCAGGAACGCTTGTTAACTTGTAAATAACAAAAAAGTCATGTACAACAACAATAAAAAGGGGTTTTAGTTCGGAGATAAGTTGACTGGCGATAACAGTTAGCCCCGAGTCCGTTTTGAGCAAATTAATGTTGCTCGGGGCGGTCAAGTTGAGGACTCTGGGTTTAGTGGCAGTGGTGACAATGAGGGTGGCAAGAGCTTCAAGTCTTCGGTCTGTAGAACCAGCTTTCAATCTGTCTATTCCCTTTTCGGGATCTTCTTTTATGGGGGTCCAGACCTCTGAATCCATGACTCCGATTGGCCAGCCAATAGAAACGCCGGACCAATGGCTCCAGAGCGCAATCATCGGAGTGGGTAAAGAAACCTCACCCCGAGGCCCGTGTTTAACCGGACAGCCAGTCAAAAAATATGTCCATGCATTGCACGTCTTGGGCAGAGGGAAAAAGGTCCGACCCGCTTTTCTTTGATTGGTGAGCCACCCGATAATATTCTAATATTGTGTTAATGGCCTTATGTCAGACGTTTAGCCATAATTTTCCGTAGATTCGCACTCGACTGACATTAGAATATGAAATAAAATTTTGTTTTTCTATCCCGTCAATCAAAACACAGATCGGCCGATTCGGCCCTTACAGAAAAGAATCTTGGTGTCCTTGTCACTTTAACCCATGGTGTCGTCAGATGCGAATACATTATTATTATTATTATTATTATTATTATTATTATTATTATTATTATCTTTTTCTACACTACCAAAAGACAATAACTAATCTTCAACCAATTATCCCAATTATTCCTAAGTATTTAATTTAATATCGCCAGCCAACTTGTAACACAATGATAGTGTTACATTGCTTAAGTCAGAAAAGTTTTCTTTTTTCATAATAATTTTCTTTATTCATTAAATCCGTTTTTTTTTTCTTCCGTTTCATTAGTTTTTCTATTCCTCTAACTGGCTTATAAATCCTAGCCCATTCTCAATAAGGGCAGTTTCTCTAGTTCTGTAATTCAAGACCTTTTTTGTTCTCTCTCGGCTTCTGACTGACTGGCACTTTCAAAAATATTTGCGTAGGATTGTTTATCGCACCAAATATAAGAATTCTTTTAATTGACCTCTTGCTGACGGTTATTCAGCTAAGCGACCACTACACTGCCAGACCCAGTTTAACTGATGGCAGAAGGCAGTCGTAAAGTAAGAAGACAAAAATATCAAAGAAGAAAAATAATAGTGTATTACTTAGGGTTAGCTTGATTTGTTTGTTTGTGTTTTATAACATATGAACATTTCTAGTTTAATCATTGTCCAGTCTTTTTCTATACAAATGATCAGTTTTATTTCAAACGTTTTAGTTTAGCATAAATACACAGTTTGGTTGTCAAAAACATTTCTATTTCAAGCTAATCAGTTTAGTCAAACATTTCTATTTAAAAAAATTCAGTTAAGCATAAGTATAGTTTTGTCCACACACAATTAAATGTCAAAACACTTCCATTTCAAACAATTCAGTTTAGCATAAGTACGCAGTTTACATGTAAAAACTGTTCAATTTCAAACAGTTCAGTTTAGCCTTAGTATGTTGTTTAAATTTCAAAACAGTTTTGTTTCAAGTAATTCAGTTTAGCATAAGTATGCATTTTAATTCCATTTGAGCCATAGATAAGACCCTACAAGGTGCTACTACTCCAGACCAGCTTTGACCTGGGAGCGATAGCAATGAAGGGGTACTCCGCATTCTCCAAAGCTCCAGCATTAGTTGAACCTCGACATAGGATTATTTACTCTTATATCAGGACTCTCGTTGCGGGGGTAGTCTTACCTCTCTGGATAGATGCAGTCGGTGGGCTAGTGTTATGTAGAGGTAAAGTTTTTTGCAAAATAATGTATCTCCTCTATTTCCTCAGTTAGTGCCGCAAGCAGACTACGCTGATCACATAGCACTCCTAGCAAATGCATCCGCACAAGCCGAAACCACGCTACATAATCTGGAACGAGCCCCTGCAGGCACCAGCCTCCATGTCAAAGCAGAGACGACGGAGTATATGTGCTTTAATCAAACAGGTGACATCTCCACATTAAACGGTAGCTCTCTGAAACAAGTTAAGTTCACCTACGTAGGATGCAGGGTCTCATCAACTGAGACAGACATCGACACGCGACTAGCAAAGGCATGGACAGCTAACGATTGGCTATCGCTTATATGGAAGTCAGACCTAACCGTTAAAATGAAACGCAGTTTCTTCCAGGCAGCGGTCGTATCGATACTACTGTATGGATGCACTGCATGGACGCTAACTAAACTTATGGAGAAAAAGTTTGACGGCAATTACACAAGAATGCTGCGAGTAATATTGAACGAGTCCTGGAGACAGCACCCAACAAAGCAGCAGCTGTACGGCCACTTACCTCCCATCATAACAACTATCACAATTAGACGAACCAGACATGCGGAACACTGCTGGAGAAGTAGGGACGAGCTCTTAAGCGACGTGCTCCTGTCGACCCCTTCACATGGACGAGCAAAGGCAGGATGACCAGCTCGAACCAACATACAGCAGATCTGTACCGATACGGTATGTAGTCCAGAAGACCTGCCAGAAGCAATGGACTATACGGAGAGGTGGCGAGATAGGGTCAGGGATGTCTGTGCTGATAGCACGACATGATGATGATGATGATGATAAGAACATTTCTTATTTTTCTTGATAAACACCGTGTTTGTGTGACCAAGACGTTCACATCGTATTTTACATTTGCCGGGTGCAAGTGAAATTCTTCCCTCTTTTCCAACTATTCGTATTTAACAAGCCCGGTCAATTGGAGTCGAACAATATGCTAATTGTATCTCTGCAGAGGAGTAAACCACCGCCACCACGTGTGTTCTGTTTATGACGCTAAACAATCTTATAGAGAGATACAAGTTGTGAAACTCTCGTGAATGTGGAGTAACCATTCATTGCTTGGTCCACTGTGACTTAGAGTAGTACAACGATCTAGGGTCAAATAGAAGTATGTAATCATTTTCTGAACTTGAAACTATTTAATTGCGAGCAAACAAATTAATGATCTCTGATTGAATTATTAATACAAAGTTCGGAGGCAAAATATTGAATAATTTTCAAAACTGTGTTTTTAGTCTGATTAGTCCAATTTAAAAATAAATAAATAAATAAAACGCAATAAATCCTGATTTTCATGGTTAGCTCTATTATACAAGCCCTTTTTCATTAAAATTCAGCTCAATATGAGTGAGCAAGAAAAGGAACAACAAAGAAATATGATTTGCTTAACGCCAAAACAAAACAAAACAAAAAAAAATCCGAAATACTAGGAATATCTTTATGGCCTCCATCAAACCAGGACCTTATCCTCCTTGATTACGCTTTTAGGAGCGTTTCAGAAAACAAAACAAATGCAACTTCTCATCCAAATATTGGTTCGCTTAAGACTGCAATTGAGAAGCAATGGAATGAAATGTCTGAAGAATTTATTTTGAAGGTACGTAAATCGTTTCGAAAGCGTTTTCATTAAAAAAAAAAAAGTGAAACAACGTCGGTCATATTGAGTAGATTAACTGTTTTGTGTCTTATCTGTCTGAATGTTTAGATGAGGCTTGATGGACAATATTTAGTGTGTGATATTTTGGACTGTTATCCTCATCTTTATTATTGTTAATTGTAACAACGTTTTGGTCACTGTATCTTCTGACCTCGTTCAGATGTCCCATATATAAATAATTTGGGTATGGAAAAGATTCCACCCTGGAAATTTTAAGATATTTCTAGAACACCTCGTTTGATCAACAGTCAAACTTTAAAAAATAATTTCCAAGGTTGAATAATTTCCACACTCAAATAAACAAGGCGGATACCAAGGCCGAAAAGTTGTGTTACAAATAATAACAATAAAAATGAGGACAACTGTTCGAAAAATCGCCCACAAGATATACTGGCTTATGTCTCCCTGCTTGTTTTGTTGTTTGTTTTTTAAAATGATAATCTTGTTTTATAATAGAGCCGTTTATTATTATACTAGAATATTCTTAATTTTGCCTCGGCACGCTATATTACGTTGAAAGTTTTGGAGCCATTTAACTGTTTGCTAATAAATCTATGTTAGAGAGTAAAACCTAAAACCACTTAATAATGAGCAAAAAATGAGCTCTGGCTCGTTTAAAAATAATAATACATTCAAACTGTTCGTTTACAAATCCTGTACATCAAAAAACTATATAAAACAGGATTTAGTATTAAATAGCCTATAAGAGTTGATATGCCATAAAATCAAACTAATCATTCTATTTGATTATTACTATCATCTCTTTACACACACTCATACGGTAGTAAATGTTCCATTTAATTCAAGAATGGGACTCTCTGAGCTGTAGTGGCTAACACGATGGATTCTGACATTGTAGTAAGTACGTTCAAAGTCTACCCACGAGTGGCCCTGGTGGTTGCAGATTACGACTACAGAATCATTGCACAGGGGTAAGACTCCCCTAACGAGTATCCTGAATTTGACACTAAACAATCTGATTGTGAGGCTCAAGTAATGCTGGAGTTTGGGGGAATGCTGAGTACCCCTTCATTGCCATCGCTCCCAGGTCAACTTTGGCCCGGAACGGTAGCATATCATTGGTTCCGACCTAGGAGTTGAATAGATCTGTTTGTAATTTTAACTGCGCACTTATGCTTTACCGAATTGATTGGAATAGAACTGATTTTACATTTAACTATGTTTAAACAAAAATCCGTGTACTTATGATCAACTGAATTGCTTGAAGTAGAATGTTTTTACATTTAACTATGCGTAAAAAATTGTATACTTATGCTAAACGGAATAGTTTGAAAAAGAACTGATTGATCATTTAACTGTGTGTAAACAAATAACCGATGTTTAATCGAATTGTTGGTATTACACAGCAATACTTGGAACCATTTAGATTTGTTGACATGCAAAGTGAAAACATTTAACTGTGCGAAAAAAAATTAGCATTTCACATAGCACTAATACCCTTGGGAAAGGTATGAATTCAATTATTCTCCCTCCAGCTATGGGTAAATAGTAGGGCAGACTAGGTTCTTCAACTTTGGTGTGACAACTAGTCTAGGAGAAGGAAAACTCCTAATTCAAACCTGTTAAACTTCGCTTAAAAAATTGACCTTGTGTCACATCCTGCCCGAGCGGAGGGGTTGGTAAATATGATAAAAATTAGCTCAGGCTCATTTGAAAATGTTATCAAAACTGTCTTTAGAAATCATATTTGATATAAGGGGTGCTTTCAATAAGTTTCCAGACAATTTTTGTACAGGCATTTAAAATTGTCGTAGACTCTTGAAAATTCTATATGCAATTGCTATACATCTTATGAGACGACTGACCCATTCTTGTGATTTCAGGTTCAAATGAACAGCTACAGCAGGAGTTGGAATACACCCTTATGAGACAATTGAGATGAAAGAGGCTGTGACGAAGGTCATTGACACGTTCACACAAGAGGACTTATTTCGAAGGGAACAAGAGTTTCATGTGTGTACTATTAATAAAAGTGCCCATACGAAAAAAGTCTGGAAACCTTTTTAATGATCCTCGTATATGTAAAAAAAGGGATTTGGCATTAAATAACCAACAATGTTTGATATACCATAAAACCAAACCAAATCAATCTACTCGTGCGATTACGTACACTTTTGAACTTGTACCATTGATAAATGTAAGCCCACCCCTCCCCTCGAGCAACGGGATAAATAAAATCGCTGTTTTTTTTTTATAAGGATAGCTTTGGCATTGAATAACAGATGAAGTTTATATGCCTCTAAACAAAGAAATCAAAACGATCTCACACGAATTATTTGTACTTTGTTAATAAGTTTAAAGTAAGTATTCCTAGTTAATTAAAGTGATTATCATGATAACTTAGCACATAGTTATATGATTACTGGTTTCTTTGTTTTTAATGACTTATTAACATTCCTGGTTTCTTTTATACTAAATCCATCCTCTTGGAGCAAAGCAGTGATAATATTGATACATTGCAGCTGAGATTAGGGAGTTATTATATCAAGTATTACTGTCAAGCTAAATAATTTGAAAGCAAGTAACTAGTAATAATATTCTTTGATAGCTTAAAGCAACTATTGAAAATGCAAATAATGTTCACATACTCATATCGTAAGAAGTATTCCTAACCAGTATGAATAATTTTCTAAATGATCGATTTGACTGTTGGTGGCTTAAGTGTATGAGGATTGTTTTGAAGAATTCTACCTTTCGGAATTTACTAAATGAAGAAAATTGTATGATTTATAAGCGAAAAAAGTTTCAACAATGAATGCACATTTGTCCTTGGTAAATGACATACCAGACAAATGAGTCTACTGTTTGATGAAATCATTTCAACTGCTAAATCATACTGTCTCTTGGGACAGTGTTACCATATGCCATATATCGTAGTATAAAAATTTACATGCGCCTAAATTCTACCCACTTATTATGCTTGTGTAAAACGTTTTTGCAAAACACTTTGTTAAATGAGTGAATGAATGAAGAATAAGGAAGGAAAAAGACATTCATCAAGTCTATAAGTAAAAGAAATAAGAGTAATGGTCAAAGAAAGAAAGAAAGAAAGAAAGAAAGAAAGAAAGAAAGAAGGAAAGAAAGACGAGGCAAAGGTCAAAGAAAGAAAGAAAGAAAGAATGGAAGAAAATACGAAAGAAAGAACTGCAAAGTTCAAGAAAGAAAGAAAGAAAGAAAGAAAGAAGAGTAACGGTCAAAGAAAGAAAGAAAGAAAGAAGGAAAGAACGAAGAGCAAAGGTCAAAGAAAGAAAGAAAGAAAGAAAGAAGGGCAAAGGTCAAAGAAAGAAAGAAAGAAGGGCAAAGGTCAAAAAAAGAAAAAAGAACAAAGGTCGAAGAAAGAAAGAAAGAAAGAAGAGCAAAGGTCAAAGAAAGAAAGAGAGAAAGAACGGCAAAGGTCAAAGAAAGAAAGAAAGAAGAACAAATGTCGAAGAACGAAAGAAAGAAAGAAAGAAGAGCAGAGGTCAAAGAAAGAAAGAAAGAAAGAAAGAAGGTTAAAAGAAGAAGAATGACTAAAAAAGAGTTTTATGAAAAAGATAAAAAGATAAAAGTGTACAAATATAAAGAAAGAAAAGAAGAAAAAAAAGAAGATAAAGTGGTGAAAAACAGAGAAAGACAAATAGAAAAAAATATAAGATTTTTACGGCATGTAAACCCATCTCGGGTTATTTTATGCTTAGCTGTGAATGAAACTCTTTTTTACGTCCCTCTTTACATTTTGTGTGTAGTTGTTTCTTACGATTTTCTTTTACTCAGTTATATAGAATATAAATACATTTCATACATATCTATTTGCTGCTTAGATGGGATCCATCGAGTACTTTTCGGGTTAGAGTGGGTCTGCAGGTAATATCAATGACGATGTACTCTTCACACTCCCAAACCCCATAACAAAAGCTTCATAGTTAGATGCAATTTACTATCATATCCAAGACTCACCTTTTTGCAGGGGTTTCTACCTCTCTTCAAGGGGTACGGCAAATATATTCTAAGCCTCGCTGACAGAATTAAAGAATAGGTGCTACGGAAGGAGAAGAGCAACGAACGATGTACAAATGATAGAAACAAAGAAAAAAAAATCGACAAAAAAAAAAGAAAAGAAACAAAGAAAAAGAAACATTACGCTGGATTTTTAAAAAAAATGAAGTGGAACGTGAAGGAATGAGATGGAAGTAAATAAAACCGATAAATATCAAAGGTTCTAAGCGAGATGCCCTTCTCTAATAAGAAAAAAAATCAACAACAAAAGCTTATGATTAACAACCGCCAAATAATAATAAAAATACGAAGTAAAACAAAGTGACATAAGAAACTAAAACAACAAAATAAACAAGCAAATCGTCCTTCCACAAAATAAAAAATATACAAAAAAGCTACCAGTGGTGGATAAGGAGTATTGTGGAAGGTAGTGCACGCTGGGTCGGTGAAGAAGTGTGTTCACAGTTTTGACATAATACCAACTGTCAAGGCGTCAATGGGAGGCTGTTCATCACGCATAACAAGCGGTAAATGTGAAACCACGCCAACCAGTGTTATAAGCCATTAATCAGCGAATTTGCCAACGTCCATTTGAACAGACCCACTGTTGCGTAAGACAGGACCCGAAAGACGCCATTGTTTTGGGCTAGCTGCGAGTTTCACACATCAGCGACAGGACGCAATTCGGAGTCGACCAACGGAAAGTGCAGCTCGATTTGATGAGTGTGGTCAGCTCCGGTTTGTGGCAACACTTACCCCCTGCTCCAAACCAGATCCCCCCACCAGGACCAGTACAACTAAGAAACGGCAGAACTCACTCAGTATTTCCTTTATTTATTTTATTTATTTATTTTTTTACCTTTCTTTTCTTTCTTTCGATATTTTTTATCAAAGAAAAAAAGAAAAAGGCCTGGAGGTGCACTTTGCAACCTCTTCTCCATCTATCGCCATGTTTTTTTCTTCTTCTGGAGAGAAAGAGCATTAACTACGTTCTTTTATTGTCATGTAAGACCACATCTTTGTCGTCAAATTTGTTATTTCACTCCGTTTAATCATCTGTCGGTGGTGCTTAGAGTAAGTTGGCAATATTACATGCAGTCGAGTAAGACGCTATTTTCTTAGAAAGCAATGACCTTCATGTGACCCTAAACTGCATCTAATGTCGAGGGTACAGTTTTCGGAATCTCGAAAGAGTGGAGCATCCCTTCATTATCATTACTCAAAGATCCACTCTGACAAAAAGACTCTTTGTTTAATGGCATATCAACCTTCGTGGGTTATTTATTGTCAAATCCATATTTCTAGAAGAACAACAGCGATGCTATTTAACCCATATCTGGGAGGATAAGGGAGTTCATACCTTTCTCACGGGTGTTAGTCTGAAAGTGAACGTAATAGCTGGATTGGAGTTCGAACTCGCTTACTTTGATTCCGCAGTCTTGCGCTTTAACCATTACACCAGAAGGACACCCCCGAACCTGTTAGAGTCTCACCAATGGATCATTTAAAAAAATTCAATAACTTGTAAGCAGTTGATAAACCGTTAAACGAATAAATCAAACTTTATTAAAGACACCCGGGAACCAAATGGCAGATTTGATTTGGTGTCTTTGTTTAATGGCATATCAACCTCTGTAGGTTATTTAAGGCTAAAGCCATTCTCCAAGAAGAACAGTAGTGGTACTATTTAACACATAGCTGGGAGGATAAGGGAACTCATACATTTCCAAAGGGTATTTGTCCGAAAATGAACGTAATAGCGCGACTGGAGTTCGAACTCGCTTACTACGATTCCGCAGTCTATCGCTTTAACCATTACACCACGAGGATAGCCTCCAAATCGCAGAGGAAAATATAAAGCAGTGTCAATGTCTGCTTGGATAACTTTTGCTTTGCGGGTGCATAAGAATCAATGCCTCATTAGTGAGAAGGTGATTCTTATTTGGCTGAGTAGAGTGTGTTTTGAAATACAAGATCATTCTTCTTTGTTTAATTGCATATCAAACTTCGTGGGTTATGAAATGGCCAAAGCTACATGGTACTATTTACCAACCCCTCCGCTCGGGCAGGATATAACACAAGGTCAATTTTTAAGCGGAGTTTGACAGGTTTGAATTCAGAGTTTTCCTTCTCCTAGACTAGTTGCCTCACCAAGGCTGAAGAACCTAGTCCGTCCTACTATTTATCCATAGCTGGAGGGAGAATAAGGGGGTTCATACCTTTCCCAAGGGTATTTGCCCGAAAGTGAACGTAATAGCGCGACTGGAGTACGAACTCGCGTACTACGATTCCGCAGTTCATCGCTTTAACCATTACACCACGAGGACACCCCCAAAGCTACATGGTACCTTCAATTAGTTTCCAAACTTTTTTTGTACAGGCATTTAAAATTGTCATAGACTTCTCAAAATTCAGTATCTTATTGCTTTACATCTTATGAGATGACTGACCAATTTTATGATTTCAGCTTCAAATTAACAGCTGTAGCAGCAATTGGAATACACCCTACTAAAGCCTGATTGTCACAGCCGGTGAATTTCAAAAATGAAATCTGGACGTGAGGACACTTTAGAAGAACGATATGCAATAAAATTATGTCTTAAACTTGGAAAAATGCCACAGAAACGTATGGAATCCTTCAGACTGCTTTTAGAGCATCTTGCATGAATCGAGCATCAGTTTTTGAGTGGCAAAAGAGTTTCAAGAAAGGCAAGGAGTCTGTGAGGGATGAGCAGAGGTATGAAAGGAGTAACGGAGTCAGAACACCAGAGTTTATTGGCCAAAGGGTTTGGGTTAGGCTTAGGGTTACTATGTTGAGGTTTTAAGGGAGTTCAGGAAGAGATTCCGTCGGAAGAGGCCAGCACTCTTCAAATTGGGTCTGTGGAATTTCCACCAGTGCACCAGTCCACAACTCCATCCTTGTCACAGACTATTTGACCAAGATGGGCATCAAGACAGTTCCTCGGCCTCCCTAGAGTCCAGACGTTGCTCCCTATGACTTTTTGGTTATTCCCTAAGCTCAGAGGCTGTCGTTATGAGAGAATTGAGGAGATGAAAGAGGCTGTGACGAAAGTCATTGACACGTTCACACAAGAGGACTTTGATGTATTGCAGCCGGAGGAGATTACTTCGAACGGGACTAGAGTTTCATGTGTGTAGTACCAATAAATGTGCCCATACGAAAAATGTCTGGAAATTTATTTAATTTTCCTCGTATCCTTGTCGAAGATTAGTAGTATTATCTTACCTATGGCTCGACGGATAAAGGTGTTTTTAACTTTTCCACTCAGGTATTAGTCTGAAAATGAACGTAATAATTCGACCAGAGTTTTAAAATTATTCACATTTTATCAAAATCCTCTTCACTGGGTGGTGCTCACAATCATTGAGTCCATTGAATCTCTTTCACTATACATCCCTATCGCGCATCGCTCGTAGTAGGTTTCCTTGACAGCATTCTGTGTCGGAAGAGAGCTGATATATCTAAGTGTTTGCTGTTTAGAAAACCCTAGTGTGTTTCTGAGACAGAGTTAACAAGAGAACGTAACTTATGTATTTATCCGTGCTTCCCAATCTGTGCCCACTATACATTGTTCGTCTTACTTAAATGATTTGTGAGATAGAAGGCAAGTGTCCTTAAAGCTGCCGGTTTTGTCGGCTGCTGCATCCCATATTTGTTCAAAAGAGGACGCTTCATTTTTTATAACTTCCCATCTAGTATTTTTTCCCAAACGTTTCATTAGATTACAGTTAGAGTAAACATACCTACAATAGTACAAATATGAAAAATAGTTTGGAAAAAAATCTCATTTTAATATGTCGAAGAGATCAGATTTAAATATGATAATTTAATTATCAATAACAGACCATATGGCTTTTATTTGACTCTGTTGACATCACTTTCTGTGGATGAGATATTGCTTTGAACTGGTCTACGAATTTCAGAGGCTTATCATATAATGTCGAATTGGTCCGATCTTATTTAAAATACCAGATTTTAGTTTCATTTGAGTTCACCTATTCGCTAATACCTCTTGCTGCCAACAGGAAAAGAAGCTCTAGATCATCTACGTAGTCTGCATATGTATTGATTTCGTGGAACATCATTTTTAGTGTGAGAACGTTTTTTTTTCATTAGATCTACTGACATTCGACGTGCATAATCTAGCCAGATTATTAACATATATGTTGCTAATGTGTCTCGTTACAAGACTGCCGTAATAATGTCAAAAAAGTCAGTGTCACCATCGGGTGAGAGTACCATTGGTTTTGTATTTTTTAAAGCATTATTACTGCGGTAATATTTCTTTATGGTAGACTATATGCCATTAGTATTTACTCTATGTTTCTTCTGAATATGGAGAAATCTACAAGCAATAGTATTGCCTCGAGACTTTTTTTCACGTACTCCTTTAATAATTTGGGGAAAATTTGGAGTCTTATAAGTCATAGGTCAATTTCCCCTCAAACCGTTTTATTTTTCATAAAATTGTCTTAACTTCAGCAACTGCGTTTTATAGTGATTCTAAAATTAGCTTTTTTGAGAAGGGGAAGATGATGTCTTTTGTTTATTTCTTTCTTGTGTTTTATTTATACACAGCTTTAAATAATTGAAGGATATCGTCAAATTTTCTTCTCTTTCATATTTAAAGATTTTCCTTTTTTAATTTTTTTTTCAGAACTGTAATGTTTTTGCACCGTAAACTGTCCTAGTTTGATGTCTGGTTGGCCATTACAATTCCTTTCTGGGATTATCTGTGATTTCAAGAAGTTTTCCAAACAGATTCTTGAAATGCTCTTTCCAATTTTAAAGTCCATCTTCTTGGCTACGTCTTGTGATACATCCATAGAATGCATACAGGATGGTCATCAATGATGCACTACTCTCATCGCCAATTTCGGGTTCTTGTACATCAAATTAGCTCAGGTAGCAACCTCGACCAGGATCCGGAATTCCTAGTCGCCACCCTGTAAGCTACGTGCTACTCGTCTGAACGAAAAACTCAAAACAATCTCCAAAAATCCCGAGCGTTTATATAGTGAAATTCCAGCCAGTATCAGCCAATGATAAATCTCAACCGCCATATCTCTGAATAAATAATGAATTTAGATTCTTCCTGTTTCTTTCTTTTCACACGGTATGTACTCCTTCATTTTGCGAGAAAAACAATGTTTCTGTCCTTCCATTCTCTGCTATTTACTATAGATTTTTTTATTTCCTATTTTCAACTAAAATCGCTTTACGTCCTAAAGGTATACCACTTATATAAACACCGTCCTCTCACCCCTACTTAAATATGTACACCGTATAATTCGTACTTATTTAGACTCACATATCAACTCACAAACTTGCACGCGACTAATCTAACACCCTCCCCCTAATCAAAAACTAAGTAGAGGTACTTTTCTTTCCGATGACTTTATTTATTGTCTGCCATGCTAAATGTGATTGTCTATCTTGTACCGAATTTATGATTTTAAAGTTGTGATCTTGGACGTATTTTAGTTGTTCATTTTAGCATTTTCAATTTTGTTTTCTACACATTGATGCTTGAAAGATTTATTTTACTAAGTAAGGATACTTTTTCATGCTATCCCGTTTGTTTGTTTTTTTTTCTAACTGCAGCTAAATCCAAAGGAGCATTACATTTTGCTCTTGGTTCTGTTGAAATGACCTCTGTTGTTGTTTCTAATTGGGCGGTAACAACGTTTTCATATTCGTTATTTGGATGTCTCTTATACTGAATATTTTCTCTTATAGTTACCGAAAAAGTCAAAACGAAGAAGAAGCATTTGAACTCAGGAGCCAACTGGA
The DNA here is from genome assembly GCA_963585895.1 of Sepioteuthis lessoniana. Classification (NCBI taxonomy): domain Eukaryota; kingdom Metazoa; phylum Mollusca; class Cephalopoda; order Myopsida; family Loliginidae; genus Sepioteuthis; species Sepioteuthis lessoniana. Next base: position 15,782,379 of record OY757912.1, on the reverse strand, counting down.
AGAAATATATCAATATTGGTCAGTATGTCTTTAAGTCCTATCAATTTAAAATGCTGAATTTTACAAAATGTTATGCTGTATTTTGTTTGTGAAATAATGCTTAAACTATGCGTTTTAAATGTAAAGACACGCTTACTCTACTATAAAGCCAAATTGATGTTAGTCTTTCCAAAAGTCAGCGAACAAGGCAGAATGTTTTTGAATCTCTTCTATCGAATAATTTAAAAATACGTAAAGAAAGCCCTAACGGTAGTTTAGAAGAAAAAGAAAAAGCCTAAAACACCTAATGCTACTACAGCCCCCCCCCCCAGAGAAAGGGAAAAAAAATTTAAGCTCTATAATTCCTGAAGCCCGCTAGGTTCCCAACTGTAGTAAAAAAAAAAAAAATAAAAATAAAAATAAGATAAATAAAAAGCCTAGGAAAAGTCCCAATACAGCCCAAAAAAAAAAAAAAGCGAAAATCAGTACCAGTGAAAGTCATACGAAAGTACCTTAATGTTGGACTTTAACTAAGTTAAAACTTAAACCAAAATTACCCCCCCCACTTTTTTTTTTTTTTTTTTTTTTTCGTACACATGGGAAGCAGCATGATGTACGTAAAGGTATTTGAATAAACCCATGGACGACCAAACTCAATACCTAAACGGGTCCTGGACGTGAGTTTGACGACTTTACGCTCAGGATCGTTAGTTCGATCGGGGAACTACTGCTGCTCCTCTATAAGAGTGGCTTCTATAGAAGAGAATACAACAGCCATCGAAAGATAACCATGACCCACACTCAAACCACTTACACAAACCGCATCGCTCTTCGCGCGGGTAAAAAAGGGGCGCGTCCTGCTGAGGTTGGAGCCCTGGCCTCAGTGTTCGAAAAATCAGCTACAGAGCTCAAACAATCAAAACTACTAAAATGCAAGCAAACACTACAAATAGCCACATTTAACGTAAGAACCTTAAATAGAATAGGACAACTCCGAGAGCTAATCGCATCGGCCGAAGAACATAAAATAGACATAATATGCATACAAGAACACAGATACACGCACTCCGAAGATATCAAATATCACGAAACTGGCAATGGGTGGTCGCTCGTCACTGTATCCGCATGGAAAAACTCTGTCAACGCCGCAGTAGGAGGGGTAGGATTACTTATAGGACCTAGAGCATTAAAAACGCTTAATAGCGTCGAGAAAATGCAACCTAGAATGATGGCAGCTACATTTAACGGAAACCCCAGAGCAACAATCATCTCATGCTACAGCCCCACCAATGTTAGTGAAGAAAATGAAATATTCACCTTCTACGATGAGTTATCCTCATTAGTGCGTAGCATCCCGAAACGCAACATGTTAGTCATTGGCGGAGACATGAATGCCCAAATCGGGAAAAACGGAAACAACAAATACAGCCTCCACAACACGTCAAATAGGAATGGGCAACATCTAACAGATTTCATGATAGAAAATAGATTAGCATGCCTCAATACAAACTACCAAAAAAGAGAGGGCAAACTATGGACATACACGTACGCAAACAATACTAAAGCTCAGATAGACTACGTCCTTATGAACAAGAAATGGAAAAATAGTGCACTGAATTGCGAGGCATACTCCTCTTTTGAGGGTGTGTCCACCGATCACCGAATAGTCACGGCGAAAATACGGTTAAGCCTACGAAAAAACGCCAAACGAACAGCGACCACCAAACACTATGACTGGGCCCTATTAAACAACAAAGATGTAAGAGATAAATACGTATTAGAATTAAGAAACAGATTCGAAACACTACAAGAAAAGACGGAAAAAAGTACACCAAACGACGAATACGAAAATTTCGTCAATGCACACCTCAAGGCAGCAGCAAAATACATTCCAACAAAAATTAAAACTAAATATAGAGTCCCATGGGAAACTTTAGCGGTGAGAGAAAACGTGCACTAGTGAAAACAGCCTCCAAAAACTATCGAAAAAACCCAACCAACACAAATGCCTTAAAACTAAAAACGGCACAATATCAATTAGCAGGCATATATATAAAGGAACAGACAGAATACATTCAAAATCAGATAGATAAGATTAGAGACTCGGTGGAAGATAGACAATCTAGAATAGCCTGGCAAACAATAAACGAAGTGAGCAGAAGAAAGAACACAGCCAAAGCAAAACTTAAAGCAGCAAACCAACAAGAAAGAATAAAACTGTGGAAACAGCACTTCGGAAACTTACTTGGAAACCCACCAAAAATAACGCATGAACCAATCACCAAAATAATTAGCAAACAATTAGACATTAAACTAGGACCGTTCACACAAGAAGAACTCGACTCGGTTCTCAGAAAAATTAAAAATAGGAAAGCTGCAGGGCTGGACGAAATTCCCCGGAAGTATGGAAGACCAGACAATTCGACGACATACTACTCCGACACTGCAACGCAGTATACAATCAAAATCCGATAGATAGATGGATGAAGGGATGCATACTCCCCTTCCCTAAAAAGGGGGACCTCGGATTAGCCAAAAACTACCGAGGCATAACACTTACATCCATAGCTGCCAAAATCTACAACGACCTAATACGAAACCGAATAGAATCCAAAATCGACAACATACTTAGAAAAAACCAAAATGGCTTCCGAAGAAATAGATCCACGACCTCACAAATATTAACCATCCGCAGAATCCTCGAAGGTGTACGGGCAAAGAACCTACAAGCGACATTAATATTTGTCGACTTTACCAAGGCTTTCGACTCCATTCACAGAGGAAAGATGGAACAAATCCTACTAGCGTACGGCATACCTAAAGAAACCGTAGCGGCAATAACGATTCTCTATAGAAACACTAATGTAAAAGTACGATCACCGGATGGGGACACAGAATACTTCGACATTGTAGCAGGAGTACTACAAGGGGACACTCTGGCTCCGTATCTCTTTATCATTTGTCTAGACTACGTACTTAGAACATCGATTGACAAAATCAAAGAGAATGGCTTCGAACTGACGAAGAAAAGAAGCAGAAGATACCCCGCAACAACAATTACCGATGCCGACTACGCCGATGACATAGCGATACTGGCAAATACACCTGACCAAGCCGAAACACTTCTGCATAGTTTGGAACGAGCAGCAGCAAGCATAGGCCTCTATGTTAATGCACACAAAACGGAATATATGTGCTATAATGAAACGGGGGACATCGCCACTCTAGACGGAACCCCTCTTAAACTAGTAGACAAATTCACTTACCTAGGAAGCAGCGTCGCATCAACCGAAAAGGACATCGACACGAGGTTAACGAAAGCATGGACAGCTATCAATAGGCTATCGACTATATGGAAATCAGACCTAACCGATAAAATGAAACGCAGTTTCTTCCAGGCAGCGGTCACATCGATACTGCTATATGGATGCACTACATGGACGCTAACAAAACGACTGGAGAAGAAGCTAGATGGCAATTACACAAGAATGCTGCGTGCAATCCTGAACAAGTCCTGGCAGCAACACCCCACAAGACACCAACTGTACGGCCACCTACCCCCTATCACGAAAACTATCCAAGTTAGACGAACCAGACATGCAGGACACTGCTGAAGAAGCAGAGATGAACTCATAAGAGATGTACTCCTATGGATCCCCACACATGGCCGCGCAAAAGCAGGACGACCAGCTCGAATGTACATTCAGCAGCTATGTGAGGATACAGGATGTTGTCCTGAAGACCTACCTAGGGCGATGAACGATAGGGAGGAGTGGCGAGAGAGGGTCATGGATATCCGTGCTACCAGCGCGATATGATGATGATATCACTATTTGTAAAAGTTAACCAGTCATATGGTAATGATTGTAGGAACCTCTGGTGGTGTAATGGTTAGCAAGCTCGACTAGCAAACCTACACGAGTGAGTTCGAGTCTCATTGGGTGCCCCTTTCATATGGCCTCGTGCCACATCTAAGCAAAAAGCTTAGTAAATTTCCATATGATAATGATTTACTAGTTGCGTTGGCTCGGGTGAATCTTTGCTGAGACAATTCTTTGATCGGAAGTTATCCGTTCAAACAGTCAAAAGCGCTGTTTATCTAATTATTGTTTATAAATGTATGATCAAGCTCTGCTTTGAAGTTTTCTTTGGTTAGTGTTAGTCCATAGGTGTTCCTTCCATTTATGAAATTTAGAATTTAGACATATAAGTCCGTTCTTGAGAGAACTTTGCGAGATAGCATTCATTTCTTTTCGAGTTGAATAAACAATATTTATTATTTTCACTTTTACCTATGTGAGCGTTTGTGTCTCTACTGGTGATCAAAATGTTGTATTTAGTTTGGTTTGACTTTCTTTGGATTGTATTTATGACATATTAACCCTTTTAAGTCATTTGATGTCAAATCCTCTTTTTTATATATGTATTAAATTATATATATGTATTAAATATATATGACCTGTAAACACATTTTTAAATCAAATTTTTAAACAAGCCTAAGCTCGTTAAATGGTTCCAAGAATTGCTATGTACCCCTAACAATTCAATTAAACATCAGTCATCTTCTTATACATATTTAGATGATCCAACAGTTGTATATCATGAAATGCAGTATTCCATAAGTCATTTGTTGGCACACCGTTTCAATGTCAAATGGATCTGTTTGACCCAATAATAAAACTCTCTCAATTGCTACTAATCCGGATCAGAGTGTACCTGAGTACAATGGCAATGAAGGGATACTCTGCATTCCATCAATCTCCAGTATCACTTGCGTCTTACCATCAGATAGCTTAATGTTATATCCAGGACACTCATAAAGGGGGGATCTTACCCCTTTGCAGAGAGACAGTTGTATTTGGGAATGTGTTAAACGAAAGATGATACTTTATTGGACGATGTTATGATGTCTGCTTCGTCCTTATTAGTAAGACTGGAGAAAAGACGATAATTGTGTATGGTTTGGCATTAAATGTAGCTATAGATCATTCTTGGGAGGCTCTTCTCAATGCTATCTTGTGATATTAATGGATGGACAATGATTCCCACACATCCAATCGTAGTATTGAATAAGTTTTTCCATGATGATGCCGACACGAACAACCATCCATTCCCAGATTCACAGAATCTTAATTTGACTTTGCTATGAAAATGTCTACGTTTCTCTATGCATGTGATTTCCATTTTCAGAGGGCAGCAGTCGCAGTAAGCATGGGTAGCTAATATATCTTTAATGTTATAGCCTTAACACTTACGATGTATATTGCAAGTTGTTTTGTACAATGTAGCTGATTTTTCGAACATTATATATATATATATACGTGAGTGTGTGTGTGTGTGTGTGTAAAAGCTCTATCGCTGATATTGATCACTATTTAACAATACTGTAACATTTGTTCCACCATCACCTCACCATGTGAGCTAGTAAGAACCATTAAACTCCTTTATATATATATATATATATATATATATATATATATTCTAGAATATTTTGTAAAAGACGATGGAAAACTCTTTATTATTTTTTATTTAAATTTTTTAAGACTCTTTGTTATTTTTCTATATATATATCTTATATTTTCATATAAATTTAAACAAGACTATAAGAATTATATTTAGATATTCACATATAGTCAAACAATAACCAAGCATTTTATTATTGAATTAAACATAATTAAAAAATAAATTCTCATGAATGTAAACTTTGACTTTCAATCTAGAAACACTCTCTGACGGTGGTCAAATGGCCAAATGGGCGGGAATAAAAGCACATTAATAAAAGTTATTTGCCAATATTCAAGGACGAATTTTATCTTCCCGAACACACATTCTTTAACGTAACAGATTCAATTAGTTATGCAGTTAATGCCGGTGCCATCGTAATATGATATGGTAAGTCCAAGAGAACAAGAGTCCAGCTTCTGGGGAAGCAGAGCGAGAGAGAGAGAGAGAGAGAGAGAGAGAAGAAAAATAAGGCAGAATTAGAGTTTACGGTGGCAGGCAGTTGACCTTTGAGTGACCTAGGCCAAGGCACTTCTGTGTCAGCCGATCATGGGTGAATGACTGTGTCAGTTGAGGATTGCTAGAAAAAGCCGGAGGTCCCAAATTTTCTGTGCAGGAGTCGAACCAGCGGAAACGGATGTTCCTCCCGCCGGAATCAGACGGAAGGAAGGAGAGGACTCGATTTGAGACAGTTGGTCAGAAGATGTGATGAGGTAAAGGCGAAGTTGAACACCCGCCGGAAAGATTTAAACTCAGAAAAACATGTCGGCCACCATTTTGGGGTGGACTCCGAAAAGGAGCCTCACACACTAGACGCGAACGCGTGAAGAGAATACCAACGAAGAGATACGTTAGAACTACTAGAAAATACAGAAATAAAATTCAAGGTCTCTATCTGATCTCCGTCCCCTCATGACATGTTTCTTTTTGGTTTGGTTTGGTTTCTTTGTTTAATGGCATGTCTACCTTTGTAGGTTATTTACTGCCAACGCGATTCTCCTAGAAGAAAAGAAGTGGTACTATTTAACCCATAGCTGGGAGGATAAGGAGGTTCATACCTTTCCCAAGGGTATTTGCCCTAAAGTGAACGTAATAGAGCGACTGGAGTTCGAACTCGCTTACTACGATTCCGCAGTCCATCGCTTTAACAATTACACCCCATTTTTTTGTCCAGCTAATATATTTGACTACGCTTTCGTACTCCCATTCTTTCTCACGGTGATTACTTCCAAATTATCGCAGTGAATATACCTTTGTGTCATGAAGTAAGGCAGTATTTTCTCTGTTCGTTACCTTTTTTTCACGGTGGGTTCACAACAGGGACCGACAACTACTGAAGACGTAGCGATACGTTCATGAATATATTCGAGCACAAATGTCTATTAGGTACGTTATGTTAAAAACAGCTATTCGAGGTCGTTATGGTACACCATATTTTTGTGTTTGAGACCAAAAATAATAAGTGTCACATTGTACAAGGGTACATGGTATCAATTGCAAAAAGTACTATCTGTCTAAAACTACTGTTACACATATATTATAATTTACTCAAAGCGTCATAATCTTGAGACCAGTCCTGTAATTTCAATTACAGGACTGTTATGAAATGAATTCAACAGCCCAAATCATGTAAATAATAACTTTTAATCTTTGATTTGGGAGTAATGGTAAGGAAGATATAATTGTAAGGAAAATGGAGCCTCATTCAGTTCAGTGCTATTCACAGGATACTGGATGAGGGAAGGTCCTTGGTCTTCTACAGAAATGCAGTCGGCGTATCTACTAGCCCATGCCAAGAGGGTCATATATAGATAAAGATCACTCAGAATCGGTCGTAGAGGATGTATTTTTACGTTAATCTTGCACAGACGCTTAGTGTTTGCTGACGGTCAGTTTTTGCCTGTGAGATCTCGACAAATCTGATCAGATTCTTGCTTGTTATATCAGCAGAATAAGTCGCAGGAAATGGACCCGGCGACACGAGTTCAAATCCTGGACGAGACTGATTGCATTTCACATAGCACTAATACCCTTGGGAAAGGTATGAATCCAATTTTTCTCACTCCAGCTATGGGTAAATAGTAGGGCAGACTAGGTTCTTTAGCCTTGGTGAGGCAACTATTCTAGGAGAAAGAAAAATCTTAATTCAAACCTGTCAAACTCCGCTTAAAAATTGACCTTGTGTCATATCCTGACCGAGCGGAGGGGTTGGGTAAATAGGATCAGCAGAATAAGTCTGGTCATATCGCATCGGCTATTAACTGACTTTGAGAATCCTTATTGAATTTGTGTCTACATTATACTTACATCGATCCACACACACACACACACACACACATATATATATATATATATATATATATATTGTCGAGAGTTCATGGTGTAATAGTTACAATCGAAGGAAATGGACATATCAACCCGAATATAAATCTTAGACGAGGTCTTTTGTATTTCACATGAGGCTAATGCTCTCGGGAGAGGTATGAATCCAACGATTCTTTCTTCAGCAAAGGATAAATCGTTGGGCAGGTTTCGCTCTTTAACCTTGGTATGGCAACTGGTCTAGGAGAATGAAGACTCTGAATTCAAACCTATTAAACTCCACGTAAATATACATCTTGTGTCAAATCCTACTCGTAGGTATGTGTATATATGTGTGCAGATAGATAGATAGAGATGTATATATGTACGTATTACCTTCAATAAGTGCCCTGATTTTTTTGTACAGGCATTTAAAATTGTCGTAGACGCTTGAACATTCTGTATGTTATTGCTTTACATCTTATGATATGACTGACCAATTTTTATGATTTAAGTTCAAATGAATAGCTACAGCAGCAATTGGAATACACCCTACTAAAGCCTGATTGTCACAGCTGGTGAATTTAAAAAATACTGTCAGGACATGAGGGCACTTTAGAAGAACGATATGTAATAAAATTCTATTTTAAACTTGGAAAAAATGCCACAGAAATGTATGGAATCCTTTAGACTGCTTTTAGAGCATCTTGCATGAATTGAGCATCAGTTTT